>JAMXBB010000004.1:62691329-63297553 GCA_024138015.1 Lumnitzera littorea | reverse complement strand
TATGCATAATTATATAGTTTTATGTTAATTTACAAGTATATTTATTATATATACTAGATAAACTCAAAAAAATACGAGTATACTTATATAGTATATTATGCTATATTATTTTCTTTTATTGCTTAATTAACTTATCTCTAAGTCTCTATCACATTCTAAGCTCGATTTTAGGAGTTTCAATTATTTTTATACTATATTAAGTAATCATACTTCTAGGGGCAAAATCAGGATTTTGGATAATTAATTTCAAAATCTAACTTCACCAAATCACTTTAACTAACTTTTCTAACTTAATTATAAAGTTTAGGTTTAATCGGATAACTTTTCCTCAAAGCCTTAAATTTAGGTACAATTACTTGAAATTTAGATATGATTGTCCTAAATTCGACTTTAAAGTCTTATATAAAGTAAATTTTCATTATTTTGATTGTATACTTGATATTCTTATTTTATTATGGATTTTCAAACCTGAGAGAATTCCTCAATTAGGGTTATCATGTTTCTCGTAAGTTTCTAACTTATTGATTTACTTTCCTAGATGCCCTATATCAATTATCAATCTTAATTGTATAAGGATAAGGCTTTATCCTAATACTTAGATGCTTATGTCTTGATTGTTGATTTATGAGATATTATATTCCACCCCCCTTATAGATAGTTTCATCCTCAAAACTAACACATATCAAATCTTTTCATAGAAAAAGTTATATGGATTTATAAATTTTTTATCAATCTTATATTTATGGTTTATAAGGGTTGTTTTTTCATCACTTAAGAGAACTAAAGGGACAGCATTTCTTTCCAAGGGCTTCATTTCTCTATAGTGCCTCTATTCCATATTTGTCTAACCTTCCTCTATTTAAGCTTTCGATTTATTTCCCATCGATCTTTCTATTTTCTTTTCCTCAATCTCTTGAATCCTACATTTGGTGCTAAATAGTTGCTAAGACCATCACTACTAAGTTCTTTCATTCACATTATACTTTTCTAATCTTGTAACCTTCCATTTCATTTATATAAGTCTTCACTCACAAATCTATCTTCTATTATATCCTTCATATTACAATTATTTATTTATTTATTTATTTATTTTGCTGTAGTTAAGATCATTAACAACATAGATCCATCATATGTCCTAAGTATTCTTCCTCTTTCTTCCCTCCGTATCTTCTATACTATAATGACTAAGTTATTGTTGCAATTACTAATTTGTTCTTTCTTATCGCTCAGTGCAAATGTTAACAACATTAAGCTTGGCAAATCTAGACTTTTCTTTACCCTGAAGTCAAATGAGATGGTTGACAATTTGAATCTTCACGACTTGACTCAACTTAATAAGAATTGACATGACTCTTGATCAATAGACTCACATTGATATCGATATAAACTCATTACTTGAACAGATATGACTAAAGGTGAAGTACTTTGACGAGAATAAGAGACTCAATAAGGAAGAGACTTGATAATCATAGATTTTCCATTCTCTTCTTGATTACCCATTGCCATTGCATATATGAACTGTATGATTTCCTTATATTTTAATTATAATTTAGTTTACATCTATCAATCTTCCTCTTCTAGTAGGGATTATTGATTAAAGTTTGAGGCTTCTCTTTAATTCTCTTACTTTCAGATTAATTTCTTATGTTGGATGTAAAGTATGTGATAGGATTAGTCTATAGTATCCATTGGTTCTATTTGTTGAGGTCAACAACATATCTTTAGGGTCTCTAGTTGGCATTCTTGTGTTGGGTGCTTGTTATGATATTAAATGGTTTATATCCTACTTGGGGTTAACTTCAAATAACTTATAGTCCTAGTAGAATACTTTCAAATTGCTTTAAAATTTTATTTTGTAGTTAACATGATAGGGTTACCTCCTAGTATGGTTTTTTTCACTACTAGAGCATTATGGGGTTCATCCTAACATCTTTCGAGGAGACGATTTGTTTGATTAACGCAAAGTTATAAACTATTACTAAGTCATGAATTGAGTTTTCTTGCTTCACTAGTTCTATAAGTAATGAGAACGATGTCTCCTATTCACGTTTTGGGTTATTACCTAATATTACATCAATCATTCTTATGGATTAATTCTAACTAACTTATAAATCATGACTATAGTATACATGCATCTTTATCAATAATATCTACTTACTCCAAAATGTAACATATGATTTTATTTATACATTTTCAAGATACAAATTGTAAAGATGTTAGAATTCTCATAACGGGAGTTAGTTAATACTTAGATATAATCAAGTCAATATATGTAGTATACTATACTCAAGAAACAATAACTCACAATTGAAATTATGATATTACATTTCCGTATTACTTCATATTTCAAATTCAATGATTAGGTATTAGCTCCCAATACATACATGAGATTATATTTACAAGAATTTCCATAATTAATCGATGTACATTTTTAACTTTTATAATTGTGCGATATACTTACGCAAATCTACTTTATCAGCAAGAAGTTCTTATTTTATTTGTAAGTATCCTATAGTTAAGTTCCACTTTTTATAAGATCACTTAGTCCTATATACATTATACTTGCTCAGTATCTATCCATCATTATACAGTTTACTTTACAATCCCAGATCAATAATATTCATAGTAGATAAGAAGATATAAATTCCAAACTTTACATATTAAATACTAAATTAACATTCTTTTGTTTCTCTTTTAATACTAAACAAGAGGACTTCTATGATTTCTCAAACTAACCAAAAAAAAATTCTCTGCTATAGAAACTCGTTTTTTATTATAACAAGATGTATTCAAAATACATAAGAGGTGTTTCTTAAAATTACATTAATAATAGGTATTTGTAGTTCATTTTATCAAATTTGGTATAATTCATTTAACTCCTCATCATTTTTATAAAACACTTATAATAACACAATCATTTAATGAATACATATATTCAGGTTAACTGATTTATTTCTTACTTAAGCATTTGGTATCTCCGTGTTTTTTCTTGGGATGATTTTAGTATGATCGTATGTTTTTGGGGTATGTTATCTATTAATCACTTGCTAAGTTACATTTCATAAATGAAGTGAATAGGTTCAAATGAGATGGAGAGTGTAAGGTTTCGTAATGTTAACTATCCTTTCATACTCACATCATGCCATCTACATAAGCATGTGTATCATTGGGTTAAAGATAACATGGCTACATTGTTGATAGGCAATATTTACGTATTTTAAGTCAATCAATAGTTATCTCATACCAATCTCATTTTTTTTTTTCAATTATTTACAAAAGTTCATAAAGTTGGATATATAGATCATAACTTTATCTCTGATTTTAGGACATTCTATATTTATGTGCCAATCAAGGGAGTTATCTAAATCGATGCATCTTAACTACTCAGTTTCATCTTATTATTATATTGTTTAACTTTATTGAATATAATCTAATTTAACATTCATATATCTCTATATTTATCAAGCATCCTATAATTCATTTAACTTCAAATCCAACCAAAACATTCAAATATACATATAGTCATGCAAATATGCTATCAATATATATGACATTTAGTTTAATTAATACAGAGTTCCACTCTAAGTCATGCTTATTCCAGTTACACTTTCGTATTAAGAAGACTATATGTTGATAAGATCATAGATATATCTCGAGTTAAAGGGGATTTTATAGTTTAAATATCACTAAAGAACACAGTCCTATTAATGTTAAGATATATTATGTCACAAATTAATCTTTGATTCAATTAATAATACTGTAGTATTCTAACTTTGTTTAAGGTTAAAACAAGGGTTTAATATCATCGTTGAGTATAAATATGCTATTTCTTCTATTTATTAGTAAAAGTCTATATTCCCTATATTGTATCCTATCTATTATTTTATGGTCTCGAATTATCACTTTGAGATTAACTTTTTCATCTTCCATCATTTGATATCTTAAGTTTATCTTACAATTTTCTACTTTATCCTATGAATTAGGTTTTAAAATACCTCTTGTGATTAGATTTTGTCTAATTCACTTCTTTAGATTTTACTAATTGTTCCAGACTAAGTCGCTATCCTATTCAATACTTCATTACTCTCTAAATTAGCACTAAATTTTTTTTTTTGGTCCCTCCCTTTAGCAACTATTCAACTTTTCAAAACTTCCTACTTATAATTCCTTCAATTTATCATATAATATCCTAAGTATAGTAGAGGGTTTGCTACCAAGTTCTAATTCATTATTTCCTAATAGTATGCCTAAATACTTATTAGAAATAAGTGATGCAGTAACTAATTAATTGGTCTAAAGAACTTTTTCAGGAAATCTAAGAGATAAGCACAGAAAGTTCTGATTTCTAAATTAGGTATACAACAACTTTTCTGTATTACTCCAGTATTACTTAGTTATTCATGAATAATAATAATCTTAAAGGATAGAATTTTATGTCTTCTAAGTAATTCCTTACTACTCTCCTTGAGGGTCGTTTGAGAGATTAAGGGGTGTTTCTCTATAGTCGTCAAAAGTAGTTAAATAGAAGTTAATTGGTTCCAAAGTCGATATTATTTATTATAACCCTAACTTCACCATAAGTATATAAATATTGTGGTTGTATATTTATTCACCTATAATTTAAATCCTCTTTTACTACCCACTCTCAATGTTTCCAAACATGTCTAACTCATTTTATTTATAACGCTTCAAAGCACATTCTTAAGAATTACACTTTAAAGTGAATTCTTAAGAATAATGCTCTAATACCACTTTAGAACTGTCATGCCCCAAAAAGGTCAAGTTGTAATAGTCCGGCCATATGAGCCATCCTAAGATAGAAACTATCCTTACAGTTGCTATCCCAGACTTAGTTTACACTAGGCGTACTCGACTTTATCCCTTTGAAATGTCTAATTCAATATCTATTTGATACAAACTCGAAGAGTAATCCTTTGAAATAATTTGTTAAAAATAAACATGTAATTTAACCTCATAAAAGTGTGATAGTAAATCCTATAGATACTTGTCATTTCACATACAGACTAAAATATTGAAAACTACCAAGCACTTTGAGGAGTTTTGTGTAGTTTTTCTTAAAAAATAAAAAGTTAATATTAAGGACAATAACCAGCTATTTCTTGTTGCATCTCATTCCCTGTCCTAGTTTACTACTATTCTGGTGTTGGGTAAGCACCTGTAATCCATTTGAGACCTATAAACCAAACTGTAAGAGAATGAGCGACAACTTGCTCAATAAGTAAGTAAAGGAAAAAGTATACACTTAACATATCACAAACAGGGTTTTCAATTAAGTTAGTTACATGCAATGCGTATATAAGCAAATGCCATTGCATGACATTATCCGATCCATCATGAGATTAGAGAAATTGTGCCCACTCTAATCCGAGTTAAAGAGATTGATGTCACATATACATGAATCAAAACCAAACCAAGGCTTGTGCAATGGAGAGCACCCTCCTCCCGTGACCATCGTTGAACCATAGCCTCCAACCTTATTGTGACCTCCACTCCTGTCACTTAGTTTAGCTAAGGGTAGGAAAAGAACCATTTCAACTATTCTCATTAAAGGGATTCCGTGTTTGGCCCGATAATCCTAGTTGTTACCCTTAGTGAGTTGTGATGAAGATTAGGTTAGATGTCAAGCCTAATTTAAGTTAGTTTATTGTTAGGGTGATCAACCAAGCTCAAATAATTCAAACATTAATTTTTATGGAACAACCATAGCATGGAGTTCGACTCCCATCAAAGCAAATCGAAACCCAACCACAAACGTTGTATACGTACAAATAGTTAACTACAATCACAAGCCAATACATACCAAAGTCTCCAGATATTTTGAAATAATATCTTAAATTGCTGTAAAGCATTGATCCCACTTACCTGTTTAGATGCTCACTATGGAACACTTGGGTTATCAACGATTTGATTACCGGGGAATCCTATATACATAAAATCTAAATTTAGTTTTCATAATAGTTACGAAAACATTAAGGTTTGATCTAAAATAATTATATATATATATATATATATCGAGTTAAGTTATTAATTATTGATAATATATGTAATTTATACTATTATGTATTATATATCGTTTTAATCATATTGAAATATATTTTCAATTGATTTAATTACGTTTCAATTCCGATAGGGTTACCATAATCGCACATTGTAGAATATTATAAAGTTATAGGTTATATTACTTAAGATTATTGAATTTTAATAAAATTAGTATTGTTAGTTTTATACAGACCTAACAACACGTGTTATGAGTCATATTTGTAAAGATGACTTTTAACCAATAGTTCGAGCTTTTAATATAGTTATACATATCTATATTAATATTATCGTGTTATACGTATTTTGGGTTATTAAACTGTATTTTACCTAATTTATCAATATATCTGTATAATATAGATATTATCTAATCCTAATACATATGTCACATATCCTGATTATTAAAATCATTAAAAATATAATTTTTGTCCAATCTAACCAGCAAAAATATAAATAGTTTTTATACAACTATTTATCATATTTTAACCTATTATTATTAAAAATGAGTTTCGGTTTATAATTTAAGCTATTTTAATACATAAATTCGTAATAAATAGCTCAAGTTACCAAATAATTTCTCGAAAATCTATATAAACTCCTAAAAATAAAGTGAACACAGCTAGTACTTGGTTTGAAGTTTTTGATCTATTACCTATATATTTGTATTTACGATTTTACCTTTGAATTATCCTAAATTACCCAATTATAATCCTTTTTGCACTAAATTGATTTTAACCGGTCCTTACATTATTATTTTTCATTAAAAATTAGTATATGTCCATTTCATTATTTAATTTCATAATTTCCTATTTATTTAACAATTTCAGCCTATTTTGAGCTATTTTTAGGCCGAAAAATATGATAAATATTAAAAATATTCAAATAAAAAATCAGGCTACATAGCAATTACATATATATTATAAACATCCTACACAAGAATTTTGAGTTAGAAACTACATCATTTAGTGTATTTATTTTCAATTTCAAATTTTGGGTGAACAATACATTTGTTAATCAAGTACATTAAATATTCCTAATTTTGTTAAAATAAATTTATGAAATGAAAGTACATCTAAAATAGCCAATATATTAATGTTTTCATATTTTTCATAATTAATCAGTAATTTTTCAAAAATAGAGAAAAATAGGATAGAAGCTCGGAACCTAAATTCATCAAAGCTCTGGCCACTATTTGCCACAGAGGAGTTTTCAGTCGGATTGGGTGGTGGTTGCTCTACTGGGTGGTGGTTGGGCTCCATGTCAGGTCATCGAATAGTTGGGGAACCGTCCTAACTCGGTCCTTACTTTGTTTTTATTTTAATTTTTTCTATTTTCCTTTGTATTTTTTTTTATGTTTCCTTTTTATAATTTGGCTTCCTAAACGTGTATCTGTTGTAGGGGAGTCTTATTTATAGATATTAAGGTTGGTTGAATTTTTTATTAATTATTAAGTAATTTATTTTAATATTTTCCTTGAAAATTGCATAGTAGAAGGTAGCTCAATTAGAAAAATTTCACTTTTGACTCAACAAAAATCAACTCCCACAATTTGCTATGTAATTTCTAGCATGTCTAGCAGTTTTGAAGGCTATTGGATAAGCTTTAATAGATATTTTGATTAAATACTAATATATATATTTTATTAATATCTAGTTATTTTATTAATATGTAAGTGTATATCCTATATATATATCACATGTAATGTATATTTGTACTCATATAATAATGTTTCTAACATATCTTATATTTTTAAGAGATATTCTCTAATTTTTTTTATGAATTTAGCACATATTGTATATAATTATGTAATTTTAGGTTAATTTACGGGTATATTTATTATATATACCAAATATACTTATAAAAATACGTATAACTGTATTAAAAGGGTATTTTTCATATAAAAACAGATATCACATATTTTTAATATATGTATTTTATCAAAATTAGGTAAAATAATGGAAAATTAATAAAAAAATTGCATGGTGAGTCACCAAATGATGTGTTAAGCTAAGATTAATTGCAAATAATGAGTCAACACTTAGTTAATGAGGAAATGACATATGGTACCTAGGGAAAAGTGAAAAATGACATATGTAAATTTACTTTTTCATGCAAAAAAAATCCAAAGCCTATAAATAGGACTCTAAACCTCATTTGCAATATTTTAGCAAACTAAAAACATAACAAAACAATTTTAGAAAATCGAAAAAAATTAGGAAAAAATAAAATAAAAATAGAACAAAATATAGGGTCGAAATAGGTCTAGAGCGGTTTGTATACCAAAGCACCACTTGAGTTGGAGCAACATGAAGGACCAATAGAGGGTGGTCGGAGAAGACTTTCCGACAAGATGTGGTGACCATGCGGTGGTCAGAGATGGTTAGTTTAAGTGAACCAAAATTCCATTCGTAATTTGTTTAATTTCCTAAAAATATCAAATGTTGTCTATTAATTATAAAATTTAGTTTTCTAGGGTTATTTTAGGTATAGATTAATGTAGAACTTTATTTTAATTAAATAATTAGTATAAATATGGGTTCCTTAAGAAAATGCCATGTTTGGCAAAATTAATCTAATTTTTATAAATATTAGATGATGTTGTTTCAAGCTCAATATTTGCATGTAATACACATAATATATAAATTTAATTATGGTAATAATAATTTTCTAAATTAAGCATGTTTACTATTATTTATAATTATATTGAATAAAATTGGTAGTTTTACCGAATTATTAAAATAATTAGTTTTTGATGAAATTGATGAATGAGCCCTACATGTTTAAACTTCTAGATGTTGATGATGACATTTGGAATATTATTGTTTTATCTCACTCCAAAATTTATTTATTTTTCTTAATTTTCCATAATTTCGAGCTAAAACTACTATTTTCGTAAAAATGGATAATAACTAATTTAGTGTAATTGATGATCAATAACAAAACTACATATTTTTATGAGTCTATAGGATTTTTCATGAAATTAATCAAGCTCATATACTATTTATTATGTATTTTCCTAGTATAAACCTATATATTAGCTTAATATGTAATATAGTAACTAATACTCTTAGAATGTTTATTAAATCTGTGTCAAATGAACACTTTGGAGTATAATAAGGGTTGTTGGACAAGTTTGGAAAGTATAATTTTTAAGATTTTTAATTCAGTACTAAAGCTTAATTGGGTTAATTATAAGGTTAGAGTAGCATATGGTTGAGTTGTAATGAGAAAAGGGTATTTTTGGGTTTTTCACAATGTTGATTAATTTTGATTCTTAAGATATATTAATAGTACTTGGAATAATGATTGTGATGATATAAAGTTTATTGAAATTGGAAAAGAAATGAGTAAGATACGATCAAATGAAGTTTAAAAATACGGAAATGAAAACTTACAACAATTCGAGTTTAACCTATAGTTTATTTGAAGACTTATATTTTCATAGGTGTGATGAGTTAGGAAGGACCATATGGCGGAGTTTAGGATTTTGTGCTGTTAGTAATGTAAGCCCCAAAGTTAAGCCAAGTAACCGTAAGATCGAACTTAGAACCCAAGGTTTAGGGCGATCGGTTAAAAGATCCGATCAAACCCAAATTATAAACTATTGAGAAGAATATTAGTAAAAATCACATCGTAAACTTAAATTTAAGAAAATAAGTAATAAAATAAAAGACTATAAAATTTTCAAATTTTAAGCATAATAATTGCTAATTACTGAAAAAGGCAAAAAATGTAATCTAATAACTAATAAATTACTAGAGATAGATTATATGTATTCTAAAAATAATAGAATGACTTAAATAAAATTTAAGAATATTTATTTGTACTATATATGAATTTACATATAAGTATAAATACGCGTAATTACTTAAAATACGCGAAATGTACTAAAATAATACTAATTGATTAAAGAAAATTCATAATTAATTAAGGAAAAATCAAGAAAAATCAAGAAAAATTATGAATTGGGTCGTGGCAGCTGGGAAAAATGAGAAAAAATTCGGCCAATTAGAATAAGCTAACATAAAAGCCAAAAATCAAGGGATAAGACAATTGTCTTGTCCCATTTAATGCATAATAAATCCTATAAAGCCCTATAAATAGCAGGAAAAATTCAGAAGCTCATTTGAACAGGTACAAATAAAAAAAATTAGAGAGAGACGAAAATTGTGAGAAATATTCAGTTTAAAAAAAAATTAGAAAAAACTGTGCAATTAGGGTTTTCAAAGGCAACCCATATTAGACGAGCAACTGGGAGTGGACGGCCACCACCACCACACGGTGGTGGCAGCGCCCAGGCCGACTGACAAGGCCACGGCAACCCGCGGTGGCCGGAGCCACCCAAATCAGTGAGTCCGATTTCTAGCCCGATTCTTGTGTAATTTTGTAAAAATAGTAAATATGATTAGAAAATTGTGAATTTTGTTATTCAAGGATATTTTTGTATGTAGTTTGTAGGAAAAATATTATTTTGATGAAATTATGTCCCGTAATGTATGGTCCCTAAGAAATCGTGCAAAACCAAGCACATTTCGGTTTAGAAATAAATGACCATAGGAGTGTAGTTTCAAGCACAAAATTTTTGTGTAGATTACTTAGATGATATAGAACAGTGCTATGAAGCCCGTTTTCAAAAATTAATTTTTGAAATTTTTAGATAATTTTTAGGCCCTAAAATGAGGCATAAAATGAGTAATTTGGAGTTAATTAGGTGATTAAGATATTAATTATTGACTTAGTGAATAAATAGATGTTTTAGGATGTTAAAATCTGATGGATTATGATACTTGTAGCAATTAGAGTGTTAGATGTAATTATTAGGTTAATTATGTAGTAAATAAGTAATATGGAAAAATAGTACATTTTAAGATAATTTTGTAAATCAGGGTAATTAGGAGAAAAATCTGATTTAGGATGAATTTAGACATTTTGAAATGATAATTGATGTTTAGAGATGATAATTAGAGTGATAGAAATATTAGAAGTGCATTATGTACATAATAGGCAATAATGCATAATATGTAATTTTTGGAAATATACTGAAAAGAAAATATTAGAATAAAAATTGATATTATGATAATAATAAAAATATACAATAAATTTGAGGGGAAACTTGAATTTATGAAATTATATGAAAAATGTAAAAATTTCTCACATTAGGAGTAAATTCGGTACATAAATAAGGATTTAAGTGTACCGGATGGAATAAAATGCTAATTAGAGGAAATGATGGTATTTAGGAGATCGGGAAGTAATGTGATTAATTTCACATTATAAGTTGAAACGGACTTCTAGGGTTGGAATCTAAAACATTACTTAGAAATCGAACTAAAAACCTAATTTAGAAATCGATGCGGAACCCGAACCCAATCCCAAACCTAGAATAATTGTAAAAGACTTAAGACCTAGATAATTAGGTATCTTAAACCCTAAATAAAACATAACAATAAGCGTTATAGAATAAAACGAACCTATAATAGTTATATGAAAAATTGAAACCGCGTTTGTGTTATAGGGATGATCGGCGATGGCAGAGCAAATCGGACCTCGAGTGAGTGAGCGAGGAGTCGAGGTAAGTTAGGAATTAATACAATGCTGTATTTTGGAGGCTTGAGATTATGCTTGGTTGTGCTTGTTGGATAGTTGGATGTGCGCATGTGCTTGATTATGGGTGATACTATGATTCTGTTTGTTGCTCTGTCATGTATTGTAGGATTTGTACGGAACGATTGATCACCCTAAACTGGACTTAATCTAATATACGGCCAGTAATCATAATCGGACATGCATAGCAACCCGTTAGGGGAACGCAGGACTCTCCAGCCAAATACGGACCCCTTCGAAAGGGATAGCGCAGGATTGCAAAATGGTCCCTTCTTCATCCTCAGTCGAACTAAGTGATAGAAGAGGAGGTTGCGGCGAGGGTGAAGATAGTGGTTCGAAGGTAGTAGCGGGAGGAGCAAGGTCTCCATTACACAAGCCTAGGTTTGGTCGTGAGCTGTTGCATTAACGGTAACTCCTCAACCTGGATTAGAGCGGGCGCAATTTCTCTAATCTCACGATGGGTCGAACAACGTTGTGCGATGGCATTTGCTTGCACATGCATTGCACTTAATAAGTTGACTGAAAACCTTGCTGTGTTTGTAGTATAGTTTTAAGTTCTCCATCCTAACTTACTGAGCTGTGGTTGCTCACATCCTTATAGACATCGTGCAGGTACTGGCTAAGAAGCGGCAAACAACTACTTTGAAGCTAACAACTACTGGATCCTGGGGAGTGAGGAAAAACATTGATGAATCAACACATATTTTATTACTTTTCATTACTGATTAATGTAATAACCGAAGTATAGTGATTATATATAACTTTTCTCACTTTCTTAGGTAAATGAATTATTTAAATTACAAACTGTTTACTTCAAAGCGGGTTAGTCATGGATGCCTTGTGTAGATTAGGTCTAAGATAGTGGTTGTAAGGCCAACTTCTATCTTAAGATGGTTTACATGGCGGGGCTGTTACGACTCTGCCGCTTCGGGGCGTGACAAGTAAGCCCAAGTAAGTGGATCTAACCTATGCTTGGAGTAGATATATTACTACTCATAACACTATATGTTATTGGATGCTACATTAATTAAATATGGGTAGATCTTGGGTGAATTGATATGCTACTATAGTTGATGCTAATGTGTTGATTTTGAATAACAGTAACTATATTTCGGTTAAACTGTTATGTTGCCATATTGGGCGATGATTTGTGCTTACAAATGATTGTGCTAACCAAGGAAGTTAAGTGATTGCTAACTCAATTTTTTAGGTGTTCACCTAAGTGAACCCCAAGTAAGATACTAGAATTCCGTTAAGAAAAGTTCGAAAACTAGAATCGGATCATTGGGTTGAATAAAACTAGGAGATTGATTGTGCTAATTCATATTCTTAAGTTGCTACTGCATATCATGGCATGGCATGGCGCAAAAAGGGACTTACAGGTCAGAACATTTGGAATGAGGCTTCCAAATGATTGTAGAAAAAGTATGGCTTTATGAACTCAATTTTTGGAAGTATATAGATTGCATTGCTTGAATATTATGACTATTTTGATAGTCTAATTTGGTAGACTACAGTATGTAGTCTAATTTGGCAGTGTTGCCACTTTTATTTGGTGAATTATAGTATGTAGTCTAATTTTGTAAAGCTGGGGGTCCTACTCTTAAGCAGCTCCTTGTTGCCTCAAGTTCCTAGACGTTATATCTAGATGCCTGGCTATATTGACTAATTGGAAGTAGTTTGGAGGGCATAGGATATTGGTACCAATACATGCCATGTATATGAGCATAGCATGCTGCATTGTTAGCAGTAAATCCATGGTTAGGTTAATGTATATGTGATGTTGAACCTACGAGTTATGATTGAAATGTTTTAGTTGTAATATGTAATATGTCTATCATATTATCTATATTGTGTTGCATGTTATCCACTCTCACGCAACTTTAGTAGCTAAGGGGATAAAATGTTTTATGCTCAAGTTAATAGCATCATGAAGGGCTCAACGCTAAGGGAAGATATATATACTGAAAGTGTGAGTTGGAGTTAGCGACTTTTGTATGGAGCTTGTACTAGGTTAGAGATCCTGTTACTATGAAGATGATAAAGGAAAATGCTAGTTCATGTTTTGATGTAAATATTATGTTGTACACATAAGTTGTAATAGGGAATCCAGCTGAACTCCGATGTAGAAACCCCTTTATTAAATAAACAATGTTGTCTTTTGATGAATGAGCAAGTTGAGTGAAGTTTTCAATAGGTATTCTTGTATGATGGTGCATCCCATGCTATGCCAAGATGCGACATCCTTTAGGTGGTATTAGAGCATTAATTAGGGACTAAAACCTTTAGGTACGTGTGAAATGTATAGGGTAGTTAGGTAACAAAGAGTCATAGTTTAGTAAAACAACTGTAGTAGTTATCTATAAAGTTTTATGTGATGTTTATTTAGAAAGATGATTTGTAGGGAATGTGGAATATCACCGATGAGCTGTATATTTGAGGAGCAAAGAGAAGGTCTATCACAATAGCCTTAATCCTACCCCGAACAATCACTACATATGGAGGAATTAGCACAATAGTTTATGGTTACATTGGCAGGAGTTAGTGTAGATGGAGATAAGTTAACTCAAGTACAATGAATAATGAAACCATTTGATGAAAAGAATACTAATCCTTTAATGGCAAAAGAGTAGATTAACTCATTGGAGAAAGCCTTTAAAGTACATGAAATTGAGGAAAATAAGAAAGTTGAGATAGTTGATATTTTTTTAGATGGAGATGCAAGTAATTGGTGGGAGGTAAAGAGACGGAATTTACCAGAACTAATTGGTTAGGCTATATTTAGATATACATTTTTGGAGTGATATTTTCCTAAGTGTGTAAGAGAGCAAATGTGTGAAGAATACTATAAGCTAAGATAGTGAGGTTAGACAATTGAAGAATATGAGAGGGATTTTAATAAATTATTGAAGTTTGCTCATAAAGTTGTGTGGAATAATGAGATTTCTAAAGTTGAGCTGTTCAAGGCAGGGCTTAATCTTTATTACCAGCTAGAGTTAAAGAGGAGTAGGGTGAAAAGATATACTGATGTTGTTAATGACACTCGTTTGATCAAACAAGTTTGTAATCTTCGACAAGCCGTAGATGAAATTGAGAATAAGAAAAGGAAGTTGGATGTTGGTTTTAGTAGTAAAAGTGATATAGCTAAAGGAAAGAGCTTCATTTAATCCACAAAAAGAAACAGAAGGCCTTTATAAAAAATACAACCTTGTTGGAAGTGTAGTGATAAGCATCAAGCTTAGGAATGCCAAGAATTAAGAAGGAAGTGTTATAGATGTGGTGAAACTGGACATTTAGCCAAGTAGTGTTATAACCATGATTAAAGAGGTAAATATTGTTACCAATGCCATCAGTGAGGGCATGTTGTTCGACGTTGTGTAAGACAGCAATAGGAGAGACTAGTTCAGCAGCAAAATCAAACTAATGAATCAAGATGGGGTAATGAGAATAAATGACTTAGAAGAGATGAACCCAGGCTCAGAGAGTAAGGTAGGGTGTACGTTTGCGCTATCTAATGAGATTAAGTTAGAGATGACCAAGATGTGGTAGGTATGACTTTTGCACTTAGTAACCTAAATTATTTGAGTACTTGGTAGCTAAGAGTTGATAAATAAGAAATTCTTGAAAGTAGTAATATAGTTATCATAATGATGTTTTAGGATTGGTATGTATAGGAGATGGTTATGTTTATGTGTATACTTTGTTTAATATTAGGGCAATTCACTTGTATATATCAAAAGAGTACATCGATAGAAATAAACTATTTGTAGAAACTTTAAAGTTAATAGTTACAACCCCTATTAAAGGAAAACAAGTGGTGCAATATAAAGTGAAGGATGGGGAGTGTGAATCTAGATACTCATGAGATGATTGTAGAGTAAGTTATCTTAGATATAAAAGGATTGAATGTAATGCTAGAATTAAGTATGGAGCAAATGTTAACTATGAGGGAAAGATAGTAGCATTTAAGTGGCCTCATGAGAAGGGAATCATAGAAGATTTATAGAAACTTAAGTGTTAAGAGAAGTTGTAGAAGAAAAAGAACTTATGACAACGAGTAATGTAGATTCTAAAGATGATATGCATGTTATAGTGAAGCAAGCAAAAGTTCTTATTGGAATGAATGGAATAGTAAGAAATATCGAAGGTGGATGATCATGAGTGAGCTTTAAGAATAAATAAAAAATTTATTTGAAGTATAATTAGAGACTAATTCAGGGATTGATCTTACATCAAATGAAATTGTGATTCATAAGGAAATAGCTAATGATAAGATTGAGGAGTCAAAAAGATGATAAAGTATGTGAAGTCAATAGGATATACAATTACAAAACTATGAGAGGAAAGCTTTTCATATACCCTTAGTACATGTGATAAGCAAGAACGGTATGGCAAATCTATGACTTTCATGACTCTTTTGTCAAGTCTCATTTTTGTTATGACTTTCGTGTCTTTTATGACAAAATTTCCTATCCTTATGAGTCATGTTATGTCAGTTGGCAGTTAGAAAAATGTTTAATGTCTTTGTGAGTCTTGTTTGTCAAGAGTCATGTTGAATCCAATCAAGTCTACTTAGATTGAGTCATTCCTTATCTCCTTGATGTGTAAGTTGGTAGAAAGTTCAGATTTGCCAAACTCATTTTTTTTGATATATGTGTTGACTATAGGAAGTGCCTAAGATCTTAATTATGACCATTAAGAGATGACCGCAATATGAAACTTGTAGACGTAAGGAAATTAAAATTGTTATATATGCCTTAAGTGGAAATTGGGACTTGGAGAATCCATAATTATAAGGATAAGGTGAAAAGACATGTTGGCTAGTTGTAGGATAGATAAGGAAAACAATGGAAGGAATGACTATGAATTCTGTAGGACTAACTAATACAAGAATTTGAACTAACTGAAGGGATGAATGAGAATTGAGTGGAGATACTAGTTTGGATAGTGACAAAAGAATTGTATAGGAACATGTTAGTTCGATACGAGCAATGATGGGAGTAAAAAAATTATAGATTATAATATGATGACTATAGTACATCAGACAAGAACCTAACAAAATAATAGTAATGGACTAGATACTATTGGAAAGATGACTTGAATAGAAAGAGGGAGTGAAACAAGACCAACTATATTAAACTTACATGGCAAAAGTTAATAACACAAGATGAAGGAAGTAATGAGATGAGCAAGTCAAACAAGAAAGTTCATAAGTTTATAAACTTGAGGTTAAGGTACAAGAATTAATATTGAAAGATTTCACTTTTAACAATAGTTGATGATTATAATGTGATGTGGAAATCAGAGTTGCGCAGTGGAAGTGTAGTATTGGTTCATGAGCATGAATGTCCTTGATTGTCAAAGTTTTGAGGATGAAACTTTTTGTAAGGAGAGTAGGAAGCAATACCTTAGAATTTTGAGCTAGTTTAATAACCCTAGGATCCGAGTCCTTAAATTTAGGATGCCGAAATTTAATAACTTAGTTTGAGCTAGTTCAATACCTTAGTTTAATAACTTAGTTTGAAATAATTCAAACTTCATAGTAAAGTTAGACAAAATAATTCAAGTAAAGTCAATTTCTCAAAATAAGCTATATAAAAATATTAATTTAAGAAAAACATCAATTTACCGATAAAGCTGATAATTGCAAAATTCAAGCTTTTAGATTTAGTGAGATACTAGAGATAAGTTAAATGACTTTCAATAAAAAAAAAATGAAGTTGAATTAAACATAATATATATGTATTACATGTGATATACATTATATGTATTGAATATATACATATAATAATAATAAATTATTAAAATTAGGTAAAATAATGGAAAATTAATAAAAAAATTGCATCGATGAGTCACTAAATGATTTGTTAAGCTAGGATTAATTGCAAATAATGAGTCAATACTTGGTTAATGAGGAAATAATACATGACACTTAAGGGAAAGTGAAAAATAACATGTTTAATTTTACCTTTTCATGCAAAAAAGTCCAAAAGCCTATAAATAGGACCTCAAACCTCATTTGCAATTTTTTACAAACTTGAAAACACAAGAACATAATTTTAGAAAATTGAAGAAAATTAGAAAAAAAGTAAAATAAAAATAGAACAAAATATAGAGTCGGAATGAGTTTAAGGTAGTTTGAGTACTAAACCACCACCTGAGTTGGAGTGGCTTGGAGGCTTGATAAAGGGTGGCTGGATAAGACTTTCCGACAAGGTGTGATGGTCAGGTGGTGGTTGGAGGCGGTTGGTTTAAGTTAACCAAAATTCTACTCATAATTTGTTTAATTTGCTAAAAATATCAAATGTTATCTATTAACTATGAAATTTGGTTTTCTAGGATTATCTTAGGTGTAGATTAATGAAGTAATTTTATTTTAATTAAATAATTAGTAGAAATATGGATTCCTTAAGAAAATTCCCTATTTGGGTGAAAATTAATCTAATTTTTATGAATATTAGGTGAAGTTGTTTCAAGCTCAATTTTTGTATGTAATACACCTATTATATATATTTAATTGTGGTAATAATAATTTTTGAAATTAAGTATGTTTACTATTATTTATAATTATATTGAATAAAATCAGCAATGTTACTGAATTATTGAAATAATTGGTTTTTGATGAAATTAATGAATGAGCCCTACATGTTTAGACTTCTAGATGTTTATGATTATATTTGGAATATTTAATTTTTATCTCATTCGTAAATTTATTTATTTTCCTTAATTTTCCATAATTTTGAGCTAAAATCACTATTTTCGTAAAAATGGACTATAGCCAATTTAGTTTAATTGATGATCAATAACTAAATTACAAATTTTTATGAGTCAATAGGATTTTTTGTGAAATTAATTGGGCTCATATACTATTTATTATTTATTTTCCTAATATAAACCTATATATTAGCTTAATATGTAATATAGTAACTAATATTATTAGAATGTTTATTAAATCCGTATCAAATGAACACTGTGGGGGTATAATAAGGGTTACTGGATAAGTTTGAAAAGTATAATTTTTATGGTTTTCAGTTCAGTATTAAAGCTTAATCGAGTCAATTACGAAGTTAGGATAGCATACGGTTCGGTAGTAATGAGAAAAGGGTATTTTTGGGTTTTCAACAATATTGATTAATTTTGATTCTTAAGTTATATCAATAGTACTTGGAATAACAATCGTGATTATATGAAGTTTATTGAAATCGGAAAAGAAATGAGTAAGATACGATCAAATGAAGTTTAAAAATACGAAAATGAAAACTTACAATAATTCGAGTTCAACCTATACTTCATTTGAAGATTGTGTTATATTTTCATAGGTGTGATGAGTTAGGAAGGACCACATGGCGGAGTTTAGGATTTTGTGTTATTAGTAAGCCTAAGTAAGTGGATTTAACCTATGCTTAGAGTAGATATATTGCTACTGTTAATACTGTGTGTTGTTTGATGTTGTGTTTATTGAATATGGGTATATCTTGGATGAATTGATATGCTACTATAGTAGATGTTAATGTGTTTATTTTTAATGATAGTAACTATATTTTGGTTGAACTATTATGTTGCCATATTGGGCGATGCTTTGTGCTTACAAATGATTGTACTAACTAGGGAAGTTGAGTGATTGCTAACTCAATCTTATAGGTGTTCACCTAAGTGAGATACTAGAATTCTGTTAGGAAGAGCTCGAAAAACTAGAATTAACTTACTAGGTTAAATAAAACTGGGAGATCGATTATGCTGATTGATATTCTTGAGTTGCTATTGCATATAATGGCATGGTATGTCACAAAAAGAGATCTACAGGTAAGAACTTTTAGAATGAGGTTTCTAAATGATCATGGAAAAAGCATGGCTTTATGAACTTAGTTTTTGGAAGCATATAGATTGCTTTGCTCGAACATTATGACTATTTTGATAATCAAATTTGGTAGACTATAATATATGGTCTAATTTGGCAGTGTTGCTAATTTGATTTGGTGAACTACAGTATGTAGTCTAATTTTGTAAAGTTAGGGGTCCTATTCTTAAGCAGCTCCTTATTGCCCTTTTTGATAATGGTAGACTACAATGTGTAATCTAATTTTCTAGGGGTCCTACTCCCAAGCATCTTCTTATTGCCTTAGGTTCCTAGATGTTGTATTTAGATGTCTAGCTATGTTGACTAATCGAAAGAAGTTTGGAGGGCATAGGATATTAGTACCGACATATGCTACGTACATGAGCATAGCATGTTGCATTTCTAGCAGTAAATGCCTGGTTAGGCGAATGCATATTTAAAGTTGAACCTATGGGTTATGATTGAAATGTTTTAGTTGTAATATATAATATTGTCTATATTGTGTTGTATGTTATCCACTCTCACTTAGCTTCAGTAGTTAAGGGTATAAAATGTTTTATCCTTAGGTTAATAGCATCGCGAAGGGCCCAATGCTAAGAAGGAATATATATATTGAGAGTGTGAGTTGGAGTTAGCAACTTTTATATAGAGCTTATACTAAGTCAGAGATCCTATTATTGTAAAGATGATAAAGGAAAAAGCTGGTTCATGTTTTGATGTAAATATTATATTGTTTACATAAGTTATAACAAGGAATTCAGCTGAACTCTGATTTAGAAACCCTTTTATTATATAAACAATGTTGTCTTTTGATGAATGAGCAGGTTGAGTTAAGTTTTCGATAGTTATTCTTATATGATGGTGCATCCCGTGGTATGCCAAGATGTGACACTTGAAACCTAGGTTATCGCATTGGCTCAAACCTTAGGGCATTATAAAGGTGGATAATGGAAATCTTTATGTGATATTGTAGCAAATGAAATGTTATAATTATACGACACCTATGCCCAATTATGGGGAATTATTAACTCTTAAATTGTATAACTAGAACAAGATTAAATTGTTAGACAAACTTATGATTAGATATATACATACATAGGTATCGTAAGATATTAGTAATGACTTGAGCAATGATTGATGGTAGAAATGAAAATCCTAACGAAAAGTCTAGAGAGAATCATGACCCTCTATCATAAGTTTCTTCGTTACCTTAAGACTAATCAAGACAAGATGTACCCTACCTTTATAAGAAGTGATTTCTATTGGACAAATTACTCCATGGCATACTTATTATGATACAATAGTAAGATACATTGATCTAATGTCTGATTACATGAGAAAATAGAGGGGAATAGTAAGTCTTAGGAGATGGATTAGAGAGCAGACAAATCCTAAGGTATTGGTAGGCTATCTAAATTCAATAAAACAACAAGGTATTTTAAGGCAAGATAGATAAACCACCTTAACTAACGACTGGCTAATTGAATGGGAAGAAGCTCTGAATCTTTTATAATTCTTAAGTATTAAAGAAATTGGTTTATGGGACATTTATGTTAAAGTTAGCAACATAACTTTAGTAAGACTCAAGATTTAATAAGTAGCTAAGAGTGATTCTAGAAAGGGACATTTCTATAATGGTGCTCATATAAAGATGGTATAGGAATTATTAGAGTTAGAGAAAGAAAGTATAAATGTGACTCAATATAAGGATTATGAAGAATGGGTTGATGCAACATACATCAATTTCATATGGAGATATTTCTAAGCCGAGGAAAGAATTGTATTCTAATTGAATTTAACCTTATTAAGAGCTATAAGTTGGAAGATTATTGTTTTACCCCTACTAATGAGGTGGTAGATAAGGTATGTTAATTAGGGATAATCATTTAGGAATAGAAGTTTATGGGAGTCAAAATATTAGTAGAAGTTTTCTATTAGTTCCCTCATTTAACATATCTTAATTAGGTGCTAGTAGTTCTAGTTAGAAATAGAGAAAATTAGTAACTCTACTAAGTAGTCTTACTCAGTTTGTGAATGGTTTGCATTGTATAACAAGAATGAAAATATCAAGTGCTAGACTGGGGAGCAAGTTATTTCCTTAGACATTGTGTTTAACTTAAAAAGAAATGCTTTAATTATGGAGATAGGAATCACTAAAATTCATAAAGGTTTGATAATGAAGATGGATAAGAATCATCAGTATAGAAAAAGTAGATGTTCTTCGAAGCACTATTCATGGATAGATAAGGAATTGGAGATAATAATACCACTACAATTGCTTGAATATTAACTATGAAAGATATAGAGAATGATGAAAAGAATTTTTCTGATTGGATGAAAGAATATTATCACGATGTTTGTGTAGTGATCTCAAGAGTTGAAGATGAAATCAATGAAACACTTATGACCAATACTTATCCTGATTTCTTATTGTCGGGTAACAATTGAAGTATAAGTTGAATTAAGTTAGCTAGATCTCAACTTCTATGAATAAAAGAAATCGATTAATAATCATAAGAATAGTACATAGATGTTTCAAAAGATATATATATATATATAAATGAAAAAGAATGAATTTCAATTGCAATATTGATATCGATGTGCTCATTCTTTACATTATAGAAGTGTATGAGTGGAAGAGGAATTAGAATGATTGAAATTTCCTTTATTTGTTGAGATTAGTACTTTTAATGGAGGAAAGGAGCCAACTTGAAAAGTTATAGATATGGATTAGGGTAAAATTCCTAGTAAAGATAGTAAAAGCGAGTTGTAATTAGTCGTTATTGAAGAATGTAATAAAATAAAAAAAATATAAAGAGAGAAGAGGGTGATTAGGAGTTTTGTGGATAATTTCAAGTGAAAGATTAAGGGAAGTACCAAAAGTATTGGATCTACTAGAAGTATGTGAATATCCGAATGTATTCTCGAGGATTTGTCTGGTGTAACTTCATACCGAAAGTTAGACTTTACGATTAAGTTAGCTATAGGGATTAAAAGTTAAAGAAGGAACTTTGAGGACAATCGGATAAGGGATTTATACACTCAAGTATTCTACGTACAAGACAACTATATTATTTGAAAGGAAATTGTATATGGCACTATAAGGTTGTGGATAGAACATTAGGAAATAAATAAAGCGACTATTAAGGATAAGTATCGTCTATCCTAAATTTATACATTGTTTGATTAGTTGCAAGAAGTGATTTAGTTTCTTAAGTTGGTTTAAGGTCAGGATATTATCAATTGTGGGTTAAGTCGAAAGATGTCCCTAAAACAACGTTCATGACACAATATGGACATTTTGAGTTTCTAATGATACCTTTTGGATTAGCTAATACACTAGCTACCTTTTGGGATTTGATGAATCATACATACCAACTGTATTTGGAGAAATTTGTTGAGAGCTTTATTGATGGTATTCTGATTTACTCAAAAACTAAGGAAGAGCATGTAGAGCATTTGTGGTTAGCATTACAGAAATCAAGTGATAATTAATTGTTTGCTAAATTAAGTAAGAGTGGTTCTTGGATTAAATAAGATTTCTTTCCTCGAACATGTTACATCAAAAGAAGGAATTTCTATTGATATTGAAAATGTTAGACCAGTGACAAAATCGAGATAATTGATAATCACTACTAAGAAAGAGGATTGATTAGTATGATCAGGTGTCTAAGTATGATATGAGGAAACAATATATTTCATATGAGTTATAGCGATGGGTAATCAAATAGAGAAATGACAAATCTATGACAACTGAATCTCCATTTGTTGAGTCTCTTGTTTTGTTAACTATTAAAGTACTTGACGTTATGTCCTGTTAAGTCATGTCTTGTCAAGTAATTAGCTTATGTCAATATCTTTTCTCTTGATGAGTCATTGATCAAGAGTCACATAAGTTCTTGTTGAGTCAAGTCAATCCAAATTGCTAACCATCTCATATGAGTTCAAGATAGAGAAAAAGTGAAGTTTCACCAAATTTATTTTTGTTGACCTTACATTAAGCTATATGAAGAAAGAAATCAATAACTATGGCAATAATATAGTCATTATGCAAAGAAAAGTGTGGATGGGAGAAAAAATGATTGGAAATGTGTGGTAGATGGTGGATCAATGTCAATGATGATCTTAAATGAAATTTAGGAGAATGTAACATAGATGATGAGATGGAGGATAGATCGGTAAGAATATTTGAGTGATCATGGTGCTCAGTAATAAGATTGATAATACAATATGATTGGAAGACATAGGTGTTGGAGTTAATATAAGAATGATAAAATATATGATTGATATTAAATGTGTAATTTGAGAGAAAAGTGGACAAAAAACTAGAATAATAGATAAAGAATCAATTCGGAAGCTCAATTAGTAGATGGTTCGGAAGATTGGAACTTCAAGAATATATATATAATCCTTTCTAGAACAAGATCTAAAGTGCAATAGTTTTGAGGGCGAAACTATTTTTAAGGAGGGTAAAGTGTGAGACCACACAAAATTAGCCAGTAAACTTACAATTGGTCAGTACGGAACAATAAGTAGAATTTTGGGCAATTGTGAAAATTATTCGATCTAGCCCCAATTTTACAACAAGGCTAAGAATATTAATAGACATAACCCTGTGAGATTCGATTTGAAAAAATAAAATAATAAATAATCAAATAATATATTAATAAGATATACATGTACTATTTGTTATTTATCGGGAATGTGTAAAACGCGTTTCGATAATTAACTAATTATTAGAGATAAATTAAAGATGTACTAAAAATCATAAAGTAACATGAATAATATTTGTGAGTGCTTTATTGTACTAAATATGAATTTACATGTAGGAAAATGTACCTAAAAATACTTAAAAATACACAAATATGCTAAATTTTATCAAATTAACTAAAGGAAATTAATAAAATTATAGAAAAATGACTTGGTAGCAAGGGAAATAATGATTGAAGGTATGGTAATCTAGTTGAAAGATTGGTGAGTTTTGGGAGAGATTGAGATACTTAATAGAATTAAAAAAGTGTAGGAATTAGACACATGGATGGAGGAAAAATTGACCACCAACCTAAACAACTCTATAAATTCAATCTATCCACTCCTTAGCTCATTTTAGACATTGTAGAATTCAAGAAAAATATTAAGAGCATCTAGAGAGTTAAAGGGAAATTTAGGAAAAATAATGGAAGTTATAGCTAAATTAGGTTTCAACTGTCAAACCATGACTTGGGATGTAAATCTTGCAAATCTAGCCTTTTTAGTATAAAATCAAACTTGTGTATTATAAATAATTTCCCTAAGTTAACATAGCTGCTAAGTTTAAAATCAATTAAAATTTTAAACGTGAAACTTAAAACAAATATAAATAATTCTAACTTATTAATCGAAACTCTAATTGCATACAAAATCCTTAAACCCTAAATATATGTAACTATAAGAGATTGATCCCGAACTTGGTAAAAATCTTAATCGTATATGAAAGCCCTAAATTTTATTTATGTATACATAAGATGAGTCAAACCTAAACTTCATCAAAACTCTAAAACCAAAACTTTAAACTTATAAGTATGACAATTTGTTATGAAGGTGATAAAACCCTAATTAAGCCAAATAACTGAACTATATACCAAATTACATAAAATTGCTAACAAGCAATTACAAATAATTACTAAATGCTTATAAAAGTAAAAATACTATATTAATTCATCAAAAATCATAATATTATTTTATAATTAATATTAACCTTATATTTATATAGATAAATTAGTATTATATCAATTTAGACATTTAATTGTTATTTTGACAACATGTGTTAAATATTAATAACATAATTTATAATTTACCTTGTAATTATATTATTGACTATTCTAAGTATTATTTATAAGGTTAGTAATATATAAGGACAATCTAATATATGTTTATTGATTTATTATATTTAATTTTCTATTTTCCCTCTTACTTTATCATTTTTCCTATTTTCTTTTTATTTCCAAATTAATTATATGTAATACACAAAATATTCAAGGAGTTGGCTAAGTCAACATATTGACTAAAAGTCAACATGTCATTTTCAAATGCATTTAATTCCCTTAACTTTCTTTTTCTTTTCATTTTTCTTCTTATCCATGAGCTCCATTTATCCCCCTAGAACATTCTTTAGTTTTCTTGATTTGTTTTCAAATTACATGTATAATTAACCAACTTCCTCCTCAAAATTGGAATGACAATTTCTCTCCTTCCTTTCTTATTTTCCTTTGTTTTCTTCACATATTATTCTAATTTCAATACACTACCAACCTTATGTTTAACCAACATCAAAAGGTAGACAAGAGGAGGAAAGTCATCTCCAAATATTCTTAAAAACAAGTAATTATTAATCTCTTTCATATATTCTATTTATCTTTATTTCTAAATTAGTTATGTATGTTTCCTTTTTATGTTATGTATATATATGTTAATGATATATTTAGTGAGATGTATATGCTTATATAGAATCTATGTATATAGATATACATGTAATAGAATTTTAGTTACATATTCTTAATCTTTTAGAAATCGTATGTATATGTCCATATGTGTTACTAACCATATGAAGATAGATATTAAAAATATACTATAAGCTTAGTTAGAGTATGCACATATATATGAATTATACTTAGATACATAGGAATACCTAATAAGTATATGTACATGCATGAAAAAATAAATTACGATAAG
This sequence comes from Lumnitzera littorea, assembly GCA_024138015.1. Lineage (NCBI taxonomy): Eukaryota > Viridiplantae > Streptophyta > Magnoliopsida > Myrtales > Combretaceae > Lumnitzera > Lumnitzera littorea. The sequence goes on along the minus strand of JAMXBB010000004.1, from coordinate 63,271,344 downwards.
GAATTAATATAAATACTTACATATATGCCTTTATATAGTATAAAATGTATACATACATAAGCATATACATAAGAAATGTTGAGTATATATATATATATATATATATACACACACATAAGTGTAAACCAAAAGTATTTATATGTGTATAGGTATCATCTTGAAATTCTTTTAAAATAATACTAAAAAAAATATAAAAATATGTATAAATATACATGTGTAAATACGTGTACATACATATACCTACATATATAGATATACGTATGTATACATGCATAGGTACATATACTAAGAATGTTAAGTATGAGTATAATTATTAATATATTAAATATAATAATTTAAAGAAAAGTACATATGTACATATATGTGTATGAGTGAATATAATAAGATACTAAATAAAAGTACAAATAATAAAATATCAAGTATAATAAATTAATTAAGAATACCCATAAGTATATATATATAATTATATACATATAATGGGCCGAAAAACATAATGTATAATTAGAACCAATAATCTATCAATTAATTGAATATAATTTTAGATAAATATAAATAATAATAACATAAAATTTAAGAAATATAAAAATAAGGAAAAATCAATAAATTGCCATGTAGATAAGTAGGAATGTGCTACGTCAACAATTTACCTAAATTATGTAATTAAACAAAAAATTTCAACATAATTAGAAAATAATGATGAGTAATTAATTAGGAGAAATTATAATAATAACAAAATTAGTATAAGTGGTATATTAAGCTTAAATATGAAGAAATAATAAAATTTACATAAATTGGATTTAAACATAAAATATTACAAAAATATGAAATTTAGAAATAAATTAAATCATAAAATAATAAAGAAGAGCTCAAAATCGATAAATAAAATTATTCAGATTAAAATAATTAAATTCGTGACAATTTAGACCCATATCGAAAAATGCTAGTTTTAACGTCCAAAACAAACCTCACTATGTGAACGTACATCTAAAAATGATAAAAATCGACTATAAGTTTATAAATATTGGAATTAGAATGAAAATGCTATATGTGATTTAGGATTTAGGGAAAACCCAAGGATACAAGTAAATTGATTATATTATTAAAGTAATATGACCTTACAAATAAATAAACTAGGATAAGATTTCAAATAAATAAAGAATAACTAAATGTAATTATTTACAACTATACGTATATCATTTTCTATGAAATGAAACCAATAAACATATATCATAAAGTATGGATAAGATACAATTATAAGATACAAAGTTCTTCAAAAGATTAAAGTGTTATACATATATATACATATAAAAAAAGTCAAAGCACTTTGACGAAGAAATGCTTTCATATATCATAATGATACATATAAATATAAAATGATAATAATAATAACACCTAATAATAATAATAATAAGATAGAATCATATACTTATAGGAAATAACTTGAATATATGTATTTATATACACACAAAATATAAAGTTAGAATAATACTAAAGTATGATGGAACTAAAGCTTTTAGTTATCTAATTATATGATCTCAAGATGTTCCACTTAACTTTATCACTTTATCTAATATATATATATTCATGATTATAATTATTTGGATAGTGCAATAGAATTTCTTAAGTGGTATTATACTTTGATTATTAATAGTAATTGGTATTAATTGTTCTTATATAATATTTATATCTGTAGATTATAATCCTTTTCATGAAAATGAACAGCATATAGAATTGTTTTATACTTATTTAGAAGATTTCATGAATAACAACAACAGATTATGACATAAATATGTAAGCAAAGTATTCTTAAAACCACCATAGGTAGCAGTACTAAGACTAGTGGGGCTTTATGTAAATATGAAACCTCCAAAGGTGGTAATATCGGCTGATTATGGGGTTTTGTTCAATTGATAATTAAATAGACAAATAAGATCTTGTGGAATTATACTCAAATTAATTGGAGATTCCCTACATGAGATATAATATAAAAAGAGAGATAATTAAACTGAAATTTTATCGATTGAAATTAATTTGTACAAAATACAAGAGCATATACAAATATTAGAAAGAAATATCGAAAATATTTGGAATATTGAGAGGTAATGACATACTACCTCAAGAACAGAGAGAAGCAAACAATATGCTTTTGAGATAAGAAAGTATTTGAAGCAAACAATATGCTTTTGAGAGAAGAAAGTATTTGAATATTGAGAAGAATTGATTGTTGGAAGCAATATCGGAAGTAGGAAAGTAGGAGAAGGTATTATATGGAAAGAAGAAGAGAATGAGTAAAGAAGAGGAGATGGTAAGGAGATGTTAGGGAGAAAAGAAGAAAGAAGTTGAGTATGTGTTTTCTGACATATCCCCAATGATGAAAGAGGCCTGCTTTTATAATGGAGAATCTCGACCAGTTACTGTTATGAACAGTAATATTGTGGCCAACATGGTACTGTGGAAATGATGAAATTATTAAGATATTTTACTGTGTAACAGTAATATATCAGATAATAGATTCTGACAATATTGTGCACTATGGTACATGTGTACAAACAAGTATTATATTTCTACTATATTTTACTGTGCAAAATTACATTAAAAGATATTATTTACAATATTCACGGATCTCCTAAATCTATCCCATAGCAGTCATCTTCATTTGTATTTTCGCTATGATGAGATGTTGAGTTCGAATCTAAACTTGATCCTTAGGTTGATTTGTTGATATTTGCCAATGCCCTTTCCAGAATCTGCTTCATTTGATCCGGAGTAGTTGCACTTACTAGAGAAGAAATTAAAAATCCTCTATTGTGATATTGTGGGGTTGAGACCTTGGATGGTGGTATTGAGGAATTGGTTTTGATCCAATTTAAAATTGAATCCGTTTCAAGTCTATTCCAAAATTTGAAATTATCCCATCATTTGACTTTATACATTCTGACCAAATTAGTTGTATTTGATGTCCAGTCAGGTTTGTAATCGAACCACCATGCCATGACCTAAGATACTCCAATGTGTACAAAATATAATATGTCCTTTTGAAAATTTTTCTCATGAGATGTTGGATTATATTCCTTCATGAAAGTGTTGAAACCATCCTTGGCATTTTCATGAATGATTTTAGGAACTGTACCAAATTGTTCCCACCAGTGTATAAACCAGTTGAGAAGGTTTGTAGAAGAACAAATATGAAAAAATATTAGCTAAGTATGTAATCTTTTTGGATTCATTTGATAGAAAACATTCCACCAAGCTTACTTATAATCAAAATAATTATAAGTGGCTCAATGACCTAGCTGTGCAGAAAAATGTTCTATATTGAGTTTTACTGGAGTTGTTGGATGAGTTTGCCATTCTCTCAGATTGATTACTCTTAAAATCCTAGCTATAGAATAGTTAATCATCTCTTCCTTTTCAAAATGTTTAAATCTTATTGATCCAGTTTCAGTTAAGATTTTCTCATAAAACTGGATTGGCTTATAAACATCATATGGTACATAATAAAAATCTTTTGTAAAAATTTTCCTTGCAAATTCAAGGGTTTTTTTGATAAGTTTTCTTCTATAGAGAAAACATATCTAGAAATAGGTTTTATAAAAAATTTTGATCTCTGATTTACAAGTATTATTACAGAAGAAGCTGAAGTTGCTACTTCAGTAAGTTAAATATTCCGATTTTTCCTCTGGGTTTCGATTTGTTGAGAAACTTCGAGCAACATTGGAATTTTATTTTTTGAAAGAGCATCATTAGGTTAGATATTAGAAATGGATTGATTATTTGAAGATATTGGTTTCGAGGTCCTAGAAGAGGATTCCTCTTTGATTATTAAAGGAGCGTTAGATGATTTACATACATCTAACCATGATTTGATATTAGTTAACCTTTAATATAAATTGAGCAACATATTCTTTATTATTTTGTTTCTATTTTGGAATTCCTCCGAATCCTATATCAGAAGCATCAGTTTCTACCACTTTTGGTAAAGAAGGATCTACAATGTGTAAATAAGGAATATCTTTAATTTTTTATTTGATTAATTTGACTGTATTCGTATGTTCATTTGACCATTGAGGTAGGTTTTTCCGTAATCTTTGGTATAATGGTTTACACATTATATTAAGCTTTGGGAAAAAATTTGCAACATAATTTAAGCTTCCCAAAAATCTTTTGAGTTGATTTTTATCTTTGATTTCATTAGGAAACTTTTCTATAAACTCTATGAATCTTTGAATAGGAATTATTGTCTTATTATGGATATTGAAACCTAAGAATCTAATCTTAGTTTGGAAAAGACTAATCTTAGAAGGTGAAACAACTAAGCCATTATTTTCTACTATATTAATGAAGATTTTTATATGTTTGAAATATTGATTTATATTAGATGAAAATATTAAAAAATCATCTATATAAATTACTATGAAATTGGCAAAATTATTAAAAATTTCATTCATTATTCTTTGAAATTCAGAAGGAGCATTTTTTAATCCAAATGGTATTACATTCCATTCAAATTGACCAAAAGAAACTATGAAGATAGTTTCGTACTTATTACTTTCCTTAATTTGGATTTGTCAAAATCTAGATTTCATATCGAATTTTGAAAATATTTTGGCATTATTCAACCTATTTAGCAAATCTCTTTTATTGGGTATTAGATATCTGATCCATGTAAGAGCAGAATTAAGAGGTTTATAGTTGATTACTAATCTTGGGATGCTTTTTTCTATTTCTGCATTTTTATTAACATAAAAAGTAGATCAGTTCCATAGCGATTGACTTTTTCTGATTAATTTTTTATTAAGTAAATCTTTTATTTCATTTTTACAATGGTTTAAGACTTCATTATTCATTTGAGATGGTTTGGCTTTTATTAAATTTTTTTTTCATCGAAATTATTCTCATATGGTAAGTTTACAATATGCGATTTATGATTCTAGAATGCATTTGGGAGTATAGAGCAAATTGAATTTTTTATTTCTAATTCCAATTGAGAAATTTTTATTTTCAAATTTTCATTGTTGAGTTGATCTTCAATTCTTTTAAATTCAAGATCATTTTTCAAATACATCAAATTATTTTCTTTGCATTGAATTAAACTATTTAATTTAGAGATTGAATCGGTTTTTAATTGATTTATATATTTGGTTTGTGGTTTTGTGATAAATTTGAACATAATTTCCCTTTTGAGATATTGTGTTTTAATTCCATCTTTATTAACAAGAAATGGTTGGATTTGATTTATAAAATGAGTTTCAAGAATGACATTTTTATTTAAATTTTTTACAAGTATAAAAAAAGTTTTATATGAATGTTGTCTTTTAATACTTCAGTATTGGATAATTTGTAGTTGATACAAAGTTTGCTATCAGATGCAGAACTTAGAGATTGGCTAGTTTTCTCAAAATATTTGGTTAGAATTAACCTTTCTCTAATGCAATTTAAACCTACACCAGTATCAAATAACACAAGTGTTTGTAAAATGAATTCATTATTGATCCTAATTGAAGTATTAATTAGCCATTTTTTTGTCGTTATTTGAACAAGATGCATTAAATAATCATTATTGTCAAATATTGGCAAAACTTTTGGATTTTCTTCATTTGAGGTTTCAGGGTTATTTTCTTGAGTTATTATTTTTTGATTTGGTTCAAGAAGATCCTTTTGAAATTTTATTTGCATTAATTTCAATTCTTTTATTTCTTATTTTTACATATTAATTTCATTTTGCAGATAATTAATTGTTATTAATTTTTTATGTTTCCTTTTTCCTCTTTCAAGTATTTCATTAAGATTATATGGTAAATTTGGTGTAAGAACTGAATTAGATTTAAATTTTTTTATGAATTCAAGTTTTTTATTATCGTTAGACAGTTGATCAATATTCCTAAGAATTTCTTCTTATTCATTTGTTAAAATATTAATTTCATCCCTTTCTTCAGTTGACGAAAATGAAGTGGAGTTCATGTCAATGGCTTAGATTCCATCATCACAATCGTTTTCTAATAAAGAAGATTTATTATCACAAAATATTTGTAAAATATTTTCCATTGTTTACTCATCCAAATTTAATTCATTAAGTTTGTTATTTATTTTACAAAAGTTTGCTGTATGACCAATTTTTTTACATTTATAACATCTTAGCTGTTTATATGATTTTTTTTATATTTTTTATTTTTAGGTTTCTTTTCATTTTCCAATTTTTTAAAAGATTTTCTTTTAAAATTTCTTTGAGATTTTTTATGTGAACACTAAGGATAATTCGAAGAAGTATAAGAGGATTTTTTTATTGTTTTTTAATTTTTTATTGACAAAAGAAGAGTCATATTGAGCATAGAAATCGCCAAGACTTTGACGTTTTAAGCGTTGTTCATTTTTTAATTATTTTTGTAAACTTATTATATTGCATAAATTGGTTCCAATTTTATTAACATATGATGCTAATTCCCCATATGACAAATTATCATAGGGAATTTCACCATTGTTTTCTTCCCTGAGTATCTTTCTAACTTGTTTACCTATCAATTTTGGTAAACTAGCTAAAAATTTTTCTTTCCAAAAGGATTGATTACAATTATTTTTAAGGAAAACTCTTTGAAAGAAAATATCTTTACATTGTCTAAATTCTCTTAAGGATTTGCATTTCATATTAGATTACAGATCTAAGGTTTTATCCCTAATATGTGAGGGGTCTCCTATGAAATGTTGATTTATTGAAAATATTAAAATATTGATCATGTCTTAAATTAGTTCATTATTATCATATAATATTCTCTTACTGTTTTCATTATTTTGCATGAAGTAAGGATATTGATTCTATGTTTCAAAGTGAGATAGTTATCTTACCATCCTTTTAATTGTCTAGTAAAATTAGAAATTAAAAGGAGTGCTACTTGGTAATCAGTAACATTTAGAACAGTTTTATTAGTATTTGAGAACATGATCATTTGATTAAGGACATTGAGAATTTTCTATTCTGAATAATCATCTATATTCCATTCATATGTAGATCCTATAAAGTACTTATTTTGATAATTATCATTTTTTTCTTCAATTAGTATATCAGGAGGTATTGCTTTCTAATAATACAACTTTTGAGGTTTTTTCTAATTAATTTTATTAACTTCATCATTTGATTCATTAATATTTAAATTTTTTAAAGAGATATTGGATATTGTTTTATTCATTGATTCAGTATCTGTTTTGTTTAAGACATTAATTTTCTCTGAAGGTATGTCATCAATGACAATACCTTTCCAAATTAAAGTTGGTGTATCCATATTTAGAAAATTTACTGGTTTTGAAGAGGAAGTTTCTTCTTTTATTGTTTTATTTTTTAATATTCTTTTTCTATCTTTTAAGGCTTTTAAAAATTTACTATTAGGATTTTTCGGCATTTCAAAAAGTTTAAATAAAGGTGTATTTTTATTGGTTTTATTATTTAAGGGTTTTTCACCAATCTTATTTATCTTAATATTAATTGTTTCTTCCATTCTATTTAATTGTTCTCCTATTATATTTAAATGTTGGTTAGTAAAATTATTTTGACTTATTATTTTCTTTATTCCTGAGCCTTCTTTATCTGTTGCATTTTTTTAAAGGAATGAGAGTTATTTCAATATTTTTATGAATAGTTTTTATATTACTAAGTGGCGAATGATTTGATTCTATTGTTTACCCATCACTTAGTTTCCCTTAAAACATCCATTAATTATATTGATTTCTTTCGATTTAAGATAATATTTTTCAAACCATTCAAAGAAATATATTTGAGTTCCGATTTCATTCATGAAATTATAATATTCATCTTTTATTTGTATTTTAACCTCATTAAATATTTCAAAGTAGCATTTTCTAATTTTCTCATTTTTAGATGAATTAAATTCTTCGTTCAAAAGAATCCTATCTGGCTTGAAAGGTTTTTCTATTACATTGAGTTCTAGGTCACCTATTTCTGAAAGTGAAGGTTCTCCATGTTCTGGTTCATTGGATGGTTGGTAAACTGGTTGGGTTATGCTAGACTTATTATGAACAATTCCAGAAATGGATGGATTATCCTGAATATTTGGTTGCCTATTTGATTGGTCATTGGATTGAGTATGGAAAGGTATATAAATTATCGGTGGAGGATTTAAAAGGTCTACTAATCTTCTAGAGGAAGATGACATTGATCTTATTTTTAAGGGTCTACTTGGTTGATCAAAAGACTTCCTATTGAATTGGATGGTGACTTTACCATCTAGGTGTTGAATTACATTTGACTATTTAGTATTGTATATTGGTTGTTTTGGAAGTAGGTTTTTGACTTCTCAATGTTCAAGCAAATTGACTTGAGACCATTTAATCATTCTTGGGACCGAGACATTGGCTTTGATCAGGTTTGTTTGGATAAGAAGAGTTTATCCTCTTTTATCTATTTTGTATGCCTTAGAACTAAAAGCAGTTTTCATTAATTTGAAATAGATACTATATATTACGACCATCGGTATTGATCCTTCTATCATACAGTAATTATGGGTTTTAATTTGAAGGATTAAGGAGCTCATTATTGTCTTATCTCTAAGAGCAAGAGTAATATTCGGATGATATTCAAATTAGATTGATTTACTGCTAAGACTGGTTTCAATTGTTACATGTATTGACCTTTCATACACCAATTCTCTATCATCTCTAAGGACCATGAAGACAGAAGTATCTAGACCTAGCTTAGTAAGAGGTTTTACTCTTACTTGGACTAAATCTAAATGCATATAATTCCATTCTTTTACATATTTTTTTTTTATTGAATCTGTATTCAAAAGTTTTATTGTTGTTAAGTCATTTGAGATAGGGATATCTTTTTCTTCAATGGCTATCACATAATCATTTTTCCTAAAAATTTTCCATTTGGCTATTTGGTATATTTGGTCATAAGAAGTTTTCGGTATTTTCCATTCGTTTATTGCTTTATCAAAACCTTTTAAATATATTTCATCTCTATTATTTAGCATATATTCTTTTGATTGCTTAAAGGGAGCAAAACTAGAAGATGACATAGCTTTTCTAAGTAAATTCATATTTTCAAAAGAGACTAATTTATTTAATCTTATAATTCTAATTTACAAGACTAAATTGAATCTAATATTGTGATTTCCAATTTATGACCCTTTTGCTACCCTTAAACCAAATTGAGATTTATGCTAAGCCTTAGTAGGCTTATCACAATACTAAGATTTTTCCATAAAGGATTCATCTTAAGTGATTAGCAAATATAAGATTTAGATCTTCACTAAGAAAATACAGACTTAAACTAACTATATACTCTCTCCTTAGCTCTGATACCAAACTAGCACCCAGAAAGAAATATGCCTAATAAGAGACACTTAATAAGAGTATAAGAGTATATTATTTTATCTAAAATATATATCAGCTAAATTAAACCTTTTTCTAAGTGGAGAATAAGCCCAAATTATATAAAATAAAAATTCTATTGCGTCTTCTAAAAATTGATTATGTTCAATTAGATCGTCTCCATTATTATCTTTAGTTTTTTGAGACATTAAACATTTATTATTATTTTATTGTTCTTAGTAAATGGCTTTATGTGTCTGAGAATTCAAGAGGCCTTCGAAATCCTCGCCTGTTCTTCTAATCGGTCCTAGTTTCCAGTTAATATACTGAAGAATCTTTTTGATATATTAGTATATTTCAAAATATTTTATGATTTAATTATTATGGTCTAGAATATTTTCTACTCTCCTAAGTAACCAATATAATCTATGAAAACATTTAAGAAAAGTAATACAATCTTTTAAATAAGTATAAAACAATTCTATATCCTATTTGTTTTCATGAGAAGTCTTATAATCTACAGATATAAATATTATATAAGAACGATTAGTACCAATTACTATTAATAATCAAAGTATAATACCACTTAAGAAATTCTATTACACTATCTAAATAATTATAATCATGAATATCAACAACAGATTGTGACATAAATATATAAGCAAAGTATTATTTGAACCACCACAGGTGGTAGTGCCAAGACTAGGGGGGCTTTATGCAAATATGAAACCTCCAAAGGCGGTAGTACCGGCCAATTATGAGGTTTTGTTCAATTGATAATTAAATAGACAAAAAGATCTCGTGGAATTACACCCAAATTACTTGGAGATTCCCTATACGAGATATAATATAAAAAGAGAGACAGTCAAACTGAAATTTTATTGATTGAAATTAATTTGTACAAAATACAAGAGCATATATATATATATCGTTACACTAATATGTATTCTAATATATAGGAATACTATAACTAAATCATGTTATAGTGAAATATCAATACAAAACTTACAAATAGTCAAATAATCTTAACTATATAATCTTAAATAAACTATATGTTGTTATCCATAGAATAAAGTAATGCAAACTCGTTAAGAATTAACTATGAAAATGTAAAGATTTAAAATAAAACTAAAGAGATATAAGATTCAAAACCTAAGCGGAAACGGGAATTATAAGATTGATAATGAGCTAGTGACGCTGTTTAGTACGATGTTTAGATACTCATTAGGTTGATTTTATTTCTATTTATTAACAAATATCGATCAGGATGGCAAGCTACCTGTTGATTGCTAGGAGTCATATTAGCTTTAGTCACGTGAGGACTCCTAATAACTCTATACTTGTTTTGTACTTGTATTTAGTATACCTAAATTAAATATTAACAACTTGATGTATGGGGGTTCAAGTTATGCATGTCCTTGATATTGGTTTCTTACTGTGCAACATACTATTAAATATGATAATTGAAGATTTGGTTATATGATTGACTATTGCATGTTTTGAATGATTTGCTAATATTGATTGATCGCCTAATAATTTGACTTAACTATATTTGGCTTATATTAAATTAAATAAGATCATGCATCAATGGATTACATTACTTATTCCAACCGTCACCTCACACGAAGGTAAAGAGAGGTCTTACGGGGGTCGTTTTTATATATTGAATTAAAGTGTTTTAATACTGTATACTAGTATAACGTGACCTTACCCTAGCATAAGGGCTTACTAGGCATTGGAGATGCTAACCGTTTGGCTAAGGGTCAAGATTAAAGACCTCTACTATAGGGTGTAAGTGTAGACTGTAGGGGCTACCTCATCGCTAGACTTAGGATTCATGTATTACTGGATTTTGGAAATGGAAAATATATTTTATGAAATACATAATTTTAATCATATGGTTAAGAACCCAGGTATTGGAACTTGGTTGTGATTGGTGTCAATGTATCTCTAACTCTTACTTCGAAGGGCGTTAAATCCAATGTTGTATGCCAATGCAAACAGTGACAAATAATAGACAAGGCTGGTCGTTAAATGGGTTCAAGCTTGTTGAAAGCTTGAAAAAATGATGGGGAAATGCACGAAAGAATTGGAACAGTGAATGAAATGTTACCAAAAACCATGGACAGTTCCAAAGGATATGACACACTAATGGAACTTTCGAGGATTCACAACACAATCTGATATGATGTATGAATTGGTTCAGTGAGGTTACTTACCACTTAGCCTTGCTCAAGGGTTAGGATAAGAGTGAAATGAGAGTAAACAAAACAGTGTTTACATAAGGAAGAATATTTAGCTATATTGATGAAAGTGTCCCCCTTTATAGCTACAAATGCAAGGGGTATTTATACTAGAAAGTTTAAGCCAACTTGCCTAAAAGGGAAAAGACAAAAAACTATATTGCCTTAGAGAAGTAATGTATAAGAATACAAAGGTAAACATGAATATTTAAGAAAAATAATCATTAGTATAACATATTTTGTATAGGCTCTTATATACGTAGCAAAGATGCATTGGTGATGACATTAGAGGATATAGACAAAAGAGTAAGGTTAAATGGTTTGTTTGTGTACGTGTGGCTATGTTAGTCTGAAGTCTCTCTCTCTCTCTCAATCTCTTAGTAAAAGTGATGCCAAATAAGTGCTTGGCTAGGGCTTGAGTGAGCAAGTGTGCATGGTTTGGTAGATATCTCGGCATTTTGACATTTGGCACATAATCTCCGAGAGATGGAGAGTCATTCAGCTCGGCATGTAAAGTTGCTAAGCAAAGAGATATTTAGCTTCGGTAGGAGTCAGCTGGAGTAGGAGGATTTGCCTTGCCAATCCCTCTAGTCTTCAGGCTCGACTACGAATCAATAGTCTAGTAGCCTAATTCTTATTATTTCTTCCAGGTTGATTTAGATTTAGGATCAAATCCGCATGGTCTTCAGTCGGCTCTCTGTTAAGGTAATAGGGATTGAGGTTAGCAATGTTGAAGGTGTTCAATATCCCATAATCTTTGGGTAGCTTCAACCTGTAGGCGATGTCATTGATCTTTTGGAGGATCTTAAAGGTTCCTTTAGCTCTTGCAAATACTTTGTTCCTCTTCTTGCTCAGAAATGGTTCCTTGCTTAAATAAACTATATGTTGTTATCCATAGAATAAAATAATGCAAACTCGTTAAGAATTAACTATGAAAATGCAAAGACTTAAAATAAAACTAAAGAGTTATATGAAATGCAAAGCCTAAGTAGAAACGGGAATCATAAGATTGATAATGAGTTGGTGAGGCTGTTTAGTATGATGTTTAGATACTCATTAGGTTGATTTTATTTCTATTTATCAACAAATATCAATCAACATGGCAAGCTGCCTGTTGATTGCTATGAGTCATATCGGCTTTAGTCATGTGAGGACTCCTAATAACTCTATACTTGTTTTGTACTTGTATTTAGTGCATCTAAATTAAATATTAACAACTTGATGTATGGGGGTTCGAGTTATGCATGTCCTTAATATTGGTTTCTTACTGTGCAATATACTATTAAATATGATAATTGAAGATTTGGTTATATGATTGACTATTGCATGTTTTAAATGATTTGCTAATATTGATTGATTGCCCAATAATTTGACTTAACTATATTTGGCTGATATTAAATTAAACAGGATCATGCATCAACCATGCATTGCATTATTTATTTCAATCGTCACTTTACGCGAAGGTAAAAAGAGGTCTTGTAGGGGTTGTTTCTATATATTGAATTAAAGTGTTTTAATGCAGTACACTTGTACAATATGACCTTACCCTAGCCTATGGGTTTACTAGGCATTGGAGATGCCAACTGTCTGGTTGAGGGTCAAGTTTAGAGACCTCTGCTGTAGGGTTTGAGTGTGGACTACGGGGGCTATCTCATTGTTAGACTTGGGATTCGCGTATTATTAGATTTTAGAAATGGAAAATATATTTTATGAAATGTACAATTTTAATCATATGGTTAAGAACCCAAGTGTTAGAATCTAGTTGTGGTTGGTATCGATGTCTATCTAACCCTTACTTCGAAGGGAAGGGGGTTAAATACGATGTTGTATGCTAATGTGAACCATGACCAATAATAGATAAAGCCAATTGTTGGATGAGTCCAAGCTTGCCGAAAGCTTGAAGAAATGATGGGGAAATGTGCAAAAGAATAAAAAAGGTAGATGAAAAGTAAGCAAAATTCATGAACAGCTCTAAAGGATATGATGCACTAATGGAACTTTTGAGGACTTACGACACAATCTGATATGATGTACGAATTGGTCTAGTGAGGTTACTTCGCTACCTAGCCTTACTCGCTACCTAGCCTTGCTCAAGGGTTAGGATAAGAGTGAAATGGGAGTAAACAAAACAATGTTTACGTAAGGAAGAATATTTAGCTGTATTGATGAAAGTATCCCCCTTTACAACTACAAATACAAGAGGTATTTATACCTAAAAGTTTAGGGCAACTTGGTTAAAAGGGAAAAGACAAAAAATGGTATTGCCTTAAAGAAGTAATGTACAAGAATATAAGAGTAAACATGAATATTCAAGAAAAATAATCATTAGTGTAATAGATTCTATGTGGGCTCCTATACAAGTGGCAAAGATGTATTGGCGATGCCATTAGAGGGTGTAGACAAAAGAGTATGGTCAAATGCTTTGTTGAAGTAGGGGTGGCTATATCAGTTCGAAGTCTCTCTCTCTCTCTCTATCGGCAAGAGTGATGCTGAGTAAATGGTAAGCTAAAGCTTAAGTAAGCAAGTGTGCATGGTTTGACAAATATCTTAGCATTCTAACATTCGGTACACAATCTCTAACGGATGGGAATTTATTCGGCTTGGCATGTAGAGTTGCTCAGCAAAGAGATACTTGGCCTCGGTAAGGGTCAGCTGGAGCAGGAGGATCCACCTTACCAATCTCTTTAGTCCTTAGGCTTGGCTGTGAGTCAATGGTCCAATAGCTTGATTCCCATCATTCCCTCTAAGTTGATTTGGATTTGGGATCAAATCCATACTATCTTCAATTAGCTCTATGTTAAGGTGATAGAGACTGAGGTCAGCAATGTTGAAGGTGTTAAATACCCCAAAATCTTCGGCCAGCTCTAACCTTTAGGCAATGTCATTAATTTCTAGAGGATCTTGAAGGGTCTTTCAGCTCTTGCAGATAGTTTGTTCCTCTTCTTGCTCGGAAACCATTCTTTGCTGAGGTGTAGCCATACCAAGTCTCCTTGCTAGAATTGTTTAGCAGTCCTACCCTTGGCCTTCTCTCGCATTCTTTTAGCAACTTGGTCAATGTATTGAGTGACTTTCTTGTAGATGTGCTGAATGGGTTGTGCTTTGGCTCTTGCATCAAGGTATTCTTGTACGGGCATGGGTACAAGGGTGTGATCAAAAGGCAACTTGGGATTGAAACCATAGACCACTTTGAAGAGTGTCTGCTTAGTGGTGTCATGTATTGTTTGGTTTTAGGCAAATTCGACCATTAGCAAATAGATGTCTTAATTAGCTAATTTCTTACCTACTACAGCTTAGAGTAGTGATCCCAAAGTGTGATTAACCACCTCTATTTTTCTGTTAGTTTGGGGGTGATATGAAGTATTGAATAGTTGTTTAGTCTCTATCCGATGCCATAAGGTCCTTTAGAAATGGCTCAAGAACTTTGAGTCTTTATCAAAGACTATGCTTCTTGGCATGCCGTGTAACCGTACAAACTCCTACAAGAACAGAGAAGTAATAGCTGAAACATCGTTAGTTTTGGAGTAAGGCACAAAGTGTGCTATCTTATTGAACCTATCCATGACGACCATTACAGAATCTTTATCTCGAGCAGTCTATGGTAATTCGAGAACAAAGGTCATACTTAATTCAATCTAAGGTTTCGTCGAAACAAGCAAAGGCATTGCTTTCCTTTGTTCATCTCAATACTTAGCCCTTTTGCACACAGCATAGCTTTCAACAACTCGGTGCACATCTCACCTCATTCTCAGCTAAAATAATCAATCACTCAGCAATTCATATGTTCTTTTCTCCCCAAAATGTCCAGAAAATCCGCTATTATAGGCTTCCCTAATTAGCAACTCCTATAGTGAACAAATTGATATACATAATTTCCTCCCTCGAAACAAGTAACCATCTTCCATACGGTACTCGTCTACTATTCTTCCATCAACATATTGTGCAAATACGGGTCTAAAGTATGGATCCTTAGAGTACTACTCTTTGATGCTTACAAACCTAAACAATTTGGTTTGCAGTTCATTTAAGAGTACATGTCTTCTCAAAAGAGCATTTATAACTACATTGCTCTTTCCTTGTCTATATTTTATTATAAAATTGCATCCTTCAAGGAATTTGACCCATCTTACCTATTGCTTTGACAATTTTATCTAACTTCAGAGTTACCTCAAGGACTCATGATCAATATAAATGACAACTCAACAACAAATAGTGCTGCCATACTTGCAATCCTTAGATCAATGAAAAAAGTTCTTCATTATACATGGAGTAATTTAACTGAAGCCCCCTGAGCTTCTCATTATGGAGGGTAATCGGTCGGCCTTCTTGTATTAGGATAACGCTTATTTTGAATGCTTGACATGTCATATTCTAGTTTAAATATTTTCTTGAAGTTAGGTAGAACTAATACAGGGGAAGAGGTCAATCTTTCCTTTATCTCAGCGAAACTTTTCTCCTCCTTCATTCCCCATCGGAAGTTGATGTTCTTCTTTGTCAATTTAGTAAGCATTGTAGTGAGGGTGTGGAAATCCCTAATGAACCGAAGCCAGTCTATGGAAACTTCTCAAATCGGCATAAGTAGTAGGAGTCGGCCACTCAACAATTGCTCAGACTTTCCTATCATCTACTTGTAAGCCTCCTCCACTGACTACATAGCTCAAGAATATCACTTCCTCCTAGTAAAAGCAACATTTCTTTAGGTTACCAAATAATCTCTCGTTATGGAGGATATTCAGTACAACTTAGAGATGTTCGCAATGACTTAGCATATCATCACTATACATAAGGATGTTATCGAAATTCACTACAACAAACTTCCTTATTAGATGTCTTAGCACATGGTTCATCAATCTCATGAAAGTACTCGAGGCATTCGACAAGCCAAATGACATGACCATCTACTCATAGAGTTTATGCTAAGTTGAAAGCAGTCTTCCACTTATCTCCCAAACTCATTTGGATTTGATGGTAGCCAAACTTTAGATCAATCTTCCTAAAGATCTTAGCTCTACTCAATTCATTTAGCATGTCTTCTAATCTTGGGATAAATTACCTATATTTGATCATAATCTTGTTTATGGCTCGGTTATTAATACACATTCATCAGGTTCCATCCTTTCTTGGCATTAGGAATATTGGGACAACATAAGGGCTGAGGCTTTCCCTAATATAACCTCTCTCCAGTAGTTCATTGACTTGCTGTTAAGCTTAGAAGCCTGTTCTGGACTGATCCTATAGGCTAGTCTATTCAGTAAAGTGGTGCCGGGTATTAAGTCAATGTAGTGTTCTATCTTTTGGATTGGGGGCAGTCCTTCAAGTAATTGTTCTAGAAATAGATCAGCGTATTTATCTAGCAACTCTTTTACTTAAGGTAGTTTATCCCGCTCCTTTATTTCTAATAGTCACCTAACTAACATGAGGGTCGGCTTAATAGAATTGATAGCCTCTTGGAGCTCGGCTTTACTCATCATCAGAGTCTTCTTCAATCTGTAAGCAAGTTTTGTTTGCAATTTCTTAACTTTTCTCAGTGGCATTGGGTTTAGTGTGATCTTCCGATCATCCTTCTCAAACACATACGTGTTCCTGTATCCGTTATGGATAACCCTTTTGTCAAATAGCTGTGGGCAGCCGAACAACGCATGTAAGGCGTACATGAGTAGCGCATCGTAAAGAATCTTATCAGAGTAGTTTCCAATTGTAATCAGTAGTAATACTTGTCGAGTGGCATGTAGTGCTCCCTTATCACTTAACCAATGTAACTTGTACAGCTTCGAGTGTGCAATGGTTGGTAACTTCAATTGTGTAACCATTTCAACTAATGCTACATTAGTGCAACTTCTATTATCCACAATTAATGTTTGCACTTAGTCATTCACCATACAAGTGGTATGAAACATGTTCTCCCTCTGCTCCTCCTTTCACGAGGGTTCTAAGTTCATGGCGTGTTGGACAACCAACACTAAGTGATCCAAGTCCTCGACAAACATGTCCTCTTCAATCTGTTCTTTCTCGGCACTTTCTTCTTTGGACTTATTCTCCTCTTTAGGTTCCTCATCAATGCTTTCCATTTCCAGCCTCGGGATGTCTCCCTTAATGACCATAGTCCTTTGGTTTGGGCATTCAGTAGCCATATGTCCAAAACCTTAGTACTTGAAGCACTTGATCTGATTTGTCTTCCTTCTAGATCTTTGCCCCTTCTCATAAGTTTGGGTCGGTACATCACTATCAGGTTAGCCTTTCTACTCGGCTTGGACATTCACCTTTCGAATTAGCTTGGTACTTAACTAAGCTCAGTGACTTCCCTATTTTGGTTGGCTAGTTGGTAGCCTAGTCGATATTTGACTTCTTTTCTACTTCTCCACTTGTTGGGCTATTCTAATGGCTTCATCCATTGTGGTAAATCGTTAGAGCTCTACAATGTCATAAATATAACCTCTCAACTTAGTTAAGAACTTGAAGATTGTTCGTGCTGGTGGTTCCTTTACTTCATACCGAATCATGAGGATTTGGAATTCCTAAACATACTTGTCTACCATTCGGCCTCATTGTCTTAGCTCTTAAAGCCAAGTAAAAGTATCTTATAGATAAGTATTTGGTATGAAATTGTTTCTCAATGTTCTTTTCACTCTAGGCCAAGTGTTAATCTCATGGTAGCCTTCTCGCCTCTACATAGCCTAGAAATTCTTCTACTACATGGCAGCATATCCAAAAAACTCAACAATAGCAGTTTTCACTTTCTCATAATCCTCGTATTGATAATAGTAAAAAAAGATGCTCCAATTTCTCTTCTCATTCTAAATATTCATCAACACTCCCAAATCTATTGAAGCTCAGAATCCAAAGCTTCACGTAATTAGAGGCTCTAGGTGCTTGAGTTTGCTCTTCTTCTTTGTAATACTCTTCTTCGTCCTCTTCTCTCAAGTCTCCTAAGTCAATTCTTCTCCTCACTCATCTAACTACTCCTCCACCTTAAACTTATCTAACTAGGTTATGACCTCTTGCAAGTCGAGCAACTTGGTGGTGTTATATGGCACTTTAGTAAGTCGGTAAGCCAGCGCATGGACAGCTCAAGTTAAATCAATCAAGAGGTTAGCTACCTCATCAAATCTCTCATCAATGCTCTTGGGGGTCTCCTAAGACTGTTGGCCATGATAGACCACACTACTGTTACCATCTCTAATACTAATATTAACACTTGGTTCCTTCATTTTCATTGAAAGATTCAAATCTCAAACTCTTTAATTAGGTGTTTCAGTAAACACTACCACAAAATAGAAATTTAAGAGCCAATAAAAACAACAATTAAACGAACACAGTAACTTGCTCTATTTCACAAATGTAAAATAGAGCATCGATAGAACTCGAAACAAACTACAACTTAAGCGAAACCTCTACTTTAATACCAAGATGATGTGAATTGTGACTAAGAATAGATAAGGTCAGTCACTGGATTGGTCCAAACTTGTTGAAAGCTTAAAGAAATGATGGGGAAATGCATGAAAGAATAAGAAAAGTGAATGAAAAGTAAGCAAAAACCACAAATAGCTCTAAAGGATATGATGCACCAATGGAACTTTTGAGGACTCACAGAACAATCCGATATGATGTACGAATTGGTTCAGTGAGGTTACTCGCTATCTAACCTTGCTTAAGGTTAGGATAAGAGTGAAATGAGAGTAAACAAAATAGTGTTTACATAAGAAAGAATATTCAGCTGTATTGATGAAAGTCTCCCCCTTTATAGCTACAAATACAAGGGGTATTTATACGCAAAAGTTTAGGACAACTTACCTAAAAGGGAAAAGACAAAAGAGGGTATTGCCCTAGAGAAGTAATATATAAGAATACAAGGGTAAAAATGAATATTTAAGAAAAATAATCATTAGTGAATAGATTATGTGCAGGCTCCTATACATATAGCAAAGATGTATTAGCGATGCCGCTAGAAGATGTAGCCAAAAGAGTATAGTAAAATGGTTTGTCTAAATAAGGGTGACTGTGTTAGTCTAGAGTCTCTCTCTCTCTCTCTCGGTAAGAGTGATGCCGAATAAGTGGTTAGCTCTAGCTTGAGAGAGCAAGTGTGCATGGTTTGGCATATATCTTAGCATTCTAACATTTAGTATACAATCTTCGAGAGATGGGAAGTCATTTGGCTCGGTATGCAAAGTTGCTCGGCAAAGAGATACTTGATCTCTGTAGGAGTCGGCTGGAGTGAGAGGATTTGCCTTACCAGTCCCTTTAATTCTAAAATAAATGCTAAGTTCTCTGCCTTTGCTTTTGTTTTTTATCTTCCTTTTTCAAAATAATAAAGCTCTCTTTAATTCATCATTCGTCATTCTTTAACATTCTCATCTTTGTAAATAGTCTTCCATTTAACCACTATTCGATCTCATTTAGAAAAATATAAATAAAATCCATAGACTTGTAAATAGAAACTAAAAAAAAATAATAATAATAAAAAAAACCACCATCCTTATTTGTAAATTATTTTCTAAAAATAAAATTTTCCTTTCTCTCTCTAAAAAAAATTGAAAAAGGAAACAACAAAAAAATGAAAATAAAAGTTGCTAACGGCTATAAATGCTTATAGGCCTAAGGAACCAACACAAGCTTAAGCTTCTGGCCCAATCAAATAACCAACCCAAATACTTGATTTTCAAACCACACGAGGTCCCTTTACCTATTAAGGAAGCTAAATATGAGCCCTTTGGCCCATTCAAGCAAAACACAAGTCCTTTGGCCCATTTAAACCCTAAATACGAACCCCTTAGCCCACTTAAGTAGCTAGCCCAAACGTTTGGCTTTCAACCTACACCAGACCTAGCCTTTTGTTACCATCTAATCTAAACACAAGCTACTTAGCTAACACTAACCTTAGGCCCATTTAGGTAACCTACCCAAACACAGGCTACTTAGCTAAGCATTCAACCTAAACACCGGCCTACCCAAACATAAGCCATTAGGCCAGCCAACTAATCCAAACATGAATTACGACCCATTAAGGTAGCTGACTTGAGCACAATTCTTAACCCCTAAAAGTAACCAAGCCAAAACCCCTAATCTGTTTAGAAAGCCAAGCTCAATCATAAACTAAGCTAAAACATAAAGTTAAATACTAGGGCATGATTTGAGAAACTAGGGGGCAAAACCTAATCTTGGGCAAATAAAAAACGGACTCCTCCTTAAGAAATTGGTAACTTACTTTTTGAATGTTTAGGATGATAAGAGGCAAGCTATATCCTATACACCAACCTAAAACACTTTGAGAGTTGAGTGACATAATGGTGAGAATACTTTGAACTCATTCCTTAAAGGAGGTTCACTTTGAATGTGATACTTAGATTAAAATGAAGTTAGGCATTCACTTCTAAATCATAAACACAATCATTTGTTGTTCACCTCGTTGGACCTATTTGGAGAATTTCTAAATTTAAACCCTATCAAAAACCACCTTGTAATGGGGCAATTCAGGGGTTAGGGTCATTGATTAGAAGATAAGGGTAAAATTCGTTTATGCTTGTTTAAGTAACACTAATTCAAGAATAGCTTTTATTTTTGATAAATTATTTTTCTTTGAAATGAAGATGAGCTAATTTTCTTTTTCAACCACCTCAAGCCCATATACTCGAAATCTATGGAATTAAGGCCTTGAATCATTTAAAACAAAAAACTCAACAATGGAAACAATCACTCTTAGGGCCAAAAGAGAAGAAAGAATAGTAAGAGATAATGGGGTGAAGCAATTTGAAAAAGGAAAAAAAAAAAAAGAGAAGAAAAGAGGCCAAAGAATTAGGCTTAGAAGTGTAGGACAAAAAGCCCTAAGAAATGTTTCACATCCTAATAGGGGGAACCAAACCAAATCAAAGGGCTAGGAGTCGATGCCTAAATATCCTAGAAAACCATAAGGTCTTAAATCATACTCTTTGTAGTGACTCTAAGAGGGGCCTAGTAGTATTATCTAGAATTTCTATATCACATGTGCACCCATGATAAGAAAATCATCTTGCAAGTCAGAGATTGCAAGACTTTAAATAGTTATTTGCTAGGTTCTTTAATTTTTGTTCATTGACTCATTATATACTATAAATAATTATGGATATCCATTTTTCTGCAATTCCTCAAAACCGTCGAGAATCAATATCCCCTACTAAAATAGTGAAATAAGATAGATAATTCTAGAAAATTCTAAACCTACTAAATATACTAAACTTAATTGAGATATTAGTAGTTTTTCGGAGCATTCCGAATTAACTACACAAGCTTTTCATCATACTGATTCAATGGTAGCACTCTGCACTCGATTCCTATCCCATTCCCAACTATTGATCAACCTGCAAGGAAAAGAACTGTTGGGGTGTAAGCTTATGCTTAGTGAGATAATTACCCTCATTAATACCGCATGGCAAAATTTATTAGATGCACAATCATATGAATGCATGAACAATCAGTATGCCAAACAACATATACAGTGACTTAGGAACTGCATACGACTCAAAATTACGCCTATTGTAGTTGAGGTTTAAAGATAATTAACCGACCTAAACCAAAATCCGGGTTCTAGACCTTGGGTTTTAATTTATTAGCACTATCGTGTTTAAGTCAAAACAAAACTATGTATATATATACATATATACACTTTCATTATCGAATAATAAATCATATTTTCAAAATCCCAAGTCTAGTGATGTGGTGGCCTCTACAATCCACAAACATACACCCTAAGTAGATGCCACAAGACCTGGCCCCTCGCCGACGATTGACGTCTCCCATCGCCTAGTAAGCCCATCAGCTTAGGATAGAGACTCAATATATATGATGACATCGCTAGTGCCCAATCCTGCAGGAGGCATGTCTTCCTGTGAGTCCCTTCCTATCTTCTACATGAAGCGGCAATCGGTGTTATCCGTATGCAATAAGGGGAATGCATGATTCATTTTGATTTCTTAATCGTATAAGTGATTAACTTGATTTTCAAGGTGACTAGATAATTTCATTCCATATAATTCGCATGTATATATAGTGCAAATAATTCCCATTATTATATATAATTAACAAGTCATCGTATTCATCCAAAAATTCATACACATGCATTTCCTATATCCCACAAGCATCCAAATTTATATATATAAGTTTAGGTGCATCTATTCTATAAGCAAAATCAAGTAAAGAGTCATCGGGAATTTACTCACTCAATTATGCAGATTAATCAAAATAATTCGAGATACATCGTCTCCCAAAAGTCGGGTCCCCTGGCCATTGCAAATATGATACTATAAGGATTTGAAATAAAACCTAGAAAACTAAGCTAAAACCCCTTAAGTTATACTTTTGACTTAGTTTCATAATTTTTCTTGATTTTACTTAAAAGTTCAATCGCGTATAACTTTCTCGTTTTAGATCCAATTTTTATGATCTTATAGTTAATCTTCATCGTTTTCGAGTGTACTTTAACGTGATGATGCATGCAAAACTGCCTATAGGTTAGAACAGTAGCAATCTTTATGATTTAGAGTGATCTTACGCTTTGTTTAGTTAATGGGCTTTTTGGTAACTTAGGAAATTCTTTAGACTTGGGCTTAAGACTTCATTCTAAACTTAAAATACTCCTTAAGGTCAAATTTCCAACTTTGGTTTACACTCTTAGTGCCAACAATAACTCCTTAGACTTTTATGTGGGCTTATGTTGTCAAATGGGCTTGTTTTTGGTTTAAACTAAAGTTAGTGACTTTGGTGGGCTTATAGAGCCTTAAGTAGATTTCTTGTGGGCTTAAAAACAACCTCTCTTAATATTTTAAAGTGTTGGTCAGAATTTTAATGAAGGCCCAACATAGAGTTCTAGGCTTATTTTGAGAGTTTTAAGCTCGGTTTTGAGTTTTAGGCTTTGTATACTTACTATACTTGCTTTAGTTGATCTTTTCACTTTGTTCACTTATTTTTATCATATTTTTAAGGTCTTTTACCTATGTTCCGGATCTAGTTGAGATGATTCCAAGGGTTCTCACTTGGTTTTTCAACTTTTTTCATCATTTCCTTAAGTTTAGGTGTTAGATCATGCACTTAAACTACTTGTATCCAAATCTTAACTTAACTTTTCTTCCGTTAGATGATTCTTTAACTCATGCTTCCCACAAAGAAATAGGAGATCTTACACTTATTACAACTTCCATAGCATAGCTCGTGTTATACAAAGTTGGTTTTTTCATAAAACTTCATGTGATGAATTTTTCCTTCACTTAAGTTTAGATTTGAGCATGTTTAACTTAATGGAAATAAAATCAACATCCAAATGACTTTTGAATCCTCACATCCAGCATGCTCATCTTCCATTCAAGTTCTTGTTTCAAGATTTTCTCAACTTAAAATCTTCCATTCAAAGTGTTAAACAACTATCTTTACAAAATACTAACTTTATATGCTCATGTTTCAACTTCATGTAAGGGTTTCATGAGTTTGTTTCTTAGAATGGTCTTTGGTGTTATAACAACTTAAAATCATACTCATATCTTCAAGAAATCAAAGTCTCCTAACATAAACACTAACCCACTAATCACAACAAATACTTACTCGTCCTTAAAGCGAAATATGGTGGTTGTGCACAAAGGTTCTACTTAAGCTCTTAACTTTGCTTCCTCCTTTTGCAACCTTTTGGAAACCCGAGTTGTTTGATCCTTTGGAATGGGGTTTGTGGAAGGGTCTAATGGTTCTAAAAGAGCTTAGGTGTTAGAAGAAAATAACACAAGAAAAAGAAATGGGAATGCTGTCAGTGGGACTTAGAAGTAGCGGCTAAACGGAGGATTTTTGTGGGGTTGAATTTCTTCTTTTGATTTATGTTTAAAGTGAGAGAAAAGGAAGTGAAAATGGGAGTGAAAGAGGGAGAGAGTGGTAGATTTTTGAATGAGAGAGGAAGTTTGTGCAAGAAGCTTTAATTGATTGTCTTGTAGCTTACACAAAATTCAACAATTGCAACTATTGATGATGTAAGCATTAAGGAGTGAATAGTGGTGTGTAAGAGAAAGTGATTGATGGTTGAAAGACAAGAGCATGGCCCCCCTCTTCTCCTTGTTCAAATCTGCCATTTAGTGTCCTTTCGGGTCATGGAATTGTCTTGTCTCATTTAATGAAGTTAAGCATGTGAAATCTTGTGAAAAATTGTCCATATGTAGTATAAGTGAAGGGGTGATAAGGAAAATATCTTATCACTAGATTTTGATAAGTTATCAATTGATAAATGATTTTAACTCTCAATTGATAAATGATTTTAACTCTCAATTGATAAGTCATCTAAGGTGATTGGTTGGTCTAGTTATTTATGTGTAAGGCTTAAACATGAAGATAAGGGCATGGTCTTATAGAAAATTGTTTTAGGATTTTCATTTTGCATTGTTTTGTAATTTATGATTTGATTTTTATGAAATTGTGAAATTTTCTAAAGTTGAATGAAATTATTCTAATTAAATTATCGATTAATTACTTAGGGTTAAAATTCCTTAATTGTTTTAGGGTTTATGGTTTTAAGTGACTTTAGAGCTCGCAGCTCTTCAAGCTTAGATTTTATCGATAATTGGTTTTTGAATTAGAAAAATTTAATTCGTTTCCAAATGTAAACTTAAGTTCTTAGTTTTGTTGATCCTCAAGAACGTTTAGATAGTACTTTTAATTGAATCATGGGCCCACTAAAAGTAGGGTTTATATTTATCAATTGATAAGTTATTTAGGATGATTGGTTAATTTACTTATTCATGTGCACAAATCTTATGCATGAAGATAAGGAGATTGTTTTATATGAAATTCTTTTAGAGTTTGTCTCTTAAATTGATTTGTAAGTTATGATTTAATTTTTATAAAATTATGAAAATTTCTAAAGTTGAATAAAATTATTCAAATTAAATTCTTAATTAGCTACTTAGGGTTATAAGTCCTTAATTATTTTAAGGTTTTGGGTTTAGAGTCTATGGTTCTTGTATTCGAGTTTTATTGATAATAGGGTTTCGAATTGGAAAATTAAATTCGTTTTTAAATATAAACTTGAATTCTTAGCATAATTTATCCTTAGGATCATTTGGGAAGTATTCTTAATTGAATCACAAGTCTGCTAAGAAGTAAGGTTTACAACTTATCCATACATAACATGAGTTATAAGTGAAAATAAGGGAATTGTCTTATATGAAATTCTTTTAGGGTTTGGTTCTCAAATTAATTTATAGATTGTGATTTGCCTTTTAAGAAATTTTAGAGTTTTCTAGAGTTAAATAAAATTCATTGAAATTATATTTTTAATTATTCATTTAGGGCTATAAGTCCCTGATTATCCTAAGGCTTAGGGTTCGAGTGAGTTTAAGTATGTTATAAGGTTCGAGTGAGATTATGTATGTTTTAGAGTTCAAGTGAGATTATATATGTTTTAGGGTTTTTCAACAACTCGAGAATAATTTATTTACACTTAAGAGCTTAAGGATCAATTGGCTTAATTATTTAGAAACACCGCTTTATTATGCAACATATATATATATATCATATGATAGATTAAGAAAAGAGAAGGAAATTACTTAATAATATATTTATATATATACATATTGTAGGGCTACTTATGTACACAAGTAAAATAATTATTGCAAATTTATTAATGTATTCCTTTAACTAGCTTAGTTTTGTTGTTTATTATTACTTGAAATAATCCTTGATTCGTTTGTTATTAGTTTTATATGATTTCATAAAATTATTGATAATTTTATCGATTTATGACTTTTCAAGCATTAAGATAATTTTATAGAGTTTTAAAAATTTTTATGATTTGATATTTACGGTTTTTATTAAGTTTAGGTTTACATTTTTTTTAAAGTACATGTATGTAGGGATTGGGGTTTTCTTGCATGATAAGGGTTTCCAAATTGTATCATTAGGTCTTTTAAGTTCATTTTAAGTTCTAAGTTCAAAATTTTAGTCGGTTTTCATTTTATGTGGTTTTGTTGACTTAGGGAAATATTTACGATACTCGAGTCCGACACCATGTTTAGAAGGTTAAATTTACATAGTCTACACTCTTAAGCTTGAAAACCAAAAATTCCATATCTACACTGACACTTTGAAGCCTCTCTTACCTATACTGATTCACATAAGGCCTCCCCACCCACAATACCACCCCTTACACATGTAAAAGCTCTTTTGATCTTGAAAGATAATTTATCTTTCATAAAATTTGTTTATGAAACTAGGACAAGCATACTTCTAATTTTTTCCCATGGTTCTTAATTTGTACACCCGAGATTAATAAAAGTGTTTTTTGTCAAAATAAGCCTTTTCATTAATCTTTTTTTGAAACTCTTGGACCAAAAGCCTAAATTCATAAGGGTAAATCGAAAAAAGCCTAATGGATTGGTCAAGGAGAACTTACAAAATGGACTATAATTTTTGGAACTGAAGTCGAGAGTAGGATCTAAACCGAGAGCTAGTAAGGAAGACCTCTTTGACTAAACTAATTGTGAGTTACCTTCTCCTTAAGAAAGGAATGCCTTGAGTTCACAAAAGCCCTAAGAGAAGCCCTAGGGTTAAGGGCATTATGAAATTGCATATGATTACCAAGGATAGGGGTGGTTATAAGATTATTCCTTAATAATAATTTATAACTATTGGCAAAACTTTCAAAAATAAAAAAAAAAGGGAGAGAGAGAAAGTAAAGGCTTGTCACAAAATTTTGGTCCAAATCTATGTTGGCTCGAATAGCCAAGCTTTTAATCCATGTCATTTGGTTCCTTTCTAAGGTCGTCATTCTTTAGTTGTGGTTTTTAAACATCCTTTAAACTTTTTTTTTTTTTCAAATCAAGGGGCCTATCCCTACTCTTTTCTTGTTCATAAATAGTTTTTCAACAAATCTCTCTATAACTACTTTTCTAAGCCAAAGAGTCTTTTGAAACTAGTTGTTTGCCTTATTTTAGTTCTTCATTCATTCATCTTTTTCCTCTTAGGGATCAAGTCAGCTCTTAAAGCATTGTCCCCTTTTCTTTTTCTTTTTAGGGCTTTAGCTAGCCTTTAGGGCATTGTCCCTTCTTTCTAAGGTGTAAGCTAGCTCTTAGAGCACTGACCCTTCTTTTTCTTTTTAGGGCTCTAGCTAGCCTTTAGGGTGTTGTCCCTTCTTTCTAGGGTATAAGCTAGGTCTTAGAGCATTGACCCTTCTTCTTCCTTTTAGGGTTCCATTCGGCCTTTAAGGCATTGTCTCATCTTTCTCTTAGGGTTCAAGCTAGCTCTTAGAGTACCGATCCTTCCTTTATTCTTTTTAGGGTTCCAGCTAGCCTTTAAGGTGCTGTCCCGTCTTCCTCTTAGGGTTCAAGCCAACTCTTAGAGTGCTGATCCCTCTTTTATTCTTTTTAAGGTTTTAGCCAGCCTTTAGGGTGCTGTTACATCTTTCTCTTAAGGTTCAAGCCAACTCTTAGAGCACTGATCTCTCTTTTATTCTTTTCAAGGTTCTAGCTAGCCTTTAGGGCGTTGTCTCGTCTTTTTCTTAGGGTTCAAGCTAGCTCTTAGAATGCTAATCCCTCTTTTATTCTTTTTAGGGTTCCAACCAGCCTTTAGGGTGCTATTAAGTCTTTCTCTTAGGGTTCAAGGCATCTCTTAGAGCGTTGATCCCTATTCATTTCAGGGTTCCAGCTAGCCATTAGGGTGCTGTCCCATCTTTCTCTTAGGGTTCAAGTCAACTCTTAGAGCACTAACCTCTCTTATTCTTTTTAGGGTTCTAGTAAGCCTTTAGGGCATTGTCTCGTCTTTCTAAGGTATTAGCAAGCTCATAGAGCACTAACTCCTCTTTATTTCTTCTTATGGATTCAACCAACCTCTAAGGCACTATTCTATCTTTCATTTTAAGGATCTTGTTAGCCTTTAGGGTGTCATCTTATCTTTTGAGGCTACTAGCCATCTTTTAACCCCTTTATCATCAACTCTATATAGGATATTTAGTGAGCTCGTTGGACACCTTCTTTTACTAATTCTCAAAACGAGCTTATAGGGTGCTTCTTTTTCACTTTTCTCTTAGCGAGCCCACAGGGCACTTCTCTTCATCAAATTCTCTTAGTGAGCTCGTTGGGGCTCTTCTATTCCTTTAGTGAACCCATAAGGTTCTTTCTTTTACCAGGTTCTCTCAAGCAAGCCTACGGGGTGCTTCTTTTTCACCAATTTTGTAGTGAGCCTATAGGGCACTTCTCCTCATCAGCTGTCTCTTAGCAAGCCATTGGGCACTTCTCTTCATCTTATCTTCTTAGCGGGGCCATTAAGTGCTTTCTTTCAACTATCTCTTAGCGAGCCCATAAGGGTGCTTCTCTCATCAAATCTACTCAAGAGAGCCTATGGGGCGCGTCTCTACATCGGTTGTCTCTTAGCGAGCCATAGCGTGCTTCTCTCATCAAATCCTCCTAAGTTAGCCTACAGGGTACTTCCCCTCATCAAATTCTCTTAGTGAACCCATTGGGCACTTTCTATTCATTTAGTCTCAGTTTAGGGTCTTAGTTAGCTCTAAGAGCACTTTTCCCATTCTACCTAGGATAGTCAGCTCAAAGGAGTACTACCAAGTTCTAGATCGATCAAATTTTAAGGTTGATAGTCCCTAAGAAACACTCTTGCCTAGGATAGTTAGCTCAAAGGAGCATTACTAGGTTTTAGATCGATCAAATTTTAGGGTTGCTAGTCTTTGAGAGACACTCCTACCTAGGATAGTCAGCTCAAAAGAGCACTACCAGGTTTCAGATCGATCAAATTTTAGGGTTGTTAGTCCTTAAGAGATGCTCCTGCATAGGAGCTCAAAGGAGTACTACCATGTTTCAAATTGATCAAATTTTAGGATTGCTAGTCCCTAAGAGATGCTCCCATAGAAGATAGTTAACTTAAAGGAGCACTACTAGGTTTTAGATTGATCCAATTTCAAGGTTACTAGTCCTTGAGAGATGCACCCGTCTAGTTAGCACAATAAAGTACTACTAGGTTTCAATTTAGGGTCTTAGCCAGTTTTAGGAGTACTTTGTCTGCCTTGGTTAATCAGCTCATTGGGGTACGACCAAGTTTCCTCTATCAATTCAGGGTTTTAGCCAGTCCTAGGAGTGCTTATCAATCCCATCCAGTTTAAGGTCTTAGCTAGCTCTAGGAGCGCTTTGCTCGTTTTACCTCAAATCATTGGAGCATGACTAGACTTCAATTATTCTTTCCATTTTTCGGCCAACTCTTAGAGCACTACCCTTCTCTTGTCCAAATCTCTAATGGATTGGACACAAGATAGTTAGCTAGCTAGCTGTAGCACTTCTTAGGATAAAATCTACTCTTAGGCCAAAAATAGTGTTTGTTTTATCTTTGTGGCAAAGTCTTACTCAAACTTTACCACAAAGTGAGATAGCTGTAGATACCTAATTTTTGCACCCCTTTTATTTTTTTAGATTAAGTTATAGGGTCTTAAATTAGAAAAAAGGTCAAAAAATAGAAAATTAAACAAAAACCCCAAAATGAACAAATTTAGAAAAAATAGGAATTCTAGAAAAATACAAAAAAATAGGAAAATAGGTAAAAACACAAAAAATAAGAAATTTAGAAAAACTACAAAAAATGGAAAAAGTAAAAAATTTGAAAAGTCACAAAAATTGAAAAATAGAGAATTTAGAAAATAATAAATTTTTTAGGTTGTTCAAATAGAATAGGATTTTAATTTAAATAAATTTGAATAAAGGGCCATTAGACTTGGGCTTAGATTTAAATCTAGTCTAGGCTAACTTAGTCCATATGTGCAATTACAATTTAATTGCACATATGTAATTGCACATATGGACAAGATATAGGCCAATGGCCTAACAGTAAAGCATTTGGACTAAGGCATTAGGTTTGGTTTGAGGTCAAGAGTTTGAAACTCATTAGAGCTATAAAAGTTGTTTTTTTTTATCTTTTTCTCATGAACTCTATGTATGGCCACATGTCGAGCTGTCATTGGGCCACGTGTCTGAAATTGACACTTGGTACGTTGTGATTTGCTTGGACAACATGAATTCTTTCCCCCTAATTTTTCCTCCCCTTTCCTTATTCTTTTCCTTTTTTATCAAAACATGCAGACATGTACAAGGGGGTGGTTTTGTTTTAAAAACCTACATATAGTAGGGGGGAACGATGGAAAACAGTAAAGGGGGAAATTTGATTTCCTAAAAAAACACAAACAAAACACACATGAGGGGGACCTACTTTCTCCCTCTCTCTACCGTGATCTCTCTCCTTAGCTATCTCTCTCCCTCTCCCCATGATCTCTTTCTCTCACTCACCACCACCTTTCAGCCTTCACTCCATCGCACGACTCACTCACTACATACCCTCGATCCCTACTCCAGCTGTTGTATGTGACATATACCATCGTACAAAATACATAGAGCCCGCGACTTGTTTACACATCAACTTATTGCTGTACGACCTACACCTAGTGTTACAGCTACCACAACCCACGACCACTATACTCTCCCAACCCATAACTCACCGACACCACTTAACCCTTAACCAAACACCAAACCACCCTCGCCAGCCATTCAAACACACTACTACAGCCATACTCCAACCCCTTTTGCAAGAACCACCATCGCTGTCTAAGCTAACAACTGCTAAACGACCACCAAACATGGTGGCATCGTCCCTAAACTCCCCAAACCCAATACAAACTACACAAAAATTGAATTTTCCCTTTGAAATCAGCCTAAAAACGCCCCTTCGATTGCCTTCGGTTTCTTCTACAGTTGGTGACCCATAACTTATCGGATGCCAACTTGGATCCATCCATGACTCGTATCTAACCCGCTCGTGACTCGCGACTCATGTGCCCCATTTCGACCTGCGCTTAAGGCCTGGTCCAGCCTTGTTTTATTTTTTTTTTTTATTAACATAGTTATTTATTTATTTACTTCAATATGTAATTGTAAAATAGAAGGAAAAAAATAAAAAAATAAAAGAAAAAAAAAGAGAAAAGGAAAAAATAAGAAAAATGGTATACTCATTTATTTATTTATTTTATTTTGATAAAATAAAAATAGAGGATAAAAAATATATATAGATAAATAGGAGAAATAAACAAAATTGAGAATGAAATAAATAGATTAATAATAAAATTCATTTTATCACTTAGAAAAATAACATTTCAAAAATAAAAATAAATGAATTCTTCCTTTGAAAATTGACACCATTTTAGAGCTTTTAAGAATTAAAATCCAATTTAGGACCCATAGGAAATTTTCTCAAATAAATCAAAATGGGTAAAAATGTAATCCTAGATGTTTTTCCAAAATTAAAATTAAATCAATCCGCTATATTTTTGGTGAACGAACTATGGAAATTTGATCCCGAATAGTAGGTACGTAGGCACCCGTACGTTAATATAGGGTGACTTAAAATATGAAAGTTTTATTTTTTCCATTTTTAGATATTTATATAAATTAATCAATTTAGTTGTGTATATCATGATTAGCAGTTTTTTTAGAAATTAAAAAGGATATATTTGAAAAGCAAAGTTAAAAAGTGTTATCTATTTAGGTTTTAATAAATTAGCCATCGAATCCAGATCTCTGATTTTCAAAAAGCCGTATTTATAAATTGGTTTTTTAATCGATAGACCGATAACTAAGTTATAACCAATCCGCTTAATTGGTTATAACTTAATCGTTTTTCCCAACTCTGGTTGAGTGGCGACTCCAAATCTTTTCAAGTTGAAAAAAAGTGGTTTTTTTTAAATCCTAATCGAGGATCAGTATTAAATGGGTAGGGTTTAGTAATCGATTTAGAGAAGACCTAATTTTATAAAAAGAACAGAGAGGGTGAAAAACTAGGCTCGGAAATAGGGTCTTTCATGTTCGTCTCAAGTTTCGAGTTTAAAATTTTAATCGGTTTTCATTTTATATGGTTTTATTAACTTAGGGAAATATCTAAGATACTCAAGTTTAATACCATATCTAAAAGGATAAATTTGTGGAGTCCACAATAACTCCATCAAAAGTTTTTTATTAAGGTTTGTGCCATTATCTGTGATGATTGACTCTAGTACTCCATATCGAGTAAGTGTATCCCATTTTGAGAACTTGATCACTACTCCCTTTATACGTTTGCATAAGAAGAAGCTTCCACCCATTTGGTAAAGTAATCAATAGTTATTAGGATAAATCTATGCCCATCTGATGCTTTTGGGTTAATTAGACTAGTAACATCTATTCCCTATATAGAAGATGGTTACGATGAAGACAAAGCATGCAACTCTTGAGGGAGAGCATTCACTCGGTTAGAATATACATAGCATAGGTGATAGTGCCTTACGTACGTAATACACTTTGATTCCGTCATGGACTAATAATAACCCATTTGCATGATTTTTCAAGCCAACATGTACTTATTCAAGTATGGACCACATGCCCCTTCATGTACCTCCTTCATAAAAACAAATGCCTCTTCCTCATCTACTCATCTTAATAACATAGTGTCAAATGATCGTCGATATAGCATTGCCCCATTGACCAAAAAGTGACTTGTTAGCCTCCTTAACATTCTCTAGTCTTTCTTACTTACCCCCTTTAGGTATGTTCTAGTTTGAAGAAAATATTTGATATCATGGAACTAAGGTTTCTCATCTTTAGATGCTTTTGTCACCAAACAAAAAGCGGGCTTGTCTTTTGCCTTGATCTTTAAGGGTTGTACTTCCATCCCACCTAACACCTAAATCATGGATGCTAGTGTAGCAAGGGCATTCGTGAACTGATTATGAGTTCTTAGTATATATGTGAAAGAGATATCCTTAAACTTTTCTACCAACTTAGTAAGGTGCTGATAGTAAGGTATCACTTTGGGTTCCTTTGTCTTGTATTCACCGATTATTTTAAGGATAATTAGAGATGAGTCTCCATACACCTCTAACTTATGAATCCCCATATCTATAGTTGCCTTGAGGACTAAGATGCAAGCCTCATACTTTGTAAAGTTGTTGGTGTAGGAAAATGTATATCTAGCCACAATAGGGAATTGGCTACCTTCAGGGGATACTAGTACTACCCCTATTCCACATCCTAATATATTGGTTACCCTATCAATAGACATTTTCCAATTAGGGAGGTTTGGATTGTGTTATGTTACTAAGATATTTTCATCTAGGAATTGGACTTCCCTATCCTTGAACGCCTTTTCCGTAGGGTATTCAACCAATTAATCTACTAAGGCTTACCCCTTAATCGAATTTTGGTTCACATTGGTTATGTTGAATTCGGACAGCATTATTTGCCTTTTAAAGACTTCCAATCAAAGCCAGTTTCAAAGTCAAGTACTTGAAGGGATCATGTTTGGTTGGCAGCTCTATTACAAAGTATACTGCTTGAGTCGATGCATTACCTATACCAAGGCATAATAAGTCCTTTCTATGATAGAGTACTTTTGCTCTCCTTTAATGAACTGCTGACTTAGATAGTAAATGGCCCTTTCTCTTCCCTCTTTAGCCCTCTTCCCCAACATACATCCTATAAACTATTGAAGGATAGTAAGATATAAAAACAATAGTCATCCTAGCTTTAGAGCAACTATAACCAAAGGAGTCATAAGATACCTCTTAATCTTGTGAAAGTCCTCTTTGCACTCTTCATCCCAATTTAGAGGAGCATTCTTCTTTAATAATCTGAACAAAGGGTGACACTTATTTATGAGTTATGATATGAATTGAGCAATGTAATTTAATTGCCCTAACAAACCCTTGACCTCCTTAATCCAACTAGTGTCAAAAACCATAATCCAATTATTGTACTCTAATTAAATAGTAAAACTATTCCTTAATTGGAGACTAATTGCTTAATTGTCCTAAAACTCTAATCTACCCTCTAAAACATACTCAAAAAGTAATAATTGGTCCCAGTTCCTTAAACTAATTAGATAAGATGAGCCAATGGGTTTAACTGATTTAATTTGATACATTAAGCCCTAAACTATACCTAATTAGTAACAAATGTACCAGTAATTAAGTTTGAAAAATTTAATTATACCTTAGTCTGCTAATCAAGTTCTATATCATAACTAACTGTAAGTCAAAAGCAATTAATTACATGAAACTAAAGTGATTGTGTGAAAATATCTACTTTATAACAACAATATTCTACTTATGGAGATAATATGAACCCTACAAATTTTCAGATCCAAACTTGGAGTTGGATACAAGAGTGGATCGGTAATCTTAGAATCGCTTAAGATATAATAATAAAGTCCTTAAATAAAACGATTGAACCCTAAATAATAAGTAGAAAAACCTTAGAAAGAGTAAAACCTTAATCATATGTGTAAAACCCTAAGATGTAGGAAACCATAAAATGATTGGAAAACATCAACAGGCTAACTAAAATCTTAATTGGAAGTTTAAAACCTTAATTCAACTAGCAAACCCTAAGTATATTCCTAAACTATTTGCTAACCACAAATAATTTCTCTAATCGCTTAGTAACCCTAAATTATCAATTTAGTATACAGTTTGAAAACCCTAATCAGTTTCGAATACTAAAAGACTTTTACAATGAAGTAATAGAGGTCAATGGACTTAATTAAAATGTCAAAATATGGCAAAACCCTAATGATACCCTAATTGGGCCTAAATTGCTTAACTAAATATAATTGCAATTAATTAGTTTAATTATGCTTTAATCTATTTGCCAACCCTAGTCTTCTTAGTTAAGAAACTAAATATAATTGCAATTAATTACTTTAATTATGCTTTAATCTATTTGCCAACCCTAGTCTTCTTAGTTAAGAAATGGATAAGATCAATTAGGAGACAAGACAAAAAGATTAGTTAGCAATTGGGATATTTTGGAGACAAAATTCTTGCTTTATTTTGCAAAAGTCATAAAAACCAAGTGGTCCCAACTTAAAGCTAGTACTTAGTAACCAAAAGAGGAGAAGGCTTGTCCCCCATATCCCACCTTCTTGATCTTCAATTGCATCCCTTCAAAACCTTCATTTGATTCTATTTTTCACTCTTAGAAAACCTTATGAAACACTCTTAAGAAATCCAAATAAAAATCAAAGGAACAAGGGAAGAAAACAAAAGAAGCTATCAGAGGTCTCTATACACAACATGCCTTTTGGAATTACCACCATCATATGCCACCAAATAATAAACCACCACACCAAAATGTAACATACACATTGTAGTTTCCTGTTCACTAACATTTGCATCAAAAAAGTATTTTTAGACTTTGTTTTTAAGTTAAAAAGTTAGAACTCAAGTAGACCAGTCTAAGGTAAAACTCACCTAACTTAAGTTTTCTAGTTACACGTATTATGCCTATAATATCTCAAGATCTTAGGATTAAAAATACTAGATAAACATGTAATAATCATATACATCATTTTAGAACCGTATAATGACACCTTCATTTATGTACTAAGTTGGTTTGTTACTTATATTATAGAGTGTAAGAGATAGTTTTATATAGGTAACTTGATAAAATGATGAGAAACAACTATAAAACCCCCCACTACTTCCTAGGGTCGAAGTATGAGTAGTCCTATCTCCACAATATTTTATAATTTTCATGTTTATCTTAGGAAGACCATTTAAAACACATCATGGTAGTGTTTTAGCATGTTATAATGACGTGTGTAGAGAAATGGCTAAAATCTCCTTAAAAACTCTCTTCATTTGTCTCCTTCACTTAAGAAAACAAGTTGTAAATTCTAGTTCAATATGTTAATTACATGATTAATTAATGCTAATTAGGATTTAGGACTTAATCATTGGAGTTAAGTAGTTAACAAGATCCTAGAAGCATAAAATGGCTTGGAATGAAATATAGGCTTAGAGAAATTAATTTGGAGCCCTTAAATGTGATAAGACTAAATCTAGAACATTTAGTAAAATGGTTATTTAGTGGACCCATTAGGATATTTGACTCATTAGAATACATTAGAAATAAGTTTAGGCCCTTAGAATACAAATTAGGCCTAAACTAGCTCAGTTAATGATTAGGGCCTTGGAAATGGGATTTGAAGCCTAATAAATGAAAGGAACCAAGTCTAAATCCAAATAAAAAATGGACTTATCTTAGGGCATTTAGTAGGCTTAGGCCTAAGACAACAAATATGATTGGGTTTAGGGACTTGAAGAGTGAGTTAGGTTGAAAACCCCCTAAAAAGACTAAAAGTAAGGCCTAATAACTATAGGACCAAATCTGACCCCTAAGTTAATGGACTTATAAACTGATACATTAAAGATCCATTATGTCCAAAAGCCATTAAATTCGCCCCCTATAAGTTCCTTTATGAAATAGGACCTAAAACTAGTAAAGAGGGCCTACTTAGGCCTAAAAGAGTAACATTAAGGCCTAAATTAAAAGCTATGGAATTTGGGTTGAAACTTAAACTTAAAATACCAAAATAAAGGCCTAAAAGGTCATTTGTAAGGCATAACATGAAAAACTAAGCCTAAAGTCTAAAACTAAGTCCAAACCCTAAAATGATCAAACTAACACCATTGACCAACAAACTTATTTGGCCTAAACCATATTCTTATAAGTCCAAAAACCTTAAAAAGACTTCACCAAATGAAGATCACTCAAAAATGATGAAAATCGGCTATAAGAACGTGAAATTCTAACTTATAACAAGAAAGTTATGACCAAAGTATGAAATAAGTTGAAATAGGGAAACTATAGCGAAGCTTGTAAATAGATTAAGTTTAAGATAAGTTTTATTTACTTTAATTACCTTACTCAAGTGATTTGGGATGCCAAGTTCAAGCTTACCAAAGACTACTAAAAATGCTAGACTTCAAGGTTGAGTGAGTATACTGCCTTGTATTTTACTCTATTATGTGCTTGTAGATAGTGTACTATTTAATTATATCTGATAATTGAACTTGTTACATGTTTGGGTGCACAGAAACTTATATGTGCTTGCTTTGGTTGACTTTTGCTTGCAAAATACCCCAAGATATTTTAAATACCCTTGTTTGCTACATTAGAACTCAAGGTATTAAAGTGTTTGAAATATATTCGCTAGGCCACCTAATGACTCCAAATTAATAAATATTCAACTTTAATTAAACCAAACATACATTGCATCTAGTTGTGTAAGTTAAAGGGTGTTAGCACTACATAGTAGAGCTGGAGATCATGTATAGATGGATCCATATTGATATTATATGTTGTGATTGTTTATCGCATGACATATTTGTGCAACATGTTCTTGCCACAATCTTTGGGATGTACTTGGCTTTTGGGAGTGTTGTACTCTACTTGAGGTTAAGTTATGTCTACTGTTAAGGGTGTTTATATTGCTAAGAGAACTTATATTATAAATGGATACTTGGGTCTTGATGTACCTAAATACTTCCCAATTCGAGCAACGATGAGCATAAAACTGTGCTATGTATAGTTATTAGTCAACTATATACACTATTTGCATTGCATATGCTTATTTGTAATTTTTTGATGGTAAGGTATGAAAGCTACTCATTAAGCTAGATATAACTTATCCTCCAATGGTTTTTTTGTAGGTCTTACAAAGTTAAAGCTAAGCTATGATTTGAGTATAAAGTGCTTCACTGGGTTGAGAATGTATAATGATAAGATCAAAAAAGCTAGTAGGATAGCTAAATTAAACTTTTAAAGTATCTAGTGGCTTTATGATTGTCATAATTTAGATACTCTTTCTTATTGTTTAGTAGGTGATTCCGACTCTTTATAGATCTGGTGNTAATACCTTAGGATTTCAAACCTATACGATTACCCTAAGATCTAAGCTCCTAAATTTATTGCACTGAGCTACATTATTTGTTTAATTTAAAACATCATAGTAAGGTTAGAAAAATTAGATGAAGTAATTCAAGTAAAGTTAATTTTTCAAAATAAGCTATATAAAAATATTAATTTAAGAAAAACATCAATTTATCGATAAAATCAATAAAAATTGAAAATGTGAAATTTAAGCTTTTAGATATAACAAGATATTAAAGATAAATTATTTAACTTATAAAAATTGTAAATGAAGTTGAATTATATGTAATATATAGGTCTTAACATAGAATATGCATTATATGTATTAAATACATAAATATAATAATAAATTACTATTAAAATAAGGTAA
Organism: Lumnitzera littorea; assembly: GCA_024138015.1. Lineage (NCBI taxonomy): Eukaryota > Viridiplantae > Streptophyta > Magnoliopsida > Myrtales > Combretaceae > Lumnitzera > Lumnitzera littorea. Next base: position 63,232,681 of record JAMXBB010000004.1, on the reverse strand, counting down.
ATTAATATAATATATTGGAAAATTAATAAAAAAATGAAAGGATGAGTCATCCAATAATGTAATAGCTTAGGATCAATTGCAATTAATGCTTCAAAAGGTAAAATACAAGAAATTGACACCTTATGCTTTGAAAAATAAAAAAAAAAATGACATGTGTATGCTACATGTCTAATTTTTACTAATCTTAATCCATTGTAAATTATAAATAAGGCATGTACACTTTAAATACAACATTTTACAAGTCTAAAAATACAAGAAAATTACTTAACAAAATTTTGAAAGGAATTAGAAAAAAATAAGAAAATTAGAGAGAAAATAGAGCACGGATCTTGATATGGATTTATGGATGAACACATGAACCTAATATCATGTATAACCAATAGGATGGGTCCAAGCCATAACATGGCTTGAAAAGTAAATGACGGTCAAAGGTAAGCAAGGGTTCCCATACATCGATGATGGATATGACGTACCAACGCCTCACACGAGCTCAAGTCACACTTGGTATGACGCATATGTATGGCCAGAGGTCACTCGCCCCTAGTCTATGCTTGAATGGGCTAGATGAGAGTAGCTCAAGAGTAAGTAAGAGGACACTTAGCTAAAGATGGGGTGAAAAGTTCAGTGTATTTTTCCTTATATTCCTTTTTTACATCTATTTCATTATGTAACTATTTATGGTACCTTGTTAGAGTTAGTTTTACGTTATAGAAAATTACAAAAAATGGATCCCTATTTGCTAAAAGGAAGGAAAATAATTTATAGGGAAAATACAAAATTGTACGTAGCGAATGTCCTAGTACGGCTGTCAAAAAGGACAATGTGTGTGTGTTTTACTCTGCGATTCTGACAATGTAGTGAGCTATGTAGGGGTGGGTCTTTTTTCATGTATGTTTGGCATCAAAAGATCGACACCCAAATTGTTGGTGCAAGACTAGGGATGGCTCAGGAACGACTTACGTTCAGGTTGTCCTTGGATGGTCAGCTCCTGATAGTTGTCAGCTTAACCTCGGCACTGTAGAGAATGTTATATTTAGATTGGGCGCTTAGACCAGTACATAACGAAGGGTTTGGCTTAGTACTATGGCTGGTTACCTCAACAACACCTTAGATGGTATGGAGAGCAAAGTAGCTCGATAAATCGGATTGGGGCAAGCACTACTCCTAGGTACTTAACCAACCTCGGATAGCTTGGCGAACTACCTAAGAAAGCCCTTAGGCTTAAGAGCATGTAATCAGTCCTTAATCCCTATCATTCCCTCTAAGTTGTTTGAGATTTGGGATCAAATTTGGTTTAGGTTCTAATTCCTTATCCATGGGAGTATATGGTTAGAGATTAGCAATGTTAAAGGAGTTCAAGACTCCATATCCTTCAGGAAATTCAATCCTATAGGCGTTTCAATTGATCTTTTCAATCACTTGGAAAGGCCTATCGGCCTTAGGAGACAACTTGCGCTTCCTCAAATTCGGGAACTACTCCTTGCTAAGGTGTATTATGACTAAATCACTTGGTTGAAATTCCCTCTTTCTTTGTCCTCAACCTACTTCTCAAGCTTAATATTAGCTCATCTCAGTTGCTTAACAACTTAGTGCATGGCTTTGATGGCCTTAAGTCTCTCAATGGCTAGCCGGTTATCATCAAGCATTGGTTAGGGTGCTTGGTGCAATGGTAGCTTAAGGTTAAACCGATAGGCAACCTCGAATGGGGACATGCTTGTGACACTATAGGTGGTCCTGTTGTATGTGAACTCAATGATTGGTAGGCACAGATCCCAATTACCTGTGATTCGTCCAACAACAACCCACAATAAAGTTCCTATGATTTGGTTGACAACTTCGGTTTATCTATCGGTATGTAGGTGGCAGGACATGCTGTATAGTAGCTTGGTTCCCATTTGCCTCCACAACATCCTCCAAAAGTGGCTCTTAAACTTAGGGTCCTGGTTTGAAACAATGGTCCTAGGAATTCCTTGTAGCTTGATTACTTCCTATAAGAAAAGAAAAGAGATAGTCGAAGCATTGTTAGTTTTGGAACAGGGCATGAAATATGCCATCTTGCTAAATCAATCCACAACCACCACAATGAAGTTCTTCCTTCGAGCCATCCTCGGTAATCCTAACATGAAGTCTATACTCAACTCGAGCCATGGTTTGGTCGGGATCAGCAAGGGTTGGTAGTGTCCTTGCTCAGCACGACTCTTCGCTTTTTGGTAGGTTGCACACTTTTCCAGCATAGATTGGACATCCCTCTTCATCCTTTGCTAAAAGAATCTGGAGGATAATACCTCATAGGTTCAGTGCTAGCTAAAGTATCCTGTCAATCCCCTTCTATGTGCCTTACGTACTAGCAGTTCTCATGTGGAATAGGCCAGGATACATAGCCTTCCTTTCTTGAATAAGTATTTGTCTTCCCTATGATAGTTATCTAGTATCCGTTCTTCCTCACAATAAGCATAGATAGGACCAAAGTATAGGTCTTCAGCATATAAAGTCTTGATGGTTGAAAAATGGGGTAGCCTCATCTATAACTCGGTCAAGAGGGTATATCATCTCAATAGAGCATCGGTTACTACATTGTTCTTTCTATTCTTATATTTTATGACATAAGAAAAACACTCCATGAACTCAACCCACTTGGCTTGTCTTTGGGACAACTTCAGTTAGCTCTTTAGATATCTTGAGGACTCATGATTGGTATAGTTCACAAATTCCTTGGGTAGCAAATAGTATTGCCACATCATTAGTGCTTAGATAAAGGAGTAGAACTCTTTATCGTAGATGAAATAGTTGAGTATGGCTCCTTGAAGTTTCTTGCTAAAGTAAGTAATTGGTTGGCCTTCTTACATCAATACAGCACCTATGCTTAGTCTGGACACATCACACTCTACTTCAAATACCTTGTTAAAGCTCGGTAGAGCTAAGATAGGGGTCATAGTTAGCCTTTCCTTCACATCCTCAAAACTCTTATACTCTTTCTCACCCCATCCGAATTCATCATTCTTCTTTGAGAGTTCAGTAAGTAAGGCTACAATCGTATTGAAGTTCTTGATAAATCGGCAATAGAATGATGCCAAGCCATGGAAACTTCTCACATTAGCAAGATAAGTCGACTCAGGCCATTCTATGATTGCTCTTATCTTCTCTACATCAACTCAGATGCTACCTCCGCTCATAACAAAGCCTAAGAAGATCACCTCAGATCAGCAAAAATCATACTTCAGATTTGCATAGAGTTATTTAGCTCAAAGTTTTGCAAACATTTATCGAAGATGCTCTCGGTGAGTCTCTCGGTTGAGTCTATATACTAGAATGTCGTCAAAATAAACTATGACAAACCTTCCCAATAACTCTCAGGGCACATGATTCATTAATTGTATAAATGTGTTTAGCACATTAGACAGTCCAAATGGCTTCACAAGCCATTCATATAAACCATATTGTGTCTTAAATGTGGTTTTCTACCCATCGCCTTCACGCATTTGAATTTAATGGTACCTAGCCTTAAGGTTGATCTTAGAGAACACTCTTCCTCCATTGAATTCATTTAGCATGTCATCAAGCTTGGGTATGGGATACCTATACTTGATGGTGATTCGGTTGATTACTCAGGTATCCATACACATCCTCTAAGAACTATCCTTCTTCGACACTAATAAAGCCAGTACAGAGTAGGGGCTTAGGGACTCGGGTACATACCCTTTCTTCATGAGGTCATCTACTTGCCTTTGTAGTTTGACAGCCTATTTAGGGTTCAGCCTATAGGTAAGCTTGTTTGGTAGTGCAGCTCCTAGCTATAGGTCAATTGCATGTTTGATGCCTTAGATTGGGGGTAGACTATTAGGCAGCTCTTCTGGAAACAAGTTGAAAAATTCCTCTAGTAAGGTTTTTACCTTGGTCGGTAGCTCTTCCTCCCCAGGTCTCATCTTTAGAAGCCTCCTGACAATTAGGTAGGTCGATCCCTCCAACTCCATTTCCATTTTTAGTTCAGCTTGGGTTAATACCAAAGCCTCTTTCTTCAGGGTTCTACTAAGCTGGGACTGCACGACTTTTACTTGCTCGACAGTCATGTGACTTAAATTCAACCTTCTCCCTTCATGCTTCGTAGAACATGTGTTTCTCCTATCATCATATATAACTACTCGGTCAAACATCCATGGTTGTCCAAGTAGAAGGTAGGACATACTCATGGGCAGTATATCACAAAGCACTTCATCTCATACTTACTAATACAAATCGGTACAGATACTTGCTTGTTCACTCGTAGGGCTTCCTTATCACTGAGCCAATGAAGCTTGTAAGGGTTTGGGTAGGGTATGATTAGCAATTTCAATTGTTGGACCATAAATGCAAAGGCTGCATTAGTGTAGCTTCCACTATCAACAATCAGTGTATATAATGAGTTATTCAACTTGCACCCAATATGGAAGAGATTTTCTCTCTACTCATCTTCAGGTACAGGGCTAACGCTCATTATCCTCCTCAATACTAAAGAGGTCAGCATGAAGTTGCCTTCCTCACTATAGATAACTTTTTCCTTAGATAGCTCGGTCTATCCAGCCTCCTTTAACTCTTCTACTTCCTCATCTGTACTATCGACCTCAACAGTCGGTGCCTCACCTCTAATCACCATTGTTCACATGTTCGGACACTGAGTGGCTATGTATCCAAATCTTCAACATTTGAAACACTTGATCTCGCTTGTCTTCCTCTTTGAACTCTAGCCTTTCTCAAACTTCCTCGAGGGTTCCTTCTCCTCTACTTAGGTAATTTGAGTAAGTTGGGTCTCAGTGACCTTGCTTGGCTCTGTTCACATAAGTCCCTTCAAAATAGGTCAGCTATTGTTAGGACAGTTGATGAGTGTTTGAAATCTTCTTGTTTAATGCCTTTCTATCTTGTGGAGGCTTAAATTGCGCCATCAAGTGTTCTACTATCCAGGGTTTCCAAGACATCCCCAATATAATACTTTAGTCTACCAATGAATCGAAACACAGTTCAGTTTTCGGGCTTTATGACTTCGCATCGAATCATTAGCATCTATACTTAATCCTCCTTGCCTTAGTTCTTGTAGTCTCTTGAAGGCATCTTATAGGTAATAGCTCAATACAAACCCTCTTCACATAGCTCTCTTCATATCATCCTAACTTCTAATCTGTCGTTCTCCTTCTCTTCTTTTGGTAGCTTGCAAGTTCTTCCACCACAAGATAGCATAAATAGTGAACTCTAACATAGCTAGCCTAACCTTTGCATTTTTAGGCACTTCGTAGCATTTAAACTGCTTTTCAATTTAATCTACCTAATTTAGGAAATCCTTGGCATCATTACTTCTAGAAATACTTGGAATCTGCATTCCCAATCCCTCATCCTCAGGGGCTCATACATTTCTTTTCTCAAGCTTGTAGTATTCTTCGGCCTTGTCATCCCCTTCTACCTCCTCTTTGATCTCTTCTAGCACTAGCCTTCGTCTAGCATCCTTATCAATTGCTTCAGCTTGGAGTAGATGAGCTAAGGTATTAACTTGGCCAAACTAACCATTGCCTTGCTGTTACTGTTCATGTTCTCTAGTGGGGCTATTTTTAACTCGTTGTCTATCTTCTTGTATAATAGTCACCAAACTAGCTACCAAATTAGTAAGCCTATTGAATTGATCATCTATTGATTAAGGCATGAAGCTTTCTTCTTACCCTTGGCCATGTTGAGCACCACCTTCTTAGTTTCCTAAAGTTCCTTGAACAGTTGACTTTGACATTGATGGTTACTTCACAATGACAATCAAATGAATAGTTAACTACACTCTGTTTTGTATATTGAAAATAGGGGAAGAATAGAGTACAAAACACTACTTAGCGACCAAACTCTAATATGAACATTAAAACCTTTATGATATGAGAGTAGCAACAAACTATTAAATGAACACAGTAGTAGAATCTACTTTTGAACGTAACTTATCGCTCTGATACCAAGATGATACGGACTTATGGATGAACATACGAACCCAATATCACGCATAACCAAAAGGATTGGTCCAAGCTACAAGATGGCTAGAAAAGCAAATGATAGTCAAAGATGAGCAAGGGGTTCCTATGTACCGACAATGGATATGATGTACTAACGCCTCATACTATCTCAAGTCATACTTGATATGATGCACAAGTATGGTCGGAGATTACTCGCCACTAATCTATGCTCAAATGGGCTAGATGAGTATAGCTCAAGAGTAAGTAAGAGGATACTTAGCTCAAGATAGGGTGAAAAGTTCAGTATATTCTTCTGTATATTCCTTTTTTATGACTATTACATTATGTAACTATTTATAGTACTTTGTTAGGATAAGTTCTACATTATAGAAAATTATAAAAAATGGATCCCTATTTGCTTAAAAGAAGGAAAATAATTTATAGGGAAAATACGAAATCGTGCGTAGCGAATGTCTTAGTACAATTGTTAGAAATGACAATGTACATGCATTTTACTCTGCAATTCTAACAGTATAGTGAACCGAGCAAGGGTGGGCCTCTATTCATGCATGTTTGGCATCGGAAGATCGGCACCTTAATTGTTGGGGCAAGACTGGGGTTAGCTCAAGAACGGCTCACGTTTGGGTCAGCTTGGCCTCGGCATTATGGAGATTGCTGTATTTAAATTTGACGCTTAGATTAATACATAATGAAGGGTTTGGCTCAACACTATGACTTGTCACCTCAGAAACACCTTAGATGGTATAGAGAGCGAAGAAGCTCGATAGATTAAACTAGGGCAAGCATTGCCCTTCGGTGCTTAACTCACCTCGAATAGCTCGACGAACCACCTAAGAGAGCATTCGAGTTCGGGAGCGTATAATCGATCCTTGATCCCTATCAAATCTCATCTAGGTTGGTTCAATAAGTTGTTGGTATCCTATTGTGGTGGCCATTTGAGGTTAAAGAAAGGAATACAAGAGGAGGTATTTTGATAAGGTTGGGTGGTTGAAGGGTAGCCAATCCAGGTGAATTAAATTTTCGACCAAAACTTTGTAAATATTTTAAAAATAACAAATGATGTTATTTAATTATGAAACTTAGTTTTCTAGAGTTATTTTATGTATAGATTAATTTTGTAATTTTATTTTAGTTAAATACTTATTGGAAATATAAGGCCCTTAAGAAATAGCTCTATTTGGATGAAAATTAGATTAAATTTTAGAAATATTAAATAGTGTCCTTTCAAGTTGAAATTTCATACGTAATATACTTAATATATGTATTTAATTGCAGTAACAAGAATTTTTGAAAATAATTATGTTTACAATTTGTTGTAATTATTTTGGATAAAACTAGTAATTTTATTATTTTATTGAATTTATTAGTTTTTAACAAAATCAAAGTGTGAGCCCTATGTATTATGATTTCTGGAAGTTCATAATGTTGTTTGGAACACTTTATTTTTATCTTTTGATTAAATTCACTTGTTTGCTTAATTTTCACTAATTTTGAGTTAAAATCTCTATTTTCATAAAAATTGATAGTAGCTAGTTTATTATAATTCATAGTCAATAATTAAACTACTTATTTTTGTGAGTCTATGGGATTTTTCATGAAATTAATTGGGCTCGTATACTATTTATCATATATTTTCATATTATAAACCTATACATTAGCCTAATATATGATATAGTAATTAGTTCTAGTGAGATATTTATTGAATTTGTGAAAGACTGATATTTTGGGAACATAATAAGTGTTGTTCAGTTTGGGAAATCTGGAATTTTAGGATTTTTAATTTAGATTTTGTGTTTTTTTGGGTTAATAACGAAATTATAATAACGTACAGTTGAATTGATAATATGAAAGGGTATTTTTAGACTTTTGACAATATTGATTATTCTTGATTCTTAAGATATCTTAATAGTACTCATAATAACAATTGTGATGGTATAAAGAAATGAATAACATATGATTGGAAATAAGTTTAGGCAAAACCAAAGTAAAAGCTTATAAGAGTTTGGCATCGAATCGTACTGGACTTAGGATGTGTATATATTATCCTAAGTGTGATAGGTGAGGAAGGACTACATCATGAAGCTTAGGATTTTACACTACTATCAAGCTTCGGTAAGTAGATATTTTGGTTTTTGTACAAGTAGACCGATGTCTACTTGACTTTGAGTTTATTGAGTTGTAAACTATAATGAGGTACTGGATTGATTGGATACATTTATCTTAGGTGTGATAGGTAGGGAAGGACCACATCATGAAGCTTAGGATTTTACACTACTATCAAGCTTCGATAAGTAGATATTTTGGTTTTTGTACAAGTAGACCTATGTTTACTTGACTTTAAGCCTGTTAAGTTGTAAGCTTTAATGAGGTGCTGGATTGATTAGATACATTATTCTATTGTATGTGTATATTGATTGAGTGGAATGTTTCCTCATGTATGACTGACCCATTGATATGTATTTTTGTTTGGAAAACTTGGAAACCGAATGGTCTTTTAGAGTATTCACTTAAGTGAACCCTATATGAAAGAATGTAATATAAAGTTGAGAAACCTAGTTGAAGTTGAGATAGTTGAATTGTTTATAATGTAGAACTTGAGATTCATGCTTGATATTAGGTTATTGTACTATCTACTATATTCATGGCATGCCATGAAAGGACCTACAGGTCAAGTTTCTAAGAGCTTAAATGTGGCTGAGTTAGCTTTTGAGCATATAGAACTACATTGCTCAACTTATTCTAGCCACGATGTGTTACCGACTATGGGTTAGATTTTCAAGCCATAATGGGTGGCTTTGTTAAGGGTCTTACTCTAAAGTAGCTTCTTGTTGCCTTAGGTTCCTAGACATAGCATCCAAATGCTTAGATATGTCAACTAATTGGATGAAGAATTGGAAAAGTATAGGATATCGGTATCGATGCATGTCATGTACATGAGTATGGCATAAATGGTTTGTATTGGTAACTTGGATTATGAATTGAATATCTTATAGTATTGATCTAGGTGAATATGTATTGTGCTTGTTCTGTGTTTTGTTTTATCCAGTCTTACTTAACTCATAAAGAGTTAAGGGGATACTTGTATATCATCATGTTATGAAGAGAATTGATAAGGTAACATCTGCTGAGGAAAAAGTTTTTTGAGAGGGCTTAAGATGGAGTCAATTGCTTTTGAAAAAGTCTTGCATCATTTTGTTCTTAGTTCTATAAATGATCTGTACATACGAAAAAAAAAGTACTGTATTTTAAGTTTAGATAAGTTTGACGGATGTACTTTTTGTATAAATAGATATAAAGTTAAACTCCATTGTAGTACTCTTTTGTTATAAATAGAACTTTTGTTGAGTATAAATAGGTATTCTTGTATGATGGTAGATCCTGTGCTATGCCGAGATGTGACAGAAATTACCTACGAATACAACATAAAATGTTATTGTTGTGGAAAGACTAGATACAAGTACAAGCAGTACCTTATGCAGAGTAGGGTGTGCTATAACTGCAAAAATTGTTGACACTTCTTTTTTAAGTGCCCCTAAAAGTAAAGTAAGCTACACAGGAGACAACCAAGTGACCTTTCAAAGAAATTTAAGGAGAAAGCACAAATAATACAAGAGGACAATGTAATTTGGAAGGAGATTGCATGAACATATGATGATGATTACAAAGTAACATTGGTAATAAAGATTATGTACTATGTGTTGTAGAAGTTTGATGATTATATATATATGTGTATGAATGCTTGATTTGGAACCAAGAATTGAGGACTCATGTATGCAAGAGATGGGTACCATCCACAAGAGTATTAGGACAAGAGATTGTTATCGTTAAGTTTTGAGGACGAAACCTATTGTAAGGAGGTTAGGATGTAAACCCCACAAATTTTATAGATCAGGGTTGGAAGTTAATATGATTTCCCAAAAGATACTTATAATATTAGTAAGATAACTAACCTTGGACTTAAGAGGCTACACTAAAAATAAATAAATAAATAAAACAAAAAAAAAAACAAACACAAACTTAGGGAGACAACATGTACCCTACAAACTTTCGGATCTAAACCCGAAGTAGAATATAGGACTTGATAAGTAATCCTTAGAACCACTCAAGATATAATAATAAAATTCCTAAATAAAACGATTGAACCTTAAATAATAAGTTACAAACCCTAAATAATAAGTAAAAAAACCTTAGAGAGAGTAAAACCCTAAAACCTTATTCGTATGCGTAAAACCCTAAAAACCTTAGTATGTGGGAAACCCTAAAATGATTAGAAAAGATCAACAGACTAACTAAAACTCTAATTGGAAGTCTAAAACCCTAATTCAACTAATAAACCCTAAGTATATCTCTAACTATTCGCTAATTACAAATAATTTCTCTAATCACTTAGAAACCTTTAATTGTCAATTTAGTACGCAGTCTGAAAACCCTAATCGGTCTTGAATACTAAAAGAATGTTACAAACGAAGTAATAGAGGCAATGGACTTAATTAAAGTGACAAAATATGGCAAAACCCTAATGAGGCCTAAATTTCTTAATTAAGTATAATCATGATTAATTAGCTTAATTACTGTTTAATCTAATTGCCAACCTTAGTCTTCTTAATTAAGAAATGGACAAGATCAATTCGAGAGTCAAGACAAAAAGATTAGTTGGTAATTGGGATATTTTAGAGACAAATTATTGTCTTATTTTGCAAAAGTCATATAAGCAAGTGGTCCCAACTTAAAGTTAGTACTTAGTAACCAAAAGAGGAGAGGGTTTATCCCCCATATCCTACCTTCTTGATTTGCAACTTCACCCCTTCAAAACTCGCATTTGACTCCATCTTTCACTCTTAGAAAACCCTAGAAAACACTCTCAAAAAACCCAAACCAAGACTAAAGGAAAAAGGGAAGAAAATAAAAGGAGTTATCAGAGGTCCTTGCATACATCAATGCCATTTAGAATCGCCAACATCACATGACACCAAATCACAAACCACCACCTCCAAAAAGATCACACACACGATGTAGTTCCCTGTTGTCAAATATTTCTATCCAAAGAAGTAAGTTTAGACTTCATTGATGGTAAGGAACTTAGAACTCGTACAGACTAGTCTAAGGTAAAACTCACTTAACTTAAGTTTTCCATTTTCAATTGTTATACCTATGATATCTTGATAGTTTAGGATTAGAAATACTAGATAAATATGTTATAATCTTGTACATGTCATTTTAGAATCATATAATGACACCTCCATTAATGTACTTAGCTATTTGCTTACATTATAGAAGTGTAAGAGATAGTTTTATGTAAATAACTTGATAAAATGATGAGAAACTACTATCAAACCCCCACTACATGTTAAGGCCGAAACATGAATAGTCTTATCTACAATATTTTTTACTTTTCATGTTAATCTTAGGAAGACTTTACTTAAAACACATCCCGGTAGTGTTTTAGCATGTTATAATGAGTTGTGTAGAGAAATGGTAAAAATCTCATTAAAAACTCTCTTCCTTCGCCACATTTACTTAGGAAAACAAGCTGTAAATTCTATTTCAATGTGTTAATTACATGATTAGTTATTGCTAATTAGGATTTAGGACTTAATCATTGGAGTTAAGTAACTAAACAAGATCCGAGAAGCATAAAATGGCCTAAAATGAAACATAGGCTTAGAGAAATTAATTTGGAGCTCTTAAATTTGATAAGACCAAATCTGGAACACTTAGTAAAATGGGTTATTTAGTCGACCCATTCGGATATTTGGCCTATGAGAATAAGTTAGAATCAAGTTTAGGGCCCTATAATGCATATTAGACCTAAATTGGCTTAGTTAATGATTAAAGCCTTTGAAATAGGATTAGACTCCTAATAAATTAAAAGAATAAGATCTGAATCCAAATTGAAAATGGACTTATCTTAGGGCTTTTAGTAGGTTTAGGCCCAAAATAACAAATAAGATTGGGTTTAAGGTCTTAAAGAGTGAGTTGGGATGAAAACCCCCTAAAGAGACTAAAAATAGTGCCCAATAACCATAGGACCAAATATGACCCTTAAGTTCATGGACTTATAGCCCTCTATAAGCCCCATTACAAAATAGGACCTAAAAGTAGTAAAGAAGGCTTGCCTATAAGAGTAACATAAAGGTCTAAATTCAAAGATATGGAATTTGGGTAGAAATTTAGACTTAAAGTACCTAAATAAAGGCCCTAAAAGGTCAAGTGTAAGGCCTAAACCCTAAGGTGGTCAAACTAACACTATTAACCAATGAACTTGTTTAGTTAAAAATGAAGTCTTATAAGTCTAAACACCTTAAAGGACTTCACCAAATGAAAGAAAACTAAAAAATGATGAAAGTTGACTATAAGAGTCTGAAATTTTGACTTAAAATGAGAAAGTTTTAACCAAAATACGAAATAAGTAAAAATAGGAAAATTATAGCGAAGCTAGCAAAATAGATTAAGTCTAAGATAAGTTTTATTTACTTTAATTGCTTTAGGTGATTTGGGATACCAAATTTGAGACTATCAAAGACTATTGGGAATACTAGAATTCAAGGCTGAGTGAGTACACCGCCCTATATTTTACTCTATTATGTGCTAGATTATATTTGATAATTGAACTTGTTGTATGTTTGGGTGCATGAGAAGTTGTATGTGCTTGCTTTAGTTGATTGTTTCTTGCAAAATACCTTAAGATATTTTGAACACCCTTGTTTGCTAGATTAAAACTCCAGGTATTAGAGTGTTTGAAATATATTCACTTGGTTACCCTATGAATCTAGATTAATAAATATTCGACCTTTAATTAAACCAAACATGCATTTCATCCCATTACATAAGTTAAAGGGTATCAGCACTACGCAGTAGAGTAGGAGATCAAGCATAGATGGATCCATATTGATATTATATGTTGTGATTGTTTATCACATGATGTATTCATGTAATATGATCTTGCCTTGACCTTTGTTATCTACTTGGCTCTAAGGAGTATTGCCTTCTGCTTGAGGCCGAGTTGTGTCTACTGTTGAGGGCATTTATATTGCTAAGACAATTCATATTGGACATAGATACCTAGGTTTGCATGTGCCAAGATACTTCCCGACTCGAGCAACGGTGGGTATAAATCATGCTGTATGTAGTTAACAATCAACTATATGTATAGTTTTGCATTGCATATGCTTGTACATGCATTCATATGCTTGTTTAATTAACTTTCTTATAATTATTTGATGGTAAGGTAAGAAGGTTACTTACTAAGCTAGATATAGCTTATCCCCTAATAGTTCTCTTACAAGTCTTATAAAGCTGGGATGAGTTAGGATTCGAGTGTAAAGTGCTTTACTGGGCTAAGAAGGTACAATGATAAGATTAGAAAAGCAAGTAGAATAATTGAATTAAACTTTTAAAGTGTGTAATGTTTTATAATTGTCAAAATTTAGATATCCTTTCTTATTATTTGGTAAGTCTCTACAGTTCTAGTGATTGTAGATTGTTTGATCACTTATAGCTATATATATATGTAAAAATTTTATGACTAGAGACTTATAAGCTAGAGTCTTGGCCCCTTTTCAAGGTGTTACACAATGCATTTAAGGTTAGGCAAGAATATTGAGTTCCAAGAAACACTAGCTTCTTCATCAAAATCAAAAGAAAAAGTAGCACAACAAAGGCATACTTATGAGGATTATGAGCCTACTGCTAAACAAGGGATGTTACCTATACCCTTTGCAAAACGTTTAATTAAATGGAAAAATGATGAGGGCTTAAGTCATTTTTACAGATGTTCAAGAAGCCGAAAATAAATAATTCCTTGGTAGATTTATTAGAGTAAACACCTTGTTATAATTGTTATTTGAAGGAAATAATGGCTAAGAAAAGGGAAATCAATGTGCGAGAGACAATTGTATTAACTCAAGCAATTATTAAAGCATTGAAGAACACTATTCCCCTTAAAAGTGAACAATCTAAGCAAATTTACATTAGATTACACCATAAGAAATGAAATCTTAAGAATGTATTTTGTGATATAAGTGTTAGTGAGAATATGATGCCCTACTTAGTGGTAAAGAAATTTGTTTTAGGGGATGCAATCAAAAGAACTAAAATGACAATTCAATTAGTTGATGGTTTCTTTAAAAGACCTAAGGGGATAATTGAGAATGTACTCTTAAAGGTGGATAAATTTATACTCCCGATAGACTTTGTCATCTTGGATACAAAAGAAGATCCAAAAATTCCAATCATCTCAAGGTATCCATTCTTAGCTACATCTTGAGTTGTAATCAATGTAAAAAATAAGAAAATCGTATTAAGGGTTAGAAATAATGAACTACATGTAAATATTACAAAGAGATGTAAATTGAAAAACCTTCAAGCCACTTATTCAATTATGAGATAGGATGCTTCATTTAGGGTAATGGTTAACTTTGATGATGATTCAAAAGCTCCAAGAGAAACTTTGAACAAGGTGCCTCAAGGATTTGAACCACCATAGAAAAGAAAGTAGCACTTAGCCAACAACATTAAATAAAAATGCTTATTGGGTAGCAATCCAAGTTTCCGTATCCTTTATTTTATTTTGTTTCATTTTGATTTAGTTTGTTATTCCACTTGCAATTATTTTTTCTTTTAGCATCTTATGAAAAATTTTTGTAGCCTATAATCACTTTATCTCTTCAAAATTTGCATAGTGTTTTATAGTTGACATTGTAAGAATTAGGTAGGAAAAAAAAATTGGTTAAGGACGAATCATGAAATATGAGATAAATTAAAGATCTAAGAGGATTACTGTTACAACTCTAAAGAAAGCTTAGTAGTGATAGATCGCCATGTATTGTTTATAAGTAATTATTCACATACTTGAAAAGCTTTACCGATTACTTCCAACAAGTACATGAAGCATCAACATTAGAATTTTATAGAGTATCATAGACTTAACGGCATAAATCAGAGTCCAAATATTATTATTTAAATATGAAATTACAAACTTAAGTAAAATTTTCAAAAGTCTTTCAAATGAAACATATTACAATTAACTTATATATTTCATTTCTAAAATTTAGAATTTAATTTCCTTGCTTACTCTTCTTAACCTTGCTTCTAAGCTTTTAACTCTCACCAAAGGTCTAGATCTTTAAGACCTAGTACGGTTCTTTCATCAAATCTAAGCCATTAGGGTATAAGCTATAGCTAGCTTAGTGAGAAACTAACTTATACCACATTTCAAGCAAGTTGGTTAGACAGGCATATGCTATGCAATAATCAAACATATGTAGCAATATACGTGGCCTTTTAGCATCCAACGTGTAGTCTACAACTTAATTTTTTTACTCTCCTTAGCTTTAGGCTGAGGATTTATAGTTCCACAAGAGTTCAAGCATCCAATTTAGCATATAAGTCGCTTAGCATGACATACTTGCCCATAATAAAATAGTCGTAGGACCTCAATTTTCTATTAAACCCAACATCTATAATGATCAAGAGATGATGTCCCTTGATTAGTCCTTGGAGAACTAAATGGGCCTATTCTCCCTAACCTCACTAGAGAACTAATCACTCAGTTATCTAGGAGAACCAACAAAATGTTTAACTTAAAATTCTCATAATCCCTAGGAAGATGAATCTTCCAATTAGCCAAAGGAACTAAAAGAAATGTTCACAAAGGCTTTGTAAATAAATCGCAAGAGAACGATCTCTTGATCAATCCCAAGAAAGCCCAAATGAAAATAAGAAACATTACCTTCCATGACCACCAAATAACCAAGGACTAATTAGATCCCTATAGCCTCAATTAATGCATGACCATCCTCAAAGTCACTTAAATTGCTATAAACAAGGGAGGTTTTAGCCTTGCCATTCCATGTGTGACATTGGTGGCACATAAAAGGAGTTTATGCAATATGCTATGCATGATTGCATTGATGTTTAGATTACAACATGCTTATTCTCCATTTATTTTAGTGATCACCTAAAACATCACACAATTATAGAAATCACATCACATCATAATCATCAAATTTATTTATGGACATAATTTTTAAATGTCTTAACAATCAATTTAAGCACATATGTTTCTCAAATACCCCATACAAAACAAAATTTATTGGATTGATTGGCTCCTGACCTGATCTTGATCAAGTCGGCCCCTGATTGCATTGCTTTTTCACTATGCCAACTTTGTATCATATTCCTTGAACACGGCATTCTAAAATAATTCTTTCTTTTTTGTACTGAATATTCTTTATCTTTTTTACCGCTTTTAGTATGTTTCATGTTACCTAATTATAGAATACCTTTTTGTCTTTTCATATATAAAGTAACCCTAGTAGATGGGTATATAAACCTCCACTTTCTTGTACGTTGGAAATGAACTAGTTAATATAGAATAATTCACATTGAGCAACCTTAGTGTTCTCATTATCATTCAACTTTTATCTATTCTCTTTAGTAAGGAGTAATGGCGAGTAACCCTTCAATTCAGACCGATGTATCATATCAGTGAAATCAATAAGAGAAGTTAGTAGGTCGGGTTGCTTCCCACCAAGTGCTTGTCTTTAAGCCTTTAACCTCGCTTTTTAGTGTTAATACATGGTGGGTCCTTGTACTTCCTCTAGGGCTCGGATCTTATAGCTCCTTAGATCATGCTTGACTCTCCTTGCTTGCAAATCCTCCTTTTTCTCATATGACTACCTTTCTTAAATTCATTTTCTTGATCCAACTCTTATTTTCCTTCCTTTATTTCCTGACTTTGTTCCTTGCCCTGAAGCATCCCTTCCTTCTCTCTACATTCTAGGATAATTAACCTCTCTTTCATATCTAGTACAACTCTAGTGGTTACTAAGAACGATCTTCTAAAAACTAGCGATTAATCTTCATCCTTCATATCCATTACAATGAAGTCAATCGGGAAGTCTAATGGCCCAATACTATAGGTATGAAGTAGAGTTCTCTTAAGGAATGGCTTAACTTGATGAATTTCCAACCTTAGGACCTCTCGCCCAAGCTCATCTTAGAGGTCTTCAAGGTCTTGTGAGAAGAATCCAATCTTCTCAACTTACCTTGGAAGGGCTTTAGTATCAAGAAGGCTTGCTACTAAACTCTTTACTCACCCAGCTTAAATGCACCTTACTTTGCTCTATTACAAGTGCAAATGTTTAGTTTACAACCCCTCCTTGCATAGCTAACCTACATAGTGTCAAGGTCCTTGACATAACCTCAGAACTCTTCTTTATCACCTATTCCCACATCAAACCTACTTGGCCCTAGTACCTCATTACCCCTAAGTATGGATGGAATAGCAGTACAATATCTTAACCTTTTTTTTTTATAATGTACTACATTCTCTTTGTTATGCTTGTTGTATTTACTCTTTTTATCTCATACTAGGTGTTATTAGTAGGTTTTGGATTTGAACTTTATCCTGCAAAGAAAGGAAAAAACTTTTGGTATCGGAGCTAGTCTTGTATGGCTACTCCGATGCCGAAGTTAGTAAATGAATGTAGGAAAAGTTAAGTATAATAGTGGAGAGTTATCAGATGATCTCTAATAGCATTTCTTTACCATATTTATAGATGAATGTCATGTTTGAAGCAACAATTATCAGAATAATTATCGAGATACATAGAGGCCTCTTAATTAGGTACACTCCTGAAATGTAGGGAGAGAGGGCAGTTATGTAATATAACTCTACGAAGTGATAACTACTCATGCCACCCCTTTTGAATTCAAATTAATTATAGATCTATGTTACTTAACATTAGTCGAGAATGTAGATAATTTGGCCAACTAGTATACGAGTGGATGAAACTTAACTATCAACACTAAGCATCTTTATATTTTATTACCCTTTTTGTAATTTTGTTCTTTCCTTTTGTTGCCCTAGGAACTTACTATAAATAGTCTATTATCCATTGTAGCCAAAATCATTAGCTTGTGGTTAAAAAATATTCCCTTTTTCTTTTGACTTATGAGAAACCCTCTTCAAGTTACATCCCATACACTCTTAACTAATCTTGCTAGTAGCACAAGGTTAATGTCTAATGGCGAGTAGACTCTAGCTCTTTGCTTGTGAGTTATATAAAGTGAAGACCAAGTTGTGTCGTGTTCATCATATTTGCCAAATAGCTTCATGAAGCTACTGAAGTTCTACCCTTTCCATTGCCTTTTTCTTCGTTATTTCAAAAGACTCATTTCAACCCTACAGTAAGCCCTAGTGTTAACTTAACTCTTAGGAACATCATATTATCCTTGTATCAGTGATTAAGATTATGAGCGTAAGCTAAGTAGTTATTTGTTTGAAATTCTTTTGAATATTTTAAGTATTCCATTTTACTCTGTTTATGCCATTACGATACATAGTAAGTTTTTAACGTATTGAGTGAAGTAGCATTTAGTAGCATTGTGTGAGATCTTTTGTTAGATTGTATGGTTGTTGACTATTTGGTGAAAATGTCAAATTTGAGTTTATAAAGAGAGATAGTTGATGCTAAGAGTGATGCACTTAAATGTGGTCATATTGAAGAATAGATTTAGAACCTCACTACCATTATAACCAACTTAGTTGTGACCGTACAAAGGTTCATAGATAATGTAACCCCAAGATAGAAATGTTAAGTATGGTTAAGGCATGTAAGATAGGCCAAGAGGGTGAGGTGTAGAAATCTGAGCTCTTGAAACAATGAATGCACCCTAAGTACAACCTATATGGGCTAAAGGACTCATTCGATGGAGACTTAGGTTATAAGAAGTTGAAGATGAAGAAGAGGTTGAATAGTTTCATCAAATTGATGAGCAAGAAATCTAAGCACCTAATGAAACTAAGAAAATTAAGTGTCTAGTTCTAAGCTTCTTTAGAATAGGTTATGTCAATGAATACATGGACTAAGAAGAAAAAATTGAGACAATATTTTATTTTGTTGACGGCGAAGATGTTGTACGCATTATAGTAGCAACTTTAGAGTTTTCTAGGTATGTTGCGATGTGGTGGAAAAAGGTAAAGACTACACATCAGCAAGCCTGACGTGAGATAAGAACTTAGAATGAGATGAAGCGAGTTTTAAGGAATAGATTTGTTCCTAAGCACTATGAACAAGACACTTTCCAACTTCTTCAAGAACTTAAGTAAGGTAGTCGAATTGTAGATGAGTATGTTCGAGAGTCTGAGCTATTGATGATCCAAAGTGATGTTAACAGACCAAAATCCAAGACTATTACAAGATTCCTATTTGGACTACAACCTCAGATTGGGAACATAGTAGAAGTGTAAAGGATTGGAACTCTAGATGAAACTATTCTGAATTGCTCAAAGATTTGAGCAGCAGAGGTGAATTTAGCTTAGTTGAGCATCGAGCAGCCGACTTGCTATGTCAAACTGACCAGTCTTTATAGACCTCACTATAGTTCCGAGGTGGATAGATGTGGAAACCCCCATCCCCCTTTGAGTTGACCTGGTAATACTTAGGGAAAAACTAAGGTTGTGGGGCTTAAACTAAAGAAAGACCTTGGTGAGAGCTTAGGATGTAAGATAAGGGAGATTAAATGCTTTAAATGCCTTAGTTTCGGACATGTGGCTAATCAATGTTTGAATAGATGTGTATTGGCTACCAAGGGCAAGAAGCTACAATTTGAAGCAAAAGGTATTAGTGAAGGAGAAGAGGAAATAGATGTTAGGTACTTATTAGATGAGTACCAAGAAGATCCTAAAGACTTCACCTGACTTGAATTTTGAAAATATTATATAGTTTTTAGGAGTTATTAACACTAACGTTGCAAAGGAGAGTAAGTGAGGGGAGAATCTCTTTCACACTAATTGTTGAGTAAGTGGTAACTTATGTACTCTGATTATTACTGGGGTAAGTTATACTAATGTTGTGGCATAAGGAGCAATACGTAACTTAGAGTTGTTGAGCTATCCTTTGACCTTACAAAATCTATTAGTTGAATGAGAAAAGTAAACTCTAAGTCATCAAGCAATTGAAGGTACCGATCTCTGTTAAGGATAAGTACAAGGATGAGGTGCTATGTGGCATCCTACCATTGTGTGCTTCACATATACTTCTTGGCTAACCTTGGTTATTTGATTTATGCGTGCTCTATGATGGATACTGAAACACTTACATGTTTCAAAAAGGGGATAAGAAGGTTTTACTTACTCTTATGAGCCTTAAGGAAGTATAGGAATCACAAGATAAAGTCTCTAAGTTCTTACAAAAGAAGTACTTAGTGATCTCTTGAGCTACGTTCTGTATGACAACCAAGACTAGAGACTATGTCTTTTTGTTAGTAAGGAGACTACTTTAGCTAAAAGAGGTCAGAACATTGCTAGTCGATGTGTAGGCATTATTCTAGGAATATGCCTACCTATTTCTTAATAAGTTGTAGGGTTATCCCTTGTTAGAAGTATTAAGCATTGTATCGATCTCCAACCTGGAGCAACTCTATCAAATTGACCTGCTTATAGACTCAATCCCAAGGAGGTAGTCAAGCTCAAGAAGCAAGTTGATGAGCTCATTGACTGAGGCTATATTAGAGAAAGCATGAGTCCCAATGTTGTGTCAACTATTCTAACATCAAAGAAGGATAGCTCTTAGTGTATGTATATTGACAGTTACGTTGTCAACAAGATATCTATCAAACACAAATATCCAATACCTCGATTGTTTGACATGTTAGACGAACTACATGGTGTGTAGATCTTTTCAAAGGTTAATCTAAAGAATGGCTACCATCGGATTCAAATGAGATTGAGTGATGAGTAGAAGGTCGCTTTCAAAATAAAGGAATGTTCTCTTCGAATGTTGGTTATGTTGTTCACACTCACCAATGCACCAAGCACTTTTATGTGGCTTATGAACCGTGTATTTCGAACATTGATTGGTAAGTTTGTTGTATTCTATTTTGATGACATTCTTGTATGTAGTGTTAACCTTTCATCTCATGTTGAGCACTTAAGAGCCATACTTGACATTCTCCAAGCTAAACATTTGTTTAGCAACTTGAAGAAATGCATGTCTTATTAGAATGAAGTTATATTTCTTGGGTATGTTGTTTTTGATGGAGGTATTTGAGTTGACGATGAAAAGGTCAAGCTATTATTGATTAGCTAACCCTAACCTATGTAGCAGATGTAAGGAATTTTCATGGTTTAACTTCATTTTGTTGAAGGTTCATCTAGAACTTTAGTACTATAACTGCCTAATTGACTGAGTTGACTAAGAAGAACTACTAGTTAAGGTAGTTAGACAAAGCTTAGAGGAGTTTTGAGAAAATCAAGTCTAAGTTGACTTCTATCCAGTGCTTACATTACTAGACTTTGATAATGTCTTTGAGTTAGAATGTGACACCTTAGGAGTGGGCATTGATGTTGTACTCATGCTAGAGTGTCGACTTGTTGTGCATTTCAGTGAGAAACTTAGTGGTACTATGCTGAACTAATCAGTGTACAACAAGGAATTTTATGCTCTTATCTAAGCTCTTAAGAACTGATAGCATTACTTGCTACCTTCGGAATTCATTATCTATAGAGGTCATGAGTCCCTTAAGAACTTGCAAGGTTAATAGAAACTTTCTCGATGTTATGGTAAATAGGCAGAGTTCATAGAGATTTTCTACTATGGGATCAAGTATAAGAAGGGAATATCTAGCAATGTGGTTAATGCTCTATTATGTTGGCATATGCTTGTTATGACCCTACAAGCTCGGATACTAAGATTTGCTATCTTACCTGTTCAATATGAATAAGATCCTTACTTTAGACCCATAATAGTCGAATGCAATTACAGAGGAGTTATGGATGGGTTCGCTTTTTATGAAGGGAGGACATGCGTGTGTGTGGCTTAGAACAATTCTCCATGTCATCAATCTCTTCATTTCAGACTAATCTTTAACTTCTCTCTCTCCTTCTCTTCATCATGTAGCCTACAAATTCTTCCACCATAAGGTGACATATCTTGTGAATTCTAAGACAGTAAGTCTTACTTTAACATTCTTAAGAGCCTCATGACACTCAAACTATCTCTCTATCTTATCAACCCAGTCTAGGTAGTCCTTAGCATCATCACTACTAGAAAAGTTTGGGATTGGCAACCTTATGCCCTTTATCTTAAGAGCTTGTACATTTCTTTCTTTAGGTTCATAGTACTCTTCTTCTTGATCGCCTAACTCCTCATCTACTTCTTTTATTTCCTCTAATGTAAGAGTTCGTTAGGCAATTCTACCTATTCTTGCAGCTTTAGGTGGTTGAAATGCAAACTAGCTCAGCCAAGTCAGCCATTAAGTCTCTTAGGTAGATCATTTGCTTGGCCTCCAATGTGATAATCTCTAGCTTATTGCCGATCCTAATTTATAGTAGTCACCTGGTCAATGAGCCTATCCAGTCTCTCATCTATAGATTGGGGTATAAAACTTCCTTATTGCCCAAGTGCATTATAAGCACCACTCTCTTGGTTTCCAAGAGTTCCTTGAACACTAGAGTTCGATTGCTTGATACTTTTAATATTCTAACTCCTTCAACTAAGACAACTAAACCACACTCTAAAACTCTTCTTCAAACAATCAATTAAATATACTGAACTCTCATTACTACTAGAACAACACCAATAATTCTCAATACGGTCGCTCAACAATAGAAACCACATACTCTATTTTCTCAGTACTAAAATAGGGGAAAACAAAGTATTTACATCCATAACTTAGAACATTACTTTAATATTCACTATAATAGAGATATTAGATCCTTGGATGAGGCAATCTGAGTTGCCCAAAGGATAGAGAGATGATGAACGAGCAAATTCTGAGCTTTTGCTAGCCGATCTACCCCTAGCTAACTTATTCTAAGTAGAATTGTTTGATAGAAACCAAGCATGACTAGTGATGTCCAACTTGTTTCAACTACTAGAGTAAATGAGAAGGAAGTTCTAAGGAAGTTTGTGAAAAGGTAGAGTTTTGGTTAGAAGATGAGTGAGGTTAAGTGCTTCAAGTGTCAAGGGTTTAGACACATGGCAACTTAGTGCCGGAATAGAAGGACAATGGTGATGAAGGGAGAAGTGCCTACCATAGAAGTTAATAATACTAACAAAGCGGTTGAAGAACCGAAGGGATCCAAACAAGTTGACTAGTCTAAGGAGGAGGAGGTTATTTAAACCGAAGAGGGTAACTTCATGCCTATAACTATGGTACTAAGATGAGTAATGAGTGTAAGCCCAGTACCTGAGACTGAATAGCATGAGAACTTGTTCTACATTAGCTATAAAATTAATGGTATGTTATGTACTCTTATTATTGTAGTGGTAGTTACACTAATGCTGTGATTGCCTTTATGGTCCAATAGTTGAAGTTGCTGACCACACCCTACCCCAAACCTTACAAGCTGCACTAGCTCAATGACAAGGGAACCTTATTGGTGACTAAGTAGGCAGTAGTATCAATTTGCATGGGAAAATACTAAGACGAAGTTTTTTTTGATGTGTTACCTATGAGCACTTCACATATACTTTTGGGATGACCATAGATGTTTGACTGACATGTAATGTATGATGGAAAGAGAAATACCTATTCATTTGAACATAAGGGAAGAAAGGTGAGATTGACTCCCATGTCTACCAAATAAGTCAAGACTCTACAAGCTTAACATAGCTAAGCCTTGAAGAAGAAACCTTAGTAATGACGAGTATCGAGCTCTTGAAAGAGATAAAGCTTGAAGGTTTGACCTATCTATTGGTTAAAAGGTTGTTTGAATTGAGGGATCTAAATGTTGAAATACCCATCGAGGTCAAAGACCAGTTGAAAGAGTTTGTTGACCTATTCCCTAACAAACTACTAAAAGGTTCGCCTCTAATAAGAGGGATCGAGCATATGATAGATTTGTAACCTAGAGCTGCATTACCGAATAACCTCGCATATGGGTTGAACCTTAAACAAGCTACCATGCTATAAAGGCAAGTAGACAAGCTAATAAAAAGTGGCTATGCAAGAGAATCTTTAAAACCATATGTTGTATTAGCCTTACTGGTGCCCAAGAAAGATAGTACATGATGAATGTGTGTAGATAGTCGAGCCATCAACTGAATCACTATCAAGTATGGAGCAAGGATCTTCTCTAAGATAAATCTCAAATCTAAGTACCATTAAATCAGAATGCAAGAAGGAGATGAGTGGAAAACTATATTCAAGACTTACCATGGATTGTATGATTAGCTAGTTATGCCATTCGAATTGTCAAATGCACCAAGTACATTTATGAGACTGATGAATTATGTGCTTAGAGAATGGATTAGAAAGTTTGTTGTTGTTTACTTTGATAATATTCTTGTTTACAACCCTGACTTAGAGACATATAGTAAGAATCTACGAGGTATCTTTGACAAGCTCCAAACTAAAAGACTATATGCTAATATGAATAAGTGTGACTTGTACTAATTAGAAGTAATCTTCTTAGGATTTGTTATGAGTAGAGGAGGTATACAGGTTGATGAAGAGAAGGTGAAGACAATTACTAAGTAGCCTGTGTCGACTTGTTCTATGGACATGCGAAGTTTCCATGGCCTAACATCATTGTATTGTCATTTCATAAGGAATTTTAGTACTATTATAGCCTTATTTATCGAGCTATTAGAGAAGAACATTAAATTTAGATGAAGAGAGAAGGAGTAGTAGAGTTTTGAGGAATTGAAGAGGAAATTGACTACTTCCCCTATTCTAGCTCTTTCGAGCTTTAACAAAGTGATCGAAGTCTAGTGAGATGCATCTAGATTAGGCATAAGAGACATACTAACGCAGGAAGGACAACCTATTGCCTACTTTAGTGAAAAGCTTCGAGGGGTAACACTTAACTATTTAATGTATGGTAAGGAGTTCTACTCCTTAATTCGAGTCCTAATTGTCTAGCAACACTATTTGTTGCCTAGAGAATTCGTAAACTATACTAACCATGAATCATTGGGATATCTGAAGAGCCATCCAAAGCTATCCAAGAGATAAGCCAAATGGATCGAATTCATGGAGTGATTTTCTTATGTTGTTAAGTATAAGACTAGCAAGAATAATGTAGTGGCCATTACCCTATCATGACAACATGCTCTCCTAACTGAACTCTAGGCAAGGCTTCTTAAGTGCTTAGTTATTAAGAGTTTATATACCGAGGGTCTACAATTTGGTTTAATCTATGCTTAATGTGAGGATGGTTGAGCTATTGATGATTATCGTAGGGAGAATGGATACTTGCTTAGGAAAGGAAAGTTATGCATCTTAACCCGCTCCTTGAGAGAGTTACAAGTGCATGAGGTGCATGGAGGAGGGTTATTTGGTTATTTTTGGAAGACCTAAACTTATGTGGTGCTTAACTCATGATTTTTCTAGTCTAAGATGATGAAAGATGTGCAATCTATAATTGAAAGATGTGTAACCTACTACCAAACAAAGAGCAGAGTTGAACAAGCACCTTATCTACCATTACCAATCCTAACCAAACCTTAGTTTGAGTTTAATATGGACTTTGTATTGAATTTACCAAGGATGTCTCTTAGGAAGGACTCCATCGTGGTGATCATGGATTGCTTCAATAAAATGGCACACTTCATGCCATGTAATCGACCAACGATGCTTCGGCTATTTCTTTTCTCTTTTTATAGGAAGTGACTAAGCTGCATGGAGTGCCAAAAACCATTGTGTCTAATCAAGACCCCAAGTTCTTGACCCATTTCTAGAAGACCCTTTAGAAGCACTTAGGGACCAAACTATCATTTAGCACATCCTGCCACCTATAAACAGATGGATAGATTAAGGTTTTCAATAGGACCTTAGGAACCCTACTACGAGTTGTAGTTAGAAGAAGCCCATTCGATTGGGGTATGTGCATACCAATCATTAAGTATGCCAATAGCAGAACCACTTACAGTACCTTAAAGAAGTTTCCCTTTGAGGTTACATATGGATATAATCCCAATCTCCTACTTAATAAAATTTCCTAACCTAGCCAACTTGAGGATCGATAAGCTATGAAAAGAATAAAAGCCATCTGAGCAATACCTAGAAGTTCGTAGACCATCTTACTTGTGTTGCTACTAAGCTTGAAAAGAAATGTCGAGGAAGAAAAGCTAGAGAGTTCCATCTCAATAACTTAGTGTGGGTTCCTCTTAGTATGGAAAGGTTTCTTAACCTTAGGAAGAACAAGTTGCCTTAGGGAGCAGATGTACCTTTTAAGGTGATCGGGAAGATCAACACCGGTGCCTATAAGATAGACCTACTTAAAGAATATAGAGTCTCTAACACCTACAACATTATTAATCTTCACCTACATTTCCTTGATGATGAGCTACTTGAATTTGACTAAGATTTGATCTTAAATCTCAAATAGCCTGAAATGGATGATAAGAATCAAGAACTGATTACAAGATCCTGAGCCCAAGGACTTACCTCCCTAATCTATCGAGCTATCCAAATGGACTAACCTAAGAAGAAGGGAAGTTCCTCCAAGCTGACTTAGTACATCTTTCTAGCTCTCTAATTCCGTTCACTATTTTGCAAGTAGAAGAAGAAGAACCCACTAATGCTACCGAGCCTAATTAGAGTTGATCATTAAACTTGCCTACATTTAAGTCGATAGGTGTTTAAGCTCAAGCTGACATATTCTCGAGCCAACTTGATATGCCCAAGCTATCAAGTCCCTACTTCCAAAGCAAGTGCTTCCTCAACCTTTGACTTGCCAGTTGCTAACCTAAAGCTAACCCAACCAACTTAAATCTGCTTAGCATCCAACAACTATTTGGACTACTAAACTGAGAAGTAGACATGCATCTTACTCTCTGACATCCATACAGTCTTTTGTGAAGGATATTCCCTTTTGTTTGTTTGCTAATTTTCCCTATATGCATGCTTTTCCTTTTTCTAGTAAGAGTCTTTTTAGTAACCTAGGACTTACCTTAATTGGACCTTACAAATATATGCATCATGTGATAGTTGCATCATCAAGAGTACTTGAATATAGAACTTTTCCTTTGAGTTAAGTGTTTTCTACTTGTTCTCTTTACTCTTATCTAGGCTATTTAAGTGTAGACTAATAGTGAATGACCTCCGGTTACACTTATGCATAATATCAAGTGTAGCTCGAGCTTGTGTAAGGTATTGATGCATCATATCCTACATTAGTACACAACAAACCTTGCTTAGACTTTAACCTTCCACTCTTCCGTTCGAGCCATCTTGCGATTCGAACCTACCCCTAGTTGGCATGATATCTTTAGTTATGTGTTCACCCACGATCGTTGCCCATATCACGAGCTTACCATTGGACATGATTGCCAATACAATCTCTAGAGGAGAAAGTTAGTCCGGTCTACAACGTACTAAGAAATTCTAGAGACTACATAAGAAGGTCACCAAACATGCAGCTAAAACAATGGCATGACAACAAGAATAAGGAAGCAAAGGTAGAAAGACCATTGCCTACAACTTAGGAGACCTTGTTTAGCTTCACCTTAATAAGGAGTGGTTCTTAGCAAAGAAGACGAACAAGCTATCACCTAGGTCAAATTGTCCCTTTAAGGTTCTATGACGGATTAATGACAACTTATGAGCTAGAATTACCTAAAGGGTACAAAGTATAGCAGACCTTCAACATCTTTGATCTAATGCCCTATGTACCATAAGAGGAAGCTAGTAAATATTTGAGGGCAAATCTTCAACACCCTCTGGGAGCTGATGGACTGCTGACCTTAAGACCTCTCACCTGATCTCATCTAAGAGGTCTTCAAGGTCTTGTAAGAAGAATCCGCTCTTCTCAAGTTGCTTAGGACGAGCTCTAGTTTTAAGAAGGCTTACTACATTACTTTTTACATGCCTAACTCAAATGTACCCTACTCTGCTTTACTACATGCATAGATGCTAACCTTATAACCCCTCTTAACATGGTTGACCTACTTAGTACTGGGATCCTCAATTTCAAACTTAGAGCTCTTCCTTGTCAATATGCTATCTTATCAAAACAACTCGACCTAGTACCTCACTAAACTAAAATATGGATGTAATAGCATTATACCACCTATCTTAACCTTTTTCTAGCATTGCACTATATTCTCTTTATTTCATTTGTCATTTTTACCCTTTTTAACTTATACTAGACATCTTTATTTTGTATTAAATCTTTCTCAACTTTCAAACAATGACTCCTCATCAAATTGTCTAAATAGGGTAACAACATTTCTCATTTTCATCATTTTAACTAACAAGAAGAAATAAGATAGAAACTTTCAAACTATGTCATCCCATGTAGTGATAAAATTGGGTAGTTGGGAGTTTAACCAACTTCCAGCTTTATCCATTAATGAAAATGGAAATAACCTCAATCAGATCGCATTATTGAACACCCCCATTTCTTTTCATTATGGAACATAATGGCAAAAAATCTTGAAGGTGTTCATGGGGGTCCTTGGATGGTGATCCACCTAACTGATTAAGTTGCACCATATGAATCAAAGCAAGTTTAAGTTATAAATTATTTGCTTGAATGATTAGCCAAGTGATAGATGGTGCAACTTCATTCAAATTTGGGACATAGTATTCTCGTAAGGCTCGATTATTATCATTTCCATGTCCATTATTTCCATTCCCATTAATTCCATTTCTATCTCCTCGATTAAAGGGTCCTGATTGATTTTCTATTTCTCTTAATTCTTCTATCCTCCTTTCCTTAATCCTATGGTAAAATGTTTGATCTATCTAAAAGTTAAATTCCTTTACTAATTATCTCACTCCTCTTTGCATAGAAAGCGATAATTCTTAACTTTAGCCCTTTTTCAATCTAATCAAACCTTTATAGTACAACCTATAAATATTGATGCAAAAATATAAATAGTACTCTTCCTAGCCTGACATAAATTGACTAGGGATAAATTTAGCACTTTTCTAACAAAAAGTTTCAAACTTTGTCCTCAAATCAACTCAAATTAAGAAGATGAAAACTTTAATAACTAAACTACTCAAAATTAATGGAAATTACAATAAGTTCCCAAGTATATTGCAATTATACTAAGGCTTAGTCTTAGAGTCTATGGTTTATTTGATATTAGCTCAATTTCGTTTTTACCTACAACGACACCAAAAATTGATGACAACATGGTGAACTAATAAAAATAATGTATTTTAAAAATCAAGTGAATTCTTGGCAATGACACCAAAAACTAATTGCATACATACAAAATTTCATAAACAAAATTTTTCAAAACAGTGTTGTCTTTTAATTGATTGGTATACCAAATTATCTATAGTAATAATACTTGTGAATATTCAACCAATCAAAGAGTATAGGGAAAAGGGATTCGGCTAAGTACTAGATCTTACTTGCTACTCTAATCTAGGCAAGTTAGAGAGTTTGGAATTACAATTGAAATAAAAAAAAAATGAGAGCAAAAAAGTAACAACTAACACAAATAATAAAGTTGTGGTCTTGTGACATGCTTCAAAAGTAGTGGTAAGGGTATGTCATTAAGATATCGGGGATAGTTTTTAATTGAGTTTTCATAGAATTCACTTAAGCTCAATCCTGAGTAAAGCATCTAACTCAACTATGTAGCAAAAAATCTAATCTCGATCTCATTTTCCTATACAATTAGCTAAATACTTGATTTTTTTCACGAATTAAGTATTCGAATCCTAAAAACTAAGGGGTCACTCTCCTTTGAGTCACATAACCTGTGTTAATTCACTAGTATTGCATAACGTAGTGTGAATTCAATGAGGCATACTTAACATCCTCTCAATCTCATACTTGTAAGAACCCCTTTAATGATACTTCACCTATTCAATGACTCAAATACGAATTTACAAAATTAATCTCCTCTCAGTTTTAGAATTGTACAAACCTAATAACTCTCAAGAGACTTCCTAAGATTGATCTCCTCTCGATCTCATCATAAGGAAAACCTATAGAAAATTCCATTAGAAGCACCTCAAAGAGTTCAACTAGAGTATCAAACATTAAAATCCCACTTAAATACTGAAACCCATATCAAAGCTTCAAAGATTCTCTAACTACAACATCTACATTATCACAAACCTACTAAAACTAACTTAGCTACTTGTTGTATTAGTAATAATAGTAATAAATTGCACAATATCAATAGCAAACTCCATGACCAAACTAGATATAAACTAACAAGAGAAAAGCAAGAGGAAAATTGATGGACAAGATGATAAACAACCAATAGTATACTCAAAATAGTAAGAGGTATGCAGTTGAATCTTAAAAACAAGTGTTGAATAACATAAAATATGCAATGGAACAATAAAAGTATCAGAGAGCACACAAAACTAAGCTAAACTATACAAAAAACCTACTTGTAGCTCGTCATTTTTGTAGGAAATGAAAGTATTTATAAATTTAAGTAACTGATTGATCAATAAGAAGGTCTTCCAATTTATTGGTAGACATATGTTGGCCTTAGGTTATCTTTGTGTTTTATAAAATGTGGTGTTTAGTAGATTAGGGTTTTATGTTAGAAAAACCTTAACCCTAATTCCTTCTATAGATCAATCAATCTAGATGGTATCGATTGATTAGTGTGAGTGATTCCATCCCTACACTTTCTATTTGTTAAATTCCCTTCATGTGTTTTGATGATAATAGAAAGGGATACATAGGTAAGCATGTATGTTTATACGTTTGTGCATATGGGTGTATTTAAATGCACAAGAACAAGTAATGAAAAAGAACATACAAGTTCTAAGACCAAGGTCAATCAAATAATAAATCAAAAGGTCTAGAAACAACATTTGGGACCAAAACACTTCTCATCCAAGAAGAGATTATATGGATAAAATTAAGAGTAGTCTTTGAAAAACTGAAAGAAAACCTAACACCATCTATTGAATATGTAAGGAAAATCCATGAAGATAAATTTAAATTCAAATCAAATCATGTAAGGAAAATTTTTGGCTATACTACACATAGTATTTTATGAAGGGTTGTAATTTATAGAGGAATATTCAACCATGGAATAAAGAAGGATAGTAATCAAATTGATTTGTAAAGACTTTCTACAAAGGACATTTTTTTAAGAAGACAAAATTAGGGGAAAATTTCTTTCCGTATAACATGATCAACATATTTGAAAAGGAAAATTATCTATCTTTAAATGCTAGTTAACAACACTTGATATTATGGAAAGGATTACTAAAGTTTATATGGAAGCTTAGACTAATTGAATCAAAGGGAGCATGCAAGCGAATTATTTCTTCATTAAAATGATTATTGTAAATTTTTGAAGCCAAGACAAAATGGTCAAAATAAAATATTAATTTGCCTTCCATAGTTCTACCATCTAGTCGTTGCAGAGCACAAGTATGTAATAATATCACTAAAGTCAAAAATCATGGCTAAAAGCAGTGGAAATAGTTGTTCGACTATACAGCCTAGAAAACTCCTTTCTTTGATGCTGCTAATTTCTCTTATTTGAAATTTAGGATGGAAACATACGTAAAGGAATTTGATTATCAAGCATTGCAGATCATCAAAAATGGAGATGCAAAAGTTCTAGAAACTATTACATTTGATAATAACATAACAAAAGCTAAATTAAATTACAAGGCTAAGAACCTTCTTCTATCTATTATTACTCAATTTGAATTTTACTTAATCTCTTTTAGTGGTTTAGTTAAGGAAATATGGGATACGTTAGCTTAAACATATGAAGGCACGACACCATGAAGGAAACAAGGGTTAAATCTCTCTTAGAAAAATATGAGACATTCTACATTTTACATGGCAATGAAATCAAGGAATCATTTCATAGATCTACAACCATAAGAAATGCACTCTCATCCCTTGAGAAGAAAATAAAGGATGTAGATGTGGTACAAAAAATGTTAAGGGTACTATCCAAAGCTTAGAATGCAAAGAAAACTACAATAGAAGAAGCATGTGACATGAAGAAATTGACACTTCATCAACTAAGAAGAAAATTGATGGCTTATGAAGTTGATTTTCTCATATCAACAGTTGTATCAAAAGATACAAAGAAAAAGGGGATATCATTTAAGGCTTAAAAACTAGATTCTAATTTAGAATTGGAAAGCAAGAGCTACGATGAAGATGACGTTATGGTAATTGCTATGAAATTAAACAAAGTGATCAAAAGATAAGGTATGAAAAGATTTTCTACACATTCATTTTCTAATAAGAATGATGCAGGAAAAAGTTATAAGGAAAAGGATATGAAGAAAGATAAAAGAGAAAGGAAGGAGATTATATGCTAAGCTAGGACACATCAAGTATGAATACCTAGTTTTGATCAAGAAATTAGAAAAATATAAAAAGAAACAAAAGTCATTATCAACTACATGGAGTGATCTGAATAAATTAGAAGATATCAAACAATGAAGAAGAAGCAAATCTGTGCTTAATGGCACTTTTTGAGGTAACCTTTGATTCTGAGGATTATATGCTTGAAAGTGTATGTAAATGGATCAAAAAATCACTTAAGGTGCTAGAAATAGTACATATTAATAAACTATGACTAATAAAAAAAAATAAAAGATGTAAGAGAAGAACGAGATCAACTGATTTGAACCAATGAACTACTATCAAAAGAAAATGATGTGTTAAAAATTGATAAGAAAGCATTAGAAATTGCTAATGAATCTAGAAAAGGAAAACAATGAGTTAAGGAAAGAGATAAGGGATTGATGACGTCTAATTCAATTGATTCAACATTTAATAAAAAGTGACAAAAAATTGCAAATGCTAATTGCTTCACAATGGATGGATAAAACTATGATTAGGTTAGGATTTGAATATGGAGAATCCTCAAATTCAAAAAAGAAAATTGTCTTTACCAGAGGAAAAGAAGTAATAAATAGTCATATAATTGAAATTGTAAAAAGAGTACAACAAAAGAATTATTTTGTTTGAAACAATCTAATCAAAGGACCTATCGGACGATCCTTTAGAAGATGTGATAGAAGATACCAAAATTAAAGGGGTTAGGTAACAAACAAGTACATCAAATCATATGATTGCTTCTTTTGTAATAAATTAGGACATATTGAAAAATATTGCTATTTCAAAAATTGCAAGCTTAATTAATATCAAGTAAATACACCAAAAACTATAAGCTTAAATTTCGGTAGGCCTAAGCTAGTTTGGGTTCTCAAAAGGAATTTACCTATTTTTATCTAATCGTAGGAGCATGGAGCTAACCTTAAAGAAACGCGGTACCTAAATTGTAGGTGCTCACGTCATATGTCAAGAAGTACTTCAATGTTTACAAATCTTGAATTGAAGGAAGGAGAGTAAGTTAAGTTTGGTGACGATAATAAAGGAAAGATAATAGCTACTAGCAATATCATAATTCCTCTTTATTCTATTGAAAATGTCACTTTGGTAAAAGGACTAAAACATAATCTCTTGAGCACAATTCAATCATGCGATAAAGGTTATAAAATGATTTTTAATCAAAACAAAGTGGAAGCTTTTGATATGAATGGCAACAAGTTATTTGAAGGATTAGAAAAAAGAACATGTATTTAGTTGAACCAACTAAGGTTCAAGTTGAAAAATGCTTCCCAAGTATTTTTTATAGCATAAAAAACTCCGACATGTATATTTCGATTAACTAAAAAATTTATCTAAAAATAACTTAGTCAATGGATTACTAGGATAAGTATCAAAGATGATGTTCATTATATAACATGCTTTAAGACCAAATTAACATATGCAATCCATAAATCCAAAAGAATAATATCGACTAAACAATCATAGGAATTACTTCCAATAGATTTGTTTGAACCCACTTAAACCTTAAGTATAGGTTGATAGGAATTTACCTCTGACTATATCTAAACCGAGGCTGAACTATCCCAAGTCGAGGCCGATCAACTCTTATGGAGGTTGAGCAGGTACTAAAAGGATGAAAGGAATAAAAGGATCTACTTGGCATCAATTCTGTTATCTACCAAGAAGTTAAGAGATCACAAGGCCT
Source organism: Lumnitzera littorea (assembly GCA_024138015.1). Lineage (NCBI taxonomy): Eukaryota > Viridiplantae > Streptophyta > Magnoliopsida > Myrtales > Combretaceae > Lumnitzera > Lumnitzera littorea. The sequence continues at coordinate 63,198,747 of JAMXBB010000004.1, read as the reverse complement.
AGGACTCAAGACTAGAGAACCATTCGGTATGATACAGAGAGACTAATGCTGCCTAATTTTAGAACTTGGCAATTATGAGCCAAACTTTCTAGTGTCTTGGTCAAGTAATGCAAGACTTCAAGGACTCCTTCCAAAACTTGGACATTTAATTGCCTACCTCATTCGGTTCGGATCCTGCTCCTTCCAAGACATGTTATATGTTGACTTCCCTTATAAAACACATAGTTTTATCTTCTTATACATGTTTGTCTTTATTTTATTTATGGGCTCAATTCTTTAGGGTTTAAGGCATTGTATATTATTTACAGTTTTGCCATTAAGGTTTAGGACTTGCTATAAATAGCGACATTTGTAATTAGCAAAGATTATCAATAGATATGGAAGACAATCACTAGATAGTGAATACACTTGAAACTTTCCTCTTTCAAACACTATTATTCTTGAGCATTTAGAGATTGCTTTGCTAGATTATTGAGTATTGATTAGACTCTTTAATCTTTCCTGTATTCTTATCAATCTTATTCTTAAGATTATGGTGAACATTTCATTTGAGTGAGTTAGTGAGTCGTATCTAACCTCTCATTTGAAACCTCGATCAATATTTAGTATTCATGAGTCATATCGAACCCTATTTTGAGCTCAATCTCTGATTATGTTTGTATCTTGGTGTATGGTATAGTTCTACATTCATACTCAAAAACCCCATTCTCACTCTTTGTTTCTCATTCTCACTCGAACTTAGATTGCATCATCTTTGGTTCTGAGACCTACTGCCTATCATATTAGTATTAGAGCTTTGGGGAGACACGTGTGCTGGTGTTCTTCAAAGTTTGATTCGTAGTTTGAACATTTATGATAATCATAATTTCATAGTATAGTATGTTGTTCGTGTTTTTAGTAGTTGTGGTATTATGCTGTAGTTATGTCCAGCAACAATAATTTTAGTAATTGACTCTAGTTGTTGTGGAAGTGCTTATCAGTAGTGGTAACTACAGATGTTGAATAGTGGTTATTTCTGGGTTATTATAATTGTATTTTGTTGTTTGTTCAATTTTCTTTGGAAATTATTGTACGGACAAGAATGTCAAAAGATAGTGTCAGTATCAGTGGTTATATTCCTCACGGAAGCTTGAGGAGATGTGTTGACAACTTAGAATAGTAGATTCAGAATCTCACTGACTCTATTCAAGAGTTTACTAAGTTAATTTGGGGTTATAGACGTGTTGGCGAAGGTGAAAGAAGGGAATGAACACCCACCAATAGAAGTGGTTCCAATGAGTTAGATAACGATGAGTGATCGCCGAGAAGAGTTGCTGAACTGAGAAGAAGAGAAAACCAACCTGTATTGAGAAGTAGAAATGAGAGGAGTGTTGACTTTGAAGCAAATCAAGGAGCCTAAAGAAGAGATCCAAAGTCGAGAGGAAATATGGCCAAGCAGAGCTCCAATAGAAGTGGTCGATTCAAGGTGAATTAACCAGTTCGGAATGCAAGGGTTGAACCCCAAGCACTTAGCCAAGGACATGATAATATCAAGCTTAAATTGCTGACCTTCAGTAGAAGTAGCAGACCTGAAGAGTTCCTTGACGGGCTTCCTCGAGTCAAGAATTTGTTCAAGTGCTACGAGTGTGATGACTGAACAAAGGTTAAGCTAGCTTCATTTTCCCTTATTGAATATGCAAGTCTTTGGTGGGATAAGTTGGTTGGTAAGCGAGAAGCTGAAGGAGAAGAGCTAACTAGAACTTGAAGGCTTATGTAACATTTGTTGAATTAGTACTTCTTGCTAACTTACTTCAAACAAGAGATGCTCCATGCATTCCGGCACCTAAGACCAAGTCGAAATACTGTTGAAGAATATTTGCAAGAGTTTGAGACCTTATTGATGAGATGTGAGATTGTGAGCTATAGGATCACACCATTGCTAGGTTCCTAAGTGGACTCTAATATGACATTGCCAAGGAAGTCAAACTACAACTATTCAACTCCTTAGATGAGCTGACTAATTTGGCATTAATAGTGGAGAGGCAAAGGAGAAGGAGGTATCAGAAACCGACTAACCAATCTTAACTAGTCAACCATGTATGCTTAATGAAGGCTAAAGGTGAAGATTGAAAGAGTTGAGTTTAGCTAACTTGTTCATGTTGAGACAAAGAGGGCTAAGAAAGAAAATGCACCTGGCAACAAGGCCTGAGATGTAAAGTGCTTCAAATGCTTAGGCTACGTACATATTGCATCCCAATGCCTGAATAAAAGGGTCATAGCCTTAAAGGGCAAAGGACCCGAGGCTCAATTAGAAAGTCAAAGTGACAAGAGTTTAGATGATGAGTTAATAGAAGAAGATGTCTATGCCGAAAACCTAGATGAACTTGTAGCTATGATAAATAAGTAAGCTAACCTAAAAGCAAATCTCGGACAAAGGAAAAATTTATTTCACATGTGGTGTCTAGTGAATGGGAAGACCTGTTCCTTGGTTATTGATGAAGGAAACTACACCAATGTTGCTTTTATCGAGTTAGTAGAAAAGATGAAATTGCTGACTTACCCAAACCTCTGACCTTATGGATTAAAGTGGTTTAATGACAAGGGCATGGTCCATGTGCATAAAAAAGCTCAAATGGTATTCAAGGTAGGATAGTACAAGGATGAGATTGACTTCGATATGGTCCCTATGAATGTTGCAAATTTACTTCTTAGCCGACCGTAGGAGTATGATCAAAAAGTGATCTATGTTGGTTTCCTCAATACTTATACAGTTCGGAAGGATAGGAAAAGCTATTACTTGATCCCTATGAGTGTTGATGAAATCCAGAGACACTTGGCACCTATGGTGAAGTGAAAAGGGAAGAGAAGTTTATTCAATATCCTGACTTGTGTTTAATGTTTAACATCGAGGACGGCTTCCTTTTAGACCCACGGTAATGATAGGAATCTGCCTCTAACTATATCCAAGCCGAGGCTGATCAACTCTTGCCGAGGTCAAGTAGGTACTAGAAGGACAAGAGGATTAAAAGGATCTACTTGACATCAAGTTTGTTGTTTGCCGAGAAGCAGAGAGACCACATAGCTTAGCACTTAAGACTAAAGAACCATTTAGCATGGTATGGAGAGACTAATGCCAACTAATTATAGAACTCAACAATTATAGGCTAACCTTTCTAGTGTCTCGGTCAAGTAATGTGAGACTTTAAGGACTCCTTCTAGAACCCGGACATCTAATTGCCGACCCCTTCCCAATTTGAATCTTACTCCTTCTAAGATATGCTGAATGATCGCATGTCGACTTCTCCTGTAAAACACATAGTTTTGTATTCTTGTACATGTTTGTCTTTATTTTATTTATGGGCCCAATTCTTTAAGGTTTAAGGCCTTGTACATTATTTATAGTTTTGCCACTAAGGTCTAGGACTTGCTATAAATAACAACATTTGTAATTAGTAAAGATCATCATCAGATAAGGAAGACAATCAGTAGACAGTAAATACACTAACAAGGTTATTCTTGAGCTCTAGGAACTTGATTTGCTAGATTATTGAGTGTTGATTAGACTCTTTAATCTTTCTCGCGTTCTTATAAATCTTGTTCTTAAGATTGTGGTCATTTGAGCGAGTTAGTAAGTTGTATCTAACCTCTCATTTGAAACCTTAAGCAACATTTAGTATTCGTAAGTTATATCAAACCCTATTTCGAGCTCAACCTCTTATTGTGTTTGTGTCTTGATGTTTAATATCCATTTATATTTACACTCAAAACCCCCATTCTCACTCTCTATTTCTCATTCTCACTTGAACCTAAATTGCATCATATTTGGTTCTAAGACCCACTGCTGTATCATAGGTGGTAATAAATATGGAATGGTAATTATTTATTATTATTCTCAATATTCTTAGGTTCTATTCTTACGTAACAAAAGTGATGCCTTTCATGCTTTTGAAAAGTTTGCAAAATACGTTCAAAATGAAAAAAGGCCATACCATCATTAGTCTTAGGATTGATCATGGCAAAGAGTTTATGAATAAAGATTTTATTAGGTTTTGTGAAAATCAAGGCATTACTTATAATTTTTTAGCTCCTTATACTTCATAGCAAAACATAATTGTTGAATGTAAAATTAGAACTATATAAGAAATGATGAGAACTTTATTAAATAAAAATGGTGTAGCGTAATATTTTTAGACTAATTCAATTTATACTTCATGTTACATTATAAATAGAGTCTACATAAGGCTATTAACAAAGAAAACATCATACAAAATATATAAAGGTAGAAAACCAATAATCTCCTATTTTCACACCTTTAGCTCTAAGTTTTTTATCAAGAAATTAGAACAAAATTTTGGTAAGTTTCAAGAGCAAGAAGATGAAGGAATATTCCTACAGTATTCCTTATAAAGTAAAGCATTTCAAATATATAACAAATCTACTAAAACTATTGAAGAATCAATCAATATAAAGTTCATTGATGAAGCAAAGATTGAAGAATTAGAGGATGATAAACCAAACAACTCAGGTAAGAATTCTTTCACTCATAAAAATGAGGTAAAAAAAATAGAAGCTACCAAGGGTGGCACATCAAACTCAATTAGAAGCTAAAGCAAAAGATACATTGGAAGTCATACCATAGCAAGCTTGAAAAATATTGAAAACCATTTTGCATTAGCATTTCAAATTTAACTAAGTACGATAAGAGAAGCCTTATCTAATGCAAATTGGATAAATGTTATTAAAGAAGAACTTTCTCAATTCCAAAGAAATTGGGTATGGACTCTAGTTCCTAAACCTAAAAACAAATCAATCATTGGTACAAAATAGGTATTCAAAACAAGTTAGATGAACATGGTAAAATAACTAGAAGTAAAGCTAAAGTTGTAGCAAAAAGCTATTCTCAAGAAGAAGGAATAAACTTTGATGAGACATATGCATTAGTTGGAAGTTTAGAAGCTATTAGACTATTGTTAGCTTTTGCATGCCATAAGGAGTTTAAGCTATTCTAAATTCTTAAATGGTTGTATAAAGGAAGAAATGTATGTCGAACAATCCCCTAAGTTTGAGGACCCTTTTTGATGAATTGCTAACTAACGGCCCCATTACTTACGCTCGACTCTGAGGACTCCAATCCCTCACACGGCAAATTCTCTCTTGGTAACCTATTGATGATGAGAAAATTTATGTTGAAGGAATGTAGCTGAACTCCTTGAGGTCTCTTAATTGTCGTATGTTGATCTGTACACTCGATGGTGATGATGCCGACCATTCCCTTGTCGAGGACACTGTATCGAGTAATCTGACCAAACACTACTAAGAAGTTCCTACCGAGTGATGAGAGACTCACTTAAACAGCCAAATAGTTTTCTCTTAGCATGCTGCCATCTCTCTCATCTCGACCCTTTATTACCGTAACATTTTGATCCCTTTCACCTATTGCGCTTAGAGAATACTAGTATGGGACCAATGTTGCACTACCACCTATCTACCTTGCCTGACATCATACTACTTTTCCATTTTTGGTCTTTTGTCCTTTTTACCTTTTTTGGTATGTACTAAGAATCCCCTTTTTGTATAGACTTATCATTTCATTATTTGTAATGGTACCTTAGGGACTTACTATAAATAGTCCTTTTCTTTTGTAAGCTATAGATAACGTACATTATAAGACTGAATATTTTATTCATATGTGATAAGCCTCTTTAAGTCAATATTTCATACACTCTTATTTAATCTTGCCAAGTAGCTCAAGATTAGTGGCGAGTGGACCTTGACATCAACTTGTGCATCATATCAAGTATGGTGTCAAGTCGTGTTGTATTCGTTGGTGAGTCATAGTGTTCAAGTAGCTTCACATCAGCTACTCTTATTTGATTGTAAACCATCTCCTTCTAATTTTCTTTGATATCTCGAAGGACCCATTTCGATTCAAATCTATCTCAATAAGTCCTATGATAACTAAGCTCCTAAGTATACTATATATTCCTGGTATCAGAGATTGAGATTGAGGTTGAGATCGAAAGCTGTGTAGTAATAGTCAGTCTATTGTTAAAGATACTATGTGTGATTGTAGCCATCCAAGTAAAGTGTAGTTACTAAAATTTTGTGTTAGGAATGTCAAACCTTAGTGTATAGGGAGAGATTCATGATGTCGAAAGTGATGCTCATGATCGTAGCTAAGTTACCTATAAACACTATGTACTACTGATGAACAGATATAAGATCTTGTTGCTATCGTGGCTTATTTAGCTATCTTAGTAAATAAGGTCTTAAAGAATGGACCGCATGAGAGAGTTGTTGAGTAGGGTCGAGAAATGTAAGATAGGTCGAGGAGGTAGATGAACGAGAGGGCTGTGGAAGCCTTTCCAGTGAACTACATACCATCGCGATGTGCTGACAGAGTCACAAGAAGAAGGTTAAAGTTAGACGAAGTGAAAGAGTAAGAAGAAGAAGAAGACTAGTATGTTGGGATTAATGAGCGAGAGTTTAGAGCACCAAGAGATGTTGAACATCTTAAGGTACAGATTCTAAACTTCAACGAGTCTAGTAGTGCTGATGACTACCTGGACTGTGAAGAGAAGGTCGAAAAGATATATGAATTTTATGATTATGAAGATGTTGTGCGCATTAGAGTGGCCTCGTTAGAATTTTCTAGTTTTGTGGCCATGTGGTGGAAGAAGGTATAGAATGTTCACCTGAGGACCTGATACGAGGTTCGAACATGGAATGAGATGAAGAGAGTTTTGAGGAATAGGTTTGTCCCGAACACTACGAATAGGATACTTTCCAAGGACTCTAAGACTTGAGGTAAGGTAACAAGTCCGTAGATGACTATGTTTGACGGCTTTAGTTTCTCATGATACGATGTGATGTTGACGAGCCTGAGACTCAAACTGTAGCATAATTCATCTTGGGACTCTAAGCTGAGATTGGTCACGGTATAGAATTGCAAAGCCTCATAACTATGGATGAAACTATCCATGTAGCTTAAGAGTAGAAAGGCAATGGTGGAACTAGGCTGGCCGAATGTTGAGTAATTGAACCATGATGCAAATAGGACTAGCCTATCGAGTAGACCAGGGAATGACAGGGCATCAAACAGTTCTGAGATGAAAACACCAAGGTTACGTACCGAACCGATCAAAAGAAGGCCGAGGTAAGAGCAAGGTCAAGGAACCTAAGATCCAAAGAGACTAAGGTTAGAGTTTAGGGAGGAAAACTTGAGAAATTAAATGTTTTAAATGCCTTATCTATGGACATGTGGCTAGTCAATGTCCGAAACATCGAGTCATGACCATAAAGGGAGATAAGCCCCAGCATGAAGTAGAAAGTGCAAGTGAAGGAGAGGAAGAAGTGGTAACCGATTAGACGTTGGAAGAATTTGAGGAAGATTAAGAGGTTGAGATACCACAGAGGGCGAAGCCGAGTATTGCTTTATTGCTCGACAATCTCTCAGTACTTTTATGGCTAATGAAAATGAGCAAAGAGAGAACCTCTTCCATACGAGTTGCCGAGTAAATGGTAAGCTATGCGTCATGATCATTAATAGAGGGAGCTGCACCAACGTCATCACACAAGGGGTAGTTAAAGCCATGAAATTGCCAACTCTTCTATACCTTAAGCCATATAAGATTCACTGGCTAAACAAGAAAGGAAGATTACATGTTTTCGAGTAAGTCAGAATGCTGATTACTATTGGTGATAAGTACAGGGATGAGGTGATGTGTGATCTCCTCCCCATGTATGCATCTCACATATTACTCAACCGACCATGGTTATTTGACTTAAGAGTGTTACACGATGAGTATAGAAACACCTACATGTTTCAAAAGGATGGGAAGAAAGTTATATAGATACCTATGTGTCCTAAGGAAGTATAAGAAGCCTAACAAAAAGGTTGCTAGATTTTTGCAGTAGAAGTCCTTGGTGATTTCTCGAGCTCAGTTTGCACAAGAAGTTAAGGCTAAAGACTATGTACTCCACTTAGTCAGGAGACTCTTAGAGGTTAGAGAGGCCGGGAACTTACCTGTCGAAGTGCGGTAGCTACTTCATGAATTTGCTGTCCTCTTCCCTATCGAGATGTCGAAAGGATTACCTCCCTTGAGAGGAATTAAGCATTGCATCGATCTTCAACCTGAAGTAGCCCTACTAAATCGACTTGCCTATAAGCTCAATCCTAAACAGGTAGTCGAGTTGAAAAAGCAAGTTGATGAGTTGGTAGATTGCTGATATGTTCGTGAGAGCATGAGCCCATGTGTCGTTGTAGCCGTGCTAATACTAAAGAAAGATGGATCATGGAGGATGTGCATGGACAGCTATGCCATCAATAAGATTACTGTTAAGTATCGATACTATCATGACCCTATAGGGGGCCTAGTAGGATTACTTAAAATTTCCATAACATGTGTGCACCCATGATATGAAAACCGCCTTGCAAGTGAGAGATTGCAAGACTCTAAATGATTAATCACTAAGGTTACTAATTTTTACATAATTAATTTACTGTAAAATACAAATATAAATAACTATGAGTGTCCGATATCCCACAGTTCCTCAAAACCGCAAAGAATTGGTATCCCCTACCAAATAATAAGATAGGATATACCAATATTACAAAAGAAATACAAGAAAAATTAAATTATCAATAAGGATGTTTATGTATCATCTAAAGAGTACTCAACTAATCCTAATACTAAGATACATATCTTCATCTCACACTCGGCACTCGAGACTTATCTCAATCCCAATGTAAGTAAACCTACAAAAGAAATTATGAGGGAGTGAGCATATAATAGCTCAGTGAGTTCGTTCCTCACTACCACCGTTTAAGCAAGTTATCACACATTATTATTACACATGCAAGCAAGCTATCTACATACAAAATGAATGTAAGCGCGATGAATGCAAGCAACACATCCATAGGAGTCCAAAACTATGGAAGGTATAAAATTATGTCGTCTACACTTTGATTATCTCCTATACTTACTCGCACAAGGCACCTCAGCTTACCCGCATGAGGCTACCTAAGGGCCTTACCCCCTAGGCTGCACTCAACTATTACCTTAGCCGAGAAAGATTTCAATTCAAATAGGGGGATTCCATTCTAGGACTATCCACCCTCAAGGCCCCTCGGGCATAACTTGCGAGTCTATCTCGCAAGCCAAAATTAACCAAAGCCTTATAGGTACAATAAAGCGAGTTCTCTCACTATTAAGTGGAGAACCCATGCTAGCTTTGCCCTAACGATAAAATACTATTTCTAGCACTACAACCTTTATCAAATTCGTACAAAATACATTTAAGATTAAGAAAACCTTTTTCCAAAAATACCTTTTCCAACATTTTGCAAGGCTAGTACTCTCCATCCATACATTTACTGGGTCATAGACATGCGATGAATAGAACCGGTTATTTGGGTCAGATATTTATATTCATCAATTTAAAAGAAAAATAATCATACAGATGATGGTATATGAATAGAACAGTCATTCAAACGTACAAGCAACAGCAAATAACAAAACATCATACAAGTAACATGCACAAGCAAGTAGCAGGTCACTAGAACTCCCTCACCTGGATTATTGCTCATTCTCCAAACCTTTGGGGTTTCCAGAACTCGATATTGAACACCTAAAATATAATAACACTTATAAGTATTCTGTAAAGTTAGACTCTTTAGTTAATTAAAAGTCTATTTTAGTTTATCTAGTTTCCCCCAATATAACCCAAGTATAATGTGTATAGGGTTTATCATACTCAATGGGGTTAATAGTAACTATTTTCTCATATTTGAAAGTTATGAGACTTCCTTTATGTATTTTGAAACTTTTTCGTTTTAGCTCGGATTGTTATGAATTTATAGTTCATTTTGATAGTTTTCGAGCGTATTTTCTCGTAACGAGATCCGCTTTGGACATTGTGACTCGCAGTGTAAATTATGATATAAATATATCACAAAAATTATTATTTTAGTTTAAAAATCATAAAATATTAATTTTCGATATTTTTATTATTTTGAGCATATTTTCCTATTTTTGAGATTTTTAGCTTTATTATGATTATATTATTAGTATGACCTTTATTATTTTTATTATTTCTTATTTTCGTATTATTTATGTACTTCACGATTTATACATACATATATATATCTATATATATTTTCGGTATACTACATATACATAATATAGGTTATACGCTATATGTATGTATATACTTATTTTATGAAAATAAACATATTCTTATGTACATATATATATTCATGTATTTGTATTTATATATATAAATAAACTTATATAATTTCCGAATACCTAAATATATAAATAATCTACAAATACTTATTCTTATATTATATACTCGGTATATACATATTTACATAGTAGTATTTGTTATAAACTATGGATACTATATATTATACATATATATATGTCATATATTATTATTTATAGAAACATACTACTATATTGATACTATACGATTACATATGTATATATACACAAAATAATTATACATGGATACATATATATATATATATATATATAGCTTACGGTACTAATATGTATATATATACTATAGTTTATTTAATGAAATACATAATACTAATTATATGTATTCTTCAAAAAAATACATAATACATACTCTTTTCATATACTTATGTACATACATGTATACATACATAGCCTAACACATGCATATATAATTTAATTTATGTATTTGTGCACATATATACATATAATAGTAGTGTTTTATTAAAAATATACTATACAAATACTATATTTATACATGTATATACTACATATTATATATCTATACTACTAAAATAATTACTTACCTATTTATTTAATTTCTCTTCTTCTTTTCCTTTTTCTTTTCTTCTTCCTTCCTTTCTTCTTTTCCTTCTTTCTTTTTCTTTCTCTCCCTCATGGTTTTGCTTTCCAAGTTTCGGTGTATGTTTTTCTTAAAAAAATTTCCAGACTTTGCTTCTTACTTTTATACACGGTAATTAGCAAATTTAGGAAAAGAAAAATAAAAAAAAATAAATCTTATCTTAATCTTTGCATTTATGAGGATGGGATAAGATAATTATCTTCAAAATTTTATTTTTTTTTAAGCTTAACACTTGGCAAATTCAATTCTCACGTGGGCTGCTTATTTAGTTTTCATTTTGCTGATTTTGCTTACGTTTTGTGCAGGATGAAGAATTGAAATGGGAAAAGGAAGAAAGAAAAGATATAAATTGGAATTAGAAGAGAAGGAAAATAAAAATTATTAACAAATATATATAATTTTTTGAATCATATAAATTATAACGATTCTCCTCGTAAATTAATTTTCAAATTTTTGTGAAATTTTATCAATTTAATTGATACTTGTTGCAATTATAATTTTTACAAGTTATTATAGCGATTTCATTACGATTTCATGCGAATAGGCTATTTAGTCGAAAATTGCAATCGACTATAATTTTATCACTATTGAGTAATATTTAATTATTTTATAGGTTTATATTTATAATTTTAGGGTTTCGAACAAATTTGAGTTCAATTTTGGTTAATGGTGTGTAAGTCAATTTTTAGGGTTTTAGTATACGATGTAAGGTTTTAATCAATTTCTAAGGTTTTTACTACTTATAATATATTTAGATTTATGATTTATTAAATTTTATCTTGCTCAGCTTTAATGACTCTTTAAGTCATTTTTAGTATTAGGGTTCACTTCTACTCTTAAATAGCTAAATTTGTAGGGTTTATAGATACCCAATCCTACGGTTGGATGACATTCTCGATGAGTTGCATGGTGCACACATCTTTTCAAAGATAGATTTAAAGAGTGGCTATCATCAAATACAAATGAGACCAAAAGATGAATAGAAAACAACCTTTAAGACTTAGGATGGTCTATTTGAGTAAATGGTTATGTCATTTGGTTTAACTAATACGCCAAGCACATTCATACGACTTATGAATCATGTGCTCAAAACATCGATAGGTAAATGCATTGTGGTCTATTTTGACGATATTATGGTTTATTGTGCCAACCTTCTCATTCATGTCAAACATTTGAGATTAGTGTTTAACATATTCCATGCCGAGAAATTGTTCGGCAACCTAAAGAAATGTACGTTCTCTTAAAGCGAGGTTGTATTCCTCGGATATGTCGTTTCAAGGAGTGAAGTTTGAGTTGATGAGGAAAAGGTTAGGACTATTAATGAGTGGCCTACATCAACAAGTGCAGCAAAAGTTAGGAGCTTCCATGGCCTAGCTTCGTTCTATCAAAGATTTATCCAAAACTACAGCTCTATAACTGTATCTTTGACTAAATTGACCAAGAAGAACGTTGAGTTTAAATGGATAGAAAAGGCTTAGAGGAGTTTTGAAGATGAGAGGTGTAAGTCGATGTCCGCTCCAGTACTTGCCTTACTAGAGTTTGAAAAGGTTTTTGAGGTTAAATGTGTTGCATCTAACGTTGGCATTGGTGCCATCCTTATGTAGGAGCATCGACCCATTGTATACTTTAGCGAAAAACTTCGAGGTATTACCTTGAATTACTCAGCCTAAGATAAGGAGTTCTTTGCCCATGTCCATATACTTCAAAACTCACAACATTATCTATTGCCAAGAGAATTCATCACCTATTCAGATCATGAATCTCTTATGCATCTTCGAAGGCAGCAGAAGCTTTCTTAATGCCACATTAAGTGGGTCAAGTTCTTAGAGACCTTTTGCAGTGTCATTAGGTGTAAGAAAGGAAGCACCAACATAGTAGCTGATGCACTTTCTCGCCGTCATACCCTCATTACGATGTTGTAAGCTAAAGTGCTTTGATTTGGCACTTTACCCGATCGATATAAGCATGACCTACATTTTGGACCTTTAGCAGCAAAGTACAGTAAGCTGTAGATAGATTCTACTTGAGTGAGGGGTTCTTAATGAAGGGAAAGCAAATTTGCATGTCGAGTAGTTCTACAAGAGAGCTACTGGTTCAAGAAACTCACACCGGGGTCTGGTTGGCCATTTTGGGGAAAAGAGGATGATTAAGATATTGAAGGAACACTTTTACTAGCTTGGGATGATGAAGGATGTGCATCGAGTACTTGAGAGGTGTAAGGTATATAAATATGCAAAAGGGAGGAGAGAACCCTATGGAGAATATATACCCTTACCAATTCTTGAGTGACCATGGACCGATCTATGAATGGATTTCATGCTTGACCTTCCCCACACATCGAGAAGATACAATTCGATCATGGTGGTGGTCGATCGGTTCAACAAGATGGGCCACTTCATCTCCTGCCACAGAACTAATGATGCTTTATTTATCACTAACCTCTTTCTATAGGAAATTATGTGACTGCATGGAGTGCTAAGGAGTGTTGTGTTCGATTGTGATTCCAAATTCACGAGCTTCTTTTGGAAGACCTTATGGAGGAAACTCGGTACTAAGCTCCTATTCAATACCTCTTGTAACCCCCAAACAGACAGCCAAACTAAAGTAGTTAATAGAACCATCGGTAGTCTCTTACACGCCCTTGTTGGAAAGAATTCTCGTGACTGGGATATATGCCTACCTATCATTGAATTTGCCTACAATTGCTCTACTCACAACTCCAATAAAACGTCACCATTTGAGGTTGTTTATAAACTTAACCAGAACCTACCCCTAGACTTGGTTAACAGTCTGACTACTTAAGGGGAGAGTCAATCTGGCCTACAACATATTAGGAATTTCACAAATTGCATGAAAGAATTGTTGAGCAATTGGCCAAAACTGTAGCCTAATAGAAGGAATCATGAAGCCATAGAAGGAAACAAATCGTTTATGCCCATAAGGACCTTGTCTATATCCATCTTAGCAAGGAACGCATCCCTAGCAAGAGGACAAATAAACTATCTCCTAGAGCGGATGGCTCTTATAAGATCTTGAGGTGCATTAATGATAATGCTTATGAAATTGAGCTACCTGAAGGTCTCGGCATGTCTACTACATTCAACGTCACCAACTTAACCCTATATGTGCCCAAAGATGATGAAGACCAAGATTTGAGGGCAAATCTTCAACAACCCTGGGGAACTGATGAACTGTCGACCAATAGCCTTATTATTTGTGCTCGGCTCCAAGGTCTCCAATCCCTCATACGCTGAATTCTCTCTTAGCAACCTACTGATGATGAGAAAGTTTATGCCAAAGGAATGTGGCTGAACTTGTTGAGATCCCTTAATTGTTGTATATTGATCTATATACTCAGTAGTGATGATGCCGACCATTCCCTTACAGAGGACCCTATGCTGAGTAATCCGACCAAACACTACCGAAAAGTTCCTGCTGAGTGATAAGAGACTCACTTAAATAGTCGAATAGTTTTCTCTTAACATACCACCATCTCTCTTACGCCGACCCTTTATTGCCACAACATTTTGACCCTTCTTGCCTACTGCACTTAGAGAATATTCATATGGGACCAATGTTGTACTACTACCTATCCACCTTGTTTGACATTATACTACTTTTCCATTTTTGGTCTTTTGTCCTTTTTACCCTTTTTAGTATGTACCAAGAATCCCCTTTTTGTACATACTTGCTTGTCATTTCATTATTTGTAATGCTACTCTAAGGACTTACTATAAATAGTCCTTTTCTTTTGTAAGCCGCAAATAACTTACATTTTAAGACTTAATATTCTATTCTTGTGAGACAACCCTTTCCAAGTCCATATTTCATACTCTTATCTAATCTTATCAAGTAGCTCAAGATTAGTGACGAGTGGACCTTGACATCAACTTGTGCGTCTTATCAAGTGCGGTGTCAAGTCGTATTGTGTTCGTTGGCGAGTCATAGCCTCTAAGCAACTTTATGTCAACTACTCTTGTTTGGTTGTAGAATGTCTCCCTCTAATTTTCTTCGATATCTCGAAAGATCCATTTCAGTTCAAATCCATCTTGATAAGTCCTAGTGATAACTAAGCTCCTAAGCACACCACTTTCAAAGAAGATTATGTCTATAAATTAAAAAAGGCTCTATATGGATTAAATCGGGCACTTTATGGTTGGTATGAAAAACTGAATGAATCTCTAATAAAAAATATATTCAGAAGAGAGCAAGTTGATTTGCACTATTCAAAAAATATTTTTACAATGATATTAGTGGCTCAAATTTATGTAGATGCTATTAATTTTGGTTCCACTAATGGACATTATCGCAAGGATTTTTCTAAGATGATACAAGTTAAGTTCGAAATATCCTTAATGGGGGAATTGAATTTCTTTCTTGGACTACAAATAAAACAAACTTAAGATGGAATTTTTATCCATCAAAAAAAGTGTACAAAATGGATTCTCTAGATATTTGGGAATAAGACTACAAAGGGAGTTATAACTCCTATGCTAGCCTCAAAAAGATTGGAACTAAATGAATTAGTTAAGAAGGTAAGTAAAAAACTTTATAGAAGTTTAATTGGATCTTTAATGTATCCGATAACTTCTTAGCCTGATATTATATTGAGTGTATGCATATGTGCTAGATTTCAAGCTAAACCATCTGAAACATACTTCGCTACAGTAAAAACATAACTTTAGATATTTATCATGCACATCTAAATCAAGAATGAGGTATTTGAAAAATCATAATTTTTAGTTAATTAGATATTTAGATGCAGATTATGCTAGTTGTAAAATAGATAGAAAATGTACTTTTAGAAGATGTCAGTTCTTAAGGGACAAGTTAATTTCTTAGTCCTCTAAGAAACAAAACTCTATGGCCCTATCTACAGTAAAAGCTAAGTATGTATCAATTGGAAATTGTTGTGCTTAAATATTATGGATAAAACAACAACTATTAGATTATGGTATAAAGTGAATAATGTGCCTATAAAATGTGATAATATAATTGAAATCAATTTAACTAAAAATCGTATGCATCATTCAAGCTCCAAACATATTGAAGTAAGGTACCATTTCATCAAAGATTTGTAAGGGTATGGGTTCAAATGCAATGATCATGTGTGCCATGCATTAGATTATGCTATACATGACTAAGGAAGTGACTTGAATTACACAAATGGGGTGATCAAGTGAGGTAGGATAGGAAGGAGGAATAAGTAATCTAAGTAAGGCTCTAATACATATGGTGACATGTAGACGAGTAATATGGCGTCAAACTCCACAACCATTGAAGAAAGAGCTAGGATTCTTGGGTGCTTAAGTGCTTGATCATTGAGGTAGAATTTCAATTGATTAATGAAATTAATGGGGATTTTCTATTGTTCAAACAAGGAAGAGAATGGGGTATTTATAGGAAATGGTTGTTGATCCCATTAGTTGGATCTTAATGATGATCAATGGTCAAGATTAAAGTCTTTTATTAATAGATCTTAAATTGACTCCTTTTATAGGTTTAGGCTAAATAAAGGCCTTATATTTTAGTACAAGATAAACTAAGAAAGGTTAGATCGGATAGACCGATTCAATGACACTTACTCCAATCGCACTATGCCAAAACTTCCTTGATCATCCTAATTATTTACAAGCTTTACTCTTTAGGCCCTATCAGCTTAACTTAAATAGTCAAACTTGTTTTAATCATTATCCTATAGGCCTACCAATCAAATTTAGCCCTTTATAAGATCATGTTGATAATTGGGACATACATATTGAATTATTTCAAATCTCTATTTAGAAAATTCCTTCAAAAATACTCTTATAATGTCTTATTTAATAATTCCATGGCATCTTCAATCGCAATTAGGCAATAACAAAGGCCATATCAACAATTGACATAGGCACATGACTTCAAGGTGAGGTACCACAATCTAATAAGTTACTTAATGTACCAAAGAATATTTTCTATTATTCCGTGGACAGTTATGTGTCCTTTTCCTTCTACAAAATACCTTTACATCAATTCACCACATCCCATTCATACAACAAATTCTAATCATCATTCAAAAAATACAGTAGCTAACATTCCAATCTTTCTTGCTTCCTATTCATCCTTCACTCTTCATTTCATCACTTTCATTCTTTATATGCATTTCTACACATCTTTATTTCACAGTAGACACTTCAATGACCATAGACATTTATATGCATCTTTGACTTGTTTTCCCATCCATTCAATCCCATACAAACTATCTATCTCATACTTCTTCAAACATTAAACTTTTTCTTCTGTTATTTCCTTTTTTTTTTTTTTACTTCTTCTCTCAAACACTTTTGTATAGCTTCATTCCATTACTCCTTCAATTTTTTTTTTTTTCATCCATCAAATACATATTCGGCAATCTTGTTTCTTGACATCTTTTTCTTTCTCTTATGAATTCTTCTTCTTTAAGCTCATCAGTCATTTCTCATTCATCTTCATATTCCTCATTCCATACACATTGAATATTCAATCCTTCATTCTTTTCCTATTTTCTATTTCTTTAAAACCTTCATTCATTATAGTTAACAACATTCTCTTCTATCACAACTTTATTCATTTTCATCCATAATCATTCTTTTTTTGCCTCTACGGCTTCATCTATACATTTCTCTTGCTCATTCAATTTAATTTTTCTCAACCCAATATACATTAACCTTTGACCTCTCATCATTTCATTTCATCTACATTTCTTTGCTTTTATCTATATCTATACTTCTTTTCAATTTCATTTATATCTGCTACACACACATACTCCTTCTTCCTCTCCAAATTATACAATTCCAACTTTCACATATGTTGAGGATAAATATCATCATTGAGGATATTTATTCTAACCTTCCCACCTAAGGGTTACTAAAAAAGAAGACCATAATTTGAATGTTCATTATAGCTATTAACTAAAGTTAAAAAAGAAGGATAACATAAATATCAATTGAAACATCACTAAAGGTCATAGATTTCACTCAATTTCCAATTCTAGTCATCTACCTACCCATTTCTATTTCTATAAATTCCAACTCATTCTTTGTTGTCATTCTTTGATAGGTTCACTACAAGTAACAACACACTACTCTAAACCGTTAATGAAAATGCAATAAAGCTTCATTCTTTGATAAGTGCACTACAAGTAACAGCATACATACTCTAAAGTGTTGATTAAAATGGAATAAAGCCACTCAAGGATATTGAAGTATTGAGAACTAAAGTTTTAGGAACCCATCGATGAAGCTTAGAGTGAGAACAACTAAAGAAAGGAGAACCCGAATCCCCCGATGTACACCTTTTGTTCATTTCATTTATGTTTTCACATCAAAGATCTTACCTTTACTTTTACTTTACTCCATTATTGGTTTTGATGTTCACAAGTTATGTCTCCAATCGTACTTAGGCTGTGTCATTCCATTACTAGCTAGATATCTCTTCTAATAGCAAGTGTGTCTTAGACTCCCTTAAGTTCTAATGCTTTGTCTTCGTCATATGAACATTGTCATTGACAATGTTTAATACCCATTATAAGTTTCTATTTGAGTAATGTAGTCTTCTGTTTTAGTCTAGAATTACTCTATTGCTCAATTGACTCCTTAACCTTGTGTCATATCCCAACATAGTATAAGATGCACCATCACACAGGAATACCTGTAGAAAACTTAACTCAATCTACTCATTTATCAAAAGATAACATTGTTTACATGATAAGGGGTTTCTACATTGAAGTTCAGTTGGATATTCTACTACAACTTATGTGTACAACATAATATATTTACATCAAAATATGAACCAAAATTTTCCTTTATCGTCTAACCTAATACAGGTTCCATACAACAGTCATCAACTCCAACTAATGCTTTTAGTATACATATCCCCCCTAAGTGTTGGGCCCTTCACAATGTAGTTAACCTGAGGATAAAACATTTTATCCCCTCAGTTATTGAAGCTGAGTGAGAGTAGATAACAACTAACATGATAGACAATACTGCATATTACAACTGAAACATTTCAATCATAACTCTTAAGTTCAACTTCACATATGCATTCACCCAATCAGGCACTTATTGCCAACAATGCAGCATGATATGCTCATGCATATGGCATGCATGAGTACCGACATCCTATATCCTCCAAACTTCTTCTAGTTAGTTGACATAGCTAAGCATCTGAATACAATGTCCAAGAACCTAAGGCAATAAGGAGCTACCTAGGAGGAGGACCCCTACCAAATTATACTACATTCTATAGTCTACCATTTTTAAAAAGGGCAATAAGGGGTTGCCTAAGAGTAGGACTCCTAACTTTACAAAATTAAACTATACACAGTAGTTCACCAAATCAAAGGGCAACACTGCTAAATTAGACCACACACTGTAGTCTACCTAGTTTGACTATCAAAATAGTCATAATGTTCGGGCAATGCAATCTATATGCTTTCAAAAATAGAGTTCATAAGGCCATGCTTTTTCCATTATCATTTGGAAGCCTTATTTTGAAATTTTTGACTCGTAGGTCCCTTTTTGTGCTATGTCATGGTCGTGCCATGATATGCAATAGCAACTAAAAAATATCAATCAGTATAATCAATCTTTAAGTTTTATTCAACCTAGTGATCTAATTCTAGTTTTCAAACTCTCCCTAGCAAAATTCTTATATTTTACTTAGGGTTCACTTAGGTGAACACCCAGAAGATTGAGTTAGCAATCACTTAACTTCCATGGTTAGCACAATTATTTGTAAGCACAAATCATCGCCCAACATGGTAACATAACAGTTTAACTAAAATATAGTTACTATCATTCAAAATCAACACATTAGCATCCACTATAATGGCATATCCATTCACCTAAGATATACCCATATTCATTTAATACAGTATCAAACAGTACATAGTGTTATGAGTAATAATATATCTATTCCAAGCATAGGTTAGATCTACTTACCTAAGCTTAGCAATAGTGCAATATCCTATACTTCATGACATGGTCTTTCTTTACTTACCACACCTATGAAAATATGATAGAGTCTTCAAATCAAGTATAGGTTGAATCCAAACTATTATAAATTTTCATTTCTGTATTTTTAAACTTCATTTGATCATATCTTACTTATTTTCTATCCAATTTCAATAAAGTTTATATCATCATGATCGTTATTTCAAATATTATTGATATATCTTAAGAATCAAAACTAATCAATATTTTCAAAAACCCAAAAATACCCTTTTGATTATCAATTCGATTGTACGTTAATATAACTTTGTGATTAACTCAAGTAAACCCTAAATCTAAATTAAAAATCCTAAAATTATTCATTTCCCAAGCTAGTTAGAATTCATTATGTACTCAAAAAATGCAAAACTTTTACATGTTTAACGAGTATCACATTACTACCAATTAGTGTATCATATATTAGACTAATATATAAGTTTATATTATGAAAATATATAATAAATAGTATACGAGACCAATTAATTCCACAAAAAATCCTATAGACTCACAAAAATATGTAGTTTAATTATTGACCATGAATTATACTAAACTAGCTATTGTATATTTTTATGCAAATAGAGATTTTAACTTAAAATCAATGAAAATTAGGCTAACAAGTGAATTTAATCACAAGATAAAATTTAAATGTCCTAAACATCATTATGATCTTCGAGGAATCATTATACATAGGGCTAATTCTTTGATTTTGTTAAAAACCAAATAATTTCGTAAAATTGCGAAATTGCCAATTTTATCGAAAATAATTACAATAAATAGTAAACATGATTATTTCAAAAATTCTTGTTACTAAAATTAAATAAATATATTAAGTATATCACATACAAATTTTCAAGTTGAAAGGACATTATTTACTATTTCTAAAATTTAATTCAATTTTCCTCCAAATAGAGCCATTTCTTAAGGATCTTATATTTCCAATATTTATTTCACTAAAATAAACTACTACATTAATCTACACATAAAATAAATTTAGAAAACCAAGTTTCATAATTAAATAGAATCATTTCATATTTTTAGAAAAATTACAAAGTTTCAGTCAGAAATTTGGTTCACTTGAATCGGCCGCCTTCAGCTACCCAACCTTGTTAGGACATCCCCTCTAGTGGTGTTTTCCTTGATTGCAAAAGGCCACTATAACTGAACACCAATAGCCTATTGAACTAGCCTAATTAGATTCCGTACCTTATTTTTTATCTAATTTTCTTATTTTATTCTAATTTGTTTCGAAATTTCTTTAAGTGATTTTCTACTTTTTTCAAACTTCCAAAATGTTGTTTTTGAAGTGTACAAGGCCTATTTGTATTTTCTAATTGGATAAGAATTTATAAAAATTGGATATGTGGCTTACATGTCATTTTCTTATTTTTCCAAAGCATGAGATGTCATTTTCTTATTATTTACCTTATGACTCATCAATCCAATTTAATCCTTTGCTACCACATCATGGGATGACTCATCTTTGCATTTTTTATTAATTTTCCAATTTTTTATATTAATTTACCTTATTTTAATAGTAATTTCTTATTATATATGTATATTTAATACAAATAATTCATATTCTATGTTAATACATGTATATTACATATAATTCAACTTTGTTTATTATTTTTGTAAGTTAATTAATGTATCTCTAATATCTTGCTATATCTAAAAGTTTGGATTTCTCTTTTTCGATAATTATCCGCTT
The DNA here is from genome assembly GCA_024138015.1 of Lumnitzera littorea. Lineage (NCBI taxonomy): Eukaryota > Viridiplantae > Streptophyta > Magnoliopsida > Myrtales > Combretaceae > Lumnitzera > Lumnitzera littorea. The sequence goes on along the minus strand of JAMXBB010000004.1, from coordinate 63,177,168 downwards.
TTAGCGATAAATTGACATTTTTCTTAAATTAATATTTTTATGTAACTCATTTTGAGAAATTGACTTTACTTGAATTACTTTATCTAACTTTTCTAACTTTATTGTAAAGTTTAAAATAAAATAGATATTATAGCTCGGTGCCCTAAATTTAGGAGTTCGGATCTTAGAGTTATTGAATTAGCTGAAAAAACTTGGGGTATTACACCTTGATAAGAATATGGCTTTCAAAATAATTCATGCATTACTTCTTCTTTGGGAAAAGAATTTCATGACCCGTAGGCCTTTTACCTCTACGTAGCATTGCTTAATTGGCACTATTGTATCACTATGGTCAACTTTCGTAAATCATTGCTATTTGACTCGAACCTATTTTAAAGAAAGGTTAAGACAATAGAAGGAGTACGCCCCTTATTTTCTTAGGAAAAGAAGAGTAGGAAAAGCTCGATTCTCTTTGTCTTCATGCTTTCATTCCTCAATCCACTTTTTTTCTATATTTTTAGAGAAAGAGAATTATTATATGATTTATTCTACCAGTAGGACACTTTCATCTTGCTTTAGAGGCCTAAATGTAGAATACTCAAAAAATTAGTTGGATAGGCAAATTCACAAGAATGAGTCATAGCTAAACAAGAAGCAAGAACCTCTAGTTGAAGGTAGATATTCTGAATCCTCATTACTAATGGAATTGAAACACGTAGCCACAATAGGGAAGTAGTCAAGAATGCAGTAGGAATGGAAAGGGATAACATTCATATGTTTGTTAGTGGCTTCATTCCCAATAGAATTGTCTCTCTATTGGATCAATCGTATGAAAGCAAAGCAACAGCAAACCATGTTATAAAGTATATAGCTTCAATCATAAGCATCAATTTCTAGTTACATAGGTGCTAGCTTATCGAAGCAACTGTAGTTGGATCTAAACATGGTAGAAATTTTTTCCATTTGCATCATGCTCAAACTTCCTTCTAATTTATCGAAAAAATAAAAATTCTTGAATTGGACATAGAAAGTGTTGACGGGGAGTAGGTTTCAAATTTTATGAAGTAGCGAAGTAAGAATATGAATACGAAATAGTGGTAGTGTTGGAAGACATGAGATCATAGAAGGAAGGACATGCTATATTCTTATTTTTGAAAGAAAGAGGTCAAGTCAGTGTTATGAGAGATTAGAAGGGGTAAGCTTTAGACTTTTCAAAGTAGATACTCCAAAATAAAGGGAAAGAGATGTCTAAAGGTACATTTGATCTCTCTCTCTCTCTCTTTTTTTTCCTACTCCTTTTTAGTTTACTCTCCAATGTAGAAAAATATATATGTATGTACATATGTATGTTATCCCCTCCTTCCTAAACATGGCTTTAAATCCAATGCATGTACAATTGAAATACTATTGGTAAATAATCCTTAATACTCCATCATGCCACGATGAAAGTTAAGAAAGAAATATATATATATATATATATATATGTCCCTTCCCATGATGTAGTGTAATCTTAGTTCCGAAAGAACTACCATGAAAAAATCATCTACCATATTTCAATAGTAATTTTGCTATTAATGGAAGTTTAAAGAACTTGACTTCACTATGATCATTCACACAATTCCAATTTGTTAATGTAGCAATTAGATCCGTGAGCTGTAAATCATAATATATATGTAAACTAATAATCCTTGCTAGTTAAACCCCAAAACAAAAGTTATAAGTTGTTGGGGTAATGTATTTTTATTCTAATGTCATGACTAAATGCATGAATGGGGGCTCCACTTTATGTTTAACATGTTGGCTACAAGATAATGCATGGGCTATGGTTGTGAATTTTTTTCTTTCTTGTTTTTCTTTTGTATCCCTTTCCTTTGATTTGTGATTCCTGTGGCTCTTCACGTTCAAATTAGCCTCCATCCACATTTCTACACCCTTAATCCATGCGTCCTTCTCCCCTTCCTTTTACTTTACTGTATAGATATTTCTACTTATGTTTTAGCAAAAGGCTATGATAATCATCCCTTTCTCTTTCACACTAGCCCATTAGCCATAATATATCAAGAAATAGAGCAAACCATTACTTTAATTCTCTTTTATGACCAAATCCCAGAAAGCTCACGAATGAAGTGTTAACTATCTCTTTGGAATTGCCATAAGACTTTCATGACATTCAATACAACTACAAATATGAGGTTTCACTTTGTAACCCTAAGACCTAACACGTAGGGATGTGGGCTTCTTCATCTAATTCATTTTATTTGCTTTATGTGTAATTACATGAGATTTTCTTTCTATCTCAACTACTTAGCCATCTTCCCACTTTTGTGTATTCAAATTGGTTTGGTGTATATTTCTTTGTCTCATCTAATACATAGAGGTTTTTTCTTAACCCCTTAAAGTAATACCTCCTTCTATTCATCATAAGACTTACTAATCTTCATTATTGAGATTTGTAAGTAGCTGTTGAAAATGGGTAATGAATCCTTAAAGTAGCACCTCCTTTTATTCATCATGCGACTTACTAATCTTCATCATTAAACTCACTATCTTCATCATTAAGACAGTCGTGTTCTGATTGTACCTTTAATACTGGATAGGAGGCTTGACATGATGATAAAGGAAGATTCCTTTTTTAGCGACATGAGGAGACAGGATCTATATAAGCAACCCATTACCTACGGTACTTTACACTTCATAAGGAGAGAACCTCAGGTGCATGAGAGGAGAAATATAAAAGTAGAGTCATTGCTACGTTTCAGAAATGAAAAGAAAGAGGTTTCACTATCTGAAAGTTTATTTCGTTTCCCTCGAATTCCCATAAACGGCTAGGCTAATTAGGTGAATCATATTATGAGCAACTTGACATATTTTAATTGTTTTGAGAAAGCAAATGTATACTTTGTTGTGTACATTTCCACCCCATTTCAATTTTCCTTAGTCCAACAACATGTAAATCTAGAGAGTGATAGCATGTCATTGGTGATAGGAATCGAACTACTGGACCTTTGAGCCGCAGCCGAGCTTGAGGCCTAGAAAGACTAACGAGGTGAATCCTCTTGTTCCAACCGACTACTATCGAGGCTAAGTTGATCCTTGTTGTTGACCAACTTCTTATGTTGAGCCAAGTAAATACACATCTCTTGGAAGTTGTGTGCTGATTAGATGAGTGCTCTATTGATAGCTTAGCCCCTCACATACACTTGCTTGGCTTTGGCCATAACTAAGTCGACCCCCAACTCGGCAACATTAGTGCCAAGAAGTCGAGAGCTCTAGCACATATCTATAACCACTTCTTCTTGGACAGGTCCAAGTCTAACTCACACCTCTACTTGGCACCCTAGCCCAGCCTTACTTCCTAACTATACTATTTTGTCTATTTCTACCAAAAGCATTCCCAATAAGCTGTCACTACATATCCTAGTCCTACATAAAGGAATCTGCTACACTAATAATTATTTTCTTTAAATATTCATTTTTACCATCGTATTCCTTATACATTGCTTCTTTTGAACATTACCCTTTTTGTCTTTTTCCATTTTAGGTAAGTCGCCCTAATTTTATAAATACCTACTGTATATGTAGCAGTAAAGAAGATAGACAACATCTCATCATCAATATATTAATTATACTTCTTGTGAACATTACTCCCTCAACTTGTTTACTTACTTCACTCTTATCCTAACCTTTAAGCAAGGCTACGTGAAGAAAAACTTCACTAGACCACCTCATATGTTATATTCAGCTATGCCATGAGTCCTTAAAAGTTCCATTGGTGTATCATATCCTATAAAGCTATTTAGGGAGTTGTTTATTTACTTTTCCAATTATTGCACTACTTTTCATCTTGTTCTTCAACCTTTCAACAAGCTTAGACCCACCCCTATGATTTACCTTATCTGTTCTTGGTCTCAATCTGTATCATCTTAGTATCAGAGCGGAGGTTTTGTTTAGGTAGTTTATATTTGCATTTTGTGTAGTGTTTGCTATAGTAGTATGTTGAAGTTGTGAAGAGAGTCGCTGAAGTGTTTGAGTAAGTAATAGGGTGTAGTAGTTTGTTTTCAAGTATACTTCATTTTGCCTTGTTTTGGACATCCAGAAACAAAGCAAGTTTCTATTTGGCAAATTGTTCATTTGTATAGTTACAATGATTACGGGTGAACTGGACATTTGTGTAGAGAGTGTGTGTATTGTTTAGTTTGGGAAATAGTGCCGATTGTATCTTGAATTTGAAGTTTGACACCCAAAATTATTGAGGAAAATGGTAGACCCAAGTGTTAATGTAAGTATTAGGGATGACAATAGTGGTGTTATCCACCATGGTTGACAATCTCAAGTCACCCCTAAAAGCATAGATGATAGACTTGATGAGGTGGCTAACTTCTTAGCCAACTTAACCAAGCCATTCATGCAATGGCCAACCGACCTGCTAAGGTTGTATAGAACACTCCACAAGCTACCCAATCTATTAAGTGACAAATCCCAGCTTGAGAAGCTCGAGCTAGGGGAGTAAGAGGCCGAATGAGAAGGAGGATTGACTTAAGAGATCTAGATGATGATGGAGAAGAAGAGTTTGAAGAAGAAAAGTGAGTTCTAGCACCCCAAGCTACTGACCATGTGAAGCTTTAGATTCCGAGCTTTAATGGGTCTACAAGTGTAAACGATTATTTGGATTGGGAGGAGAAGGTTGAATGCGTTTTTGAGTATTACCTATATGAGGACCAAGAGAAAGGGGGATTGCTGCTGTTGAATTCTCAGGTTATGCTGTGATGTAGTGGAAAAACTTCTAAATCATGAGGAAACGAGAAGGATATAGAGAGGTGAGTACTTAGCCTAAGATAAGGATGATACTCATAAATAAATTTGTGATGGATACATATCTCTAGTACACTTTTGCTCAATTTCAAGAGTTATGACAAGGAGGCCAAATTGTTGATGAGTACATTTGAGGAATTCCTAAAACTCATGATTCACTGTGAAGTAGAAGATCTATCAACACGAACAGTATCTAGATTCCTTATTAGATTAAGAAGTGATATCTGATTTGCTTAAACTATACATATATATATATATAAAATAAATTGCGAATACTCCAATAAGTATTGCCAGGACCGTAAAGGGGGCCTAGTAGGATTACCTAAAATTTCCATAATATGTGTGCACCCATAATATGAAAACTGCCTTGTAAATATGAGATTGCAAAACTCTAAATAATAAATCACTAAGATTACTGATTTTCAAGTAATTAATTTATCATAACATAACATAACATATAAATATAAATAACTATAGATATTCGATATCTTACAGTTCCTCAGAACCGTAGAGAATTGGTATCCTCTACCAAATAATAAGATAGGATATACCAACATCATAAGACTACAGGAAAAATTAAATTATATTAAATTCTAACATATAAATATTTTCTATAAAGAATGTTTATGTATCACCTATAAAGATCTCAACTAATTCTAACACTTATATACATATCTTCATCTTGCACTCGGCACTGAAGACTTATCCCAATCCCGTTGTAAGTAAACCTATAAAAGAAAGACTATTAGGAAATAAGCTACAAGGACTTAGTGAGCTATCCCTCATACCATACTAGCGAACAAGTTATCAAATAAATTGTTATAATCATATGAATGCATGCACACACAATATGCCAAAAAATATATGCAGTTGACCGATACTGGATATAATATCAATTTTTAATGCCCTCCGTGATAAAGGTTAGAGATTCATCGGTACCAATCACAATCGGGCTCTAGCACTTAGGTTTTTACTCATAACTTTGAATATCATATTTTGTAAAATATATTTCCATTTCTAAGTCGTCTAATAGTACACAAAATCCCAGGCCTAATGGTGAGGTGACCCATAGTCCACACTCACACCCTGTGGTGGAGATCTCTAGACTCGACCTTTAGCCATACGGTTGGCGTCTCCATCACCTAGTAAGCTTGTAGGTTTAGGTAAGGTCATGTTATACGAGTGCACTGTATAGAAACACTTTAATATATATAAACAACCCCTACAAGGCCTCTCTTTATCTCTACATGAAGTGACGGCCGAAATAAGTAATGCAATGCATGGATAATGCATGACCCTTTTAGTTTAAGATAAGCCAAATATAATTAGGTCAAATTATGAGGCAATCAATCAATATCAGCAAACCATCCAAATCATATAAAAATCAATTATACAATCAAATTATCAATTATCGTATTTAACAATATTTCTTACAATAATCAATCAATATCAAGTATACGCATATCCCGAAACCCCATGCATCAAGTTATTGATATTTAATTTAAGTGCACTAACTATAAGTGTAAACCCCGCGAATTTAGCTTTCTAAGTATAGAAACAAACGTCTAAACTGTAGATAAATTCCCGAACTCAAAAGAGCCAGTGAGAATTAAAACCAATAAAAATCTCAATCCAAAACCTAAAGTGGATACGAAGAACCTTAAATCATCAATTGAATCCCTAACTACATACGAAGACCCTAAAACCTCGAACCTTATCGAAACCCTAAGATGACAATTGAAAATTCAATCGCGTAAGAATATATGAAACCCTAAATGTGTAAAAACATTAGAGATGGTGCCTTAAAGTAATAAGAACCCTAAAACCATAACTTTAAGGATATAAAAGCAGTAATTCACCATGATATACCCTAAAACCCTAATTGATAATATAATGCTTATATTTTGCCAAATCATTAGTAAAAGGTTAGAGATGACCCTTAATAATGCATAAACATTTAGAATGCTTAAATGATCCCTTAGAAACTAAGATAATGAATCATAGATTACATTTATGTCTTAAGTATATGATTAGGATAGTCTCACTTAGAGTTAAGGGTATAGTTGGAGATTAGGTTAAATGTAGTAAACCTTAACACCCTAAATGCTATTTTTCATCTTAATTATATTAAGTAGCTTACCAAATGATGTATATAGGATATAAATACCTAATGGAAGATCTCATTATCTATTTTTACAAATCAATTTACTAAATTTCTTATTTCCCCTCATTTCCTTCATTTTTCCCTTAATTTCCCTTAATTACTACATTATGTACACAAATTTACATAAGCTTAAGAGGAGTTGACCAAGTCAACACATGTTGACCAAGGTCAAAATGTTGACCAAGTCAACACTTTGAAAAAGTCAACAAAAGACTTAAGAGATAAAGAAAATATCTCTTCTTTAATGATGGCTTTTCTTTTCTTTCATTTTGATTTTTTTTCCCTTCTCCTTTCTTCTCAATTGCCGTCCACTTATTCTCCATTGTGGCCCCACCATTTGCCTTCTTCTATAATGAGCACAAAACAAAAGAAACAAAACAAAAACAATCCTCCATTGCCGTGAACTTCATCTCCTCTTTTCACTTTCATTTCTTCACCTTTTGCCTCCTTAAATTCAACACATCTAAAGGTATGTACTTAACTTACTTTATGTTGGTTTATGTTATTCATTAGTTAGTTAATTAAGTAGATTAGGTAAGTAGTTAAGTGTTTAGTGAAGTCTTGAAGAGAAGAAAACAAAGTCTCCATCTTTAAGTGTAGAAAGTGATGGATCATGAAGGAAATGGAAGGAATACATATATATGTACTCTTAGATGTGTATACATAAAGAAATACCAAAGGAATACAAGTGTATGAACCTTTGTACATAAGTATGTATCATGTACATAACCTAATTTAAGACCATATCTAACTATATATACATATACTATACTAACTACATACATAGAAATGCAAAAGGATGAAAATTGAGAGGATTTTCTTAAGGGAAAATTTGGCATACGAAATTTTAGTATAAAAATACGTATTTAACCGTATAGGTATATGAGTAGAAATACATGTATAAATATGGTATAAGTATATGTAGATGTATAAGTATATGTATGTATAAGGTATATGTACATAAGTATAAGTATAAGGTATATGTACATAAGTATAAGTATAAGACATAAGTATAAAGTAAGAAATAAATGTACATAAGACATGTACATGTGACATAAGCATGATGTAATGCTTATGTAATCAAAAGATGAGGTAGATGATGACATAAGCATATGAAGACATAAAGGAAAGATGATGCAAGCAATGACATAAACATAAGTTTAGAAAATGAGAAAAATAAGAAAATGTAGGTAATTAGATACTAAAAGTAGTAAATCATAATACACCTTGTAAACTAGATTATACCTAAATCAGTACATGAATTAGTAATGATAAAGTAAATCCCTTAATTATAAGAATTTAGGGAATAAAGGTTATAAATATAAGTAATAGCAATACTTAAGTATTATAGCTAAAAATTTCTATAAAATTAGTTCATAATATAAAACACGGGTCTTAACGTCCAAAACGGACATTACCGTGTGAACATGCGTCCGAAAACGATGAAAAACGACTATAAGTTCGCAAATATCAGAATCAGAACAAAAAAATTACAAAATACATAAAGGAAGCCTCATACCTTACTAATACAAGAAAATAGTTATTATTAATCTCATGGAGTATGGTAACCCTATACATACTATACTCGGGTAATATTGGAGGGAACTAGATAAACGACAATAGACTTTTAGTTGACTAAGGATTCTAAATTCTCAGAACACTTATAAGGTTTACCATTTTGATTTAGGCGTTCGATATCGAGTCTTGGAAACCCTAAAGGCTTGGAGAATGAGCAATAATTCAGGTGAGGGAATTCTGATGACCTGCTACTTGCTTGTGTATGTTATTTGTATGATGTTTTGTTGTTTGCTATTGCTTGAATGTTTGAATGACTGTTCTGTTTGTATGCCATCATCTGTGTGATCACCTTTTTAAGTTGATAAATATAAATGTCTGACCCACATAACCGGTTCTACTCGTCGCATGTCTATGACTTGGTAAAGGTATGAATGGAGAGTGCTAGCCTTGCAAAAATCTTAAGAAAAGTATTTTTGGCAAAAGCTTTTATAACCTTAAACAAATTTTTGCATGATCGCTGTAAGGGCTTGTGGAGCCATAAATAGTATTTTTAACGTTAAGGCAAAGCTAGCATGGGTTCTCCACTTGATAGCGAGAGGACTCGCTTTATTGTGCCTAAAAGGCCTTGGTTATTTTTGGTTGCGAGAGGACTCGCATGTTTGTGCCCGAGTGGCCTTGGAGGGTGGATGGTCCTAATTCGGACTCCCCCTATTTGGATTGGAATTCTTTTCTCGGCTAGGGTAATAGTCGAGTTTTGCCTAGTGGGGTGGTGCCCCTAGGTAGCCTCTGCGGGTAAGCTGAGGTGCCCTGTGCGAGTAAGTACAGGGGATAATCGAAGTGTGGACGACGTAATTCTACACCTTCCATAGTTCCGGACTCCTATGGATGTGTTGCTTGCATTCATCACGCCTGCATTCATTATGTATGTAGATAGCTTGCTTGCATGTGTGATAATAATGTGTGAAAACTTGCTTGACCGGTAGTGGTGAGGAATGAACTCACTGAGCTGCTTTATGCTCATTCCCCCTTAGTTTTCTTTGCAGGTTTACATACGATGGGATTGGGATATGTCTCGAGTGCTGAGTGCGAGATGAAGATATGTACATTAGTGTTAGGATTAGTTGAGATTTTTATAGACGATACATAAACACTCTTTGTAGAAAATATTCACATGTTAGAGTTTGATATTATTTAATTCTTCTTGTAGTTTTATAAAGTTGGTAATCCTGTCTTATTATTTGGTAGGGGATACCGATTCTCTGCGGTTCTGAGGAACTGTGGGATATCGAATATCCATAATTATTTATAATTATATATTATGTCATGTACAATAAATTAATTACTTCAAAATCATTAATCTTAGCGATTTATTATTTAGAGTCCTGCAATCTCTGACTTGCAAGACGGTTTTCATATCATGGGTGCATACATGTTATGAAAATTTTAGTTAATCCTACTAGGCCCCCTTTAGGGTCCTGACAATAAGCATAAACAAGTATAAAGTCATTGGGAGTACTCAATTAACTATGACAACTCGCTCTAGTCGTAATAATCAAATGGAAGATCTTCACCCTCGTCGGGATTACTTGATCATTATGATATAATAACGATAGTAAGCAAGTGAATTAACTAGTAACTCTAGATATCTATTTACCTAATTCTACTTAGATTACTATCAATTTTGATCCGATTAGACTTTATCACTAATCGTATCTAACTTTTTCATTCTATTTCTGATTTTTATGAATTTATAGTCGTTTTTCATCGTTTTTTGACACACGTTCACACGGTGATGACCGTTTTGGATGTTAAGACCCGTGTTTAATACTAGTCGATTTAAAGAAGACCTAATTTTATAAAAAAAAACCCGGAGGGTGAAAAACTAGGCTCGACAGCTTGGTGACTCCACTGGAGACATCAATAAGGTTAGCCATTCGATTTTCCAAGATTAAAATTAATCTCTTAAAAAACCATCTTTTTGTGATTCATCAACTTATTCGTCCTTTGTTTATACCATAGTTGTACCAACCAACGGGATATCTTATATGGCAATCTGAAAGCTTAGGGACAGAATGGAATAAAATCATTAATCCTAGCTGCATTCAGGACTCTCTTATTCCTTAATGGAAAATTCCTCATACATTTCAGGGTCAATGAGTTAGTGAGCCAATTTCTTGAAGGCAAATCATATGTCTCGACCCTCTATGCAAAACAGATCAGAAGCCTTAGTATTTTGAAAGAAAAGAATAATGGCATACTAAAAACCAGTATGGCATAACTAACAGTATGGTTTGTGAGCTACATGAAATGTTATGGGCTTGACCTAATCCGAAGAGAGTTTGCTCACAACATCGATCTAATCGATTCATTAGTTAATAAGGTCCATCTCTTAAAAGGGAAAAACACATATTGCTAGGTAGAAGTATTGAGAAATTTCTAAGTCGCTGATATCCCATGGACAGCAAGATGGAGTAACTTTGAAAAGGTAATTCTAGTTTGCAAAATTTATCAAGCGATACCTCTAATCAAGATGAAGTTATGCACAGGATATTACCCTAACAACGTGATCAGACAATTCAGAGGTATCCAAGATATAGTCTATAAACCTCCATTGGATATCATGTCCTTAAATTACAAAGCTCTTCAGATTTCATTGCCACAAAAAATGTCCAAACACAAGGCAATCAAACAGTTATGGGAAACAAAGACTATTAACCCAAACATCAATTTAAGAGAATGGCTAGGAGAAGTAGATAAGCACCAAGTTACTAAAGAATATTTATACAATTAGCTCCATAAGGCTAGAGAGATCCAGTATTGAGCACCAATGGTCATCCAGCCTATAGTAGTTGAACCAGATCCTAAAGTCAAGACCTACATGGACCAAGTACAAGCTTAAGTAGAAATAATCTATGAAGAGCTAGACATTTGGGAGGGCTCTTTCGAGAATCAAAACAACATTCTAAGGCCTTAGAACATCAGTTGAGGATAACCCAAAAGAAGCTTAAAGAATTTAAGGAAATGGAAGAGCCCAATTCAAGAAAAAGGAAAGGATCACCAGCAGGGTCCAGTAAGCAAAAAAGGGAAATGCCAAAAGAACATTTAAGAAATAGGAATAATCTCTTTGAATGTATTTTTTCTTTTTTTACAAATAATGTAAAAGGAATAATCCATAAAGCCATAATAAAATAAATAAAATTTCCATCTTACTGGGTATTAGTTAATTTTGCCTCTCTACATCCATGTGCTATGCATTTCTTAGTTTCTCATTTATCCCTTTTAAAATATTAGCGTACAAACTTACTAAAAAGTGATCTAACCCAGGTCACCAAGATAACTCCCAAACATCTAACCTTCCAAAGAAGTCCAATCAAAACTCGCTCAAAGACTAGAATGGCCAACAAAGGAAACAACAACAACAACACCAACAATGGCAACCCCAAGGTTATTGACCCCACTAAGTTAAGGTTCCAATCTTTAGAACAAATAGTGGGAAAGATTGTAGACCAACTGAGATTTCATACTGATAGCATCTCTCTGCTTAGGTCTACGACTCCATCAAATGAAGAGAGTTCCAAAGCTCGATATGGAAAGGATATTGAAGCCTCACCCCTAGAAACAAAAGAAGCCTACCTTAAAGTCAATCAGGGCTTAGAATCCTTTGAAACAAAAGGGGTATTTCCAAAGGCCAGCCTGACCTTTGAATTGAATACTTACTCATTCCTAATTAACCCAAAGCCTAAAGCTGACCAAGACAAACTGAAAGAGCTTGAGAAGCGGCTAACTCAACAAATTATAGAAAAAATGAAAATGCTCGAAGGATATGATGGATTCGAGCATGCTGGCATAATGGACTTCCTTGCCTATGATTACGGAAGCTTTCCGTAAAATTTCAAAGTACTTGACTTTGAAAAATACAACGGGATTGGATGCCCCAAGCTACACACTCGACTGTATGTACGCAAGATGGGCAAGTATGCACAGTACGAACAACTTATGGTCTAGACCTTTCAGGATAGCCTGATTGGCCCTGCCTTAACCTAGTAGGCTTAGTTGGACTTAAATCAAGTGAATACATGGGAGAAGCTGGCCAGAGCATTCTATGTGCAATACAGATTTAATGTCGAAGTGGTGCCAACAATGATGGATTTGGTTACCTTAAGGAAGAGGCACAATGAATCGTTCAAGGGATATGCTCAAAGGTAGAGGTCCCTAGCTATAAGGGTATATACCCTTGCAAATGAAAAAGAGCTAACTACAACTTTCATTAACACTCTTGAGAGGCCCTACTTTGCTCACCTAATTGGATGAGCCTCTTCTAGCTTTATAGAAGTAGTGACAACAGAGTATTGAATTGAGAGTGACATTTCCTTTGGCAAGCTGTAAGAGACAGTAGATAGAAGACCACCCTCTGCTAAACCCACCACCGGCAAGCCTAGAGAAGCTACTGTCAGCATGGTCAACTCGAATGCAAGACCTAACTCCCGAGTTTCTTTTAGGATGAATCCCTTACTAACTCAACTACAGTATAGAAGCAAACCATAGGCTAGTAAAGACCTAAGACAGTTCACCAGAATACTTATTCCATTCATTTAGGTGCTCGAGAAGTTAAGAAGAGATAATTTGCTCCATTCTGAGGCTCCTAATGAAAGGTACAAGCCAAGGTTCTTTGATCCCAATGCAAGATATCAGTATCATCTAGGGCAAGTGGGCCATTCAACTAATTCATGCTGGAGGTTAAAAAACAAAATCTAAGACTTAATTGATGAAGGTACAGTATAACTGGATTTTGTAGAGGTTGTTACCCTAAACATCAACAACAACCTACTGCTAAACCATGCACTCATCATCTATAAGATATCTGACCACTCAGAATCTACCATCAACATGATTGGTCCAAACCAAGAACCAAAGGTTTATAGATTCAACAAAAAAGAGGTCCCCAAGCTAAAAGTTATACCTTCTACGTACCTGTAACCCCCGAAAATTATAAAGCTACCCCCCTCAACTACTATGTAATAAACCAGGGGCAATCAAGTTCGCTTGTAGGGGGGATCACTCGCTCTAGTAGAATCTACAATCCAAAGGAAGGCTTGAAAAAGAAGGGTATGCTCGAAATGCTTGAAAAAGAAAGGTGTGCTGGAAATGCCAAACACCAAACAAGCTGAACATAAGGAAGGATGAACTGCCTTTACTAATATGATTAAGTCGAGTAAGCATAAAATAATGGACTAGCTCGCTAAGACTCCAGCACAAATATCTCTCATGAGTCTATTGATGGCATCAGACCCATATTGAGAAGCCTTATTCAGAATACTAAAAGATGTCAAGGTCCCTCGTGAAATCTTGGCTGAAAGGATTGGCTTTGTCACCAATTCCATCCTCACCATAGATCAAATTTCCTTCTCCACTAAGGAATTGGGCGAAGAAGGTACCCAGCACATAAAGCGTCTATTCATAATAGTGAGGATAAATAATACCATCGCAACAAGAGTCCTTATCGGCAACGGGTCATCTCTGAATGTTTGTCCTTTGGCCACCTTAGATCTATTTGGTGTCGATACAATTGCTATCAAACTAAGTTCAACAATGGTAAGAGCTTTAGAAGGATCCAGGAGAGAGAAAATAAGGGAGGTTGACTTACCAGTTGATATCAACCTACAAACATTCAACATCCCATTCTAGGTTTTAGACATTCCAAGGGCCTTCAATTTGTTAATGGGAAGGCCTTGGATACATTCAGCAAGGGCTATGCCATCAACTTTTCACTAAAAAGTTAAGTTCATCTCCAATGGTTGGGCCATCACAATTCTGGGTGACTAAGATTATGAAATCTATAAAGAGACAGCCATACCCTATATTGGTATAAAAGAACAAGAGGACTTTGGACACCAAATGTTTAATGAGGTATGCATGATCACCAATCAGCAGAAGGAAGAGAGGCTGAAATTCAAAGAAGGCCAGTTTGGGACCTACGGGTTAAGATACATTCTAACCCTGATGGAAGGATTGCAAAGAATGTAGGCTAGAGGCAAAAAGGGTGACAGGTTGTATCACTCTCCAATGACCTTCCCTCCATTGTCAAAAACATTCATTAGGGTCGAAGCCCAAAACTCAAAGCCTACTAAAGAAAGCACTTCCAACAAAAATGAAGGGGCTAGCCTATTCAACAAATCCCAGCATTTGAATAATTGGTTCTCCATCCCTGTGAATAACAATAAGTCTTCCCTAGGGTAACGGATGAATCATGATCCAGTATTTTATGGAATTCTGTAATAAATTACCTTTGTTCTTCAAATCCTTGTACTTAAAAGAGAGTTCCCCAAAATAAAATCAGCTTTTTTTCCCTTTACTCCTACCTTACTTACACTTTTTCCTTTTACATACTTTTCTTTTTCTCCAAATGCCACGATTCGAACAAAGGCCATAGATACCTCACACAGATAAGTAACAAAAATATTAATATCACTTTCAGCCTTACTGGGTGAGTCATCGAGAGTAATGTCAATGACGATAATGACGTGTAAGAAAACTGGCAAAAACATGAAATAAGTAGAATTTCCATTGACGAGCCAACAGAGATAATTAATGTCAATACCAATGAAAACCCTAAGGTGTTGAAGATTGGGGGAAATTGGGAAGAAAAGCAAAAGATAGAGATGACCACATTACTAACTAAATACCAAGACGTATTTGCATGGTCTTATGACTACATACCCAAATTAGACCCATCGATCATGGTCTATCACTTAACCACACAAGGGGATATCAAGCCTAAGAAACAAAAGTTCAGAAGGTTCCAACTAGATAACCTGTTGAAAATCAAAGAAGAAGTCAGAAAACTATTGGAAGTCAGCTTTATTGAGGTGTCTGATTATCCTGAGTAGGTAGCCAACATAGTACCAGTTATGAAGAAGAATGGAAAAGTCAGAATGTATGTAGACTTTCAAGACCTTAATCAAGCAACCTCTAAAGATAATTTTCCTTTGCTCCATATCGATATATTGGTCGATAACATAATCGAAAACTACATTTTCTCTTTCATGGATGGATTTTCTAAGTATAACCAAATTTGAATGGCTAAAGAAGATAAAGCCAAGACAATGTTCATAACGACTTGGGGCACATTTTACTATAAAGTGATACCTTTCGGACTCAAAAATGCTAGGGCAACTTACTAAAAGGCCATGGTAGTAATCTTTCACAACATGATGCACAAAGAAGTTGAAGTATATATCGATGATATGATTGCCAAGTCTAAGGAAGGAGAAAATCATTTGGAAAATCTAAAGAGATTGTTTGATAAGCTGAGAAAATTCCAACTAAAACTCAACCTAGAGAAGTGTACTTTAAGAGTGACTTCATGGAAGTTATTAGGTTTCATAATCAGTCAAAGGGGCATCGAAGTGGACCCTGATAAAGTCAAAGCAATAGTTGACCTGCCCCCACAGTGCACACTTAAAGAAATCAAAGGTTTGTTAGGCCATTTGAACTATATAGCCTGGTTCATATTCCAAATCATGGATAAGTGTCGTCCTTTGTTTAAGTTGGTAAAAAAGAATGCCAAGATCAATTGGAACAAAGAGTATGAGCAGGCCTTTACAACAATCAAAGAATACCTCATGAACCCTTTAATTTAAGTAGCTACAAAACCTGGGAAGCCTTTATTCCTATACTTGACAATATTACTAGAGTCTATAAGGTGCATGCTTAGCTAGAAAGATGAGGAAGGAATGGAACCGGCTGTATACTATTTAAGCAAGAAATTCACTAAAGGGGAGTAGAGATATTCAAAAATTGAAAGAACCTGCTGTGCTTTAGTCTGGGTAATGCATCGACTTAGACAATGTACACTCTACTACTAGGTTGAATTACTAACTCAATAGAATCCCCTGAAGTACTTGGCAAACAAACCAATCCTAATTGGTAGAATCTCAAAATGGCAAATGCTGCTATTAGAGTTCAACATCACATACGTGAACTAGAATTCAATCAAAGGGCAAGCTTTAGTAGATTAATTAGTAGAAATCCCTTTGATAGCACTCTCCAAGAAGTACAAGTCAATTTCCCCGATGAGGTTGTCTTGGTGGTTGAAGGAAACTTTAATAAAGGAGAAGATGAAAAGCCACCGAAATGGAAAATGTTCTTTAATGGTACAACCAACTAATCTGGGTGTAGAGTTGGGGCAATATTAATATCTCCTGAAGGTACTCAGTATCCTGTAGCCATAAGGCTCGTTTTCCCATACACTAATAATATTGCTGAGTATGAAGCATGCATCATGGGACTCAACATGTCTTTAGAAATAGACATTCAAGAATTAGAAGTATATGGGGACTCCTCACTCATTATTGGCCAAGCCTGGGGAGAGTACAAAACTAAAGATCTTAAGCTGGTACGCTATTACCAGCATTTGACAAAATTAATGGAAACTTTCAAAGAAGTCACCTTCAATCATGTACTAAGGACTCATAATCAATTTGCTAATGCCTTAGCCATATTAGCATCTATAATCCAGATATCTGGTCGAGTCAAGATTTAGCCCCTTACTATTGAAATTGAAGACAAGCTTGCCTTCTGCCTAACAATTGAGGGTATGAACGACCAAAAACCATAGTACCATAATGTTAAGATGTTCCTACAACAAGGTACATACCTTGAAGAGGCCAAGAAAAGAGATAGAAAGATGATTAGGAGATTAGCCACTTAATTCTTAGTAAACGAGTCCACCTTATATCGACACTCATTTGACGATACACTTTTAAGGTGTATGGACAACAAAGAGGCTAAAAAGTTAATGAAAGAAGTACATGAAGGAGTATGTGGCCCTCACATAAATAGATACATGCTGGTGAAGCAAATCATGAGGTTAGGGTATTATTGGTCAACAATGGAAAGTGATTACATCAAACATGTTAGGTACTATCATTTATGCCAAGTTTATGCAAATAAGATAAACACCTCGCCACATGAATTACATGCCCTCTCAGCACCATGGCCTTTCTCAATGTGAGGCATAGATATCATTGGTCCAATTACTCTAAAAGCATCCAATGGGCATCACTTCATATTAGTCACCATAGACTACTTCAGCAAATGGGTAGAGGCTTCGTCATTCTCGAATGTTACTAAAGGAGTCATAGTTAAGTTCATCAAGAGAGACATCTTAGCACGGTATGAGACTCCTCAAACAATCATCACTGATAATGGCACTAATCTTAACAACAAGCTCATGATAGAATTGTGTCGGCAGTTCCAAATCATTCACAAGAACTCTACTCCTTATCGACCCCAAATGAATGGAGCCGTCGAAGCAGTAAACATAAACTTCAAAAGAATCATTGAAAAAATGGCTATCACATATAAGGACTAGCATGAGATGTTACCCTTCGCACTCATGACCTATCGGACTTCCATCATAACATCAATTGGGGCAACACCATACTCTTTAGTATAGGGCACTGAAGTAATGTTACCAGTAGAGGTCAAGATCTTGTCACTTAGGATACTATCAGAAACTCATTTGGATGAAGCCAATTGGGTAAAGAAATGCATCAGATTGCTAAATCTAATTGATGAAAGGAGATTGACGGCCCTATTTCATAATCAGTGTTATCAACAAAGAATGGCTTGGGCCTTCAACAAAAGGGTACAACCTCGTAACCTCAAAAAAGGAGATTTGGTGTTAAGAAAAGCTCTCCCTAATGTATAAGACTCCAGAGGGAAATTCGCCCCTAATTACAAGGGTCCTTATGTCATGAAGTAATTATTATCAGGAGAGGCTTTGATTTTGTCCCAAATGGATAGTCTAGATTTGAGAGACCCTGTAAACACAGACGCTATAAAATTATACTATCCATAAGAAGTCAATAGGAATTTTGCTCAAAACGCAAAAATGCCAATCATTTTAAACGTTATTGTGGTCTAATTTTCATTATCTACGAGTAAATTTGGTATCCTTGGCCATTGTCATCTTTAGAATAATCATCCTCTCCATGGAAAGGTCTAATTCCCTTTACCCCATTTAATCGAACCTATACATTACAAACACAAAAGGAGTTAAGAAATGAGATCTAGGACATTGGTAATTGTCAAAATTCTTTAAAATACTTTATTACGGATTGATCCCCCTCAATAGGGAGTTTTATTATCTGTTTTTTTTTTTTTGGAGGAATACAAAACTCAAGTAAGCAATCACAGAAGATTGGAATGAGGCTTTTGGGTTCATAAAAGTTCCAAAGAAAGAAAAATAGTGGGTGGTTTTCCTGCATTAGGCTAATTTCCATGACTTCTCCAAAAAGAACTAGCAAAGTCTTGAATGTTGTATGTTAAGAACATCTGGGTTGATAACAAGGGACTAAAACAAGAGCTAGTGATTTTCTGATGAGGCCTTTTCAAAAAGGTTTGATGGTTTAGGTGCTATCGACAAAGACTGGGTAAGTATTTTAACATAATGTTAGCATATTAATCCTTTCTTGCACTTACATTTAGACCAATTTTTACTTCCAACAATCTTTTTCCAATCCATAAGGCATTCACTCTCTGCATTTAATGTTTGGCCAACCTTTGAAGACTCGATCCTAGCTCAGTTCATCCTTCTAATCCATAGGGTCCCTCTATTCACCAGATTTCTTTCAAACAAGCCCATATGTCATTTCACCTCTATTCACCAAGTCCTGTAGGGCACCTCTCGTCATAGTTTACTATTGGCACAACATTACCACCAATTTTAGGGTTGCTAGTTCTCGAGAGATGCTCCTACCTAGGTTAATGAGCCAAGTGAGGCATGACCAGGTTTTAGATCAATCCCTTTTTAGGGTTGTTAGTCCCCGAGAGACACTCCCACCTAGGTTAGTAAGCCTAGTGAAGCATAACTAGGTTTTAGATCGATCCCTTTTTAGGGTTATTAGTCCCCAAGAGATGCTCCCAATTAGGTTAGTGAGTCTAGTGAGGCACAACTAGTTTTTAGATCAATCCCATTTTGGGGTTACTAGTCCTCAAGAGACGTTCTCACCTAGGACAGTTAGCTCAAAGGAGCACTACCAAGTTTCAGATCGATTAAATTATAGGGTAGCTAGTCTTCAAAAGATGCTCTCGCCTTGGTTAGTTAGCTCATTAGGGTATGAACAAGCTTCCTCTATTAGTTTAGGGTTTTAGCTAACCCTAAGAGTACTTACCTATCTCATCAAATTTAGGATCTTAGCAGCTCTAGGAGCACTTTGCCCACTTTTGTTAGTTAGCTTATTAGAACACGACTAAGTTTGCTCATTCTTAGTGTCTTAGCCAGCTCTAAGAGCACTTTGCCAACTTTGGTTAGTTAGCTCATTAAGGCATGACTAAGTTTGCTCATTCTCCTTAGGGCCTTAGTTAGCTTAAGGGGCACTTCGCCCATTTCACTTCGCTTCATCAATTCATAAGAGTATGACCAAACTTCAATTCCTTTTCTCATCTTTTGGCCAGCTCTTAGAGCGCCACCCTTCTCTTCTCCAAATGCCCTATGAATTGGACCTAGAATAGCTAACTAGTTATAGCGCTTCAGCGCTTCTTAGAATAAAATCCACTCTTAGGACAAAAATAATATCTGTTTTATCTTTATGGCAAAGTTTTGCTCAAACTTTACTACAAAGAGGGAAAGTTGTAGACACCTAATTTTTGCCCTCCTTTTATTTTTCAATTTAGGTTATAGGGTCTTAAATCAGAAAAAAGTTCAAAAGAAATGGATAATTAAAGAAAACCCAAAAAAATGAAGAAATTTAGAAAAATAGGAATTCGAGGAAAATTTAAAAAAAAAAGAAAAGAAAAAAAGGAAAATAGAGAAAAGCACAAAAAATAG
This sequence comes from Lumnitzera littorea, assembly GCA_024138015.1. Taxonomy (NCBI): domain Eukaryota; kingdom Viridiplantae; phylum Streptophyta; class Magnoliopsida; order Myrtales; family Combretaceae; genus Lumnitzera; species Lumnitzera littorea. Next base: position 63,156,862 of record JAMXBB010000004.1, on the reverse strand, counting down.
GAAATTTAGAAAAAATACAAAAAATGGAAAAATTTGGAAAAAGTACATAAAAATTTAAAATAAAAATAATAATAATAATAATAAAATAAAAAAATTCACAAAAAATTGAAAAAAATAAAAGATTTTAGAAAATAATATTTTGTTAGAGTAGATTTTTAATTTTAATTTAGGTTTAAAAGTTAGTCTGTTAAACTTGGGCTTAGGTTTAAATCTAGCCCAAGCTGACTGAGTCAGTATCTACAGTTTAATTATACATATGGATAAGGGACAAGTCAACGACCTGATGGTTAAACATATGGACATAACATTAACATTGAGCATGAGGTCATGGGTTCGAATCTTAGCAAAGGTAGGGAGGCCTTTTTTCTTATTATTTTAGCTAGCACACAGCCACATGTCAGGATCTAGTTGTACCACGTGTCCTAACACGTAGCATCATTGGATTGGACAACCTTGCTGATGTGGCATGCTATGTCAACTACCACGTATCACGTCAAGACACGTGGCAGGTCGAAGTTCATTGAGTTGGCTAACGTAGCGCCTTGTCAGCACTTTCCCTTCCTTTCCCTCAGTTTTCCCCCATTTTCTCCCGATTTTCCCTCTTTTTTCTTTTCAAGAACAGCCTACTCCCTCTACTTTAGCTTCAATTTCTGTATAAATTCCACATACAGGCACATAGTTTCTTGCATCAATCTTGCACTAAACATAGCAGGCTTCAAATTGGTGTTAAGAGCAAGTCCAAATTCAATCAAAAGCACATTCAAATTAGCTTTCAAAAATCGAAAAAAAAAACTACGTTTTCGAGCATTTCTCATTAAATCTAATTCTAACTTTCCTTTGTTTTTAGGATGAATTCGTGTATAAATTGATGATCATGGGATACACACAATAAACAATCACCCACAGAACCATTCTCAAGCTTCAGATTCAACTCCTAAACTTTCTCTCTCTCTCGCCATTCTCTTTCTCTTCGGGTTCCTCTCTCTAACTAAGCTTGAGCCTAACCACTACCACAACTGTAACCCCCACTCCGTCAGCTCCCTAACCTAACCTCTCTTAACCCCCGCCATGCCCCCTAGCAGCGCCACCAGCAATCACCACCCAAACCTTCATTGCCACCACCACGACTCACTCGAACCACCATTCTCGACCATCCAAGGCCTAAATCAACTCCATAACTAAGCTCTTCTAGTTCCTTAATATTGAAACTGACCACCCACTCATCTCCAGCAACCTCTAAGCAACAAGAAGCTCTACCACCGTCGACCGCCACTCATAACTACTGCCAAACCACCATCCCAAACCATGGCATCAAACCTACCCCCATTATCTCCAATTAAAAACACATGAATCTACCCTTACTTACCAAAAATTCCCCTCAACTCACCCTGAATCGCACCATCAAGCTACTATTACTGTTGAAGTCGGTAAAGCCCGACTTGAATCCACAATCCTGATCTAATGACCCGCAATTGACTGAAGATCCGACCCATGAACCGTGTCTAACATGACCCCCGTTCCATTTCTGATATGAGACTTGTTTTTCTTTTTTTTTTTTCTTTTGTTTATTATTTCATCCATGTAGAATGTAGATGTAAAAATAAATGAAAGAAAGAAAAGAAAAAGAAGAAAGGAAAAGAAAAAAAAAAGAAGGAAAAAAAAAAGAAAAAGAAAGGGGTAATTTTGTTTTGTTTTATTTTTTTTACTAGTTTAATAAAAATAGATAAAATATAATAAGTAGTAAATAAATAAGTTGACATAATGAAATCAAAATAAAATAGGTAGGATAGTATATTTTGTCACTTAAAAAAGAATTGATTTTTCAAAAATGAAATAAGAATAAATCAACCATTTTCCAAATTAAGATCACTTAGAATTTCAAGAAAAAATAAAATTCAATTTAGGACCTTTTAGAAATTTTCTTAAGTAAACCAAAATTGAGTAAAACGTAAACTCAATCATTTGTTTAATTAAAACAAAATCACCTACTAAAGTTTTCATAAAAAAAAACTACATACGTTTGATCTGGAATAGCGAGTACGTAGGCAATGAAAAGATGATTTTTAAAGATTGAAGTTAATTTTGAAAAGTCAATGGTATCCTTAAGTGTTTAAAAGTCCTAACCCCTAGATCTAGATTTTCTGGTTTTCAAAAAGACATTTTATAATTTGGTTTTTCTAAATCGATAGATTGATAGTTAAGTTATAACCAATCTATCCAATTAGTTATAACTTAACCTCTTTTCGCGACTCTAATTGAGTAGCGACTCCAAATCTTTTCGAGTTGAAAAATGGTCTTCTTTAAACCTTAGTCGAAGGCTAGTACTAAATGGGTAAGGGTTTAATACTACTCAGTTTAAATAAGGCCTAATTTTGTAAAAAAACCGAGAGGGTTAAAAACCAAGCTCAACAATTACCACCTAACTATCATCGAGAAATAGTTTCGGTCAAAACCAAATGGGTAGATTTTGTTTTGCTTTAGACATCGGTTTGCATGAGGAAAACTGTTTTTAAAGAAAAGGCTTTTGAAAAAAACAGTGGAAACATAAGTCTAGGGGTTAGATTCTTTAAACTCTTAAGGATACCATAACTTTCTAAATTTGGATTTAATTCCTAATATCACCTTTTTAGAAATATAGCTTAATTTATCAAAAATATCATTAGTTGAATAATTTCAAACTAAAAGAAAGGAATTTTTTTTTCATTTTTCACATCGCCTTGGAAGAGGTGCATATATACTTCTTATTCAGGATCAAACATATATAGTTTTTTTGAAAAAATGAAAGTGGGTTGATGATTTTTAATTTTGAAAAAGAGCCACGTTAAAGTTTTCTTAACCTTTCCAATTTATTTTGAAAATATTCTAAAGGGTCCTAATTGGTTTGTTTATTTTGGAATGTTCTAAAGTATCTGAAGGGATTGATTTATTTTTATTTTTGAAAAAAATTATTCTTTTCTAAGTGGTAAAATGCATTTATTATTTTATTATTATTATTTTTCTTCATTTCATTATTTGTGTTTTAATTGGAAAAAAAATAAAACTAATAGAAAAAACGAACTACTCTATCTTTTCCTTCTTCTTTTTTTCCTTCTACTTTTTTTTTTGTTTTCTTAGATTTTTTTAGTTACAATATAATTACAATAAATAAATAAATATAAAAATATATATAAATGAAAAAATGAATCAAGGACGTAAAAGAGGTCGGACCAAACAAAGATCGAACTTAGACTGGGAGTGGATCGGATTCGGGTTTAATAGTAATAGCAACGAGGGTACACTTCGATTGGTTTTGACCACAAAAAACGAACAAGGGAATGTCTTCTTGTGTGTTTCTTATTGGCTTTAAAGGGGAAGGGGTAGTGTATTAGTTTCGATGCCTTGGCCAATAGAAGTGGAGTGAGTGGTTGTTAGAGTAGAAGGTAGCAATGGAGTTGGGTTACACATGATGGGGGTTACTGGGTGTAAGAGGGGGATGTAGCTTTAGGTTTCAAACCACAGTAGGTTCAACTATGGTATCAGATTAGTAGGGTGACCACCAAAATTGGTGGTTCAAAAGGGTTAGGGTACGCTAGTTAAGGTTTAACAATAGAGGGTTAGTGATGAGTCTAAGAGGTACGACTGCTAATGGGCTTTGTCTAGTTAGAGAGCGATAGGCTTAGGGAAGCTCGATGAGTAGCACATTTACTTAATAGTGGCTGTAGAATCTTAATCCCTAGAGAGAGAGAGTAGGGTCATAGTAGAGAGAGTAGGAAAAAAAGATAGAGAGAGAAAGAGATGGCATGAGTGTATTTAAGAGATTAGGAATGAGAGATTCATGTGTGATTTGGATGTAAAAGCTCTCTTTTATACTAATCAATCACTAGTTAAGCTAAGAAAGGCTTGAAAATCTAGTTGAGTGTCATTAATGAACTTTGAAGTGAAATTTTTTTTTAGTTTTCAATCTGATTTTCAAATGTGATCGACCATGAATGTAGATAGGATTTTTAGCAAAATTGAAACTAAGCCATGTTTAGTTTGTAATTTTGCCATTGTAATTTCACAATTAATTTTGCGAAATTGCAACAAAAAGGGATTCTAAATCGATGCTAAAGTCGGTTGACTAGGGAAAAAGAAGGAAAATGGAGGAAAGTAGGGAAAGGATGCTGACATAGTGTCACATCAACCATGTGGTCTAGTGGCATCATGCTACATATCATTTATAGACCTATGGCTAAATACATGGTAAGGTACCAATGCGTTGGCACATACGACCATAGTGCCAACATAATGTCACATGGCACTACGTCAATCGTAACCTGGTAATGCAATGGCAAATGTCTACAGTGGAAATGTAGTCTAATGCTATCTCAATACGTAGCAACTAGTCTTAGAGAAGAAAAGAAGTAAAAGGTAGTTTTTGCCTTTGGTGAGATTCGAACCTAAGTCTTCTTTTTGCATGCGTGTGTTTTTTCAAAGCAAACCATTGCCTTGTCTATATATGTAATTAAATTGCATATGTGGACTAGGTTGGTCTCGGCTAGTTTTAAATGTAAGTCTATGCAAAAATTTTCCCTTCTCCCCTTTTTTATTATTTTAGGCCTTAAAAAAAACTAAGGCTAAATAAAAAATTATATTATTTTTTTATTTTTTGTTAATTCTTAATTTTTTAAATTTTCCCTAAATTTTCTACTTTTTTATTTTTTTGTAAATTTTCTATATTTTATTTTATTTTTTTTTACTTTTCTAACTTTTATTTATTTTTTGTGACTTTTTTTTTAAAGTGTCTATTTTTTATACTTTTTCCTAATTTAGGACCCTTTACCATATTCTAAAAGTTTCAAAAGTTATAAGGGGGTAAAAATAAGGTATCTATAATCGCCTCTTTTTGTGGTAAAGTTTTAGTAAAACTTTATCATAAAAACAAAAGAAACACTATTTTTCCCCCGAGATAGAATTGTCTTAAGAAGTACTATAACTAACTAGTTATTCTTGGTTTAGTCTATTAGGGACTTGGTAAATAGTGAAAGGTCAAAGAGAAAGGAGGCGCTTTAAGAGTTGGCTGAGAAACTAAAAGAGTAATGCCCTTATAAGCTAACCAACTTTGGCGAATGGGAAATGTACTCCTTGAGCTTGTTAAGACCTTAAAAGAGAAGTTAAAGCTTAGTCGTGCCCCTATGAGCTGACTAACCTAGGCGAATGGGTGAAGTGCTCCTTAAGTTAGCTAAGACCTTAAATGAGAAATTGAAGCTTAGTTGTGTCCTTATGAGTTGACTAACCTAGGTGAACGAGTGAAGCACTCCTTTAGTTAGCTAAGACCCTAAAAGAGAAATTGAAGCCTAATCGTAGCCCTGTAAGCTAACTAGGTAGGTTTATATCCTAAGGCTGAGTTAAGATAAGAAGAACTAGTGCACTCTAAGAGTAAGCTTATATTTGGTGAGCATACTTTAAGTGTAACAAAAATTTAAAGAGGGAAAAGATTCAAGATAGTACTCAAGGAGCATGCAATCTAAAGGCTTCAAGTTAAGGTAGCACTTTGAGAGCATGTGATCCAAGGGATTCAGGTTAAGATAGCGCTTCAAGAGCAAGTGATCTAAGGGTTTCAAGTTAAGATAACGTTTTCAGAGCAAGCAATCCGAGGGTTTTAACTTGGGATAGCACTCTGAGAGCATGCGATCTAAGGGTTTTAACTTAAGATAGCACTCTTAGAGTATGTGATCTAAAGGTTTCAACCTAGGTCAAGATAGTGCTCTATGAGCATGCAATTCGATGGTTTTAACTTAGGATAGTACTTCGAAAGCATATAATCTAAGGCCTTTAACTTAGGTCAGGATAGCACTCAAGACCAAGTGATCACTAACATTTTTACTATGTAGATAATGCTCTAAAGAGCAAACGATCTACGGGGACCAAAGCCTAAAGAGCTTACATAACCATTTTTGGTAAACTTGTAACAAAGATAGATTTGTTGATTGGCAATTGTGTAAGATGTGGTAGACATTAAAGATAAAGTTCCTTGATAGAAAGAGAAGTAGATGACATTAACCTTGAGGGTAATCATGTTAAAGAAGATGATTCTATCCTCCATAGCCAACTTGGGAGCAATTTTTACATGGGAGCAGATCCCTAAACTTAAGACAAAAGGAAGCGAACTCCTTTAAAAACAATAGTTGTTGAGGTAATCACATTTAAATGATAGAAGTTTAATGTTAGGGTTGACTCTAATGAAGATGACTTTTGAATTGTTGAAAACCTAGACCACTAGGGTGATATAAAAAAAAAAAAAAAGAAAGGATTGAAATGAGAGGGAGTAGAATTTATTTCAATTTTTTGACTTGCTAACAAGTTTAGATTCTCCCAGTAGTATGTAGTGACATAACAACTTGATTGATAGGCTACCTTTATTTAAGAGAACACTCTCTTTCCTTCAAGAGCAAATAACTTTCCATGACTTCTTTAAATGTCTTCTTAATTAGAAGATATCTCATTAAAGATAGGTTTAGTACAAAAGGAATTCCTCACACTCTAGGCTTAAATTCCTCTCTCTTGACTTCAATTCCAAAAATTATGGTCCATCTTGTAAGCAATGCACTTTTAATCAATGTGTTAGGTCTTTTTCAAATTGTAATGTAATAAAGGCTCTTAGTCCTCAGATTCAAAATTAATATTAATGAAATGACTTTTTATGAAAGAATTGCTCTTCAATATAGGTTTACAAGTCAAGAACCTTATAGAAAACTAAAATAATGCTTGCCCCCAGTTTTAAATGTAACTTTTATTGAGGATAAGTTATTTCCTTTAATAAAAAAGGCTTTTAGAATGGGTGGAGTGGTGAGTAGGCTATAAGCCATATGTTAGCTACAATTTTCTTTAGGGATTGTGAGTAGTGGGGGAAACTTTAGCATTTGTCCTAGCTTTTCAGTTTTAATCATCTCTATCATGTTTTGGGGTCCCTACTTGAGGAATAGGCTTGTTGAGTTACTCATCCCTATTTCTCATAAGTCTTTAGGTTTTAGACTTGATCACCATGTCTTTTCATTTTCTCACGTTTTTTCTTGCCCCTTTTCCTTTTCCTCATTTTTCCTTTTTTTTTTCTTTTAAGATAAAGGTGATCTTATAGCTCAAAGTATATATGGTTTGTGTTTAGTGTTTAGAATGGATGCCTTTCTTTATCTTAGAGGAAATTAGTTATTAATGGTAACAATTACTCTTGAATTGATGTGACTAAAGTAAGCACAAATCAATTTTAACCTTTTCTTCTAATAGATGCTCCTTGTTTTTGCCCCACTGTAGGGGTAGTTCTCGATAGGGTTTAATTTTGAAAATACTCCAATAAAAGGATCAACGGGGCTTACAAAGGATTTTATGTTTATGATATTGAAAAGATTGCCTAACTTCATTTTGATTCGTTTATTAAATGCAAGATGGACTTCCTTTAAGGAATGAGTCCAATAGTCCCACAATGATGTTACTTGACTCTTAAAGTGTTTCAAGGTTAGTGTTAAGGATTTTTCTTACCTTTCTTCATTCTAAACCTTTTAACTAATTAGATATCCTAAAATAAGAGAAATTCAAACAAAGCACTTTATTTGAATCACTTGTCTTTTATAAACATTGTAAAGGTCATTATGAAACCGTCCTTATCCTTAAATTGCGTCTAATTAGATTGCCTCAACACCTATTAGGTCTTGAACTCTATTTTTTAATTCCTAGCAATTGTTAGTAGAATGCCCCTACTAACCCATATGATATTCATATTATGCATTTGGGTCATATTTTCTTAGTTTATATCCTAGCATTAGGGCTTTATATTATAATAAGCCTTCTTTTCTCAGTTGGTCAAAGACTTAAGATAACAAAGTAGGAATCTGATTGAACTTTCTTCTAGGTATTTTTGTGCCCTTTTTACTTGGTGTAGGTCCTAACATTGTAGTATTTATATATGCCCCTGAATTTGGTGGGGCTAGTCTTTTTCCAATCAGCTTCCCTATCCTTTTTACTTGGTGTAGGTCCTGACATTGTAGTATGAACATATGTAATGGATAACATAAGCAATTGATGACATAAGCGGTAACATAAGCAATTGATGACATAAGCCTATAAAAAAGTAAAATATAAGATAACATAATAAAATAATAATATATATGTGTACATATACATATGGGTCGAAACTTCTTTAAACTCTTAATACACATCTTAAATTAAATTAGTCTTAATTAAGCACATAAATTAGTAATAACAATGTAAAATTATCTAAGTATAAGAATTTAATAGTTAATTAAATCATTAAGTACTAAAATAAGATATAAAACTAGTCAATAAGAATATTTAAACTTCAATAGTTAAAATTTCTATAGATTTAGTCTATATCGATGTCCAACGTGGGTCTTAACGTCCAAAATGAATATCACCGTGTGAACATACGTTTGAAAACAATGAAAAATGACTATAAGTTCGTAAATATCGGAAATAAAACGAAAAAGTTACATTCGGTTAACGATGAGGTTCAACCAATTGAAAACTAATAGGAACCTAAGTAGAAATAGGTAAACAAATACCTAGGATAACTAGTTCATTCAGTTACTTACTATTGTTTCTATCTTATAATAATTAGGTAATCCTAACGAAGGTTAGGATCTTCCCGAGGACTACTACAATTAGTGCAAGATGTCATAGCCAAGTGAGTACTCCTGATGACTCTATACTCATTTTGTGCTTGTAGTTAGCAAACTTAAATTGAATATTAACAACTTAATGCATGGGGTTCGAGATATGCTTGTGCTTGACATTGATTAATTACTATGAGAAATATTGTCAAATATAATAATTGAGGAATTGATTGTTACATGATTTGGATGTTTTGCTGACATTGATTGATCAACCCATAATTTAACTTAATTATATTTGGCTTATCTTAAATTAAAAAGGTCATGCATTATCCATGCATTACATTACTTATTCCAGCAATCACTTCACGGGAAAGTAAAGAGAGGCCTTACGGGGTTTGTTTCTACATATTTAAGTATTTTAGTATGGTGCACTCATACAACATGACCCTACCCGAACCTATAGCCTTACTAGGTGATGGAGACACCAATCATATGGCTGAAGGTCAAGTCTAGAGACCTCCGCTGTAGGGTATGAGTGTGGACTGTTGGGGTTACCTCACCACTAGGCTTGGGATTTTGTATACTACTAAACTTCTTAGAAATGGAAATATATTTTGCAAAATAAAAAGTTCAAATTATGGTTAAAAACCTAGGTGCTAGAGTCTGGTTGTGATTCATGCCAATGTATCTCTAACCCTTACCTCAGAGGGCATTAAAGTTCGATGTTATATGCAGCATTAGCCAACTGCATATATTGTTTGGCATATTACATGTGCATGCATTCATATGATTGTAATAATTTGTTTGATAACTTGTTTACCATTATAGTATGAGGGATAACTTACTAAGCTCTTGTAGCATACTCCCTAATAATTTTTCTTTTACAGGTTGATAGATAATCGGATATGGGTTAAGAGCCAATTGTTGAGTGTAAGTATTAAGACATTTTAGAGATTGGAGTTAGAGAGAAGTTATTTAGTTCATGTGAAACTTTAAATGTAAATACCACTTATGTACTTAGATTTTTGAACCCTATTAAGTTTGAACTTTTAAGTCTATATTACTTAATCTTATCATTTGGTAGGGGATACTGATTCTTTGCGGTTCTAAGGAACTGTAGGATATTAAACATCCATAGTTATTTATATTTTTATGTTACAATAAATTAATTACTTAAAAATCAACAATCTTAGTAATTTATCATTTAGAGTCTTGCAATCTCTAACTTGTAAGGCAGCTTCCATATCATGGGTACACACGTAATATGGAAATTTTCAAGCAATCCTATTAGGCCCCCTTTAAGGTCCTGATAAGATGGGTATATAAACCCCTACTTTCTTGTTTGCAAACAATCAACTAACCAATACAAAATTATTGTGGTTGAGCAACCTTAATATTCTCATTATCATTTAACTCTTATTTGTTCCCTTTAGCAAGGAGTAGTGGTGAGTGACCTTTTAGTTCAGACCGGTGTGTTATATCCAGCAAATTATAAGCTAAGGAGGATTAAGTGGTGCATCATATCCATTCGGTAACTGCTTAAACTTTGCTAACTTTTTCCTGTTCATTTTTTGTTTGCTTCATTTTGGTGCTTGTCCATGTGTTCGACTCCTAGAGATGCATCTAGCAGTCATCAGACTCAATTGCATCCTCCTGCCTTCATGCTCCACAATTAATGTATTCCTCCTTCCATCATATATAACTGCTCGATCAAACATCTATGGTTGTCTAAGTAGAATGTGGGACACACTCATGGGTAGCACATGACATAGCACTTCATCTTGATACTTGCCAATGTAGAGCGATACAGACACCTGCTTGTTCACTTGTAGGGCTCCCTTTTCACTAAGCTAATGAAGCTTGTAGGGTCTCAGGTGGGGCTTAGTTAGCAATTTCAATTACTGGACCATAATTGCAGAGGCTTCATTAGTACAGCTTCCACTGTCAACAATCGGTGCACATAATGAATCATTTACCTTGCATCTAATACGGAAGAAATTTTCTCTTTGTTCATCTTCGTGTACAGGATTGATGCTCATCATCCTTCTCAATACTAGAGTGGTGACATAAAGTTGCCTTCCTCACTATAGATAACTTCCTCCTCAGATAGTTTGATCTGTCTATCCTCTTTTAATTTCTTAACTTCTTCATCAGTACTATTGACCTCAACAATTGACACATTGCCTCGGATTACCATTGTTCGCCTATTCGGACACTAAACGGCCATATATCTAAATCCTTGACATTTGAAACACTTGATCTCACTTATCTTCCTCCCTAAACTTTAGCCCTTCTCAAACTTCCTCAGGGGTTCCTTATCCTTGACTCAAGTAGTCAAAACAAGTCAAGTCTCAACATCCTTACTTGGTTTTGTACACACTGGTCTACTTGGTATAGTTCAGTTACTACTTAGTCAGTTGACTGGCGGTCGATACCTTCCTATTTGGTGCCTTTTGATCCTTTAAGTAGCTTAGATTGCACCATCAAGTGTTCCAATATCTAAGGTTTCTAGGACATCCTTAATCTCATACTTCAATCTACTAATGAATTGAGATATGATTTGGTCCTTTAGCTTTATGAGTTTACATCGAATCATTAACATTTGGAATTTCTTAACATAAGTGTCTACACTTAACCCTCCTTGTCCAGGCTCTTGCAGTCTTTAGAAGGCATCCTACAAATAATAGCTCAATACAAACCTTCTTTGCATAAACCTCTTCATTTCATCCTAACTCTTAATCACTCGTTCTCCTTCGCTTCTTCGGGTGGCTTACAAGTTCTTCCACCATAAGGTAGCATAACTAGTGAACTCCAACATAATAAGTCTAACCTTTGCATTATCGGGCATGTCATGGCATTGAAACTGTTTTTCAATCCCATCTACCTAGTCTAGGTAATCCTCAGCATTACCACTTCCAGAAAAAAGTCGGGATATACATCCTCAATCCTTCAACTTTAAGGGCTCGTACATTTCTTTCTTTAGGCTCGTAATACTCTTATGCTTCATCGTTTGCTTCTACTTCTTCCCCAATCTCTTTAAGCGTTGGCCTTCGTCTCACATCCCTACCAATTCCTTTAACTCGAGGTAGTCGAGGCTAAACTAACCATTGCTTCGCCATTATTGCTTATGTTCTCTAGTAGGGCTTTTCCTAACTTGCTACCTGTCTTCTAGGATAATAGTCACCAAACTAGGTACCAAGTTGGTAAGCCTATCCAAGTGGTCACCCATTGACTGAGGTATAAAGCTTCCTTCTTGCCTTTAGCCATGTCAAGTAACACTTTCTTGGTTTCTCAAAGTTCCATGAACACTTAAGTCTAACATTGATGGTTACATCACAAAAATTGACATTTAATAATACCACTTAGAGGTTAATAACTAATACTCCAATCACCACGACAATTACACAACAAACAAATAGTCACCAATACTTTATTTTACATATTAGAAATAAGGGAAAATAGAGCATAAAACATTTCTCAACCACCAAACTCTAAAGATAACAATAGAGTCATTATCTTACAAGAGCAGTAACAAACCACTCAAAGAACATAGTTAAAGAATCCAGTTTCGAATGTAACCAAGCTTTGATACCAAGATGATACGAATTCATAGATGAACATACGAACTCAATATCATGCATAATCGAATGGTTGGGTCTAGGCTGCAAGATGGGTCGAAAAGTAAATAATAGTTGAGGGTAAACATGGGTTCCTATACACTGATGATGGATATAATGCACCAATTCCTAACATAAGCTTGAGTCGCACTTGATATAACATACAAATATAGCCGCAGGTCATTCGTCACTGGTTCACGCTCAATAACCTAGATAAGAGTAGTTTAAGAGTAAATAAAATGACACCTAGCTTAAGAGGGAATAAAAGTTCAGTGTATTCTCAACATGATTCCTCTTTCAACTATGACAATATGTGAGTATTTATAGTACCTAGTTAGGGTAAGTACTAATTTATTGAAAATTACAAAAATAGATCCTTACTTGCTAAAAAAAAAGGAGAATAATTTACATGAGAAGCATGAAATCATGCAAAAAGAACATCCTCTATCAGAAAGGACAACATGCGTACGTTTGATGTTAGAAAGGACAACACGTGCACATTTCACTCAGTCTGTGGTTCCAATAACACTGTAAACTGAGCAAGGGTAAGCCTTTGATTAGGTCTAATCAGCATCGGTAGTTTAACACTCTAATTATTGGGGCTAGACATGGGTTAGCTCAGGGACAGCTTACGTTAGGGTCAACCTCATATGGTCTACTCCTGACAATTGTCAACTCAACCTCGACACTGTAGAGATGGCTGTTTTTTTGATTTGGTGCTTAGATTAGGGTGTTGCAAAGGGGTCAGATCTACATGTCAGGTGTTTACCGTAGTAGCTTCTTGGATGGTGTAAAGAGCAAAGTAGCTCGATAGATCAGATTGGAGTAAACATTGCTCTTCAATGGTTAACTCACCTCAAACAGCTTAGTAGACCATCTGAGAAAGCCCTTAAGCTAGAGAGCAAGTGATCGGTCCTTAATCCCTATCATTATTTAGATTGGGAAGAGAAGATTAAAAAGATATTCAACTACTATGACTACAAAGGTGCTATGAGAATTTGATTTGCTACCCTAGAATTTTTAAGAGATGCAGTGATGTAATGGTAGAAAGTATAAGCTAGATGCTAGCAAGCCCAATACTAGATTAGGACATAAAATGAAATGAAGAGCATCCTAATGAATAAGTTCATTCTTGAGCATTATGAGTAAGATACTTTTAAACACCTCCTAAAGGTCAAGCTAGGTGGCTAGACTATAGATGACTATGTTCAAGAATTTTAGTTATTGATGATATGTTGTAATGTAGAAGAACTTGAGGCTAAGACCATTTTTAAGCTCATTACCGACCTACGATATGAGATACGGAACTTAGTAAAAGTGTAGAGGATTGATACTTTAAATGAGGCTATTCGCATTACCCAAAGAGTTGAAGGAAAAGGCGTAGCAAGTCAAGCTAAGCTCCTATTAGTTGACGTAACTCTCAAAGTTGACCTAATGGAAGCTAACCTCTTTACAATTCTAATATGAATCAACTTGTCCAATCTCTAGCTTACTTGATGATGGTCGAGGGAAAGCTTGAGTGAAAGAGACTAAAACCAAGAGAAACATGGTTTAGAGCCTTAGATAGAAGACCCAAGAGATTGTATATTTCAAATACTTAAGCTTTGGAAACATAGCTAACTAGTATCCAAACTGACAAGTGATGACTATTAAAGGGGAACAATCGTGGTTTGAAGTTGAGAGTAATAGTAAAGGAGATGTGGAAGTTAAGGTAGAGCACTTGTTGAATGAGTTCCAAGAAGATAGGGATGCCCTAGTCCGACCTAAATGCGGGTAGTATTTGAACATGGCCGTTAGGAGGGTTCTTAATACCACTATTGTTGAAAAGAATGAGTAAAGGGAGAACCTCTTCCATACAAATTTCAAGGTGAATGGAAGCTTGTGTGTCTAATCATAGATGGGAGACTTACAATAATGTTGCTACCTAAGGAGTAGTAAGTGCTTTTAAGTTGCAGACCCCTCATCATCCTTGACCTTATGAAAAACATTAGTAGAATGAGAAGGGTAGACTTCAAGTTACCCAACAAGTGAGATTGCTGAACATTATTAGAGATAGGTATAAGGATGGATGTTGTGCAACATCCTACCAATGTGTACATCATACATACTTTTCGGCCAATCTTGGCTCTTTGATTTGAGAGTACTCCATGACAATGTTGACATGCATTTTTTGATAACTATTCAATAGACTTATATTAGTCTACCCAATACTTAAGTTTGGTCTAATAGTCTAGTCTAAGTGCAACTTCTACTAACTATAAATACCAAGTAAGACTCCCGAGTATAGGGACCCCTCACTCCCATAATCACTTGATAGTGCTACTTTCATGACTAGAGGTTTGACTTAAGTATCATAGTGACAACACTGGAGCATCCTTCGGTGCCTCCCATAGCCTTCTTCTGTTTTGTAGGCATTTGCGTATCGGAATGAAAATCACTAGTCAATAATTGGCGCTATTGTGAGAATGAGCAATCTATCGTTATGGCTTTTGCAAATTTATGGAAATTTTACAGTAGCTCTATAAGGGATTTTTTCAATTTTGGTTGGTTATCATTTCCTTTCTTTTTTCTTTGAGATTCAATGAATACTTGGATAGTCCCACAATTTACGTTGGCTTAGAAGATTGCTTTTCCCTTTCCACTTTAAATCTGAGTTGATATTCCTTTTCTTCATGGCTGATGATGTTTTGATTTTGACACATTCTTTCTTGGAGTGATTTCTCCGTTACTTATTTTGTATTGCAAAAATATAAGAAACTGTCGTGTAACTGACATGCCGCGTTTATCCTTGAGATAGGTGTTTGAAATTAGAGAAAAAGGGATGCAACAGTTTTTCTTTGCCAATAATATAAACATCGCACTACATCTAATCTTGGTAAAATTGGCATGGTGGCTCTCTTATTTTTTTAAAAGTGTAACCGTCTCTTAACCGCTGCTCCTCACCGAGTGCCACATTCATAACCGCCTACTGCATGTTCGGGTAGCCTTGAATCCTGATATTTGCTATTTTTTGGTGGAGGATTTGGAAAGTATAATTTGAAGAAGATAAAAGTCGAAAAGTTGAACGACAACTTCGATTGAAAGTTTTAAGGCATGATATTCGTATTCAAATGTCACAACTGGTTGCCACAAGTTGCATTGGCTAGAAGGCCAAGATTCGAGCACCATCGTACATGAAGCCTGAGCTCCCAATCTACAGCAATTATACTCTTGACTTGATCTCCAAAATATTCGAGAGGGGCCGAGCTCCAAATAGTGAAGTCCGACTATCTTGTTGTCCAAATTACTTCAAAAATAAGTTCTTTATTCACTTTGCTATTGGTTGCCAAACCAAGCTCCTTGAAGACAGGTCTAACTCCACTTAATCATGCCTAGTTTGTACCGAGGTCCTTTGTACATGTTAGAGAACTTTAAATCCGAGCTGCTCTACACACCTTCTGAGGTAGCCGAGCTTTATATAATGATGAAGAATACATATGTTGCAAGAATCTGAGCTTCCGATCGTTGATAGCAAGCGTCGAAATCTGTCTACATGGATGACCGTAGTCCAAGCTGCTCGCTAACAACAGTAGAGTGGCCGAGCTGCTCTGTAACAGAGCATGTGCCACTTGAATGTGCCGAATTGCCAGCAATGCGACTGAACACGAAGTCCTCGAGCCAAACATCATCCCAAAGTGTCAAACTGTTGTCGACTCCTTTGAGCTTAACTTTGCTATACTAATGTGTTCTACAAGTTCCAAGTGATAGATGCCGACATTGGGATATCCAAACTGCTCACTAATGCAATCTGTGCTAACCTGTTATTAGGCTAGTCTCTTCATTACTGAGCCTCTCAATGGCCGAGCTCCATACACGGATGGCAAAAATCATGAGCGCATGCCGATCATGCGGCAATGAAAACAAAAGCGGATTCATGACAGTAGATCCTAAGCAATTCAACCGGTTGTCAAAGAGAGTGAGCCATCATAATCCAAGCCGGGAAGTATTTTTGAGCTCATTCAGAGCTTCAAGTTTTGATCTGCAGTATAACCATGCCAAGTGTCGAGTGGCCATGAATGTTCGCTTCCACACAAGCCGAGTGTCTTCAACTCGCAGGGGGAAAAGCAACTCTTATTTCTTATTCTAACCACTACAAGTTGAGCTGCTCCAAATGTGCCAAGCAACACAGTAACACCAAGAAATAAGCTTTTGATTTGAGTTTGACCAAACCAAGGCTCCTTACAGTATTCTGGAGCAATGCCGAGCGAAGATGCCAAGCTAAAGACCAAGCTTTGTCAATCAATATGAAAGTCGAGCAATTTACATGCCAAGCAACTTTGACGTGTTTGTAGAAAGCTAGTTGCTGAGTCGATTAGGCACGCTCGCATCCGAATAGCAAATCAAAGCTCTCAACTTTGATTACCAACTGCTCTCCACCAAGCTATATAACTTCCACGTGTCTGAGCACTTCCTAAAAGCGACTTTCTCAAACTTCTCAACGAGTAGTGAATCCGGTATCAAGAAGTCCGTTCTGTAGGAGCTCTTAGTAATAACTCGAGCTTTCATCCACCATGCCATGTTACTTCGCTCTGTATTGCACTACCAAAGCTCAGCAACAAATTAAGCCAACCATTTTCCACCGAGGCCACGCTGTCATGGTATGTCTATAAAGTACACCCATGAAGTACGCCGAGCCCCACAATGACATCACTCAGTATCCTATCTTTCCTTGGATTCTATCTGATTACACTTTAGAAAGTCCGGTAAGTCGAGAATTTGGTTTCACTGCTGCTTTCATTCGCTCAAATTTTCGAGGCTGATATCAAAAAGAAATCTAAAGCATCCTTTATCAGAAGTATGATTAAAGGGTGAGGCCGCTGGTGAGTCTCTCATGCTCGTCCTCCAACAGAGTCGAGGCCCGGTTATGACTTACTTTGCAACAGTGATACTGCTGTTGATTTTTTACAAACAACGCCAATTGTTGTGGTGATTTTCGTCTTAGTGCATGAACACCTGCATAACAGAAAAATGCTATAGGAAAAAGTATACATTTTTTAACTTTTTTGGTGATTATAATGGGGATAAGAGAATTCAAACCTAATCAATCCTATTAGGAGACTAGTGTCTAGCTAGTGTGCATAGACAAGCAAAAGTCTTTTGAAAGTTTTTAATGTCGGGCCTCATAGGATACATAAACCAAATATTCACTCCCACGCAGTTTCGAGCTTGGTCTATTCTTGATTGTCCTTCGATGCTGTGATCGAGTTGCATTATGTCATGGCCGAGATGCTCTCTAATTCCATAAGAAGCACAAACAGTAATACATTGACATTGATCAACTTTAGTAGTAGCCCCTCGTTGCTGACAATTGCGCACGAGTCTAAGCTCGTATGTGGGCCCGCCCTGAGGACGATGAGTCCTAGCTGCAATTTCACTCAGCAACAACGTTGACCTAAATCGCTGCAAATCATGAGCACAAATTTCAATCCCGAGCATAAACTAGCTTTAACGAACTGAGTTTTCTCTTGCAGTTTTGCATGACCCATTCAAGCCACCTCAGATAAGAGTTACCAGCACATGGGAAAGCTGATATAAACTATCATACTAAATGACATGTTGGCTACAATAGGGCAGCCGCAAGGCCAAGTGGTTTGTCATTGAAGCCGAGCACATACAAGAGGCTTGAGTTGTGAACCCTAACCACACACGGTGCAAATTAATGGCCAAACAGCTGACTCATCTTCTCCACTCACCAAGCTACAAACTAATTTTCATTCACCAAGATCTCTTATAAAATGAGTAGAACTACACAAGTTGAGCAGCAGTTTCTCTTCGAGCTTTATGATGTAAAAGCGTGATTTTCTATTCAATTCGAGCATGGATACGATTGAGAAGTGCCACCAAGCACTTCTGCAATTGCTAAGATTGTCTTTAAGACAATTCCAAGCATTGATATTGAAAGGCTGAAGATCTAAGTTGTAAGGCCGAGAAGTGTTCGAAACCAAAATTCCAAGTAGCTCCAAAAGCCGATTGAAAGTTTCCAAATAGCCTACTATTGCAGCAAACCCGATGCGTCAATAAGAGCAGTAAGAAAACTGCTATTTTTGAAAAACGATGCAAATGAAGGGTTCATTTTCATCCCAGTTGTAGTAGCAAATGTGTATGTGGTGGTAAAATTGTTGAGCTGAACACTGAAGTAGGGAGATCGTACCGCGTCCTGTTATGCACACATGTAGAGGAGGGAGTATAGACCAAGCCAGAGTTGATACGAAGCCGATACAAACCTAACCGAATATCCAAATTGCCGAGCAGAGCTACACAAGCAGTAGCGGTATATACTAGTTGACGATCACTTCAACCTCCTTTGCATGCCAGATCAGAATAAAGATACGTGGCTATTAGAATACTCCGAGCTTTCATTCCCCATGCCGACCTCAACAACAATCGACTATTGAGAAACACTACGCCTTGTGATCCTCAATAAAGCTAGCATTGGCTGGCCGAAATGCAAATAGTGCAGGTTGATGAGCACCCATTTGCTCTAAACTAAAGCTACAGAACTGCTACAACATTGAATCTAGTGCCGAGCTTACATGTTGGTTGTTGTTGTGACAAGTAGTATGTGAAGTTACCAAGCCCCTACCTACAAGTCCATAGGATGTGAGCTGTCGACCTGAGTTGTGCTTTGCCGAACTCCAACTTGACAAACATAATCTGAGCCCAATAAAAGTCCAAGCTCGATACATACGTGGTCGAAATCTTAGGCACACGTCAAGCTAGATCATACCGACCCATTGAAAGACTTGACAATCGTAGGAAGTACGAAGATGTAGGAAGCTTTGGTCCATTTGCTTTTAGTGGAATAGTGTATGAAGACTCTACCCTCTCTAATGAGGATCACATTCGAGCAATGGCCCTTATGAGCTGTTCATCATATTCAGGTGGTGGACCTTGCGAGCTAGGCATCACATAGCAAGCAGGATGCATATGTGGCAAAAATCCTAAACACATGCCAATGGTACAAGCTTGTAGTTGAATCACACATGCTAGTCCTCATTAATTTAAGATAAGTAAACCTTATCACTAATATTGTTGGTTTTTCTATTATTAATTTTTCAAGAGATGTGTTTTAAGTTGAGCCTCAACCCTATTTGCCTTTGTTATTGACACCTGATCTGTGGTTCATGAATTAATCTATACCTAACTATATGTTACTTTGCAACATAAGCTTCTGTAAGCTTGGTGATACAAGTATCAATATGGGCTTCCTATAGAGAAGAGTACGAAAACTCAAAAATGGATTGAGGCTAAAGAAACCCCTCCGTTTTAAGCCCATGCAAACATAATCTACTAACAGGCAACTCTTAATAGCTCTAAGTCCTATACACTATGGACAACAAGCTAGTATAAATTCAATTACTCTATCTAATAAATAGACAATGAGCTACTCAACGATGCTAAGCCATTAGGTGGTGATAGGTAAAATACTCTAAGTTTGAAAATTTGCATAGATGATGAGCAAACAAGCCTACAATCTTATACATTAATGGACTAGAGGCCCATTAGCCTATCTTACAGCTCTACTTAGTACAATTCATGCCTAGCTTGGATGACCTACATGCTTTCAGCCACTTCAGGCACAACAGACTTGTTAGGCCCTCACCTCCTCAAGCCTCTACCTTTTTAAGCATACCAAAATCTAGAAGTGCTCTATTTACTCCCAACCTTTGCCTTTTTAGGCCTTTCTTCTTCAAGCACTCTAACCTCTTTAGGCTTGGATTACAAACCTTTCTAGAGATCTTACAAAATCAACTTCCCTAGATACTATCTTTGTTGACCTTGTCATTAAAGGAAGTAGGGGGCAAGAGTTGATAAGCATTTTTTGATAACTATTCCATAGACTTATATTAGCCGGCTCAGTACTTAAGCCGGATCCAATAATCCAATCGGAGTGCAACTTCTATTGACTAGCTATAAATATTAGGTAAGACTCTTAAGTATGGGGACCCTCTTCTATTCTCTCACTCCCATATTAACTTGATAATGCTACTTTCATGACTAAAGGGCTAACTTAAGCATCAAAATGGCCACACCAAAGCATTCTCTAATAGCTACACCAGAGCACTCTTTAATGCACCCCCTCCCCCATAGCCTTTTTCTATTTCACAAGTGTTATCACATCAGAACAAAAATCACTAATCAACAAATGAGTACTGAAATACCTATATCTTCTAGAAGAATGGCAAGAAGGGTATACTAGCCTCAATAAGTTCAAGAGGCATAGGGCCAGATCTTGAAGTCCCATAAGAAGAAGTCCTTACTGATATCCCAAACAATCTTCACCAAAGCAATGAAAAGACCACATCTTTTTGTTCGACAGAAGGTTGCTAGAACTAAAAGTGCTTGAAGCATTACTGACTTGGTTCTAGGTACTCCTTCAAGTGCTTGCTAATCTGTTTCGGGAAGAATTTCCAAAAGGATTACCAAGCATTTGAGCATTGCATGGATCTCCAAAGGGGAGTAGCCTTGCTTAATCGACTTGCCTATAGGCTCAATCTCAAGTAGGCAACCAAGCTAAAGAAACAAGTCGATGAGTTGAATGACCATGGACATGTTCGTGAAAGCATGAGTCCCGATGTTGTGCTAACCATCATAGTACCTAAGAAGGATGGATCTTAGCATATGTGTATTAACAACTAAGCTATTAACAAAATCACTATCAAGTATTGATGTTCGATACTTTTGCTTGACGACATGTTGGACAAGTTCCAAGGTCTGTAGTTCTTTTTTAAGGTAGATTTAAAGTGTACCTATTACCAAATCCAAATGAGACCAAGTGATGAGCAAAAGATACCCTTTAAGACAAAGGAGGGTGTTTATGAATGGTTGGTTATGCCATTCAGACTTATGAATGCACTAACTACTTTCATGCAACTAATGAACCATGTCTTAAAAGCATTGATCAACAAGTACATTGTGGTTTACTTTGATAACATCCTAGAATATAGTGCTAACCTTTCCTCTTATGTTGAGCATTTGAGAGCCTTCCTTGATATCATCTAAGCTAAATGCTTGTTCAGCAATCTAAAGAAGTGTATGCCTTATTAAAAGGAAGTAGTATGGATGTCTTGTGCCTAATGGTAGTTCAAGTAGATGATGAAAAACCTAAGGCTATTCTTATTTAGCCGACCCCGACTTAAGTAATAGGTGTTCGAAGTTTCTATAATCTAGTATCTTTCTATTAGTAGTTTATCCATAACTTTGGTTTAGTAGTTGTAAACCCCTAAAATTATCAACCTAGCTTTTGTAATAGACTTAACTATGTTAGACAATTTAAGAGTCGACAAGGCTAATGAAAGTGAAAACCCTAAAAGAATTACTCAATCGCGTAAGGAATTTTTCTACCCTAAATGTTTCTAAATGCTAAATATTTTATTCAAAAGTGATAGAAACCTTAAAAATGATTATCTTAAAGACATATGTGCATTGATCCAACATGATATACCCTAAAACCCTAATTGATAATATAATGCTCATCTTTTGTCCAATTCACTAGTAAAAGGTTAGAGATGACTCTCATTCATGTTTATATAATTTGAATCCTTAAGTAATCCATTAGAAATTAAGATAATGAGTCATAGATTATATTTACCTCTTAAGTAAGTGATTAAGATAGTTTCACTTAGAGTTAGGGTAATAGTTGAAGATTAGGTTATATGTAGTAAACCTTAATACTCAAATTGGTACTTTTTGCATTTGTTATTCAAAGTAGTTTATCAAATGAGATATATAAGCTATAAAGACCTAAAGTAAGATCTCATCAACTATGTTTACTAATCAATTCATCAAATATCTCATTTCCCCTCATTTCCTTCATTTTTCCTCTAATTTTCCTTAATTATTACATTATGTGCATAAAATTACACATACTTAAGGAATGTTGACTAAGGTAATGCATGTTGACCAAAGTCAAAGGGTTGACCAAGTCAACACATGTTGACTAAAGTCAATATTTTGAAAAGTTAAAAGTCTTAAGAGATAAGGAAAATATCTTAGCTTCTTAATGATAGTTTTCTTTTCTTTTCCTTTTGATTTTTCTTTTCCCTTTCCTTACAATTGTTGCCGTCCACCTCTTCCCCTTCTAGACCCCACCATTTGTTGTCTTCCATAATTAAAAACAAAACAAAAGAAACAAAACCAAAAACTTCCCTTTCATGCCGTGAACTTCCCTCTCCTCTTTCACTTTCATTCCTTTTCTTTTGTCTCCATAACTTCAACACAATTAAAGGTATGTCTTTAAGTTGTTTTATGTTACTTTATGTTATTCATTAGTTAGTTAATTAGGTAGATTAGATAAGTAGTTAGGTGTTTAGTGAAGTCTTGAAGAAGAGGAAATAAAGTTTCCATCTTTAAGTATCAAAAATGAAGAATCATGAAGGAAATGAAAGAAATACATGTGTATGTACTCTTAGATATGTGTACATAAAGAAATACCAAAGGAATACAAGTATGTGAACCTTTATACATAAGTAATTATCATGTACATAATCTAACTTAAGACCATATCTAACTATATATGTGTATACTATACTAAATACATACATAGAAATGCAAAAGGATGAAATTGAAAGGATTTTCTTAAGGGAAAATTTGGCATACGAATTTTTAGTATAAAAATATGTATCCAACCATATAGGTATATGAGTAGGAATACATGTATAAATACGGTATAAGTATATGTAGATGTATAAGTATATGTATGTATAAGGCATATGTACATAAGTATAAGTATAAGGCATATGTACATAAGTATAAGTAAGGGACAAATGTACATAAGACATATACATATGACATAAGCATAAGGTAATGCTTATGTAATCAAATGATGAGGTGAGTGATGACATAAGCATATGATGACACAAGCCATTACATAAGCAAGTGATGACATAAGCAATGACATAAAGAAAAGATGATGTAAGCGATGACATAAGCATAGGTTTAGAAAATAAAAAAAAATAAGAAGAGTGTAGGTAATTAGATACTTAAATTAGAAAATTCTAATACACCTTGTAAATTAGATTATACCTAATTCAGTACATGAAATAGTAATAGCAAAGTAAATCCCTAAATTATAAGAATTTAAGGAATAAAGGATACAAATATAAATAATAAGAATACTTAAGTATTATAGCTAAAAATTTCTATAAATTTAGTTCATAATGTAAAATAGGGGTCTTAACATCCAAAACAGACATTACCGTGTGAATATACGTCCGAAAACGATGAAAAACGATTATAAATTCATAAATATCAGAAACAAAACGAAAAAGTTACATACGATTGAAATTAAAGTCTTACCGGGTAAAAGTTAATAATAGTTAAAGTAGAATTAGGTAATTAAATGTTTAGAATTATTAGTTAATTCAAATACTTACTAGCGTTGTTATCACATAATGATCAGGTGACCTTGAGGTGAACAGGGATCTCCCAATCGATTACTACGATTAGGACAAATCACCATGGCTGAGTGAGTATTTACCTAATGATTCCATGCTTGTTTTGTGATTGTAGATAGTGGACTTAAATACTATTATTAATTGACTATTGTGTGGAGTTTGGGAAATGCTTGTGTATGTTGGTATGTCTTGAGTTGTGAACTTATCTTAAGTATTGATAATGCTATGTTTGTTGCATGGTAGTATAGAAAATGATTGTGTGCACAATTAGATGGTCATAGCATAATTTGAACCTAATTATACTCGACCTATAAAAAGAAATTGGGGCATGCATTAACATGCATAGCATGGATACTATTCCAGCCGTCACATCACACGGAGGTAAAGAGAGGCCATTCAGGGGTTGATATTATTTATTTATTTGGTTCTGTACGGTGCACTCGTACAAAATGACCTTACCCTGGCCCACGGGAACACTAGGTGTTGGAGGCGCCAACCACCTGGCTAAGGGTCGAGTCTAGAGGCCTCCGTTTAGAGGTGAGTGTGGACTGAGGGGGCCCACTCACAATTATACTAAAACTTGGGTTTTCTGAAAATAAATGAATTATTTGATATAAATACGGAATGTGGAGTTCCGTAGTAAAGTAAGTTCTAGTATAATACCCGGATCTGATTGGTGCCGTGTAAACTCCAACCCTAACTTCGGAGGGCGTTAAATCTGAGTTACGTATATGAACTAGTTAATTATACATATTGTTTGGCATACTGGTTGATCATTCGTTCACATGTTTGAATATAATGTATTTATAACTTGCTTGTGGTGTGGCTGAGGGTTTTGCTCACTAAGCTTAGGCTTACACCCCTTTAGACTTTTGTTGCAGGATATCCTGTTCGTAGAGACAGGACGAGGAATGCCGTAGGTTAACTTGGGGACTTGGGCAAGAGCGAGCTGTTATGTGTACTGAGAGAGAACAGTTTATATAGACTCTTCCCATATACTTTTGTTTATCTTATTATTATAGACTTAGACATACTTAAACGCTGTGTAATGTAAGCTTTGTAACTTAAATTTTATATAAATATGTTTGTGTAATGATATCATGTGAGTCTGGATGTTCTCTGGAAACTAGTGGTTGTAAAGCCTTGTATATTGTGTGAAGAGTTCTTGATTGGAAGGGTAACCAATCAGGGGTTCTTTGTACAGTATACGGCGTCTGCCACGACTAGGCCGTCCTCAGTTCGTGACGGTAGTCACACCTTTAATCGAGTTGATCAAGAAAAATCTAAGTTCAAATGATTAGAGAAGGTACAAAAGAGTTTTAAGGACATTAAGTCGAAGTTAACTTTTGCACTCTTTCTCGCATTACCAAATTGTGATAAACTTTTTAAGCTTGAGTATGATGCCTTAAGAATGAGCATTAGAGCAGTTCTTGTGCATGACCACCGACTTGTTGACTACTATGGTGAGAAGCTTAATGCCGTAGCATTGAATTACTTAGCATACAACAAAGAGTTTTATGCCTTTGTTCAAACTCTCTAAACTTGGAAACACTATCTACTATCTTAGAGGTCATCATTTATACAGACCATAAGTCCATAAAGTATTTGTAAGGAAAGTAGAAGCTCTTACATTGTCATTCTAAGAGAGTGAGGTTTCTAGAGATCTTCTCCTATGTGATCAAGTACAATAAGGGTACTTCCGATAGCACAACCTATGCCTTATCACAACTTTACAAGTGTAAATAATTAGCTTTAATACTCTCCCATACCAATATGAGTAAGACGCTAGGTTTAAGCCAATGGTAGCAACTCGTAGATCGATAAGTGTTTTGCATGGGTTCTACTTGAACCAAGGATTTTATATGAAAGAAGTTTAAGCGTGTGCACCTAATAGTTTAGCATAAGAATTTTTAGTTCAGGAAGCTTATATAAGAGGCTTAGCTAGCCATTTTAGGTAAAGAAGATGCATGAATTATTGAAAGAGCACTTTTATTGGCTAAGGATGATGAAGGAAAATCATAAAGTATTAGAAAGTTGCAAGGTTTGCAAATGCGCAAAAGGTTAAAAGGAACCTTATGGGAAGTATACACCTCTATAACACTTTGCCTTCTAGGTGTTTAGTTAAAAAATTTTTCCACAACTTTTGGTACCTAAAAATGGTTTGTTATTATCATCCTTAAGTTAGCTATAAGGTAGAACCTGTAATTCACTTAACATACAACAAAATAAAACTCCCATTTCCAAAATTCTTCTCATTTGATATAACAAGCAATAGTGGAAGAATTTTTATAAGAGTAGGCCATACTCAAAGTATCATGATTATAAAGTCTTATACAATACATAGCTCCCTTTAAGATAATCGTATGTTATATAATTTCATTAGAAGATATACATATCACTTTTATAATCTCTTGTTGAGGCTTTTGTACATAACTTGACAATCTTCTTGTAAAGCTCCTTTTAGTGCTTGAATCTATGTTTCTGACTATTTACCCCTTAAAGAAAACCATACCTCTTAAGTATATTAAAGTCTTCTTGCTCCTATAGTGTACAGTCTTGTCTAACTACCTCCCTAACTTGAGGATAAGACAACTTATCCACTCAACCTAATGTAAGTTAATTGAGAGTGGATAAATAAATAAAGATAACAGCATAGGCAGTATCATTGCACAATTATAAAGCAACCTACCAGTTCAATTGCAACACTCCTTAGTATAACCAAGCAATGCAAATGTAATATACATGTATCATGTTAATGCAAGTGGTATGCATTGGTATCGATTTCCTAATCCTAGCCCTAGTCCTAGATATTCGGGTAGTTAACATTGTCAAGCATATGAATTGCTTAATTTAGAAACCTAGAATAGAGCTTAAGAAACTCTACCGAGCCTAAGCTATATAATTCTATATGCTTGAAAACCATTTTCGTAAACCAAGGTATTTGCATTACAAAAGCAAGCCTCCTAGAAACTAAATTGTTTACTTAATAAGAACTTAGTTTTCAAGATAAAACTTAACCAAGTAAAATCCCAATTTTAGAAAACTTAACCAAAAGGTCCTTTTGTGCCATGCTATAAATGCATTGACCACTAGCAAGAAAGACTAGCCAACTATCAAACAACATAAGCAAGCTTGTTCATCAATTCGTGAATCGAGCTGCCACTTAATTCCATTTACACTTCTACTTCTAAAACCACAATATTAAGTTCACTTAAGTGAACACTTTAAGAGGTAGGGTTAGTAGTTAGTACCTAGTTTCTTACCTAAGTTAATATAGCTCCACATCATCAATTATAACCAAGCAACAACATAATTAAAATCACCAAAGTCACCCAACAAGTAAGATTCATCAAACATCATATTCAAAAGAGCACAAATATATTACATAGTTCATACATCAACTGTAAACCCCTAAAATTTTCGATCTAGCTTTTGAAATAGACTCGTGTATGTTAGATAATTTAGGAGTTGACAAGGTTAATGAAAGTGAAAATCCTAAAGGAATTAATCAATCGCGTAAGAAACTTTTCTACCCTAAATGTATGTAAACACTAAAGATTTCGTTCAAAAGTGATAAAAAACCCTAAAATGATAACCTTAAAGACATATGTGCACTAATTCATCATAGAATGCCCTAAAACCCTAATTGATAATAAAATCCTCGTATTTTATCAAATCATTAGTAAAAGGTTAGAGCTAACCCTCATTCATGCATATATGTTTTGAATCCTCAAATAATCCTTTAGAAATTAAGATAATGAACCATAGATTATATTTATCTCTTATGTATATGATTAAGATAGTATTACATAAAGTTAGAGGTATAGTTGAAGATTAAGCTAAATGTAGTGAACCTTAATACCCTAATTAGTATTTTTCATACTAGTTACACTAAGTAGTTTACCAAATGATACTTATAGGTTATAAATACTTAAAGTAAGACCTCATCAACTATTTTTACTAATCAATTCACCAAATACTTCATTTCCTTAATTTCCCTTAATTACTACATTATGTATACAAAATTACATATGCCTAAGGAAAGTTAACCAAGTCAACACATGTTGACTAAAGTCAATAATTTGAAAAGTCAACAAAAGACATTAAGAGATAAGGAAAATATCTTAACTTCTAATGATGGCTTTTCTTTCCTTTTCTTTTGGTTTTTCTTTTTTCCTCCCCTTCTTTAGTTACCGTCCACTTATTCTTCTTCCTAACCCCACCATTTGTTTTCTTCCATAATCAAAACAAAGAAAAAGAAACAAAACAAAAAGGCCCCTCCATTGCAGTGAGCTTTCCTTCTCCATTTCACTTTCATCACTTCTCCTTTTGTCTCCTTAATTCCAACATAAGCAAAGGTATGTATTTAAGTTACTTTATGTTGTTTTATATTCTTCATTAGTTAGGTAATTAGGTAGATTAGAGAAGTAGACTTGTGTTAATTATGATCTTGTAGATTAGGACATAAAGTTCCCATCTTTAAGTGTAGAAAATGAGGAACCATGAAGAAGAGGAAAGAAATACATGTGTATGTGCTCTTAGGTATGTGTACATAAGGAAATACTAAAAAAATACTTGTATGGGAACCTTTATACATGAGTATTAACCATGTACATAACCTAAATTAAGACAATACCTAACTATACGTACCTATACTATACTAAATACACACTTAAAAACACAAAAGAATGGAATTAGGAAACTTTTCTTAAGAGGAAAATTAGGCATACGAAATTGTATACAAAAACATATATATGATCGTATAGGTATATGAGTATGTACACAAGTATAAATACGGTATAAGGATAAGTATAAGTATACTCATATACATATAAGTATGGTAAAGGTATATGTACATAAGGGGTTAAGAACATAAGACCTTTATACATGACATAAGCATGAGGTGAGGCTTAGGTAATCAAATGATGAAGTAAGTGATGATGTAATCACATGATGACATAAGCCATGACATAAGCAAGTGATGACATAAGCAATGACCTAAGCAAATGATGATGTAAGCGATGACATAAGCATAGATTGTAAAATGAGAAAATAAGAAGAGTATATATAATTAGATACCTAAATTAGTAAACCCTAATACACATTCTAAATTGGATTATACTTAATTAAGTATATGAATTAGTAATAGTAAAGTAAAATCCTCTAGGTATAAGAATTTAAGAGTTAACTAAATCATTAAGTATAAACAAAAGATATAAATATAAGTAATAAGAGTACTTAAGTTTTCATAGTTAAAAATTTCTATAAATTTAGTCCATATCGTGAAACATGGGTCTTAACGTCCAAAACAGACATTACTGTGTGAACGTACGTCCAAAAACGATGAAAAACGACTATAAATTCGTAAATATTGAAAATAGAATGAAAAAAGTTACATACGATTAACAATTAGGTTTAATCGAATAAGAGCTGATAGCAATCTAAGTAAAATTAGGTAGATAGATATCCAGAACCATTAGTTGAGTCAACTACTTATTATCCTTGTTATCTCGTAATAATTAGGTGATCCCGACAAGGGCGAGGATCTCCCAATCGGTTATTACGACTAAAGCGAGTCGTCATAGTCAAGTGAGTACTCCCAATGACTCTATACTTATTTGTGTTTGTAGTTAGTGCACTTAAATTGAATATCAATAACTTGATGCATAGGGTTTTGGGATATGCGTGTACTTGATATTGATTGATTATTATAATAAATATTGTTAAATACGATAATTGATGATTTGACGGTATGATTGATTTTTATATGATTTGGATGGTTTGTTGATATTGATTGATCACCTCATAATCTGACCTAATTATATTTGGCTTATCTTAAATTAAAAGGGTCACGCATTATCCATGCATTGCACTTACTTATTCCGGCCGTCGCTTCACGCGGAGATAAAGAGAGGCCTTACGAGGGTTGTTTATATATATTAATGTGTTTCTATATGGTGCACTCGTACAACATGACCTTACCCGAACCTACGGGCTTACTAGGCGATGGAGACGCCAACCGTATGGCTAAGGGTCGAGTCTAGAGATCTCTGCTATAGGTTGTGAGTGTGGACTGCGAAGGCCACCTCACCGCTAGGCTTGGGACTTTGTGAGCTACTGGATTTTTAGAAATGGAAATGTATTTTTGTGAAATGCGGAATTCAAAGTTATGGGTAAAAACCTAGGTGCTAGAGCCCGGTCGTGATTGGTGCCGATAAATCTCCAGCCCTTATCTCGGTGGGCGTTAAAATCCGATATTATATGCAGCACCGATCAACTGCATATATTGTTTGGCATTCTGCGTGTGCATGTATTCATATGGTTGTAATAATTTGTTTGATAACTTGTTTGCTAGTATAGTATGAGAGATAGCTCACTAAGCTCTTGCAGCTTATTCCCCAATAGTCTTTCTTTTGTAGGTTTACATACAATGGGATTAGGATAAGTCTCGAGTGCTGAGTGCGAGATGAAGATATGTACATTAGTGTTAGAATTAGTTGAAATCTTTATAGGTAATACATAAACACTCTTTGCAGAAAATATTCACATGTTAGAATTTAATATAATTTAATTCTTCCTGCAGTTTTATAATGTTGGCATATCCTATCCTATTATTTGGTAGGGGATATCGATTCTCTGCGGTTTTGAGGAATTGTGGGATATCGAACATCCATAGTTATTTATAATTATATATTATGTCATATTACAATAAATTAATTACTTGAAAATCATTAATCTTAGTAATTTATTATTTAGAGTCATATAATCTCTGACTTGCAAGACAGTTTCATATCATGGGTGCACACGTGTTATGGAAATTTTAGGTAATGCTACTAGACCCCCTTTAGAGTCCTGACATCAACATAATACATTCATACACATAAGATCAATTACATTCACTATAGTTAGATAAGATAAAAGTAGATAAAATCTACTTTAGAACACAAGCAATCCATATACTTATGCCACTAAGTAAATTCCCAAAGCTTACACTTGCATTCGAAGCTCTTCTTATTCCTACTTCACCTAAATAAAATGTGTATGATACTCAAGTCAATATAGGTTAATTATAAGCAAGGTTATGAACTTACTTACACTTAAGGTTCAAGTTCTAGTGTTATTCTCTTTTTAGGACAACTTTGGTTCTAGCTACTTTCTAACCTAGTTTTTTACTTGCCTTCTATTTACAAGGTCCCTCCAGCATACTTTCTAATGTTGTTTTTAACCTCCTTAATATTGTATAGATATTGTTATATCCTATTTCCTTACCACACCATTCCAATTCTAAGGCAAAAATTTTTAATAAGCTTATTAAACCTCCATTTGCTATAATACTATTAATATATCACTTAGGTTTATTCCATGGTTAAATGCATATGAAGGACATAATTAATTATTTCAAAAGTACACATACATATCCAAAATCAGCTAACCCTCATTGTATAATTTCTTGATCTAGGTTTTGTATATGGCACATATTTTTATCTCATTAACATTCTAACTTACATTCTAACTTGCATCTAACACTTTTTAGATCATCAAATCACTTGATTCCAACACTAACTCCCCTATTTCCACATTCCACAAAAATAGTTAAGTATCTTAATACTCACTTGCAACTAAGATATAACACATGCAAATCAGATTACTTGGTAAATCATGCATTCTAAGCATTTCTAGCACATTACTTCAAATTAAACGAAAAATACCCATAATCCAACCTCATAATTTTTGAAAAATATTTACATAACATTAAAATAAACCCTTTGAAAAGAATATATACAAAAATTGGGGTAGAAACTACATCATTTATTATTTGAAAAATTTATTATACAATTCATTTTGAAACCCAATTTCTTAAGGAACCTATATTTTCACTTTGAATTTGAAAAATCTAGTTTGATATTTGAATTTTTCATGTATAACCAAGTTTCAAAATTTTTAGAGAATGTTTACTATATTTTGAAAATTAGAAGAAAAATTAAACAAAATTGAAATCTTACCATTGCCTAAAGCTCTAACTACTATCTAGAGCTATGTCAACCCACCTTTACACCGCCTCTCTTGTTTGTAGATAGTCTTGTCCCACTTCAAGGTGATGGTTGGCCTAAGTAACTTATAATCTACCTATTTTGCTTTATCTTTTTTGTAATTTTTGTTCTAATTTCCTCTCTAGCTTTTCAAACTATCTCTCTTAAATTTTTCTATGAACTAAACTAGCCAAACTTGCTAAGGAACCTAATCTATTAATTTATAATAAGGGTGTGATTAATTAGAGATTTTCTATGGTGACATTTGTCATTTTTTACTCCTTTTCTTAGTTGGTTAGGTGTCCTTTAACCTCTCTCTTATCTAAACATTGTTTCCTACAAGTTATGCCACACCTAAATCCTACCAAGGTTAATTCTCCAACTGTCTCTAATGTTTTTATTTATTTTACTTAATTATAACACTAATTTAGGTACATTTATATACAATATATTACTATTTTCATGTTTTGGGTATACATCCATACACATGATACTTATACTAGCTATTTTATTCCCAATTTACTCCAAATTATTATTTTTATAGGTTAGATAATATTACTTTTAGGATCTAGCTACATTGCAATCTTATGTTTTGAGTTTATGATAAAAATATTCACTACTAATGAAATTACGTTTTTATTAAATTAAATATTTTCCCTACTTTCTTTTACAAAATAAACTTTACTAAAGTGTTTCTTTTAACTTTTGTGAACTTATATTAAAAGTTCACTTGATCCTGCAAATACTTTGTGGAACCCTAAATTTGTTGATTCCAAATAACAATGTTTACTTTACATAATAGTATTCAAGACTATCATGAGTACATTATTTCCTCACTTCATAAATCATATTTTTTTCTAAGTTCCATATTTAAATTAATTATGTCACCACTCCCAAACCTCAATACGTGGTCAAAGACTAGGGTCTCACAACCTCTACTTATACTTAAACGACCTTGGACTAGCCTAAGCATTGACTTCATTCTCGGACTACCCAAAACAGCTTAGAAACATGATTGCATCATGGTGGTTGATGGCATGATCCGAAACACTAAGAATAAAAAAAAAGGAATTAAAGACACCTTATAAATGAGAATTTGCAAAGTAATTTTGTATCAACTAACCAATGTGATTGTCTCCGGTAATAATACTGGTGCATATTCACCAAGTCTAATTCCTTAGCAAAAAGTGATTCAATTAAGTATCGAATTCTAACTTGCTACACTAATCTTGGAGAGTTGAAAAGAGAGATGGGAATTGCAATTGAAATTAAAAATACCGGCAAAAAGAAACAATTAACAAGAATGATAAAGACATTGGCTTATGATATGTTTCCAAAGTAATGGTAAAGGTATGTTGTTATGATATTGGGGCTGGTTTTTAATGGGGTTTTCATGGAATTCACTCAAGCATAATCTCACGTTGGGCACCCTACTCAACTATCTAGCGGAAAATCCCCTCTTGATCTCATTTCTCGATAAAATTAACTAAATACTCAAATTCTATTGTGAATTAAGTATTCTAGTCCTAGAGAATAGGGGGTTAATCTATAATACCCTAAGGTTTCGAGCCATATGATTACCTTAAGATTCGAGCCCTTAAATTTAGAGCGTTGGGCTATGTTAGGAAAATTAGACAAAGTAATTCAAGCAAAGTCAATTTCTTAGAACCAACTATATGAAAATATTAATGTAAGAAAACATTAATTTATCACTAAAGTTGATAAATATAAAAAACGTGAAATTCAAGTATTTAGATATAATAACATATTAGAGATAAGTTATTTAACTTATAAAAATAATAAATGAAGTTGAATTATATGTAATATACATAAGCATTTAGATATAACGAGATATTAGAGATAAGTTATTTAACTTATAAAAATAATAAATGAAGTTGAATTATATATAACATACATGTATTAACATAGAATATGCATTATTTGTATGAAATGCATATATATAATAATAAATTATTATTTAAATAAAGTAAATTAACATGAAAAATGGAAAATTAATTAGAAAATGAAAGGATGAGACATCCCATAATGTGGCAGCCAAGGATCAATTTGAATTGATGAGTCAAAAGGCAAATCACTAGAAAATGACACCTCATGCATTGAAAAATGGAGAAAATGACATGTGTAAGCAACATGTCTAATTTTTGTTAATCCTAATCCATTTAGAAAATATAAACAGGGTATGCACACTTGAAAAATAACATTTTTGGAAGTCTAAAAATATAAGAAAAACACTCAAGAAAAATTTGAAAAAAATTAGAAAAACAATAAGAAAATTAGAACAAAAAAAACAGCATAGAATTTGATCAGGCCGTTTCAAAGGGTTATAGGTGTCCGGTTGTGGTGGTCATTTGGGGTCAAAAAAAGCATCACCAGAAGAGGTGTTCTAATAAGGTTGGATGGATAGAGACGACCGGTGTAGGTGAACCAAATTTCCGATCAAAATATTGTAAATTTTGTAAAAATAGCAAATGATGTTATTTAATTATGAAACTTAGTTTTCTAGAGTTATTTTATGTGTAGATTAATGTAGTAATTTTATTTTAATTAAATAATTCTCATAAATGTAGGGTCCTTAAGAAATGACTCTGTTTAGATGAAAATTCAATTAAATTTTAGAATTATTAAATAACGTTTTTTCAAGTTAAAAATTTTTATGTAACATACTTAATATTTGCATTTAATTGTAGTAACAAGAATTTTGGAAAATAATTATGTTTACTATTTATTGCAATTATTTTGGATAAAATTGATAATTTTACTATTTTATTGAATTGACTAGTTTTTAACAAATCCAAAGTACAAGCCCTATGTATTACAATTCCTAGAAGTTCATACTAATGTTTAGGACACTTGAATTTTATATTGTGACTAAATTCACTTGTTTTCTTAATTTTCACTAATTTTGAGTTGAAATTGCTATTTTCATAAAAACATATAATAGCCAGTTTAGTATAATTCGTAGTCAATAATTAAACTATATATTTTTTTTGAGTCTATAGGATTTTTCATGGAATTAATCGGGCTCGTATACTATTTATTATGTATTTTCATAATATAAACCTATATATTAGCCTAATATATGATATAGTAATTAGTATTGGTATGATATTTGTTAAATATATAAAGGATTAGTATTTTTGAGTACATAATGAATACTGACCTGCTCGAGAAATGAGTAATTTTAGGATTCTTAATTTAGATTTAGGATTTATTTGAGTTAATTACGAAGTTATATTAACATGCGGTCGAATCGATAATACGAAAGTGTATTTTTGGAAATTTAACAATATTGATTAGTCATGATTCTTAAGATATCTTAATAGTACTCAAAGTGACAATCGTGACAATATAAAGTTTATGAAAATCAGATAAGAAATGAATAACATACAATCGAATTAAGTTTGGAAATGCAATATTAAAATCGCATAAGAACTTAGTATCAACCCATAGTTGACTTGAGGTCTGTATGTATTTTCCTAGGTATGATAAGTAAGAAAGGACCACATCATGAAGCTTAGGATTTTACTCTACTATCAAGCTCAGGTAAATAGATATTTCTGTTTTCGTGCAAGTAGACCTATGCTTACTTGACTTGGAATCACTTGTGTCGTAAACTGTAATAATGTGTTGGATTGACTG
Organism: Lumnitzera littorea; assembly: GCA_024138015.1. Taxonomy (NCBI): domain Eukaryota; kingdom Viridiplantae; phylum Streptophyta; class Magnoliopsida; order Myrtales; family Combretaceae; genus Lumnitzera; species Lumnitzera littorea. The sequence continues at coordinate 63,121,535 of JAMXBB010000004.1, read as the reverse complement.
AATACATGATTCTATTGAATGTGTGTCGATTGAGTGAAATGTTTCCTCATATATGGCTGATTCATTGATATGTGTTTCTATTTGAAAAACTTCGAAACTGAATTGTTCTTTAGGGTGTTCACCTAAGTGAACCCTATATGAAAGAATGCAATATGAAGTTGAGAAACAAAGTTAGAATTGAGATAGTTGAATTGTTTATAATGTGGAACTTGAGATTATTGTACTATATACTACATTCATCGCATTATACGAAAGGACCTACAGGTCGAGTTTCTGAAAGCTTAAACACTGTTAAGTTGGCCTTTGAGCATATACAACTACATTGCTCAACTTATGCTAGCGAAAATGTATGATCGACTATGTGTTGGATTTTCAAACTACAATAGGTGGTTTTGTTAGGGGTCTTACTCCTATGTAGCTCCTTATTGCCTTAGGTTCTTGGTTGTAGTATCCAAATGCCTAGGTATGTCGACTAACCAGATGAAGAATTAGAAAAACATAGGATATCGGTACGGATGCATATCATGTGCATGAGCATGGCACAAATTTCCTACATAAACAATTTGTATCAGTAACTTAGATTATGAAATTAAATATCTTATAGTATTAATCTAGGTAAATATGTTTTATGCCTGTTCTATGCTTTGTTTTATCTACTCTTACTTAGCTCACAGAGAGCTGTGAGGATACTTGTGTATCCTTAAGTTATGAAGAGAATTAACAAGGCAACATCAGTTGGGGAAAAATGTTTTTCAAGAGTGCTTAAGAAGGAGTCAGTTACTTTTGAAGAAGTCTTGCAGTATTTTGTTTTTATTTCTAAAAAGGATTTGTACATATGAAAAAAAATTATATATATACTGTATTTTAAGCTTGGATAAGTTTGACAGATGTACTTTTTGTATAAATAGGTATAATGCTGAATGCCTTTGTACTACTCCTTTTATTATAAATAGAACTTTTATTAAGTATAAACAGATATTCCTATGTGATAGTACATCCTATGTTATGCTAGGATATAACAATAGCGAAGATGAATACCTATTAAGGTAGAGTAGATTGTGTCTCCTGAGCTTATGAGAACCAAAGCTAAGAATTGACATGGTTTGTTGTAGGGATGGGTCTAAGCTCGTAGGAAGCTTAAAGAAAGTGATGGAAATCGTACAGAAACAATAAAAATTAAAACAACCAAACCCACGAATAGCTCCAATGATATGACGTACTAGGAAACTTCCAAGGACTCACAACATAACTTGATATGACACACAAGATATAAACCTCACAAAGTTAACCTTTTAGATATAACGTTGAACTTAAGTACTATAGATATTTCCCTAAGTAAAAAAAACCGCATAAAATGAAAACGGATTAAAATTTAAAATTTGAAACTTAAGACGAGTATGAAAGACCCTATTATACGATTTGAAGACCCTAATCACGTATGAAAAGCCCAATCCTTAAATGCACATACTTTTAGAAATGTGAACCAAAACTTAATAGAAACCGTAAATATCAAATTGTAAAATTTTTAAACTCTATAAATTATCTTAATGGTTGAAAATCCATAAATTAATAAAATTATCATTAATTTCACGAAATCATATAAAATCGATAATGAGCGATCAAAGACAAATTCAAATAATAATAAACAATAAAACTAAACTAGTTAAAAGAATAAATTGTTCATTTTACAAAATTAATTTTACGTGTGTATATAAGTTACCCCACAGTATGCATATATATATTACTAAGCAATTCTTTCTCTTTTCTTAATATATCATAGGATATATATATGTTGCATAATAAAATATCTATGTAAATGTACTTTTTTTTCTTGCTAATACACTAACCAAGCATAATATATTATTATTATTATTATTTTCTCTTACTATTAACCACATGTAACATATGGTGTATATTATACTATACTTGTACTAAGTATTATACATGTACTATACTAGATATTTTGCTCTATTCTAAGTACACTCCATCATACCCTTAACCCTCTACATTATTCAATTTGAAATGACTAAATCCTTCCTTTCTTACAAGACTAAACCCCATCATTTTATCAAGGACAAAAGATAACTCAAATCAAATCAACAGCATTATTTTTTCCCACTACACCATTGGTTCATTTTTCTACTCTTTTGTCTCTTTTATTTATTTATTTATTTTATTTTACTTTATTCACTTTACATAAACTAAATGCATTAAAACACTCTTCTATGCCCTTCGTAAAACCCATAAATTTCCCTACCTAGTTCGTGCTATGAAATCCGGTGTCATAAGTAAATTATCATAACACATTCTTAAGAATAATAATCCTAAATAATTAAGTCAACTTAACCTTATGCTCCTAACTGTAAGTTAAATATTCTCAAATTTGTGAAATATCCTAAAATATACTTAGACTCACTAGAACCCTAAATCCTAGGATAATCAAGGACTTATGACCCTAAATGAATAATTAAAAATATAATTTGAACAAATTTTATTCAACCTTAGAAAATTATAAAATTTCTTAAGAAGTAAATCACAACCCACGAATTAATTTAAGAACCAAACCTTAAAAGAATTACATTTAAGGCAATTCTTTTATTTTCTCTTATAAGCTATATTACATATAGATAAGTAAATCAACCAATCACATTAAATAACTTATCATTTGAGAGTTAGAATCACCTATCACTTGATAACTTATCAAAAACTTGTGATAAGTTGATAAGATCATTTCCATATCCTATCATAACTTATATTATATGAAGATAAGCTATCTCATTTCATTATTTATCTAATTTTAAAATAAGTGAGGAGACAATGTCATACGCATATGAGACAAGGCCATACCCATACAAGAGAAGACATGACCAGTTGAAAAGAAAGGAAATGGGAGGCCATACTATGCCAATCATTTATCAATCCATTTGTCTTTCACATCTACTATTTACTATATAATGCTTACATCATCTAATCATTATAAAGTGAGGCTTTTGTAACAAGTTTAAATGTATTAAAAAGAGGCTTATTGGATGCATTACATACCCATTTTGAATCGGCACTTGCTCTCTCATCTCCTTTCATCTTTCATTTTCTTTTCTATACTCCAAACACAAAATCAAAAGGAGAAACCAAACCCTCATACACAAACAACCACTTCCATACTAGCATCCTCACAATGCAAAAACATCTTTGTTGCCTTCACTTTATCCTCATCAAAAGCCATTTTAGTAAACCTTAGAATACCCTAAAACCGACCTTAAACATCAAGACTTTAGTAGCTTAAGAAGCTTGCAAAAAGGAAAAGGAAAACAAGGAGCAAAAGAGGATTCTTAGTACACAACCACCTTTATACTCATCTAAGACGAGTAAGTCCTTTTTCTTATTAAGTACCTTAGTATGCCATGCTTAGGAGTTGATATTTTCATGAGAATATTGACATGTACATAAGGTAATAACATAGCTAATCTACTTTAGGTAATAAGCTTATGAATCTCCTACCTAAAAGTTGGAATATGAGTATAATAAGTTTAGTATTATATAGGATGCATCTCTAGCACTTAGAATGGAAGTTTGTATGTTGAGAAAATCATGAAATTATGTATATGGAAGAGGGGATGACATGCTGGATGTGGAGTGTTTGTAGGGTACTTAAGTGTTATTTTCATTTTTATTAACTTACACGTGCTTAAATCTAGTTTTAGGTAAAGGAAAAATCCATTACATGATGTTTTATATGGAAATCAACTTTTTATGATGTAAACTAGGGTATAGAACTTATGATAAGTGTGCAATCTATAACTTTTACTTAGTACTTAAGATAAATATTCTTCTTATGGAAGAGTAGCTAAGTTGGAGTTAGAGTATAAGTGGCATAGATTCTTGATCTATCTCCTAAACTTAAGGAAATGATGAAACAAGTTGAAAAAACCAAGTTAGACGCCCTTAAACGAAACCATCTAGATCTGGAACCACAAAGAAACACACTTAAAAATACAATAAAATAAGTAAACAAAGTGAAAAGACCAACCAAAGCAAGTATAATAAGTGTATAAAGCCTAAAATTTAAAACTTGGCCTAAAAACTTTTAAACCAAGTTTTGAATTCCTATTTAAACCCTCACCAAATTTCCGACCAGCATGTAAATTAATCAAGAAAGGTTGTTTTAAAGCCTATAAAAAGCTTACATAAAACTCCCTAAATCTCTCAAAGTCACTAACTTTAGTTTAGACAAAAAATAAGCTCATTTGCCCACATAAGAATTCAAGAAAATATTGTTAGTACCAAGGCCATAAGATAAGGATGAAAATTTGACATTGAAGAGAGTTTTAAGCTTAGAATAAAGTCTTAAGCCTAAGACCAAAAGACTTCCTAGGATAATGAAAAGCCCAACAACTAAACTAAGCCCAAAAAAGCACCAAACCATGAAGACGGTTACTGTTTTGATTAGTGGATATATTTGCATGCCTCATGTTGAAAATATAACCATACCACATTAAATTACACTCAAAAATGATGAAAATCGAAGATAACATCATAAAAATCAAATTTAAAGCAAAAAAGTTATACGTGATTAAAATTGTAAGTAAAATTGAGAAAAATACAAAACTAAGTTAAAAAATGTAACTTAAAGAATTTTAGGTTAGCCTTTTAACTTTATTTTAAACTCCTAACTTTATCATATTTGCGATGTTCAAGGGACCCAATTGTTAAAGATGACTTACCCTTAAACTATTACGATTGATCTGCTATGGTTGAGTAAATGATTCTTTATGACTTCATGCTTGGTTTTGTTTGCAATATAGATGCACTTAAATTTATATATTAAACTTGAATACATGTAGGATATGGGAAATGCATGTGTGTGCTATTGTGATTGAACTCCATGATTTGCCAATCAGATAATGAACAAAGTTATTTGTGTTGATAGATATGTATTGTTGCTATGGAATGCAATTGTTTGATCACAATGAAAAACTGATTAAGCAATTATTCAATTAAAGAATTCAATGGATCATGCATTTCTCATAACTACATTATAACTATACCCATTGCCACCTTACGTAGAAGATAGGAAGGGGCTCACAGGAGTGAAGCCTCCTGTTGGGGTTAGGTAAATATGCCATTTATATTATTGAGTCTCTACTTGAGCTTTTGGGGCTTACTAAGCACCAAGGAACGCTAACCGTTATCGAAGGACCATGTCTTGTAGCTTTTACTTGGGGCATATGATGTAGATTGCGGAGGCCAATACACCACTAAACTTAGGAATTTTGGCTTAAAATTTTTATTTTTAAATAGGAAAGTATATTCTTTGTATGAAAAGTAAAGTTGTATATATTATATATTTATTTGAGTTGATTTGAGCACGTTGGTGCAAGTTGAATAAAAACCTAGGTGCTAAAACGTGGTTGATGGTTTATGTCAGTTAATTATCACCAACCCTAACTACAGGGGGTATAATTCTAAGTTGCATGCAGCTCTTAAGTCGTTATATGTATTGTTTAGCATTCTGAGTGATTCACGCATTCATGTGGTTGTGCATTTAAATAAATTGTTTGTGTGGCATGACAGAGAGATTATCTCACTAAGCTCGTGTAGTTTACTCCCTAACTGTATTTTTTTTTCCTTATAGGTTGATCGATAGCTAGGATATGGACAAGAATTAAGTGTAGAGTACTACCATTGACCAAGTATGATGAAAAGCTTATGTAATTGATTTGGCATGCTCTGTGAAACAACTAATATCTCAATTAAGTTTAGTATCTTGAGTAAGTTTAGAATTTTCTAGAATTGTTTATCTTATTTCACTATTCTAATAGGGGATACTGATTCTCTGTGATTCTAAGGAATTGTGGAATATTGGGTATTTATAGTTATTTATATTATACAAAGAGTTAATGAACTAAAATCAAATACCTTAGCGATTAACTATTTAAAGTTTTGCAATCTCTAACTTGCAAGGTGATTTTCTTATCATGGTTGCACATGTGATATGGAAATTTTAGGTAATACTATTAGGCCTTCTATAAAGTCCTTACACGAGATGGTTCGGTAAGGTTACTTGCTACTATCCTTCTTTAAAGGTTAGGATAAGAGTAAAGTAAGCAAACAAGCTAACGAGAGTAATGTTCATAAAGGGTATATTCAATATCTTGATGTAAGATGATAGTGACTACATGTACAGTAGGTATTTATACTCGAAAAACTAAGGTAACATGCCTAAAAATGGAACAAAGTAAAAGGGGTAGTATCTAAAAGAAGTAATGTACAAGGAATAATAAGGGTACAATTGAAAATATAATAAAATGAGAACCTTATATAGAGGATTCTACCACATGGATGCTCAAACATGTGGCTTCTTGTAGATGGATGGCTTTCTGGTAGAAAAGACAATTCTATAAGATCATGCTAGTATCTATTAAGCTAAGGTGCCAAGTAAAGCTAGTAGATCAATTGTACCAAGCTGATAAGTTAATTCTTCTAAGGTGAACTTGCTTCGGACGTATTTAGTATGGCTTAGATTCGGGTTGGCTAAGCAGATGGTTGGATGAGCCAAACCGATGCTTAAGTGTAGTTTAGGTTAATAGTTGTAGATGAATGATGAGTATAAGAGGGTTCACTTGGCCATACTTACCAGCCCTCAAGCTTAGGCTCAAGTCAAGGGTTTAGTGCTTTGATTCCTATCATCCCCATTGGGCTGATTGGGATTTAGGATTAAATCTAGCTGGTCTTCATCCAAGTTCTTCTTAGGTCAGTAAGAGTTGAGGTTGGCAACATTAAACACCTTTGATACTTCAAAGTCTTTTGGAAGCTTAAGTTGGTATGTATTATCGTTGGTTTTCTAAAGTATTCTAAATAATCCTTCAGCTCTAGCGGATAGCTTGTTCTTCCTCTTATTAGGGAATCTTTCCTTACTTAAGTGTAACCACACTTGGTCTCTTTGCTAAAATTGCTTGGTCTTCCTTCCTTTTCCTTTCTCTTTTAGCTTTCTGTCTACTTTGTTAACTTATTGGATGACTCTTTGATAGATCTACTGGATGTACTAAGCTCTAATGCTTGCCTTAGGATCTTCTTGGTCAATGGACAACATAGGGGTGTAATCGAGAAGTAGTTTAGGGTTGAAATCACAGATGACCTCGAGTGGGGCATACCTAATGGTGGCATATACTGTCCTACTGTAAGCAAATTTGACTATAAGTAGGCAAATGTCTTAGCCAGTTAAGTTTTTCCTTACTACAACTCAAAGCAATGATCCTATGGTACAAGCAAAGCAAGGATAATGTAGTTGTCGATGTATATGAAAAATTCTTTTAGCAGAAGGTAATGTTACTACACACAGAGAGCTTGGATTAAGGCCAAAAGTTCTTGCTCATAAACAAAACAGTTTAATTGTGCTCTTCTAAGCTTCTCACTATGATAAGCGATAGGTTGGCCTTCTTGCATTAGCATAACTCCATTGCTAACACCTGATGCATCGCATTCAAGCTTAAATATCCTGTCAAAGTTTGGTAAAGCCAATACTGGAGCTAAGGTCAACCTCACTTTTACCTTAGTAAAACTCTTCTCCTCTTTCTCTCCCTACTTGAACTTTACATTCTTCTTTGTCAACTTAGTTAGAGGTAATACGATTGTACTAAATCCCTAGATAAAGCATCAGTAGAATGATACCAATCCATGAAAACTTCTCGCCTTGACACAAGAGGTCCGAGTTAGCCACATGACAATAGCTCATACCTTCTCTTCATCCACCCTCAATCCTCTTCCTCTAACTACATGTCCTAGGAAGATCACTTCTTCATGATAGAGTTAACGTTTCTTCAAGTTCCTAATAACCTATCTACTCAGAGGGCATCAAAAACAACTTTAAGATGTTCAATATGCATTACCAAGTCAACACTATAGACAAGGATGTTATCAAAGTAGACGACATCAAACTTTCCATTCGAATCTTTAGGTACATGATTCATTAGTCTTATGAATGTATTTAGGGCATTTGATAGCCCGAAAGGCATGACCATCCACTCACACAGGTTATGTTGGATCTTAATAGCAGTTTTCCATTCATCCCCATGCCTCATTCAAATCTGGTTGTATCTAAACTTCAAATCAATCTTACTAAACACTCTTGCACCACTTAGCTCATCTAACATATCATCTAGCTTCGAGATGGGGAATTTGTACCTGATTGTAATCTTATTGATAGCTCTACTATCTATACACATATGCCAAGTTCCATCTTTCTTTGGCACAAGCAGCATAGGTACAATACAAGGGTTGAGGCTCTCCCTCACATATCCTTTTTCCAATAGTTCATTGACTTCTCTTTAGAGTTCAGCTACTTGTTTAGAATTTATCCAATAAGCTGGCTTGTTCAGCAAAGCAACGTCGAGTATGAAGACAATATAGCATTCAATGTCTTCAAAAGGGGGTATTTCCTTGGGCAACTATTCTGGAAACAGGTTGACATATTCTTCTAGTAGTTATCTGACTTGCAGAGGTGATTCACCCCTCTCTTACAATTTTAGTAGTCTTTTAATCAATAGAAAAGTTGGCACATTGGCCTTAATGGCTTCTTGGAGTTTAGCTCTACTCAACGCCATAGCCTTCTTTGATCTACTACCAAGTTTAGTTTACAGCTTGCTAACTTGACTCATTGGCATAGGGTTTAAGGTAATCTTCCTTTCGTCCTTCTCAAATACATACTTATTCCTACAACCATCATGAATAACCCATCGATCAAAAAGCCAAGGTCAACTTAGTAGTACATGAGATGTACACATGAGTAGTACATCACAAAGAATTTGGTCAAAATAGTTCCCAATTGAGATCAGTAGTAGCACTTGCTGAGTGACATGTAGTGCTTCTTTCTCATTCAGCCAATGTAACTTATATCATTTCGAATGTGGAATAATCGGTAGCTTAAGCTTCTTAACTAGGTTAATGGATGTGGCATTGGTATAGCTTTTACTATCTACTATGAGAGTAAAGACCTACTCATTCACTCTACAAGTGACGTGGAATAAGTTTTCTCTCTACTCCTCCTCAGTAGAGGGTTCTAAACTCATTGTACATCAAACAACTAGGGTTAACTTATCCAAATCCTCTGTAAACACATCTTTCTCAATCAAGTCAGCATTAACATTAACCTCATCTTCCACTTCTTTCTCCTCTTTTGGCTCCTCATCAATACCATCCACTTCGATCTTTAAGACATCTCCCTTGATAATCATGGTCCTTTAGTTCTGACATTGAGCAGCTATGTGCCCAAAACCTTGACATTTAAAACATTTGATCTAACCTATCTTTCTTCTAAATCCTTGTCCCTTCTCATATGTTCTCATGGGCACATCACCATTAAGTCAACCCTTCTATTAAATCCTGACATCTATCCTTCTGGTTGACTCAATACTTGATTGAGTTTGGTGACTTCCTTAAACAAGTTAGTTTGATTGACTAGGTAGGCTCATTGGTAGTCGAGTTGGTATTCCACTTCTTCTTTGTCATTCTAGTCGTTTGGGAAACTATTGAAGTTCCACAATATCTCGTAGGTCACTCCTTAATCCACTAAGAAACCCAGACATTATTCATGTTGATGGGTCTTCTACTTCATAACAAATCATGAGTATTTAGAACTCTTGAATGTACTCATCAACAATTCAACTTCCTTGTAGTCAAGAAAAAGTGTCTTGCAGCCAAGCAAAAGTGTCTTGTAAGAAAGTATCCAGCACAAACTTGTTTTTAAGTATCCGTCTCATCTTAAGCTAAGTATTCACCTCTCTATATTCTTCTCATCTTCTCATGATTTAGAAGTTCTTCTACCACATTACAGTATATCTTGAGAACTCAATAACAATAGTTTTCACTTTCTCTTGGTCCTTATATTGGTAATAATAAAAAACATGCTCAACCTTTTCCTCATAATCTAGATAGTTGTCTACATTCTTAGAACCATTGAAGCTCAGGATCTGTAACTTCATATGTTTGGAAGCTTAGGGTACTCGAGCTCATTCTTCTTTCTCATTATACTCTTCTTCTTCTTGATTACCTATATCACCCAAATCAATCCTTCTTTGTACTTGTCCTCCTACTCCTCCACCTCGAACTAGTTTAGCTAAGATCTATCATCTAGCAAGTCAAGTAGCTAATGGAGTGTAGCCTCAGCAGGTAAGTAGGCCATTGCATAAACAACTCTAGTTAAATTAGCTATGAGGTTAGCTACCTCATCTAGTAGTTCATGTGTACTCCTCGGGGTGCGATAGGGCTATCATCCATGATGGACAATACCATTATTATCCTCTCCAATACTAGCTTTGACACTAGGACCAGTCATTCTTTCAATAAGACTTAGAAAACAAACTTAGACTCATAAAACAATAGAAACTATTCCTCCACACCAAATAACTACATATGCAATCACTCAAAAGAATGACAAACCCAAATGAAAACTTGCTCTATTTTCATATACTCAAAACAAGGCAAAGCAAAGAATCTAGCTAAGATGGAACTTACGGGATTGATACTAACCTAACTTTTCATATCTATATTACATAAAATATGAAACAATGCGATTATTTATAACGAGGCCACTAAATTTAGATTAAAGTTGGATATGATATTAATAATTTTGCAACTATTTCAAAAATTTTCTTAAAAATTATATAGCCTTTCACTCACTTAGAAATGATAAAAATAAAAATACATATAACACAAAAAATAGAATATTCACAGAGAAAAAAACATAATCAAATATATAAAAATGCAATATGTTACATATGCATGCAATGCCATAAGAGTCAGTAATTAATAAATTATAAGAAATATGATGAATCCACGATTAGAAAATACCTTTATATATAAATAAGTTTGAAATAGGATTTTTTAAGAAAAATGAAGTTTACGAATACTTATATATAAGGGTTACTGAGTATTTTTTTTTTTTAATTTTCCCTTTCTTGAAGAATAAGATCAAGCCGATCGTAGATTTATTGGGCTTTTCCTATAATTTAAAAATAGCTACTCCTTTTTTAAAAAAGAATGATGCAAGAGGGTAAGGTCTACGGTCCTCAGCCTCTGTAGCTCCAAGGCTTTCTAGAGAGAAACTTAGTAGGTTATATTGAAACCTAATTGGGCTCGCCTATCACCACCAGGTAGAGGTAAAGACCCTAGCAACTTGAGGGTCATATAAAGATAGTCTGTCCTAAGTTTCTAAGGTGGCACAAGTCCGACCATATCTAAATATGCAAATGATTATTACAAAATAAAAGAGCACCCCCCCTCAATTTCCCAATAAGGCCCATTGAGTCAAACTTTTTTTCTTAAGGCCTACATCATAAAAAAAAAAAAAAAAAAAGACAATTACTACAACTATAATATAAGAAACAAAAAGGTAATAATACAAAAGCTCATCAATAATTTTTTAATTTTCCCATAACTAGCTCACTAAGAGTCCCTAATGGAGTTGCCAATTCTGTCGAGTCCTATTCTAGTTTCCTTAGTTTAACCTACATCAAGCCCAGCTCGCTTAATATAAATAACTCAACATTAAACTAAGGAAATACTTTTCTTAAAAAAATTTAAAAATTAGAGTTGCTAACTAGTTCAACTGATAAAAAATAAAATTAGGGTTTTTGGATGGAAAAACCCTAATTTGACTATTAATCTATAGATTTTCTATGAAAATGATTTTTGCAAAAAATAAACCAAAGAAAATTGGGTTCGATAGCTAATTTATTAAGACTAAGTTACTATGTAAAAATTAAAGAAAAATTAATGGGCTTTTATTTTTATAATTTTTTAAAAATACAAAAAAAATACATAAATATACAAAAGATGACATAAGTGATTTTTTATGTTTTATTTTATTACAAATTTCTAAGAGAAAGGGAATATATATATTTTTTTTATACAATTGCCCCGAAGGTGCCTACGTACTTGCTAGTCGGAATCAAGCCGGCCGTAGTTCTCCTTTTATAAAATATTTAATAGGTGGGTTATTTTTATTTTGAAAACTGAGCTAAGTTTACATTTATTTATCAATTCATTATTTAAAAAAAAAACCTATGAAACTAATTTTCTCGAATTTAAAGAAAAACCCTAACTAATGAAATCTTTTCAAAAAAACTCGGTTAAAATCTTTTTTATTTTTAAAATCACTACATGTTAAAAATATCTTTTCTAAATCCTAAATATAAGATATGTTGAAAATACGATTAAATGTGTATCTTCATGCGTATTTTTTCTGAATTCTAACTACTAGATGCGTATCTCGATATATAACTTTCTAAATCTTAATCATAAGATACATATTTCAACCAAATGTTAATTAGAAGATACACTGAAGATACGTTTTTTTTCTAAAAAAAAAAAACATGATTTTTCTAACAACTCAATTAAACTAAATTTCATTAGGGTTATCTAAAAATATTATGCAATACAAAAATAATAATAAAAAACTTGTACTAAAACAAAAAAATAGGTTAGTAAAATAAACAATAAAACTAACTAATAAATAAATAAAAATAAAAATTTTTTACCTAAATTGTTTGAGTCGCATGCGATCGTCACGTTATGTCTGTCGGTGTATCGTACTCGTATGCATGCTTATGCTGTTCATTGGTTAGTGGTGGCGTGGAATTGATTAGTAAGTGTTGGTGATGGCATAGATTGGTATGTCGAGAGTAAGACGTTGGATTTGATCTACACTTCATACGTCAAACTTAACTTTGACTTCGGAATTTAATGAACTTTAGAATTATTGATTTTAGAATTGGAATTGCTAGACTTTAAACATTGGACTCAATTTCCAATTAGGTGAGGGAAGGATTAGATTTGGTGGATTGGTTGTGTAATTGAGGATGTATGTTTTAGATTGCCTTAACTTTGTTTCAAACGAGTGAATTGTAGGAGAATAAAAACTGTCCTTAATGTCACGTACTATTGTGTTGTTTATAAACTCACAATCGTATTTTTCGTATTGAAGATATGGAAGATACGAAAAATACAATTATGATTCGTTGACGATTTACCCTAATGTCTAGAAACCCTACTTAATTCGGGCTTTCTATTTTTTAAGGTCCGATCCGATCCGATCCGATCCAATCTAATTTAGCCCAATAACTTATTTAATAAATCTTAAATCTATTCCAACCCAATATAAATTAGATAAAAAAAATCTACTTTAAATTAGACTTGGCCAAAATTATTTTAATAAAACCTAACTTCTCAAATAACTTAATGATTTATTAAATTAATCATATTCTGTTATCTGATTTGATCTTAAATGATTCGACGTGACTTGGTCTAACACGACTTGACTCGATATGATACGACGTGAGTCGATACGATATGACACGAGTTGATACCATACGATAAGACTCGATATGATATGATGTGACTCGACTCTCTCTTTTTTATTTTTTTCATTTTTGCATTTTTTTCTTTTAATTTCTGATTTTTTTATTTTTATGTTTATTTATTAACTTAGCTTAATTATCAAAAAATGGAAAAAAAGAGGTGTTTACAATTGCCCATTTTTGTAATGAAGTTTGATTAGAACTTCGCTATAAAGAAAAAAAGGATTCCTGTTTTTGCTAAACTCGACTTGGATAATCTGAAGAGGCTAGATCTCTTCAAGATTTCATAAATGTTTTGGTCTAGTAAATAATTCAAAGAGAATAAATCTCTCGGGATGAATTGCTTGAAAGGATAGATCTTTCAAAAACAAGATAAGATGACATGAGATAACACTCTCATGAGCAGGTGATCTTTTAAATGATTGGACAGTACTCCTTTGAGCAAGTGACCCTATAAAGGAATAGATAGGATAACACTCCTATGAGTAAACAATCCGAAAAAAGGAATAGGACAACGCTTCTTTGAGGAAGCGATCCTAGATAAGATTAGATGGCGCTCTTTTGAGCAAGCAATCCATCAAAATATAAGATAGTACTCCTTTGAGCAAATGATCCTAGATAAGATTAGATAGCGTTCCTATGAGCAAACGATTCAACGAAAGATAGGACAGCGCTCCCATAAGCAAGTGATCCTAAAAGGAATAGTTAAGACAATACTCCTTTGAGAAAGCGATCCTAGAAAAGAATAGATAGGATAGTGCTACTATGAGCAGGTGATCTAACTAAGGAATAGGTAGGATGGTGCTCCTTTGAGCAAGCGATACTAGTAAAAGACTAGATAGGATAGCTCTCCTATGAGCAAGTAATCCCAAAAAGGATTGGATGGTGCTCCATTGAGCAAGCAATCCAGGAAGGAAGAAAACTTTCATGAGTTTTGACAAATTGAACTGTGACTTGAGTTTAAGGGATTTTGATGATTCCTTGAAAATTTTATGAAATCTCTCTTGATAATTTTTTTTTTTAAAGTTTCATTTCTCTTTTGATATGTTTTTCTTCTTTTTCTTCTTTTTATCAAGAAATTCAAAAAATACTCTTTGATAGAAAATTGTGTTGCTAATAAGTAAGAAAGTCTCAAAAAATCTAAAGATCACAAATAAGGGGTCCCCTTGCCCCTTGCCCCTTGCCCCTTGATCACTCATTTTCTCAGTCTTGTTTTTTAGAGTATAATTCATGATCTTTGAAATTTTTTAGAAGTACTGATTTCTAACTTAGAATAAATGACCATTCACAATTTTGACAAAGTACTCAATTCTCCAATTTTCCACTAAGGGGATAGATATTATTACTTGAAATGTTTAGTCGTACTAGACTTCCTTGCAGTCTCATAGGTTTGTTTTTACTCTTAGCATCAATTCCAAAAATTGTGGACTATCTTATAGGTAGTACATTCTAGTCAAGCAATGGGTCTTTTTTAGGTTTGCAATATAAGGCTTTTGGTTAATAGTTTAAGCAAATAGATATCAATGTACTTAGCCAATTTTGAAAGAAATTATATACAATCTATCCTAGGTTTACAAGCCAAAAACCTAAGAGAACCTAAACATGGGCTTACCCCGGTTTCATGAGCAAATTTTGCTTAAGATAGTTCTATTTCTTTAGTCAAAAGAGTTTTATCAAGGGTGATATGATATAGAGGGGGGAATCATACAATGAAGGCTTTGCTTTTAAGCTTAGGAATTCAAAGTGTTTAGATTTTAAATACCATCACAAGTTCGAACTTTAGGCTATTTTGGTAATTTGGCTATTCTTTAAAAGTGATCACCTTACTAATATTTTTAATCTCTTCTTTTTTCACCCTTTTTTCTTTTTCTTTGTCTTCCTTTTTCTTTTTTTTTTTTTTTCCTTTTGTTTTCTTTCTTTTTTCTTTTTTCCTTTCTTTTTTTTTTTTTTTTTGTCAAGGTAGTCACCTTCCATTATTGAGTTTTCACTTGATGGAATTCGAAGCCCTAAAAGGTAGAGTAAAGGTATATGAGCTTTATGAAGTGTATATGGTTTTGGAGTGTCTTCAAAAATTTTATGGATTGAGGTGTTTAGATAAGTGTATAGGCTTGAGTGAGGTGTATATGGTTTTGGCTATTCTAGCCCAAACAAACCACCAAATAATTGGGCTCATATAGATGAAGTTCTAGGGAAGGAGCAGCCACCAAGTAGAAGACATCGTTGCCAGAGGTGTAATTGTATTGTATGTAGCATTATAACAAAGACTCTACTCGAATCTTATGAAAATCAAATGTACTTCAATAGGCAGACCCAATCTTTAGGCTACTTAACAAGAGGAGACCTTTAGGGACAAGAGAAGAGGGTGAGGGCATGAGGGAAGCCTATAAAAGCCATGAATCCTAGCAGAGGTGATCTTAAGTAAAGTTAGAGATTGAGTGGAGAAGGGTCAATGATTTTGGTAAAATGAAATGACCTTAAAGGGAAGAACCTACTGTTAGATTACTCAACAAGAAGTGATCTTGGAGAACAAAAGGAGAAGGTGGGGGCAAGGTGATGCTTGTGGAAGCCTTGAAGTCCTAGATGAAATGATCTTGGCGTAGAGTTAGGCAATAGAAGAACAAGGTTGAGGATCTTAAGGGAAAGGGTAATGGCAAAGTGTTGGCCCTATGACCAGGGTGTTGTAGATTTAAGTGGGGGAGAATGTCATAATCTGTATTCTGAAGGGAAGTAAGGGTGTTCAACTTAGGATTCACTATCAAGTGAGTGGCATTAGTAGGCAATTTGTTTGTAGGGCTAAGTAGTCTCTCAAGATAAGGTTGGCCTCTTGTGAGCAAACTAGTTAAAAGCTGATACTGCTCTCCAAATGATAGCCATGGCAAGTTGAAACTAATAGAGAAGTTAGCCCTTCTAATTATATGGAGGGCGATGACAATGCTAGTTGGCACTCTTGAAGATAAAAGGGCTTGAAACAGTCTTGGGAAGTTAAGAAGAGAAAAGATCGGCTAGCCCTCTATAATCAAAGTAAATATGATGAGGTAAAGGTAGGTTGAGTGCAGTACAAGCATATGAGGAGGGGGTGAGCCTCCCATCCCATGACAATTGTATACAATGTCACAATCCAAGGTTCTCATGCCCCAACCAAGTTATCTACCAATAATCTACCTACAAAGGTCTAAGTGTCTTCTTGCCGACCAGATCATACACTAGAATGGCTTAACTGGGAGGATTCTCCTTTCTAAAGTACGACACCAATGACATCCTGATACATGCTTACTTTTTATGTTATTGAACAAGGGAATCTAAAATTTATATATTACCCTTTTTTGTAATTTCTCACATCTCCATGTTGTCCTAAGGACTTGTTATAAATAGTCTTTTTCCCTTATACAATGGAAATCAGCTAATTACATCATATATGAATATTCATCTTCTTATGAGACATTTCTCCAAGCGTTTTCGACACTTTTATCTAGTTCCATTGATAGCTAAGAATTAGTAGCTAGTAGACCTTAGTTTTCTACTTGTGAGTCATATTAAGTAAGAGACTAAGTCATATTAAGTTCATCAATGTCACATCTGAGGAGTTGCTTCATGAAGCTGCTATTTGTTATTTTAACTTCATCCTTCATTTCTTCAATATCTTAAAGGATTGATTCCTTTACTATGATAAGCCCTTGTGATAACTCAACTCTTAAGCTCACTAGCAGTTTTGGCATAAACTTGAGCATATAGTTCAATTTGACTTAGTACTCCTTAATTAACAAATCTCATTGTTTTAACCTAAAGAATTGATCCCTTATCTTTTCTCTAGAATTGGGAGGAAAATATTGTCAAAGAAAGCATCTCTAAACCTTTCCTAAGTGGGTTCATCTTACATTAGTTTTCTTTCCAATTTCCACCAATTAGCAACATCACTTCTCAACATGAACATTGTAAAACTCAATTTCCTCTAATTGGGAGTATTATAAGCTTCAAAAGTCTTCTATATGTCATCGATCCACTCTTTAAACTTCACAAGAGTCACATCCTCAATAGCAAAAAAATTGACCATCTAACAAAAATTATGATGTTTAATACAACCACCTTACTATCTATCACTACACCGAGCTTCAGGAGCCTTACATATCTGTTCTTCAGCCTATTGTTAAAATATCCACTATTATTGGTCTCTCATGAAGTGCAACATCTCACGAACCAAAACAATAAGTTGTTTAGTGTTCACTATAGGAGCAAATGGAGGGGGAGGAATAAGATTACCCTTTATAAGAGAGTTAAGGGGAATAGCACCACTCTAAGGTTTTGTCTAGCCATCTATTTCATGACATGATGCATACATGCAACAATTCAGTAAACAATAATAACAAGCATGAAGCAATAAGTGTCATGCCCCAAAAAATTAAATATGTGAAGTAACATACCTTTAAGTCCATAATAATACATTAGAAGTAAGTCCAGTACAACACAACCAACAAATGTAACCAGCTCTCTTCACTCATACTTACCACGCTTGAATATCATGATCTTAGTTCGTTTTCCAAACCTTGTTTTAATACCACCAAATCTATTACAACCTAAAACCTCAAATATGTGACAAATCACCATGCATAACCCTAAAGTCTACATATTAACGCTTATGACGCTCGGATGTATTTCTACCAAATTTTAATTTATGAAATCATTCATTAATTTTTATAAAATATTTGTAATGGTTGGATACTATGAGAATACTCTATAAAGAGATAAAGTTTTGGAAAACTAATAAACACATAAAACTAAAAACTGGACTAAGTTTATGTAGACCTAAACCATAACCAATAATATGTATCAAGCATCATAAACAAATCCTAAAGCAATGTAATAAGGTCTAAGCCCAAAAACTAGCAAGTCTCAGAGTAAAACCAAGTCTAGAAAACCAAACATAAACATAAAAGTTTAGATACAATAGTTAAGAGTCTACATGTTGCTTTTGTCAAACCAACACTCAACATTATCACCAAAACCAAAACCACCATAACAAAAGTCATCAGTAAGCAGGTCATCACTTGAAAAAGAAGGGGGAAAGGGGAATGATCCAATAAAACTCAACACAAAACAACTATAACCACATGCTCGCATGTCATGCAAATCTGGTCTAATGTAGAAACCAATACATTTAATATATAAATTTTAAGCATAAAAAGCAGCATGGGAGTACTTAGTACTCCAGATACTTTGAGGAACGATGGGGTTTGACGATATCGCAATATCCTTTAGAGGTTGATGGGCATATCCAGCTACCATATCTAAAATGAAACAATACCATATGATACAATATCAAATGATAATTAACAAAACAACCTTTATGAAGTCTCCTAGCAAATCATCAGGCCACCTTTGTTGCAATTTGTCTACATCTATTGATTCCCATACCTCTAAACTACTCTTGATATGATATCCTTTCACTATTAAAGACCATTTAACTTCAATCTCTCTATAGCATGCTACCCTCTAGATCAAGTAACCATGCATAAATAGTACACAATTATATTTTAAAGCCAAGTTTATGTATTAGTCCATTTTAGAACTAACACTAGCATGCAATAAACAAGGTCATCTCGTACCTACTAATAAGCAACACAATTTGAAGTCAAAAGTTGAAATCGAATCACAAGTTGAGACACATGTTAAGAAAAGAGTAAGTGTTATTATGGAATTAATAAATGACTAGCTTTTATTTAAATTGTTGATTATTACTTAGGCTTCAAGCTTAAATCCAATTATCAAGCCTGATGGGCTTTAACTTAGCAATTGGCTAAGTAGATCATTAAGCTTGTAGGACCATTTAAATTATATACTATATTAGCCTACTTAATTATCCAAGTGAATTAGTCAAATTCACTGCCTAAATCTTTGAAATTATCTTAACCCTTTATTTATTTTAAGCTATGACTTATTAATTGAACTAATTCATAAGATGATGAACCAATTAAAGGTTTAATCAAATTGGATTGGCAATAATTAGGTCCTAGTTCAATTGTAGAGGATCAAACCTAATTTTATTCAATTAGTTCAATTTGTTAATCAATTAATCAAGCTAAGTTGAAAAATATTTAGGCTTAAACAAATATTAAACTGGATTAAACCAGTTCAACCCATCAAGGGGGATACCACATGGCCCTAAAATATTATTATTTAATTATTCTACTAATTATTAATTAGTTAATTCAATTGTAATAGCTAATACAATTATTATGTCATACAACACATGCTTACATGAGAAATCGCTAATATTTACAACAACACCATTGAGCTAATTATAACCTTGCCATGAAGACCAAAGTGTTTCTTAACTTGAGTTTTATCCATAAATTTGATGATTGATTGAGTAAAAATGGATTTGAATTTGTTAATTTTGGTTTACACATTTGAAATCTATGGATCAATCAAATTCTATTTGATTCATTCATTAGCTCTAATCACCTAAAAAATGCATTTTTGAGGAATTTCTTTAGTTAAAATGAATCAAACACTTGAATATGGCAAAAACACTTTGAATTTCATGATCAACACTTGAATACTATGTCAAACAACTTGAATATTCAACAAATAACATCAATTCAATCAATTATAGCCATATATGGTAATTATTAAGTATATCACTACTCTAATTAGCAAGAAATCAATCATACATCTCTAAGACATTTGATTTTGGAAATTTCAAGCAACTAGATGAATTAAACACATCAATTAATCATCAACTTAATAGCATAAAGTGTAATTAATTATAAAAAGTTCCACAACTTTACATTTTTACGTTACTTAGTTTCAAATACTCGTAACTTGATTATTACAACTATAAACTTGATTCTACTTTTAGCTTATTCAATTAACTCTAATATGGACTTGAATTCTCAAGGAAAAGCCTAGGTTTACCATGTCATCTATCAAATGAACCAAACTATCCAGTTTTGCTCAATAACTCTAATCAATATTAGTTCCCTTCAATTAGTCATATCTTATTCATTGTGATTCCAAGATATTCTAGACTTGTTTCTGTATTTAACTTATCCAATTAATTTCATTTTAAGCTCATAAATTCCATAATTTCTTAGAAATGCATCAATTTACATCAAATTAACTTTTTTTTTTTGATAGATATATTACATTAACTTAAATAGCTCTAAATTTGCTTAAAATACCATCTATTGATTCCATTTCAACTCCTAATCAATTTTTATCAAATTTTTCATCATAGTTCTAATCCAAACATGCAATTAACATTAAATTATCATGAATCTTAATTGAATCAAACCTATTTCTTTTTCTTAATAAACTAATATTTGTTACATCAAACACGTCGTACTCAATTACAAAAACACTAATTAAGCTTAAATCAACAAATTCTCATCTAACACCTACACAACACTTCATAGCATACATATACACATACAAATCTATCAAATTTCTTCAACATCCAATAATTAAACAATTGAATTCCACTTATCTTGAAATTGATTTCTTCATAAAATCTCTCTAAATATGTACTTCTAACTTCAAACTCCTAATTCACCCTTTAAACATCAAAATTGACACATGTCATCTTCATGAAATTTGTAGATCAGCTTGAGATCAATTACAAACTTGAATTTTAAATCAAAATTTGAAAGTTACACCAACTTACCCTATACATATGAACCACTACTCCAAAGCTTCAATGGTGTTCTTGATCAATAGTAATATTCCAATTACTTAATTTAATTTGGAAATTTGTAAGTTCATAGAATTAAGTTACTAATTGAAATTAGGCATCTAGGCCCAATCCTCCTTAATAGCTAGATCTTCACCTTGATTTCTCAATTCACCTTGCAAAATCCGAACTAACCCATTTAACATTACTTCATGTCACGACACAATGAGAGAGAGAGTTGGTACTTTTCTTACCATGCCTTGATAAAATGATTCTAATTCTCTCTCCTATACTCAACTATATATTTATATTACTAACTAACCTACCTTAGATCACATAATTGCTAGAGTACCCTTAGGTTTACTTGTACCCACTATAAACACCCCATTCTTGTACACCCCTTATCCTACCCCCTACCTGACTTGAGACCACTCCTCTCGACCCTCAACCTATAATTTTAGAATTTTTAGAAAGGATAAAAGGTCATAATTTTAAAAAAAAGCATAAAAATAAAAAATTAGGAAAAATTACAAAAAAAAAGAGAGAAAAATTAAAAAAAAAACACATAAAATAGAAAATTTTAGAAAAATAGATAGTTTAAAGAAAATACAAAAAACTAAAAATTAAAGAAAAAAGAAAGAAGAAGATAATTTTAAATAAGAATAGGAAATTTTAATTGATTTAGCATTTTTAAGACCTTAAATAATAAAAATAACAAAGGGAATATTGGACTTAGGCTTAGATTTAAATTTAGCCCAAGTCAACCAAGCCTATATATAAAATTTAATTGCATATAAGGATAAAGCATAGGCCAATGGCTTATTGGTACTATGCTTTAGCTTGACATTACATATAACATGGAGATTTTATATTTGAATCTCACTATAGGCATAAGGTGCCTTTTATTTTTTCACCTAAAACATACTTGCTACGTTTGACCATACGTTGATGTGGCACCACGTCAGCACCTTTATCCATATGTCAAGCCACATGTTGTGATACGTAGCATAGATGAGACATTAAGTGCTGCCACGTGTTTAGCCACGTGTTTATCAAGACATGTGGCAAGACACCACTAGACCACATGACGCCACGTCAGCATCCCTCTCCTTCTCTTTCTCCTCCTTTCTTGTTCTTTCCTTTATTTTCTCACATAAGAACAAGCTTGACAACTCACTTCTCATACCTTTTTCATCCAATTTTCTTTACGATTTCACTAAACTAATGGTGAAATCACAAAGGAGACTTAGAATACTTTACATCTATGTCAATTTCATGTGTAAATTCAATCATTTAGAGGATCAAAATGGTATTTGAATATCGAGAAAAGTTGGAACATGTAGATTTTCCTTTGCATTTAAATTGCTTGATTCAAGCTATTTCAATGCGACTCGAAGCTTCAATTGAATATTTGGAGTAAGAGTGAACACCTATAGGTCATCATTTACGCTCAAATTGTAGCAATTTTCATTTATCTGAGAGTCAATTTGTTTAAAGCCTATTTAATTTGATTCTTTGCATTAATGGGTTTTTTATCCATTCCATGTTTTCTTGAGCTCAAATTAGTATAAAAGTGACTCAAAGTGCCACTTTTGATAAAAAAAATCAACTCCTAACATATACATATACACATAGACGCATATACATACTCTCTCTCTCTCTCTTTCTCTCTCTCTCCCTCTCTCTCTCCACATGTTTGTCTTTACATCCCTTACTTTCTTTAGTCGTTTTCAAAGCAAACCACCACTAAAGTGGTGTTCCCCTTGTTTTAAACCATCAAACTAAGCCTTCCTAAGCTCTACCATAGCCTCCACCACCTTCATCGCCTAACACCCAAATCTAAACCTCACTACAAGCTTTAGCACTACTGAAAACCCAAGTCACAAACTCTAGCAACCACCACATAAGCTGCCCACAATCACTACCGCTACTTTAACTCTAACAATCACCCAAACCAACTCTAACTACTGAAGCATTCGGCTTATCCCCCCAAATCCAATCCTAAACTCATGAAACTGTTGTCAACACTTCAAGGAGGCCACCAAATCAAGCCAAAGCAACCTCCCAAGCGCTACTTCTTCTGTAAACCCTACGAATCTAGCTTTCTAAGTATAGAATCAAACGCCCAAACTATAGATGATTTCTTGAAGTCAATAAAGCTAGTGAGACTTGAAACCAATTAAAATCCCAATTCAAAACCTAACGTGAATATAAAAAACCTTAAATTATCAATTGAACCTCTAATCGTAAATGAAGATCCTAAAATCTCAAGTATATGTAACTACAAAAGTTAACCTCGAACCTCATCAAAACCCTAAGATAATCATTGAAGACTTAATTGCATATAAATATATTAAACCCTAAATGTATAAAAACACTAAAGATTGTACTCGAAAATAATAAAAACCCTAAAAATATTACTTTAAGGATATAAAAGCATTAATCCACCATAATTTACCCTAAAACCCTAAGTGATAATATATCCTCCATATTTTGTCATTTCATTAGTAAATGACGAAAGATAACTCTCAATAATGCATAAATATTTAGAATACCTAAGTCATCCCTTAGAAATTAGGATATTACATCCTAAATCATATTCATCTTCTAATTATATAACTAGGTTAGTATTATATAGAGTTAAGAGTTTAGTGATACTTATATTACATGGAGTAAACATTAACACCCTAAATGACACTTTTCATAAAGAATTATACTAAATAGCTTACTAAATGATGTTTATAAGATATAAATACTTATAGAAAGATCTCATTACCTATTTTCACTAATCATTTCAACAAACCCCACATTTCCTTTCATTTCTTTAATTTTCTTTCTAATTTTTCTTAATTACTTCATTATGAGCATTCAAATTACATGCAATTCTAAGAGAGTTGACTAAGTTAACATTTGACCAAGTCAAAGGTTGACTAAGTCAACATATTGACAAAGTCAACAAAATGTTATTGTCATCTAGAGTTCTCTCCTCCTTTCCAATGATTTCTTTTCTTTTCTTTTAGCTTTTTTTCTTCCTTTTCTTCTCTTTTGCTGTCTATGCCTTTTCTCTTATGACCCCACTTGTTACCTTTTTCAAAGCACAAAAAAACAAAACAAAACCAAGACCTTTCCTTCCCTCCATAACTGTAACTTCCCCTTCCCTTTCACCTTTCTTCATTTTCAAACTTTGCATCCATATTCAAGAGAAAATTAAGGTATGTTCTTATGTTACTATGTCCTGCTTCATATTCTTTACTAGTTAGATGAAGAGTTAGGTTAGGTTAAGTAGTTATGTGTTGTGTATATATATGTTGATTAAGGCTTAAAGTTTCAATCTTTATGTGTAAAAGTAGAGGAATCTTTAGACAATGGGTATACTAGAGAAATACATGTATTAAGCCCTTTGTACATAAGTATCCATTATGTACATAACCTAAAATAAGGCATATACTAACTCTACATACATATACCATGCTAAATACACCCTTAAAATACAAAAAGATGAAATTTGAGAAGCTTTCTTAAGAGAGTAAATAAGGCATACGAAAATACGTATAAAAATATGTATGCCACCGTATGTATATATGGGTATATGTATAAGTACATACGTATACATATTAATATGTTAGAAGTATAGGTATGTATATAACATATGTATGAGTACATAAGGATATACATACATAAGGATATATATATATTTATATGTAATGAATGATTACATAAGCCATGACATCATCAAAAGATTACATAAGTCATGACATAAACAAATGATGACATAAGCAATGACACAAACGATTGATGACTTAAGCGATGACATAAGCATAAGCTTGTAAAATAATAAATTATAAGATTACATAAGAATATAACATATATATGTATACATGTACTTAGGAGTTGAAGATCCTTTAAACCTTAATATACTTCCTAAATTGAATTAAACTTAATTAAGTACATAAATTAGTAATACTAATGTAAAATTTCCTAAGTGTAAGAATCTAATAGCTAATTAAATCATTAAGTACTAAAATAGGATATAAACATAAGTAATAAGAATAATTAAACTTTAATAAGATAAAATTTCAATAAATTTAGCCTATATCGTAAAACACAGGTCTTAACATTCAAAACGGACATCACCGTGTGAACGTGCGTCCGAAAACAATAAAAAACGACTATAAGTTCGTAAATATCAGAATTACAATGAAAAGTTACTAAATACATAAAGGAAGTCTCATAACTTACAAATACAAGAAAATAGTTACTAATAACCCCATTGAGTATAGTAAACCCTATATACATTATACTTGGGTTATATTAGGAGAACTAGATAAATTATAATAGACTTTCATTTAACTAAGGAATCTAACTTCTCAGAATACTTATAAGTTTTACTATTTTGATTTAGGCGTTCAATATCGAGTTTTGGAAACCCCAAAGGTTTAGAGAATGAGCAATAATCCAAGTGAGGGAGTTCTAATGACCTACTACTTGCTTGTGTGTGTTACTTGTATGAGATTTTGCTACTTGCTGTTGCTTGTATATCTGAATGACTGCTTTACTTGTTTGCTATTATCTATGCGATCACCTTTTTAAATTGATAAATATAAGTATTAGACCAAAATGACCAATTATACTTGTCGTATATCTATAACTCGGTGAAGGTATGAATGGAGAGTGTTAGCTTTGCAAAAATCTTGAGAAAAGTGCTTTTAGAAAAAGCTTTTCTACTCTTAAATATATTTTTGTATGATCTCTATAAGGGCTTATGGAGCCATAAATAATATTTTAACGTTAAGGAAAAGCTAGCATAGGATCTCCAATTAATAACGAGAGGACTCGCTTTATTGTGCCTATAAGGCCTTTGATAATTTTGGTTGCGAGAGGACTCACATGTTTGTACTCAAAGGGCTTTGGATGGTGGATGGTCCTAGTTTGAGATCCACCTATTTGAATTGGAACTTTTTTTCTCGACTAGGGTAATAGTCGAGTATTGCCTAGAGGGGTGGTGCCCCTAGGTAGCCTCATGCAGGTAAGCTGAAGTGCCCTATACAGGTAAGTACATGGGATAATTAAAGTATAAACGACGTAATTTTATACCTTTCATAGTTTCAGACTCCTATGGATGTGTTGCTTACATTCACCGCGCTTGCATTCATTTTGTATGTAGATAAGTTGCTTGCATGTGTGATAATAATGTGTGATAACTTGCTTGAATAGTGATGGTGAGGGACGAACTCACTAAGCTATTTTATGCTCATTCCCCCTTAGTTTCCTTTGCAAGTTTAGTTATGATGGGATTGGGATATGTCTCGAATGCTGAGAGTGAGATGAAGATATGTATACTAGTATTAAAAGTAGCTAAGTACTCTTTAGGTGATACATAAACATCCTTTGTAGAAAATATTTATATATTAAAACTTACTATAATTTAATTTTTCTTGTATATTTTTTTTTATATGTTAGTATATCTTATCTTATTATTTGGTAGGGGATACCGATTCCCTAGGGTTTTGAAGAACTATGGGATATCGGATATCTATAATTATTTATATTTATATGTTATGTTATGTTGCAATAAATTAATTACTTAAAAATCAATATTCTTAATGATTTATTATATAGAGTCTTGCAATCTCTAACTTGCAAGATAGTTTTCATATCATGAATGCATACATGTTATGAAAATTTTAGAAAATCCTACTAGGCTCCCTTTAGGGTTCTAACATCTTCTTGCTTACTATTGCCTACTCTAAATCCACATTCGACCTACTCTAGACCTGCTACCTGAAGATCTAATCTAAGACTACTCCAAATCTAGATTACACAAGTTTGTTTGGTCTAGCTTTCTTCTATTTTTGTTTGTTTTGTTTTCTTTCAAATTTATATATATATTTTCTTTTTTTTTTGTATTTATAATGTAGTTCAATAAAAAAATTAAAACGAAAAAAATCAGAAAGAAAAAAGAATGAATGAAAGAAAAGAAAAAAAAAGAAAGCTTAGTCTATTTTTATTTTTTAATACATAAAATAAGATAAAGTAAAATAAAAGAAAGAAAAATTAGAAAAAATTGTTTTATAACTTAGAAAAATTCGTTTTTTTAAATAAATAACATAAATCGACCTTTTTTTTTTTAAATTTAAGACTTTTTCCTTAGAATTGTAAAAAAATAATAATAAATCAACTTTAAGACCCTTTTAGAACGTTTTCCTTAAATAAACCCAAACTGGGCCAAAAAACGTAAATTTGATCTTTTTTAGAAATTAAAATCAACTCACCTACTTAAAGTTTTATCAAACAAATTACAGAAGTTTGATCTTGTATAGCAGGTACGTAGATACTCGTACATAATTACTGGGTAACTTGAAATATAGAAAAAAAAATTTTCCCATCTTCTATAAATAATTGTTCCATTTATCCTCTTGTAGAACTAACTTAGTTGCATGTGAATAGATTTTCTTCTTAAGGGCATTATTGAAAGATAAATTTAAATTTAGAAAGTTAAAAAGTAATACCGATTAAGGGAATAAAAAGTTAGCCCTCAAACTTAAAAATATATGGTTTTCCAAAATCATTTTTTTAAAATTGGTTTTCCAGTAGACCAATGGTTAGGTTAAAATTGATCCACCTAATCGATTTATCTTAATCAATTTTTTCTCGACCTTGCTCAGGTAGCGACACTAAGTATTTTTCAAAACATGTTTAAAACATAGATTTCCCTTAATTCGTAGTCGATGGTTAATACTAAATAGATAAGATTTAATATCGATCAAATTAAGGAAAATTAATAAAAAACAATCAAGCTCAATACTCACTTAACATAATAGGGGCAACAAAAAGTAATATTAGTTCCATTACTACACATGTTAATGGTTAAGGGCCTTTTACTATTATACTTTAATTAATTTAGTCCTTTTGTAAAAAGTCTTTAGGTAAATTAATAGTTGACTACAATAAATCATAAATATACCATAGTCAATTTAGAAAATAAAAATTATTTTAATAGAGAAATTATTTACTTGGACTGAAAATATTTTCAAAAGAATTTCTATAATATATTTTTGAGTTATTTCATATAGTGTGTAGGCATGGAAAAAGACCAAATCACAATACACTCCCCCACTTTTTCCCAATTCAGCTGAGCATAACCCTCCTACCCTACCCCCACCCCTCCCTTTAAAAAAAAAAAATGGCACTTTAGTTTTCAATTCTTTAAAGAATAGAAACCTAACCACCCCCACACAACGACAAACATATACATTCACTGCACCACTCAACACCCTATAGGAACTACACCTAAGCACCATCGAACCCTATTTAAACTTCCACCCTCTAGCACCCTTTTCCCCAACCAAACTACCACCCTTTTCTAGCCATAAGTCTACCACTTCCTACTATATTAAGAGGCTAAAAAGGAAGCTCCTAAGGACCAATATATAGAAGAGCTTGGGATATACAAAAAAGAGCTAAGTTGAAGTTAAGAAGAGCTCAACCAAGCACCACCAACCAATAAAGTGTCGTAAAGTTCTTCTTTTACATAAACCTTTTTCCTTTTGTGTAATACCTTGATGTAATAGGGTTAAATAGAAGATACAAATGTATATGTACATTTTCTTGTAATTTTTCATCTTAAAGAAACTTCTAAGTGAAACATTTAGTAAGTTCTTATATGTAAGGGTGTAGGAACTTCATGTTGAAGTTTATGAGCTTATAATCTTGAAGAACTCAAAGAAAACCATGTTACATGAAGGAAATTAAGCTGGAGGTATGTAGAGTGATGTTTCTGAAGTTATCTTAATCTTTTTCATGATATTTTAGCCTAAAAATATACCTAAATGTTCCATTAGTGAGTAGATGTAATTATTTAAAGAGAAAATGAGGAAATCCTTAGGAATACTACCCCAAAACCCATGACGAAGTTAGGCACACATTGACCCTACATGTTCCTTCATGAAAAATGTTGTTTTAGAAATGATAATAAACAATTAAGACATGTCTAGTAGGTTAAATTACTACCTAAAGCCTTAAGTTGACAAGTAAGTTAAAACCACTAATTGGGATTTAAATGTGACTAAAAAGCCTAAATTATTTACTGACTAGACTTGTAAACAACATAAGACATAAATAAAATATTTAAATTTTAGACCTAAATAAGTAAGTCGAGTGTAGGTATTATGCCATGATAGCTAAAATGGGCTGAAAACCACAAACCAAGCGAAAACCTACAAAACAAGCCCAAAAATGTAACATGGATAGAAGATGCACAAATATAAAAGTCTATTTAAAGGCTTATTAAAACTTTCCTAGGCCCATAGAATAGAAATAAAGCCCATTTTAGAAACCAACTTAAAATGAGGTTAAAAGCCTACTGATTAAGCATTTGAGTTAAAAGACAAAGCGGGCAAAAAGGATAAATGTAAACCTTAATATCTTTAGCCCATACACATAACCAAAGTCCAACAAGAGTCAAAAACTTGACAAAAATTTAATTTATGCAAAGGAAACCTAAAACAATACTAAATAAAACAAAAAAAGCTAAAACTACTAGAGGTCTAAAACATTTTGACCCTATAAAGAAAAATGCAAGTGTCACCATCCAAAATGGACCCCATCATGAGAAAGTATATCTAAAAATTATAGAAAATGACTATAAGAATATGAAAATCGGAGTTAAAATGGAAAAAGGAAAAAAACTAATATGATAAACACAAGTTGTAGTTATACCTAAGAATTATAGTGAGAATAGGAAATTAAATAATAGTCATTTGATTTATCATTAGTATTCTCCTTTATTTATCGTAGGTGATCCCAACTTTAACATATACCTACTTACTGATTATTGCAATCTATAAGACTCTATGGTTAAGTGAGTATTCTGATGATTACTATACTTGTTATTTACTTGTAGTTTAATTGCAATTAATTGAAGATAATAAATTGTACATTTGTGAAAAGGGATTACATGTGATTGCAAATGAGTGCTTTTTGAGCTAAAATATGACAATATATATTAACTTAATTGTCTATTTTTTGATATCTACTATACACTCGTTGCGATTGCTTGTTGATATTATTTGGTCACTGTAATAAATTGGAATTAACCATATTCGAGTTTATAATTAAACGAGATCATGCAAGGCTTGTTTTATATCATGCTAATTTTGGCCATCATATTATACATGTGGGATGAAGGGGTCTTGTTGGGGTCGAGATAATTATTATTAAATTTTTTCATGTAATACATACATGCAGCATGGCCCTATCCTAACCTATGGGATTTTTAGGTGCTAGAGATACTAACCACTTAGCTAAGGGTAACATCTTAGTTTCCAACACTTAAGCATAATCAGACTGTGTGCTTTACCCATAACCATACCATTAGCTTAGGAGAAATGAAAATAATAATAATTAAGGGAATTTTGTGAAATGAATGAATAGAGAGAATGTGAGACAGTATGTGATTTAGTAGTCAAAAGTGCTTAGAACCCAAGTTTGATGGTTTGAGGAATTCTAACCCTAGCTTTGAGAGCATAATCCTAAACTATATACAATTACTGGTCTGGCTATATATGAATTGTTTGAGCATATGCCTGTTACATTCATATGGTTGTATAACAAACTTGTTTGATATTAGATTAAGGTATAATATGAGGAATATTCACTAAACTAAATGTAGCTTACACCTCTTAAGTCTTTTGTTATAGGACAATCTTTACCTTATATCGGGGTAAGCTATGCTCAAGGTTAGTGTTAGGAATAGGGTTTTATAGGAAGAAGGAGAGATAAGGAGAATACTTCCATATTTTTTGAGACTCTTATTAGATGTATTCTGCATTTTATTTCCAATAGCTAAAGGAATACTATAGGACTCCTATAGATGGCTTATGGCACCTGTTATTGTTTCGTGGGACGATGTTCCTAATCATATTTATTAATGCTATATATATGATTTTTAAGTTTAATTAGATGTTTTGATATTACTTAAGGGAGCATACCTAGTAAACAACCCAGTATTGGAAGACACCTAGTATATCATGTCGAAGGTTTTGGGTCAACTAAAGGGCTCATTTAAGACACCTAAGTCAATATACGATAGGTTGCCACAATCAAAATACCTATCAAAGTGTGACAATTTCAATTTAGATTAGGTTCTAAATCATTGATGTTTGCCTAGAACTAATTAATTTTATGAAAAAAAAAAATGACAAAAGAACCTACTTAGTGGCTTTAATAATTTCACCTTCTTCACATACATATGACCAAAAAAATTTTAGTAGAAGTCCTCAATAGTATCTACTAAAGAAACTAATAAGTTTGTATGATAAGAAGTATGCATACAAAGCGTCTACAAAAAGTATATAAAATAGTATAATAGTATTTATGACATATAAAATATAATAAATAAAATTTCCATTTTTAAAACTACTATACCATTTTTATAAATTATTGATCATTACACAATTGTACCATCATTATTTTAGAGCCAAATTCACTAAAAAAAATCTTTATTTTATTTTGACATTTAAAAATCAAGAAGCACTTTAAGGAGAAAATATTAAATAAGAAATCATCAATAAACCTTAACTTTAAGGAGAGAATATTAAATAAGAAAGTAATATTGTGCAATTTTGTATATTAAATTCAACTTATTTCATAGTGAATTGGAGCTTACTTTGTTTAATTTTTATTTCTAGGGACTTTAGAGGCATTTGATAAACTTTTGAATACTTTTATTAAGTTTTTGAGTATATTGAAACTAAAGCATTGATCAAGGATACAAAGTAAAAGGATTTCAAACAAGAAATAAAGTCTAAGAGAGAGCATGGTTGAAGACCATAATCATGACCTATGGCCATGTACAGTTGGTAATTAATTTCCATTAAATTTTAAAGACTTTAGACTAAGTACAAGATCACACCCCATCACTATGGCCATGTACTTTAGTTATGGATATACCATGATTTACTAATCTTCTAATTTTGTTAGGTTGTCTTCATAAATCTAAGTCCAACTCTTATAAATAGTTATTTAGGGCTAGGTTTGCAGAGAGAGCCACTTTGGGCAAAGTCAGTAAGGTAAAAATTACATAGGTTCTCTTGCTTCTATTCTTTTCTTTTGTTATTATATCTCCATTTTAATTTTCTTAGAAAATCGTTATATAACTCTACGTTCTAGTGTGACTTTTATCATTGATATTGAAATTTAATCTATAATATTTGAATATTGTAATCTAATTGATTATGTTTATTTGTTCTTTAAGTCATTATACTAGTGATAAAATTATTGCTATAGTTTATTATAGAGTTCACAAAAGTATGTAATATGACCAACTGGTGCAATTAGACAAAATTGGTTGACTAAAATATTTAACAGTTCGATTTTTCTAGATTAGGGCAATCTAATAGTAAGATTAAAAAATTTCTTGTGATTATGTGAGACTCTATTTAGAAGTGATTCAAGTAGAATGAACTTATGATTAGGAATTAGGTAAGAGATGTGATTTTGATTAGTTCATAATAGGAATTCTCATGGTTTAATATCACAATTGAAATTGAATAAGCAATTCAGAATTAGCTATTAAATAACAATAAAGATTTACTAAGGAAAATGTTTTCTTCTTTATTATTCTTATTTCTATTTAGATTTCATGTATTTTCAAATTTCTATTAATTTTATTATTTACCATCGCAATCTTTACTTTACCATCTTGAATTATTCAATTACATCTTTTATTATAAAAGTTAGGTAATTGGAATAATTTAGGGATACTATTGCTAATTAATTTGATATTACTCTCATATATGGTTCCTCATAAGATCAACACTCGGACTCAAATCCAAATCTATACTATAACTTGTCTAGGTGCACATGCATATGCTATAAGCCTTGAACCAAGTTTTTGGCACCATTATTGAGGACCTAGTAGAGTAAACTAATTAAGAATTTAGCATAAGCCCTAAATTTCCAATTATTTTAACATGTTTGTAATAATTCTTTCCTTTAGTTATTTTTGTAATTTTCTTCCTAAAATTTTCTCTAGTTTTAAATTTTTCCTGTCTATGACCAAGAGTATCAATAAAAATCTTATGGTCTAGAAATTGAAAGGACTTCACAATATCTCCATAGAAGAGTTCATGAAATAGTGCATCTAATCAATCAAAGTCCACCACTCTAATTAAAAGAAGAGTAAGGAACATATTCTGAAAATTGACAAGAGATTGAAACCATGGCATTAAATAACAATGAAGCCAACAAGACTTTGATGGAGTTTTCCAAGCCAACGATGACTAAAGCTAAATCGGGCATCACAAGACTAGTAGTGAAAGCAATGAATTTCTAAATTTAACAGAATCTTATCTAGGTAGTTCAACAATTAGTCTAGTTTGATGGATTTGCTAATGAGGATCCCAATAAGTGCATCTCAAGTTTCATAGAGATCTGCGACACTTTTAAGATAAGCAATGTCACATATGATGTGTTAAGACTCAAATTGTCACTATTCTCCTCGCGAGGTAAGGCTAAACATTAGCTTAACTCCCTTCCTTATAGTTATATTACTGCTGGGGATAGTTTGGTTGAAAAGTTTCTAGGAAAATATTTCCTCCCACCCCTTTGTCCCCTGGTAGGACAGCAAAATTTAGAAACAATATTTCTACATTTGATCAAGTTAATGATGAGACCTTTTATGATACATGGGAGAGATTCAAGGAATTGCTGAGGTGATGCCCACGTCTTGGATTAGCCTTGTAGATGCAAGTCCAGACATTCTATAATAGGCTCAATTGTCCCATGCACCTAATGATAGATACCACAGCTAGAGGCACTCTAAGTGCTAAGACACCAAACGAAGCCCAAAAGCTTATCGAAGGCATGGCAATGAACAACTCACAGTGGAATAATATGAGATCAAAAGTCAAGGTAAGCAAGGAGTATGAAGATGATTATGTGGTTGTGGTGATAGCTTAGGCTAAGAACTTGAGTAACAAGATTCAAGGACTATTGAAGCCAATGAATTTACTGCAAGATGAGACATTGGCTAATATTGAGGTTGTTAAGTTTGTTACTAACTGTACTCAAAATTATCCTTTCAATAATACATTTAGTCCAAGTTGGAGAAATCACCTAAATTTCTCCTAAGGAAGCTAACAATAATAGGAAAATCAAAATATGCAACCCCAAAGTAGAACCCTTAATGTCAAAGAATTGCTTAATAGATTCATCTAGAGCTCAAGTGCCCATTTTCAAGCCAATGAAGCAACACCAAGAATCATTGAACCTTAACTAAGGAATTTGGAGAGACAACTCGATCAATTAGCTAGAACAGTCACTAAGAGACCATAAGGAAGCTTGCCTAGAAATATTAAGCCAAATCCTAGACCAGTGGGTTTAGATCTAAACAAGAGGAAGATGTTAACCATCAAGCAAATGATATTAAACAACAACACTCCTTAAGAGGTAGCCTAAGTTTGATTTTATTTAATTCTAGTTGTTATTTTGTTTATTTTCATTATTTTGTTGTCTTGTCATATGTCAATTTGAGTATCAAGTCCATGATAAATCAGTTAGTGTTTTTCCCTGCTTTGAACTACTTAGTTTCCTGAAAAACAATTATTAGAATTCATTCATGCAATAAGTAATTATTAAAGTTGCCAACCAATCAAATTATTATTTGATTAATTTCATGCTTTAATTCACTTTAGTTTTGAATTTTTCAAAGCACTTTCAAGAAACAAGTCAAAGGAAATTAACACAACTCAAATTAAGGAATCAAAGGAAGAATATGTCCAAAGACCACGACCGTAGGCTTAGACTGATCCTTTATTAAATAATTTTAAGAGGAAATTGGAAAAGTTCATGACGAGAGCTCTACGATCAAGACCATGCCCATAATCCTTGATTGTGGTCACAGTTTGCAATATCACGAAAAAGGAAAAGATCATAGCCACACTCCATAATCGTAATCCCTAACCATAGTCTAGTACAAATTCAAAAACCACAGGTAATTGCTTTCCATCTCATTCTAAACTTTTATTCTCTCTCTAAAACTATACTTTTCTCTCAATCCTCTCACTGTATAATCACTTAAACTTCACAAAACTTCAAGATCTAACCTTTTGCATAACAAATCCAAGGTACATACTTCATCTAGTTATTTTCTTAGATTTGTTATTGTTTTGAATAAAATTAGGATTTTTATTTAAGGTTTGATGATGAATAATGTTCCTTGCATATGTAGAGACTTTAGTTTCTAGGAGTGATTTAGGAAAGATAATACGATAAAACATGTTATTTACTCATTATTTGCTTGAAATCACTTGAAATGAACTTGTTTGCTAGAGATTAAAATCATAAAAAACATGAAGAATGTGTTTTATGTTTAAGAAGAAGGAAACTACTAAACTAGTGTTATTGGTATGCAATTTGTGGACACATGTCAGAAATACAAAAAAATTGTTATTGATCAAATTCATATGCAATCGAAGCAATCCATAGAACTCATGAATTCTCAATTTTGAATAAATGCTAACACTTTTATCAATAGAGATTGTGAATAGAAATAGGATTTATTCTTGAATTGATCATATAATTTTACTAATCCATAATTTTAATTTCATTCTATGAGAGTAATTGGTAGTCTAATAATTTGTGTCCCACTTGATTCAATGAATTTTTCTTGTAGTATTGCAATATTTCTTTTAGACCATGAGTTTATTTTTATCAAACTTGAAATCTTATTTTATCCTTAATTTTCAAAATGTGTCGAGAGTCAAGCACGTAGCTTAAAAGAACTCTTTAAGCGCTACTCTTACATACCCTTTATTGACATATAAGGAATTTTAGCAAAGGAAAAGATATATTAGGTTATCAAAGAAAGAGTTTTATTAAACTTCATTTTTGAGTTGAGAATCGCTTATCCAAGTTGGCTATGATGCCAAAATGAAACAATTGATAAAATTTGGTGATTGGGACCAACTATTAATGAGAAATGAGCCAGTTTATAAAAAATTAACACTAGAAATCCGAAGTAATTTGAGGTTAGCTTATGATACCATGGAGGATGGTATGCAAAATACTATGTATTTTAGGTGCAATGGTTAGGATGTGACCATGTAGTTTGATTAAATACCTGTTTGTATGGGACTTAATGATGCCATATAAGTTTTCATAAGGACTTAATGATGCCTATGTGTAGGAAAATTTGAGTAATAGAGGAGTTTACAACTCGAGGAGATCTAAAGCTTCTACGCTAAGAGATCTAGCTGTTGAAATTATTCACTATATGTAGGATAAAGGCTTTATCAAGAGGAAAAATAGTTAAGGAGTAGTGAATGAAAGAGACATCTTGTATTTACACAATATAGCAAAACAATGCCCCATAAATTTAGGCATTAAGATGGCTTTCTTTCTCAAGAGTCAAGCTATTAAGGTCATTCTGGTTACATTTTTACGAGTCTCGTCATCATTAGGCTAGTGAAGAATACTCATATTTTTCATGTCCTCCCTTGTATGCAAGTATTAGAGCCTCCTTCCCCATTGAGCTATGAATCCATTAAGGCTATGAGACTCCCTCTAACACTTGAGGATCCACTCCTTGAACCATTGAGAGAGGTAACATATTCATTATCTCAATTGCAACCTAGATCATCCTCTTCAGTATTTGATAAGATTAAGAGTAAAATGAGAAAAATACTAAAGAGATAGAGGACTTTGTCATATAAAGTAGACCGTACTAAAGCAAAAATTGATGTGCTCCTTGCCTACCATGGTATTCAACTGCTACTATCACCACCTATTCCAGCACCTAACTCAAATGAAGAGATTGAGGAATAGCAGATTGAGGAGGAAGGCAAGAATGTAGAGGTAGAGGATGAGAATGATGAGTGATCTTCCTTTGCAATTTTTATTTCTTTTCAAAAGACTTCATTTAATTTTTCATATTTAGATGAGTACACTTTTCTAACTTATATACTATTGCTTTTTCTTTAGATAACTATTTAACTTTTTATAAGTTGTAAGTTCTAAAGGGTGCTAACATTTTGATACTTAAATTAGCAATAGTATTCTTACTTAGTTTATTTTATCTAGTTAACATCTTCTTTTCATTTTATAGTTAGTTCTTTTTGTTAAATACAAAGAAAAGTTTGAGCTTAATTAGATAAGTGGAATTTAAATCCTAGACTTTAGAATTTTTTTCAAGATCAATGTAGAAACAAGGGAAGTCCCAATTCTTTTCTTTTATTTTTCTCCCATTTTTATTTTGAATTGCATTATTATACTTCACATTGAGGATAATGTATAAGTTAAGTGCAAGGGGAAAGGATAGATTATGTATATTAATAATTTGGAAATATAAACACTTAAGCCTTTGAATTATTTCTTAAATTAGAAAAATTAGAAATTTAAACCTCCTCTATATAAGCAAGCAAATTTTCTTTTTCCTAAATTTGCCCACAATCCTTTATGACTTTAGTATACTTTACTGAATTTGAGTAATTAAATTCCTATGATTCAGAGTTTCTTATTACTTAAGCTTAGACTCGCAATTAGAATAGATATAGATGAGTTAACGACTAGTTATTCTTATCTCTGAGCTTAATTCTAAAAGATGTTATCTATCTTTCTTTTTCAAAATTTTTAAGATTGGATGAACAAAGGAGATTTGTTCTTTGAAAGTCTTTTGAAAAATCAAAGTAATTAGAGACATAAATAGAATTAAGAAAGAATTGGTAAGGATTGATCTTGGTTCTTTAGAAGAGTATGATTCTTTCTTGCTACCAATTACACAAAGGAAATTAAATTAAAAAATTGTTAACAATTAGCCTTAGTCTCTTGGAAGAGTGAGATGCTTTTTCACTAATGATTATTAAATGGATAAAAGAGCTAAATTAGTAAGGATCGGCTTTGGTCTATTAGAAAACCAAGGTTTTTTCTCAATGCTTATAAGATTTGATAATGAAATCAAATTGAACTTAAAAGCCTCCTAATGAAAATTGAATGAAGTAGATAGACAATCATAAGCTGAGTTGATATAACATGCATCTAGTATAGGTTTTCAAAATAAAATTAGTAAGGGAAGATTTCCCTCTTCTTGAGTTAGAGTAGTGAAATTTTGATAACTTTTTCTTAGCTTATTGATTTTTGTTTTAATCTCTAGTTTTATTTTAGTGATATGGCTAACTCTAAATTATTGGGATTGACTATCGAAATTCAATAGCTCCTAAAGAGTTATTATTTAAGTGTTCTAAGGACATTATAGAATTAAGGAAAAAGGGTGATTTTGAAAAATTTTTGTGAAGCTACTTAAACTTAAGCATGCAATTTCTAAAGAATAATGTTTAAGTTCCTTATCCTTAATATTTTTATTGTTTTGATTGAGAAAAAGCAAAAGCACAAGTGTGGGGGAATTTGATAACATGCAATTATCATACATATTCTAAAGCAATTTTGCATGTTAATTTAACTAATTTCATGGTGAATTAGAGAGTAATTTATATAATTTTCATTTATAGGGACTTCGAAGGCATTTGATGAACTTTAGAAGACTTTTATCAAG
Organism: Lumnitzera littorea; assembly: GCA_024138015.1. Taxonomy (NCBI): domain Eukaryota; kingdom Viridiplantae; phylum Streptophyta; class Magnoliopsida; order Myrtales; family Combretaceae; genus Lumnitzera; species Lumnitzera littorea. Next base: position 63,082,969 of record JAMXBB010000004.1, on the reverse strand, counting down.
CTTTGGAGCATATTGGAACAAAAGCATTAATCAAGGATTTAGAGTAGAAAGATTTCAAACAAGAAACGAAGTTTATGAGAGGATACGGTTGTAGACCACATCTATGATCTATGGCTATATAACCTTTGTCTTTGATTTTTATCGAATTTTGAAGATTTCATATTACGTTACAAGATCATGCCTTATAACTACAGTCATACACTCTAGGCATAAACATGCTGTGATTTATGAGTCTTCTAATTTTGTTAAGTTTACTGTGTAAATCTAGGTCCAACTCTTATAAATAGTTGTTCAGGCCTAGGTTTATGGAGGAGCCCTTTTGAGTAGAATTAGTAGGGAAAAAATTACAAAGGTTCCTATACTTTTCTTCTATTATAATGTCTCTATTTTAATTTTCTTAGTAAATTATTATTGAACCCTATATTGTAGTGTAGCTTTTATCATTGATATTGAAATTAAATTTATCATATTTACATATTGTGATCTCATTGTACTATGTTTATTTTATTTTTAATTCAATATACTGATGATTGAATTAATGCTAGAGTCTATTATAAAGTTCACGAGAGGATGTAATATGACTAACTGGTACAATTATACAAAATTGGATGACTAAACATCTAGTAGTTTGATTTCTCCAAGTTATGGCAACTTAATAGTGAGATTTAAGAATTTCATGTGATTTTGTGATACTTCATTTAGAAGCGATTTGAGGAGGGTAGTCTTAAGATTAGGATTTAGCTAAGAGACATGAGTCGAGTTAGTTTATAATAAGAATTTTTACGATCTAATATTGCAATTAAGATAGAATAAGTCGCTTACAGGTAGATAGTAAATAACAATAAAGATTTACTAAGGAAAATGTTTGCTTCTTTATTGTTCTTTTCTTCTATTTATGTTTAAATTTCTATTATTTTTATTATTTGCTATCGTGATCTTTACTTTACTATCTTTAATTATTCCATTATATCTTGTATTGCAAAACTTAGGTAATTGGAATAAAATAGAGATACTATTACTAATTAATTAAATATTACTCTCATATATCGTTTCATGTGAAATTGTTACTCAAACTCAAATCCGAATTTATATTACAATTTGACTAGGTACACTTACCTATACTATAATTCCCAAACCAATAGAGCATAAGCATCTCTCTAATTATCTATCTATAGATTTTCCATAATTCTACTACTTTCATTTCTAAGTAAACTTGTTATTTAAATAATGTACTAAGAGAATTTAATGGAATTTGTTTAAGGAAATAAAAAAACTAAAGAACATACACATTATCTTGAAATTACTATATTGGATGGCTTTGACATTTAAGCAATAATTGCATTCAATTTACTAATAAAAAAGAACATTATCTTAAATCCAAAGAATCAACTAACATATTAAATAATAGAAAACACCTTATGAAACTATCTTATATAGATATATGTGTTTACAAATGATCTAATTTATACAAACCATTACATCATTAAACATCATCTATAACAAATACTAATTATCTATATCACTAAGCAAAATATGAAAGAGAAAAGAATAACCATATTAATAGGCCTAAATGCATGACCTAGAAATGATCTCGCCCTTTTTTAACCTTATGAGCAATGACTATGTAACGCACTACCACTACCACCACTTAAGGCTTCATTAACCTCTAACCACCAACCTCTTCATCAAATATAACCTCAATTTGATGATTGAAAAATTCATGAAATGATAAAAAGTTCAAAAAATTTTACACCAACAACTTACATTTAATGGAAATCAATTAAAATAAATTAATCACTATATAAATAAAGATCATAAAAAAATAAATTGATGAAGAATTAGTACCATTAAAAGAGGGAGAGAGAACTTGTAATTTTTTAAGGTTAAAAAACCTTATTAAAGAGATAAGAAAGCTAGTCATAGTTGTAAGAGAAAAGGAAAATTTTAATGAATAATATGACATAAAACACACATGAAATATAGTAAATGGAAAACATAATTATAGGTTCAACAATTACTTTCATAGGGAGAGAAGGGGATATAGGATTAAAACGTTAATTTTATCCTTTCAATATACATAGTAATTATAGGTGTTTTTCTAGTAAATATATTGATAAGTATGATCATAGTGAAATTATGAATAGATCCATAAGCTAATAGCAAGTATTTTAATTTTATGCATAAAATTTATTGGATAGATATGGAGTGAACAAGAATATATTTACTTAATAATATAAATTTAAATATTTTGCTTATTTGCACAATTATATGTTAATAAATTAATTCGTTCTTCGATTTATTCAATTGTGTTTGTAAATTATTCCATTTTAATATTATGGAACTAATATTTCATACCACCATTACAATTGCTTATATGAATAAGGTTGATAAAACCTAACCTTTTACTAAATTAGACATGATAAGGACCTAACTGAAGACTCAAACAAACTTGATATGATATGATAAGATTTGATAAGACAACTAGACAAAAAAACAAGATACATACAAGAATTAGAATAAGGAGGAAACATGAACTCGCCATTCGCATCTCATATATATACATTTTAAAGTGCATACAAAATATTCAATTCTTTTCTTTTTCTTTTGGATTAAGTATTTTAATTTGTTATATGCTTTCTCTTCCTATCCCCTATTTGTTGGGACTATTATTAATGCTGTATTTTTAAAAATAGACATAACTATTTAAATCCTTCTTAGTGTTATATTACTCCTCACCATGGAAGGTTTTGTTCTATGGAGTAGTTTGTCATAATTTTAATTGTTATAATCATCATCATGAATACCATCATTAAATATAATTATCCTTTTATTGTAATTCTTCTTTTCACTATGAACATATAGTGAGATAATTATGTTATTTTTCAAGTCATTTTTTAATAATAATAATAATAATGGGGTGCTAGTCAATACAAACTCTTATTTGTTTGTGAAAATCTAGATTAGGTTTCGGGTCATTGGGTGTAAGGTTTTTACTTATAACTAGTTGATACATTTGTAGATGGATTGGATGTTTCTATCAACTTAGAGTTGCCATGGTCGACCACTTTTTCATTTATAAGTTTAAATATAGTTTATTTTATGTCCTTATTTAATTTTTTATTTCCTTATGTTGCATCCTTTCTATCTTTAAGATTGTTTATTTCTTATTTATTAATTGTTACTTATAGCTTTTTTGCTTTTTTCTTTACCAATCAATTAAGATTTAATGTATACTTCTCATTACATAATGATTCTCTAATATTTATCTCTATTCTCATTATATAATTATTTTATCAAACATTACCTCCATATTTCATCATTTAATAGTTAACAATACTTATAATTGAAGTTTGAGATTCATCTGTTTTTATCTTCTTCATTGACTTTGATTGTCTAATTTGTTATCTCTCTATAGGAAGTTATATGTAAAATTTATTTTTGATTTATCAGTTATTAGTTATTAATTTCATATTTTATTACTTAGTAGCTGACAAAAGTTTTATGAAGGTTATCAATATCCACTTATTATGCAATATTCATATCAATATTCCTCATTTGACATCCTTAGTAATGACAATTCCTAATTCTTGTATTATTTTATTATTCTTATATTCTAGTTTTATTCATCAATTGAAAGTTTGATATGTATTTATGTCTAATATTTAAATTTTTGTAATCAATTCAAAAATATTCCATCTTACCATATATACAAATCTTATAAAAGAAAAATAATTAAGCATATTTTGCTTGACCTATATATATATGCATATTTACTTCATCATAAACCATTATTAAGGATTCTAATGCATCTATTACCTCTTAAAAATAAATACAACAAAAATTTTCAAAATTAGGGATATAATCAAGACAAGTTTAAGATAGGTCATAAAAACCCATATCCCACTTTACTTCTCTAATAGTTCCTAGAATTCATCTTAAAACCCTACTAAGTTTACAACAACACACCTATAGCTTGGCCCATTACCCTCATAGGGTACCTATTCCCAACGCATCCATCTTATTACAAAGAAATGTAACTCTTATTCAACGAGTTAATACTTATATTTAATGATCAAACGTTCTTAATATGCACTATAAGTTTAAATTTCACATTCCTTTATAAATAAGTTTGTGTTTCTATTTTCCTTATTGGAGAAATTGCAAAAGCATGGTTACATTTGCCTACTTGGATGTTTTTGTAAATTCATGATTCGTGTTTATATATCATCTTTTCAATTGATCCAGAATAATTAATTTTACAAAATAATAAATATATCATAAAATAAAAAAATTAAAGAAGATAAAAATTGTTTCCAATTGAAAAATAAAATTACTTAAGCCATGAAAAATGAACTTGATGTGAATAGGGATCTTAATTCTTGTAAAATTATGTAGATAAAGAGATAACCAATTAGTAGAGAAGGAACTAGAACATTAGCCAGCACAACTTTGTGTACAACCAAAGCGATCTATCACATACTTGTACAACCAACAATGCTAATTTTATACAAGGCTAGAGAGAGAAGCAAAATCAAGCCAAAATAGAACAAAATAGAGTAGCTATAGCATAGAGAGAGAAAGAAAACAAAACAAACCCTTTTACACTTTCTCCTCACAATGCACAGAATTCTATAGAAAATGCAAAACCAAAGCTCCATTTCATAGCAAACCTTAATCCTACCCTAAACAATGAGAGTTTCAAAACAACTAAACTTATTAAGTTTATGTACAAGAAATAAGGTGAAAGACAAAGTTTAAGAACATTATTATTTTATGTTTAGTCCTCAAGTGCTTGGTTCTCATCCCAATGCAAGCTATCAATGAGACAGATTTGGTCTAGCATAGTATGTAGTGGACTGGCATAGTATGCAATTGTCACAATGAGAATAGAGTAGAAAGTGAGAGGAAGAAGATGAGATAGATCTAAGGATATGCATAGTTTGTGGTTGACTAGTTATTTTTTGCCATGATAAAGACTATAGTGGAGAGAAGGAGAAGACGAGATAGAATGACTTGTAGCTAAGGATTTTGAATTTCATCCTTAGGGAATATACTTTAGTTCTTTAGGATAAAGACACAAATGTAAATATTATATCATTAATTTATTATTTTTTATCAAGTAATAGGCTTCCCATCATGTTTTCTAAAATTCCTAGAGCTCATCCCAAAATCTTATAAGGTGTTGAGTCATATTTCAAAACCCATCTAAAAACCCTATATGGTATTACCCTTAGGATATTTAGTAGGTTTAATGGGTTGGTTACCTTATACCGACCTACCAATTGCATCCTCATTCAAAACATTGAATAACGATAATAAGAATGAAAATACCAACAATCCACATGGTGATTTCTTATATAGCTCGTATTAGGCTTCATTGAGCTTACAAAAAAGTAAAGATGGGTTTCAAAATTTAAGTCTTAAGCTCCTCTCTAAATACTTGGATATGCCTTATTTATAGTAATGGATTAATGGGGCTGGATCTAACTTAGGTGCCCATGCTAAGGCTTAGCTAGACTTATTAGGCAAGGCATGGGTCTTGAAATAAAAGGCCCAATGATGGTCCTACTTGTATCCTACTCATAGATCATCTTATCATATCAAATGCATTTCAACCATTAGAGCTACAGTAGTTAGTTAGCTCAACACTCTATAAGTGATTTATTCACAACTTTAAACTATTGTAGCTTTACTAATTGAGCAATTGACCAAGGTTACAATGAGTAGAAAGAGCTTGGAAATCAAGAATGGAAGACCATCAGTTTTTAACCAAAAGACTTAGTATGGATCCACCTTAGCAAAAAAAGTTTCTCGAGCCATAGAAGCAATAAGTTGTCACTACGACCTCTTCCTACTCAATGGCTATGGTGTTTATCCAACCTTCAATGCAATTGATGATGTTCCTTATGTCCTAGATGATGCTAAGTCCAATCTTTGATAACCTTAAGGAGATAATGGGAATTTGAGTTCCTTACAAGACAATCAAACCTCTAGACCCATGATCCATGACTCATGCTCGGCTTTAAGGCCTCCAAAACCTAACACAAAGGATCATTAGTGGATAGCTAATAAAGCACAAGCTAACCTATATTAAGGGCTACTAATTTTAGCAAGTTCTTAGTTGTTGCACCTTCATCTAACCAACTAAATCCATAGACAACCTAAACTAGTAAGGCCTAATATTTAGTCTCTTGAACTCTAATAGCTCAAGGGGTTCCACTTGAGTGATCACTAGCTTATTTACAAGCTAAAGTAACTTCTCTCTAACTTACTCTCCATTATTGCTATCCGCTTACCCAGCGTCACATTCTCGTACAACTTCATCCTTTTACTATTAAACATAAGGGTAACCTTTGTCCAATACGTATTTTGGCATCTACATCATGTACATGTTTCTAGAAATATTTTGTTACATTCTTTTACATATCTAACCTTATTTGATGTGTAATTTTCACTGCTTTTGGATTATATACCTATCAGGACTCTACAAGGGGCTTAGTAGGATTACCTAAAATTTCCATAACATGTGTGCACCCATGATATGAAAACCGCTTTGCAAATTAAAGATTGCAAGACTTTAAATAATAAATCACTAAGATTACTGATTTTTTTTAAGTAATTAATTTATTATAACATAACATAACATATAAATATAAATAATTATAGATATCCGATATCCCATAGCTCCTCAGAATTACAGAGAATCGGTATCCCCTACCAAATAATAAGACATGATATGCTAACATAAGAAAAAAAATATGCAAGGAAAAATTAAATTATAGTAAGTTCTAATATATAAATATTTTCTACAAAGGATGTTTATGTAACATCTAAAGAGTACTTAGTTACTTCTAATACTAGTATACATATATTCATCTCACACTCAACACTTGAGATATATCCTAATTCCATCGTAAGTAAACCTACAAAAAGGAACTAAGGAGGAATGAGCATGAAACAGCTCAATGAGTTCGTTCCTCACCACTACTATTCAAGCAAGTTATCACACATTATTATCACATATGTAAGCAAGCTATCTATATACAAAATGAATGCAGGTGCGATGAATGTAAGCAACACATCCATTGGAGTCCGAAACTATGGAAGGTGTAGAATTATATCGTCTACATTTTAATTATCCCCTGTACTTACCCGCACAGGGTACCTCAGCTTTCTCGCATGAGGTTACCTAAGGGTACCACCCCTTTAGGCAACACTCGACTATTACCCTAGTCGAGAAAAGAGTTTCAATCTAAATAGAGAGATTCTAAACTAGGACTATCCACCCTTCAAGGCCCCTCGGGCACAAACTTGCAAGTCCTCTCACAACCAAAATTAACTAAGGCCTTATAGGCATCATAAAGCAAGTCCTCTCGCTATCAAGTGGAGAACCATGTTAACTTTGCCTTAATGATAATATCATTTCTGGCATTGTGGCTCTTATCAAAATCGTACAAAATATGTTTAAGCTTAGGAAAACTTTTTCCAAAAATACCCTTTTCAACATTTTGCAAAGCTAGTACCTCCATCCATACATTTACTAAGTCATAGACATGCAACGAATAGAACCGGTTATTTGGGTTAGATATTTATATTTATAAATTTTAAAAAAGTGATCACACAGATGATGGCATACAAGCAGAACAGTCATTCAAACATATAAGCAACAACAAGCAGTAAAACATCATACAAGTAATACGTACAAGCAAGTAGCAGGTCATTAGAACTCCCTCACCTGGATTATTGCTCATTCTCTAAGCCTTTGGGGTTTCCAAAACTCGATATTGAACACCTAAATCAAAATAGTAAAACTTATAAGTATTTTGAGAAGTCAGACTCCTCAGTTAACTAAAAGTCTATTGTAATTTATCTAATTTCCTCTAATATAACCTAAGTATAATGTATATAGGGTTCATCATACTTAATGGGGTTAATAGTAACCATTTTCTTATATTTGTAAGTTATGAGATTTCCTTTATGTATTTTGTAACTTTTTCATTCTAATTCCGATATTTGTGAACTTATAGTCGTTTTTCATCATTTTCGGACGCACGTTCACACGATGATGTCCGTTTTGGACGTTAAGACTCGTGTTTTATGATATGGGCTAAATTTATTAAAATTTTATCTTATTGAAGTTTAATTATTCTTATTGCTTGTGTTTATATCCTAATTTAGGATTTAATGATTGAATTAGCTATTTGATTCTTACACTTAGGAAATTTTACATTAGTATTACTAATTTATGTACTTAATTAAGTTTCATTCAATTTAGGAAGTATCTTAGGATTTAAGAGATTTTCGACTTCTAAGTACATGTATATACCTATGTTATATGCTTATGTGATCTTATTATTTCTTCTTTTATAAACCTATGCTTATATCATCGCTTATGTAATCACTTGATGATGTCATGGCTTATTAATCCTTTGATGACGTCATTGCTTACATCATTAATCTATTATTATCTTTTTATATTTACACACTTTATACATATGTGATATACATGCCTATACTTCTAATATATTAATATGTATACTTGTGTGCTTATAAGTATTTATACATATGTACTTATACATATACTAATACACATATCCATATACGCATATGGTGATATACGTATTTTCGTATGCCTTATCTACCCCCTTAAGAAAGCTTCTCAAATTTCATCTTTTTATATTTTAAGGGTATATTTAACATGGTATATGTATATATAGTTAGTAGATGTTTTAATTTAGGTTATGTATATAATGAATACTTATGTATAAAGGTCTTTATACATGTATATCTCTAGTATACCCTTATGTACACATACTCAAAGACATGTACACATATATCTTCTTCCATTACCTAAAGATTTCTACACTACCACATGTAAAGATTGAAACTTTAGGCCTAAAGCAACATATATATACACAACACATAACTACTTAACTTATCCTACTCTTCTTCTAACTAGTAAAGAAGATGAAGCAAGACATAGTATCATAAGTATATACCTTAATTTTGCTCTTGAAAATGGATGAAAAGTTGAAAAGGAAAGAAGAGTGAAAGGGGAAGGGAAGATATGGTTGGAAAGGGGAAGAAGAAAGAGACTTTGTTTTGTTTTAGTTTGTGTTTAAAAAAGTGAAGAAAAGTGGAGTTTAGAAGAAGGAAGAAGTGGACGGCACAAAAAGAAAAAAAAAAAGAAGGAAAAAGCCAAAAGAAAAGAAAAGAAATCATAAGAAGGAAGATATTTTTTTTCAAATGAAAGGGACATTTTTGTTAACTTTTCCAAATGTTGACTTTGGTCAACATGTGTTAACTTAGTCAACTTTTCATACATAATGTAGTAATTAAAGAAAATTAAGGGAAAAATTAAGGAAATGAGACATTTGGTGAATTGATTAGTGAAAATAGATGATGAGATCTTACTTTAGGTATTTACATCCTATATACACCATTTGGTAAGCTACTTAGTATAATTAAGATGAAAATTGTCATTTAGGGTATTAATGTTCACTACATGTAACCTAAGTCTCAACTAAACCCTTAACTCTATGTAATACTAATCTAGTTATATATTTAGAAGATAAATGTGATCTATGATGCAATATCTTAGTTTCAAAGGGATCACTTAAGTATTCAAAATATTTATGCATAATTGAAAGTTACCTTTAATCGTTTACTAATGAAATAGCAAAATATGGAGGATATATTATCACTTAGGGTTTTAGGGTAAATTATGGTGAATTAGTGCTTTTATATCCTTAAAGTTATAGTTTTAGGGTTTTTATTACTTCCGAGTACAATCTCTAGTGTTTTTACACATTTAGGGTTTAATATATTCATACGCGATTAAATCTTCGATTGTTATCTTAAGGTTTTGATAAAGTTCGAGATTAACTTTTGTAGTTACATATATTTGAGGTTTTAGGGTCTTTATATGCGATTAGAGGTTCAATTGATAATTTAAAGTTTTTCATATTCACTTTAGGTTTTGAATTGAGATTTTAATTAGTTTTAAATCTTATTAGCTTTATTAACTTCAAGAAATCATCTACAGTTTGGGCATTTGATTCTATATTTAGAAAGCTAAATTCACGAGGTTTATAATACCTGTCTTTTTTTTTTTTTTTTACCTTAGTAGAGGCTCATGTAAATAGCCTCCATTTATATTAAGCATACATCATCCTCAATTTTTTTAATATACTATATTTCGATTTCTTGAGAAAGTTATTACAAGTTACTCCCTTCTTCTCTTATTTGATTTCTTTAGCTAAAATCAATATTAAGAGTCCTTAGATTTATACCATGTACAATATCAAGTATTATTATAGGTTATATAGTGTTACTAGTGTTCATTTGGTATATCATATTTATATGCATAACTCACAAATAATTAAAACCCAACTTAAACCCACTTCATTTTCTTCTTTTCTAAGACATGTTTGTCCCTAATTTATGCCTTAGTGAATATATTGTAAAGCCCAAAAGAAAATAATAATAATAAAAGGAGCTAAATAAAATAAAGAATGGTTCTAAGGCTAGTATGGCTTGTTATTAACTAATGCCTATGAGTGCATTTTAGTCAATAGAAAAGTTTAGGGAAAACGCTTCCCCTCTCTCTTAATCAAAGATTTAAAAGCTGCAAAAACTCTATCTCTAACCTGTTTGCCTCTTTTACTTAACCTTAAATAGAACTTCGTCAAACCATTATGGAATCCTATAGTCAAAACTCAGACTTTTTATTACAAGGAACGAGAATTCACTATAGAGTAAAGGAAAAACATGAAAGAGTTAATAGATCTTAGTAAGTTTTCTAATCTCTCTTGCAAATTCGTTTTTCCTCATAGGAGGGTGTTAAGCCCTAAGAGAAATCCTGTTTTCCAGTGTTTTAAGGGTAGAAATTCGAGCCTTATGTGTTGGTTAACCATGTAACATGTAAGTCTCTACGAAACCTTATTTTTCTTCATTGATTTTGTGAGGTTACAAGTGAATTGTGGGTTATCATTTGTCAAAATCTTAGAGATTTGAGTTTTGAATGTGAAAAGGGGATGAAGGATGAAGGATGATGTGAAAATTGATTAGGATTAGGATTGGTCTTAGTTTGGTTATGGATTTAGTTGAACAAATTTTTCCAAGTTATGCTTTGAAGTGCTGGAAATTTATGCAAATCACAAGTTGTAAGTAAGAGCTGATTTACCGATTGAAGGTGGTGGGAGGATTAACTTAAGAGCTAGCCCATTAGTATTTGGAGTCGGTTTGTGGGGTATTAGCAATTGGTCTGCTGGCTCTTTTAGGTTAGCCTATCTTTTGTTGAGCCAGCTTAATGATTCATTGATGGACCATCAAGCTGACGTTCCCCTATATCTTTTCCCCATGATGTTTCCAAGTATATTTGAAGTCGCGATTTAATGTTTTTCCTTTTTTAGTAGTCGTTAGGATGTTCTAAATTTCTTTTCTACTAGTTCTTCTAAAGTCCTGCCAAACCTAAGATTGAAAAGGGAATAGTGCTAAATTAAAGTTGGTTCTAGCTCTAATTATAGAATATTTCATGCTAATAGATTCTAAGTAATTTGTTGAATCAAAAGCTGGTATTATTGTTTTCTTTGATCTAGGTACAGACACTTGGTTGCTTGTTGTGTTTGTATAGGTTATGGTTGTAATATGTATCTAGAATTAATGCAAACAAGGATTTAATAACGTAACGCTACTTGTGCTTGGCTTTGACCTCCCATTGGTGGGGTCTAATTAGATTGGTAAGGCACATGGTGATTGTACACTACTTACCTTATGGGGATTCCATATTGAGATGACATAATTAGATTTTTTAGCAAGGGTTATTGGGTGATGGGTAAGACCTACACCAATATTTATATATATCTATATATTGCTTTGGGAGTCATGAGTTACCCTAAGTCTTGGGATATTGAGATTGGGTTGTTTACTAATTAATAATTAAGATAATAAATAATGCTTGTTGCATTAAATTTTATTATGTTTGCATGTGTATTATGCCTATATGAATCATGCTCTTATGCTTTAGTATACTATACTAGGCGTAAATTATGCTTCAGGGACTTATTGTTTTTCAGTTGCTAGTACAGGTTCTATGGATTATGATTATTATTACTATGATGAAGAGACTAATTGTTATTACTTTGACAATGGGATGGGATTCGCTTAGAAGTTAGACTTTTTTTCATTGGATTCTATTGGAGAATTATGAATGGTTATTTTATTATGAGTTGTTATTTGTAAATTCTATAGGGGTCTCCTATAACTCCTTATTTGATTTAATGTGTTGTTTGGAATATGATCCTCCTTGTTTAGAGTTTTATTTGAATTGAATGAGTTAAAGAAGTTTCAAAATTTGAATAAGGTGCTTATTGGTGGCATGTATTCATAGATAGGTGGTTAATTACGTCACTGTTTATTTAATGTTGAGGAGATATTTAATGTAAGTTGGTGGCTATATGTTTATTTGTGGATTATAAATAGGTAGTAAGTTACTATGTACCTTAATGTGTTAGTTTTTAAGGCTAACATGTGCTAGGGCTATAGCTTATAAGGTTCCAGGGTATTACAGCTGTTAGTACTAATGGAGTAATAAGTTATGGATTAATAGAAGGCTTAAGTAGTTAATTGATAAGATGGTGAGATGTGAAGATAGTTGGCAGGGTAAGGGCTAAGTTAAATTTGAAATAGTATTGTTGTTAAATTGTTTGCATTCAACTTATCTATGTTTACTTATTAATCCTATCTAGTAATTTCTTGTTATTTTCCCCTATTTTTAAATATTCCTTTACCTTTATCTTTTGTTCTTTCCCTTTATAGAATGCCTAGGCATGGTGGTGTAGAGTCCAATGCTTCTTCTCAACCTTAGAGAGAGAGGGCTAAAAACCTTAACCTTATCCCTTTACTTGTCCTTGCTCAAAATCAATAAAATCCTAATACCCTAATATTAGGGCAAAGGCAGTCTCAATAAGACTAAGGATTACTTATGCTAGGTGTAGCATCACCTCAACAAAATCAAAATCATGACTTGGGGTTTGATAATGTGACTACTACTTAGATGTTGAAAACTATGAATGCCATGATGTGGATGATGGCCTAATAGCACCAACAAATTCAAAGGGATATGAAAATATTGTAAGCCAATGTTAAGGCTTGGCGATAGGATAGGTAGGCTACTAAGCAACTAGAGATGGACTGCTTTTTAAATGTAGCTAAGGAGTCCAATCCTTAGCTAGATGATGTAGTAGTTGTAGAGGATTGCATCAGATAGACTAAGGAAGCCTTTGCTATAGTTGAAGTGCCAGATGATAAGATTGATTATGCTTTGATCATATTGAGGAGTGATGCCTCAAAATGGTAGGGTAGTGCTCCATGTACACTGCTAAATGTGGATTAGCTAAACTAAGTTGGATTCAAATAGGCTTTCATTGATTGATGCATTCTTAATAGCATTAGAGAATAGATGTAGCTAGCTTATCAAATGCTTCAATAAGGGACATGATTAGTAGTAGACTACGAACCTAAGTTGGATCATGAAGCTAGTTTTATACCTAAGGCAACTAGAGCAAATGAATAGTAGTGGGTTAACTACTTTATCCATGGCATAGAACCTATGATACAAGAACGGTGGTAGGGTTCCAACCTATAATTTATTCTAATGTAGTGAATATGGCTAAGTGTAAGTCATTAACAAGAAAACAAGATCAACTAAGTCGTAAGGCGAGAGTAACTTTCAAAAAGAGGCCAATTTGAGTTATGCTTAAGAATTGAGAGAGTTGCCAAGAGGCCTACTCCAAGGATTGTTATGAAGGACTGTAGAGACAAACAAATCGTGATGCAAGCTAGGCACATGACTTTGCCATTAGCTCCTTAAGTTAGAGCTCTAGAGCCTATTATGACATGTATATGATGCTTTGAACCATGTGACCAGTTATATTGTCATAGTGTTTATAGATGACATTCTTGTATACTCTAAAAGTTGCAAAGATCATGCTGAGCATATGAGAATTATTTTGGTAAGTTAAAGGAAGAAATGATGTACATCAAGTTTAGTAAATGTGATTTTAAGATTGAGTAGGTATCATTCCTTGGGTAAATTGTAAATAGGGATGGCATATCTATGGATCCTGAGAAGATAAAAGCAATTGTTCACTAGCTAAGACTTACCATGATGTCAAAGGTTAGAAGCTTCTTAGGCTTAGCAGGACATTATTGAAAGTTTTTAGAAGGTTTCTTAATAATAGCAACCCTAATAACCTAGTTGACTTAGAAAGGTTTCAAGTCTAAGTAGACTAATAGATATGAAGAGAGCTTTCGTTAACTAAAGGATAGATTAGTGATTGCACCAATATTGGCATTACCTCATAGTAAGGAGGAATTTGTGACATATAGTAATGCTTCCATTTAGGGTTTAGCGTGTAACCTTATGTAGTATGGCAAGGTAGTTGCTTATGGATCCTATCAATTGAAGCCATATGAGAAGAACTAAGCTACTCATGACTTAGAGTTAATGGTTATAGAACATGCATTGAAGCAGTAGTGGCATTATTTAGTAGGTAAGAAGTGCAAGGTGTATACCAAGTACAAAAGCCTTAAGTACTTCTACACTCATAAGGACTTGAATATGTAGTAAAGACACTGTCTCAAGCTAGTAAAAGATTATGATTTAGACATCTAATATCACCTAGAAAAGGAGAATGTAATGGCTGATGCTCTAAGTAGAAAAAAAGTAAGGAAACCTAGCTAGTTTGCTTGCTTCACAGCATCCATTACTTGAAGAGATGTGCAAACTTGAGTTAAAAGTGCTAACTAGAGAAATAAACATTAAATTGGCAAGTCTTTAAGTACAGCCTACCATATTAGATAGAATTAAAGTCACCCAAGTGGAGGATAAGAGTTTATAGCAGCTTAGGAGTAAGATAGAAGTAGGAAAAGCACTAAAGTTCATAGTTGATGTAGAAGGGTTTTAAAGATGTGAAGGTAGGTTATGTGTTCCATTACGCGTTAGGCTAAAGGATGAGCTACTTGAGGAAGTGTATTACTTGACATATACAGTACACCTTAGGAGCATAAAGATGTACAAATATTTAAAGGCCTATTATTGGTCAAATCATATATACAGGGAGATAATTAAGCATGTATCCAAGCTAAACTTATCAAATGATTAGAACTGAGCACCAAAGGCTAATAAAGGAGTTGCAACAATTGCCTACCCTAGAATGGAAATGGGAATATGTGACTATGAATCTTGTCATTGCCTTACTTTAAACTTTGGCGAAACATAACACAACATGGGTGGTTATGGATCAGTTGACTAAGTTTGCATAATTCATCCCTATAAAGAACAAATGTTTGATGGAGAATCTCATTAAGTTGTATGTTCCTAAAGTTCTCAGATTGCATGCAATTTTGGTATCCATTACCTTTGATAAGGATATTAGGTTTGTGAGGAAAAGTTTGGTGGAGTTTACACAAGATAATAGGCACCAAGTTATGATTTAGTACCCTTTTCTACCTTCAAACAAATAGATAGTCAAAACATACCATTGAGATTTTGGAGGAGTTACTAAGGGCATATGCACTTAATTTCGATGGTCAATGGGATCAACACCTACCATTAGTACAGTTCACCTACAACAATAGTTACCAAGCAACTATTTAGATGGTTCTAAATGAAGCCTTGCATGGACGGAACTATAGGTCGTTGATTCACTAGATGAAAGATAGTTGACTAGATTGGATATAGTACAAGAAATTATAGATAAAGTCGGATTGATCGGGCAAAGAATGTAAGCTACCCAAAGTCATTTGAATAGCTATGTTGATAAGAGATGATGCCTATTGGAGTTCTAAGTGGGGGATGAAGTATTGTTGTGAGTGTCTCTAACAAAGGGTATCGTTAGATTTAGTTTGAGAGGAAAATTAAGTCTAAGGTTTATTGGCTCCTTCAGAATCTTAGAGAGAATTAGGAAAGTAGCTTATAGGTTAGAGCTTCCTCCAAGGCTTAAGGATGTACAAAATGTGTTCCATGTATCGATGCTAAGGAAGTATAAATAAACTAACTCGGGATAGGAAGAGGAGCCTCATGTGCAAGTGGTGGACTTAGAACACCTCTAGTTGCAACCTGATATGTTCGTAGAAAAGCAACTAGTTAAGATAGTCGATACTAAGGACCAAAAGCTAAGGAGAAGAAGTATACCATATGTTAAAGTCTATTGGTCAAACCAATTTAAAAGAGAAGTAGCATAAGAGCTGGAGGAGGAAATTAGAAAGAAGTATCTAAAGCTATTTCAGAATCAAGGTAAGTAACTTTCGAAGACGAAAGTTTTGTTGAGGGGGTAAAGCTATAAAGCCCAAAAAAAACAATAATAATAAAAAAAAGTTAAATAAAATTAAATGAGGAATGGTTCTAGGGCTAGTATGACTTATTATTGATTAATGCTTATGAGGACATTTTAGTCAATAGAAAAGTTTAGGGAAAACCTTCCCTTTTTCTCTTAGTCAAAGATTAAAGTTGCAAAAACCCTACCTCTAACCTTTTTCCCCTCTTTTGCTTAACGCTAAAAAGAATTCCTTCAAACAACTATGTAATCCTATGAACAAAACTCAAATTTCTAATTAAAAGATGCAAGAATACACTATAAAGTAAAGGAAAAAGCAAAAGAATTAAGGGATATTGGTGAGTTTTCTAATCTCTTATAAGTTCACTTTTTCACCATAAGAAGGTGTTAAACCCTAAGAGAAATCTTGTTTTACAGTGTTTTAAGGGTAGAAATTCGAGCCTTATGCATTGGTTAATCAAGTAACATGTGAGTTTCCATGAACCTTTGTTTTTCTTCTTTGATTTCATGAAATTATAATGAATTGTAGGTTATGATTTGTCAAAACCTTGGAGATTTGAGATGTTGAATGTGAAAAAGAGATGAACGATGATGTAAAAATGGATTGCAATTGGTTTTAGATTCAGTTGAATGAAATTTTGTAGGTTAAGCTTCAAATTTGCAAAAAAATTCTATAGATGGCAACCTACTAGCAAGAATAACTTGTTGGTTTAGTGTAGTGGGAGGATTAACTTAAGAACTGGCCTACTAACATTTGGAATCGGATTTTGGAGTGCCAACAACTGGTTGCTGGTTCTTTTAGGTTGGTCCATGTTTTGTAGAGCTGGCTTAACGATTCAACAATGGTCCATCAAGCCGACATACCCCTATA
The DNA here is from genome assembly GCA_024138015.1 of Lumnitzera littorea. NCBI lineage: Eukaryota > Viridiplantae > Streptophyta > Magnoliopsida > Myrtales > Combretaceae > Lumnitzera > Lumnitzera littorea. Next base: position 63,065,758 of record JAMXBB010000004.1, on the reverse strand, counting down.
TCTATTCCTTATGTCATTTCTAAGCGTATTCCAAGCCTCAGTTTAACATTTTCCTTTTTCAAAGGTCATTAGGATATTCTAAACTACTTTTCTATAAGTTTTTTTAAGGTCTTGTCAGATTATGATTAGGAAGGAAATTGTGCTAAATTAAAGTTGGTTATAGTTGTAATTACAGAATATTTCATGCTAATAGATTCTAAGTGATTTGTTCATTCAAAAACTTAAGTTTTTGTCTTCTTTGATCTAGGTACGGACACTTGTTTGTTTGCTTTGCTTGTATAGGTTGTAGTTAAAATATGTAACTAGAATTAATGGAAACTTAGATTTAATAATGTAATGTTGCCTATGCTTGGCTTTAACCTCCATTTGGTAAGGTCTATTTGGGTTGTTGAGGCACTTAGTGATCATACGCGACTTATCTTATGGGGTTTTCATATTAAGACCACCTAGTTTGATTTTTTAGAAAGGTTATTAAGTTGATGCGTAGGATCCACACCAATATTTATGTATGTATGTATATTGCTTCTATAGAGGTCATGAGTTATCTTAGTTCTTAAGATGGTGGGACTGTGTTGTCGATTGGTTAATAATTAAGATAATAAATGGTGCTTGTTACATTAGTTTTTATTCTATCTACATGTAAATTGTGCCTATGTAAATCACGTGCATGTGTTTAATGTTTTGTACTAGGCATAGCTCTACGACTAGTTGTTTCTCAATTGCAAGTACAGTATCTATAGAGAATTTTAAGTGTTATTGAGAGATCAATTATAATTATTATTACTATGATGAGTAGATTGGTTATTAGTACTTTAATGACGGGATAAGATTTACTTAGCAATTAGACTTGTTTCCATTGGATATTGTTGGAAATTTATAAACAGTTATTTTGTTATGAATTATTATTTTGTAGATAGTGTATGAGTTGTCTATGACTCCTTTTTTGATCTTACGTTGTTTTAGAATGAGACTACTTGGTTAGAGTCAGGAGTTTTATTTAAATTGAATAGTTAAAAAAGTTTCAAAATTTGAATAAGGTGCTTTTGGATATGTATTTGGAGATAGGTGGTTAATGACACCACTATTTATTTAATGAGAAAATTACAACAAAGAAGATTAATGTTTAAGAGTAAGTTCAAATAGAGAATTAACGTTTCAAAATGTTCAAATAAATGATTAACATTTCATAAAGTAATTCAAATAAAAGATAAACGTTTTGAAAAGTTCAAATAAATAATCAACGTTTCTTGAAGTAGTTCAAATAATTTTATGAATTAGCTATTATGAATCTCTTATTTGAATTACTTTATGAAACGTTGATCCTTTATTTGAATCAATTCCTAAACGTCCGTTGTGATTTTTAATATTTAGAAGACATTAAATGTGAATTTATAACTATCTATTTATTTGTGGATTATAGACATGTGATAAGTTACAAGGTGTCTTAGTGTGTCATTTTTAGGATTGATACAAAGTAAGGTTGTGGCTTTCCAGATTTTGAAGCATTACTCTTAGGCACGTTACACATCATTTCTGTTTTTGGAAAACAAATAAAAAAAAAAAAAAGATATTCTGATCTATAGTAGCAATCCGATAGAAAAGAACATAAAAAAGCAGAATCAGGAAATAAACATTTGGATGAAAAATAAAATCCAGTGGCAATTGTGTATAGGCGATGCTGACACGCAGGTGCAACATGGTAGTTTAGAAGAGCTTGCGAAAGACCGTGTCGAAATTGCATAAGATGGGATAATGCGGGACAGATACTGCTTCTTGTTATGATATAATATTATATTATGCTTTCTTGACTTGCGGTGTGGCAGATTTTGATTGGTACGAACATCGGTATAAAAACAAAAACCATTTTTTCTTATCCTTGACGTAAATCCTCGTTACATACATTGTGATTTTTGCCTTCTGAATATTCGACAATAGAATAATAAACATAAAATCCATTTTCAAGTTCCAAAACGGGTTACATTGTTCGTGCGTATGCATATGCTAATAGTTATATCTTCTCAGCTTTAACCAACCGCACCTTGATCACATGATGCATCCTCATGAGTCCAGTAGCTAATAATATATGTCGGACTTTAATAATTGTAATAATGTATATATATATATATATAAGAGAATGAGTGTTTCTTTTTAATATGTTTTGTCGTTTATATATAGAAGAATTTTGCCACTGTTGAACATAAAGGAAGAAAAGTATGTTGTGAGAGCCTTTCTGTTGGAAAACTTTGATATGTTTTGTAACTGTAGAAAGACCAAGGTTTTGTATGCAATATCAAAATGCTAGGGCCGTTACACTATTTGAGCATGATGCATTAGCGATCGAACCTAATCCAATAATTCATTATTATTATTTATTTAGGCGGAACCCATTAATTCATTAGAAAACTAGTTTTTATGTTGGGTTACGAGAGCCTTAAAGTTACATTAGCGACTTGACTAGAAGGATGAAGTGTGGCATTTTAAGTTATTTGCTGGGAAAGCACCTACTGGTGGACGAAGCAAATTTTCTTTCTTTTTCTTTTTTTTTTTTCTTTTTTTTTTTTTTCAAGTACCTCAAATTAGGGATGAGCATAGCATGAGGTAGATAGAATATGAAATTCTATTTATACTTTGAAATGTACAAGTTCTCAATTTTTAAATTGGACTTTATCTTATCACACTTTAAAATTACCTCGAAACTTGTATTACGTAAAACCTATAGGGTACAGGTTATCCTATAGAATATATAAATTTTAACTCTTCTTATTAATTTCAAATTTATGTGATATAAAAAAGATAACATAAATATGATATTACAGGTTATTTATATGTAAAACTTATAAAATCTATAATAAAATCCATGAAATTAAAAAAAAAATAGTAATTTATCGTACCTTCATTAATTCAACTATATATAATCTTACTACTTAGCAAATGACAAAAAATAAGAAGAAATAATAAAAAATGTAAAGTTAGGGAAGAAAATAAAGAAGAGCAAAGAAAAGCATAGAAAACGTAAAGTGACAAAGGTGGTATTGAGTTTAACAGTTTATAGTTATCAACTTATGGACTTACACTCTTTTTTCTTTACTTTTCACTTAATTATTTTACCCAAAAAATATAATATTATCATTTAATATTCATTAATGAATATTATTTAATATTTTTTTTATAAGATTGATGAAAGGTATTTTAAAACCCTTATCCTTTATATTTTAGAAAATAGTTTCCAAGTTAAGTATAGGATGAGAGGTTCTGAAAAATTCATATTCAAAACTCATCATGTGACCCCTAATCTCCATTAGAATTTATCCGATTGAGTAGTATATGGATAGGTACCATGTAAAATAGGGTTACTCTCTTAATCCAATGCCAAGTGACTTTTTATATTAAGGATCCCATGAGAACTTTATTTATTTATTCTTTTGTGTCCTGGAGTTGCATTTTATGTTAGAGATGGGAAAAAAGAAAAACGCTTTTGTCCAAAGTTCATTTCCATAAATACCTCGAGTGTCAACAACTAGCTCTAGGGGAAAAAAGAAAGGTAAATAAAACAAAAGAGCAATATATGATTGCATACCATTGTATGTGATATAAGTAGCAATTCAAACCAATAAGAAAAGATATATACCCATAAATATGTAACCAAAGTAGGAACTTACAAATAATTCACTGCCCTTCACATTGATTGTTCAAGTCCCTTTGGTGTGAATTTAGCTCTTCCAATAGGATGGGATATTGGTCGAAAAAAAAAATAGAGTAGATTCAAGTTTCCCTTCTACATATATAGAGATATAGCATATGAAGAAGATAAAATACGTTACTTTTTTATTATATGATTGTAAATCTAATGAGATATATGCCAACATATAAATCGCCGGTAAGTGAACTTGATTATTTGTGTAGGTCGGGGTTGTATGAATGTTTAGCTACAAATGGCCTGAAATTGTAACCTGCTAGCAACACATGGCAAAATATTTACAAATATGTATGTTATAATTTCAGAACAATTCTAGTTGGTCATATATACATACAGTTTATACTTGTCTTATATAGTGACTTGGGATTCATATATTCCAACGTAAAAAAAACAGATAATAGTACAAAAGATGTGTTTTTTCAATAGGAAAAAATACAAATGAAGTGAGAAAGAAAACACATAGGCAAGAAGTCAATAGGACGTACAGAGCACTAAGGAGGCAGAAATTTAGGGCATCCATTGGAAGTGGTGAGACATTCTTTTACCCCCCAAAACTGAAAGAGAAATCATTTACTTTTCCATGGACTTGTTTCTCTTCAAGATGTCCACAAGTTAGTCACCTCAATGAAACAGTTAACTGATAAATGTTTGGCCCCAGGGAGGGAGGGAGGGAGAGAGAGAGAGAGAGAGAGAAGGGAGGGGAATAAAGAAAGTAAAAAAAAAAAAAAACACGCACGCACGCACACCCCAGCAGGCGCACTCTATATGCCCTTTGCAATATTTGCAAATAAATGATAAGATGTGGCGGCCTGACGTACGATCCTGATTTTTACATATTTAGGAACATCAAGCATTAATACGAGCTAGCATACTTCGTTGGCCCAAAAAATATAAATAAATAAAAAGCTACCGTACTTCATATTTATTTGACAAGCTCCATTTCAAACTTTCTATTTTCATAGTATTAAAAGATAAATGGACTCTAAATCCTAAGATTTTTGTGGTTCTTTCACTCAAGATGTAAGCTTTCCGAAGTTGTCACATTTGATATGTTATACGAACAAAACGAAAATCCTTGAAATATACATTTGAAAAGGTTTATAGCTAAATTTGCACTTCGGAAGGTTTAATACACAATTGGAAAAGCAAGAGAATTATTAGGGGTTCCGTTGTATTTACTGGGGGAAAAAATCAATAAACGGCTAAAGGGCAGCAAAATATGAGGATTTGTGGAACAATAATCAGTAACCAATGAAGAAAACCAAACTTAAAAACTTGGTATTTCTAATTTACACCGTATTGTGATGAGACTAAATGCATCACATCTATTGGCCTCCAAATCCATGTATAGTTGCAGCAGATCTGCTTATCAGTAGATAATTCTTCTTCTCAAACAACTCATGGGGACAGTAGAATAGAACATGGAGGAAAAATAGTTATACAGATTATATTCATGAATTCTGAGGAACTTCTTGTCATAACCCTAAATGGAAGACTCTTGCAATAACAAAAAATTGTTATTCCATTATTCGCAAAATGAAAAATGCTGTATTTGCATACATATGCTAACCTGCTGGATATAATTTAAGATGAGACTTATGAAATTTCTAAAACCCTTAAGAAATGCACCGGTTTGATAAACCATAATAAACACAATGTATCTGTATTATTAATGTTTAAATAATAAGAAAAGAATTGGAAAAAATCACAAAAGAATCAACAAATCACGTAATGAAAGAATGGTAGTTATTTAGAAGAATTACTTAGGTAAAGTTAAGTATTATAGCACAGTCGAGATTGCCAATTTAATAATATGGATCACATATACGTCCTTGTACATTCAATGTGGGTAATATGACACATTGAATCATTTAGTAGGTGAAAACGAACTAAGAAAAAATTGACATATGGAAGTTTGAGTAACCAACCTCATATATTTCTTGTATAGCAGGTAAGATGTTAAAACTTTACCCATTATTATCTACCACGAAGTACATAATATGGTATATAATACCTAGTAAAATTTTATTCTTCACATATCATCCATATAAATTTATTCAACATCATAAAGTCTTAAATCCAATAAGCAAATTAATGTTCATCTTGAATCTTTTATCCATCCCGCATCAAGATTCAAGATATTACCCTATTTTGCTAGATATGTTGTGAGAATCTCACCTAAAGGCTTTTCTCAAATTAATTAAATTTGGAGCATAAATCATCCATGATATTCATCAGTTTTATTTATTTAGTTATGTTTTCATTTTTGAGCATTTACTGAATTCTTTATTTCTTTCAAGAAAAATAACCATAATTGGCAATATTACGCTTACTCCCAGTAGACAAAGCAAATGGAATGCAGCTTGTTAGGGTACGTTAAGTTGACATTTGAAAAGCACAGTATCAGAATGTGGGCTGACTCGGAAAACAATATCAGGAAATTAGCACAGTGATGAACCCAATATGTTCATCTCTCTCCTATTGAAGCATTCATATGCTTATCCAAAATTATCCAAAATATAGGGAGGGAGGGTGGTGGTGGTGGTGAAGAAGAAGTACTTTCTTTCTTCGCATAACTATTGGAACAAAGCGAAAATTGCTAACATGAAGAGAAATGTCCAGAGCATATGTAGCTCCAAAAATTATGCGATACTTTCTCATTCATGGTCTTAGGCATTATCCAAAATATGGTCCGGATTTTATCGAATGCAAATATAATTATCTAAGATATTCATGATCATAGCTGAAAATTAAAACAATTACATTAGACAGGTGTTCTTAATAGTGCTATTGTGAAATGTGAGGTAACACTAACCATCTGGTATAGGCAACAGTTCATATTTGTATTATGAAATGAAAAAAAAATTGGGAAAAAAAAAAACACTTATTCTAGTAATTTTATAAGAAGGAAATCATTCTTTTAGGATTGTAAAAGAGGAAATCATACTTGCTTGATTGTAATAATAGAACGGTTTAATTTAATTCAGAGTCATTATCGAGAAGCTAATACTGTTTTCAACGTCTAAAAAACATTTTTCCGTGAAACACACGCAAATAAGATTCTTGCTATTTTTGTCCAATTAGGCCTTTTATCACAAGGGATGCAATCTAAAATGGAAAAGATAATAATAATAAATAAAAGAAAATGGTGTCAAGCTCAACCAAATAAGTGGACCAAAATATATATATATATATATATATGATTAACCTGTAAAGCTCTTCCGCAGCATACATCTTGCAAACGCTTTGATGAATCCAGAATTGGAGACCTTGATCTCGAAGTTCCGCTCTGCATAATGAGAACTATGTGGAATCGTGATTATCCATTGAGATAAAAAAAAAAAAAAAAAGAAAAGAAAAAAGAAAAAAGAAGTCAAGGCAAAATTAGTATTGAGCAACACGTCAAAAAGAGTAACGAAAATCTAACGATTAAACTGGAAGAAGCAAAACATCCCCAGTTCTTCAAAAATGTACAAATATTTAGGAAATTTTATAAGCTAAAAGCCGAATTGATGTTTTTGTCGAATTTCGCCCCTCTTCCTCTCCCTCTCCCTCTAAATCTAACTCTTTATTACCATGATGTTTGAATCCTTGTCAGTACTAATGAAACAGGTCGGATCTTAGATGTAAGAAAAATAAGAAGGTCGAACCCTCCCTGTCAAAGAATTGATAATCTCCGGTAGATACAACAAATAACGAATTAGTCAAATATGCTTGAAGCAAACACGTTTCATTGTAGTTAAATAAAGCCTAAGTTTAAGGTAGGGTGGGAAAATGAAAGGAAGCGTGAGAGGTAGAGAGGGACTTGAAGGTGATGGATGACAGAAGCATAGAGAGCACAAAAGGAGAGATATGCATAGAGGGGGGAGAGAGAAAGAGAGTGATAAATAGTGTATCCCATCCATTAGGCCATAACAATTGAATTGCACATCCCCATCTGTGCTCTCTATCTTCTGTCAACGATCACAGCCCTGAAGAGCCTATCACCACTGCCTCCTCTTGCTCTCTCTTCCACTCCTAAACCCTAGCTAACCTGCCACTGCCAGCTGCCTATATATTTTAATCCCATCCCAGTTGTAAATGATAAAAAGGGAAAGTTACTTTGTAAGGAAGAGGGAGAGAGAGAGAGAGAGTAAAGTAGGGAGAGGGGTGTGCCTTTGTTGTGTTGTTTTGGGGTATGACCTATGAAGAGAGAGTGGGAAAGGATGGGGTCTATTTATAGCAAGAACTGGGGGCAGTGACCACTGAAAAAAATGGGGTAAGGTAGATACTTATTACTGCTTTTTGCTAAGAGTAGTACTAGTAATAATAATAATATCTGACCTATTATTCTCCTTCAGTCATTTTCTGTAACCGTTCCTCCTTCAAGAGATTACAATTTTTTTTTTTTTTTAATTTTCGGAAGAAGAAATATTAAAGGACATATGCGTCCTTCTGCCTTTAATAACTTCCTCACAACCTTTTGTGAAAAGATTAATCATATAATTCATGGCTGTTATATTACTGAATAAGCAGCAATAATATTTTTGACACGTAACAATATTTATAAATTATTGATAATAATTTTCTTTATTACCCACATAATAATATTATTTGTTAAGACTTAGATTAGTATTTATCTATCACTCTTATATACGCATAAGCCTTCATGCTATTATCATGCAGTAAAGTCTTTTAACACCAACATTTTAAATAGAAATTGTTTCTCTTATCCATAGGCTCTATCTATTTTTCCCTTTTGATATTTTTCTTTTACACATATATACATAAAAAAAAAGATAATATTACGATTTACACTTCAACTATATCATTTTTTACAATTATATAACAAAAGTTTCAACTTATATAATTACATATTCAATTGAAGATTTAATTATTACTATATACACCTCAAATAATACCATTTTATATAGTCAATCTATTCAATACAATCAACCATTTGAGAGATTATATATAGTTTTAAAGAATTTGCATGACACTCTTAAGGTTATGAATAGCACTTATGGCTGTTAGTGGGTCTTGTGACCTATAGTTTTGAAGTGGGTTGTGATCTATTGTATTATAGGGGGTAGTTAGCAATCAGGAGGATTTCACAACCTTATAATGTTGTAAGTGACCGCCACATTGACTAATTATATTGACTACAATAATAGAGTGGATTAAAATTAATTAAAGTAGAAATAGTAATAGTTAAATCTTCAATTGAATGTATAATTAATAAGTCAAAATTTTAAGTGTATAATTAAAAAAATTGATAAAATTTAGGTGTATACTATAACATTAACTGAAAGAAAATATTTATATTTTTCACTTTAACGATCTATTATGTAATTTAATTAAAAATTAAATATTGTTTATGAAGAGAAGGATTTTCATTTTCCGAAAAATTAGATGTAATTTCCTCCACTTTTGATAAATAATTTTAGTTTACGAATAAAAATTTACACCTCTGCCGACCAGCATTTTTTTGGTATTGACTAATTGCTACAACTTGACATATTTTCTTCTAATTTTCTCTACCATATTTTCTTCGGAAGAGAAATTCGAATCAAACAATCCCTTCGATATAATTGCTGCAAGCATCTCAATCTTGAAGCAAAAATTGTCCTCTGAAACTGTTTTCTCCGAGATATGAATATATAACCCATTTTGCTTTACTTGTGGAAACCCTCATCGTGTAGGCTTGCACTAGATGGTGGGTAAGCTCTCTGGATGATGACCTAGAATTCACATGCTTATTGAATGCATTGAAGGAGCCTCTTGGCAACTTGCAAACAGGACGCATGCATCTCTCCATCAAGACATCATTACCGAGGTAATGGGACTATAACTACTGCATTTAGTACCGGACGCTTTACAAGCATATCAATGGACGCACTCTTTGATCAACACCGCTTTACATTAACGTTGAAATTATTTTACAAACCGAAACTTAATTTCAATGATTTCTTTTCCTTTTCGAGTAAATACAACTAAAGAGGTGAAATTCCAATCTAATTTATTTAACTAAAAGAAGTAGCATTTATATCATTAAATTATAAAAGCCCCAACTGTTTTTCAATTATTTTATTACTTATTTCCTGTTATCATTTGGGTAATTTAAATATGTAAAATAATACTCATTTTGTACCTTTTCTTTTACTTCTAATAAACTTAGAAATTTTTTCCCCTTTTCTATTACTAGGAATTACCAACTACTGGGGTTGAAACGTTCAGAAACTCCAAAGTACAGTGAAATCCATATGTCTCCTCATTATATTTCAACTCCACTGATCTTGTAGCAGCTTTATTTGGTATGCCATGTGCACTATGATTTTTTTTCCATATCTTATATGTTGATCTATTTAAATCTATATATGAAATGTAATATAATATAAATTGATAATAGAATCTGAATCATGAAAAGACTGTGAATGTATAAATCAAAATTGTTGCAGCTCACGTTCTGTTGACTTGTTATCACTGGTGGAGAGTGTGTGGGTGACCCACAGCACGCATGACAGACTCAAATCAGTATGGCGGAGTCGGATATGGGCCAAGAGAAGACAATCAGTGATATGTAACGCAAGTGGATGGTTTTGGATTTTGATGCGTTGAAATAAAGAAATTCATATGTCTCCAATCTCCATAGGCAAGTAAGACTTTCAAACTCAGGGGGTGGAAATATAAAAATAAATAAATAAATAAAAAAAGCTGTCTTGACAAGGGTTTTGATAGGTTCGTCTTCTTTCATTTTAGACAAGGAAAATCCTCAACCGTCATCCGCCAATAGACAAGCCATACCTCATTAAAAATGCACATATTAATTATAATAAATTAATACTCGAGGTTTTATCCTGGATGTATCAAGTTTCCTGTCCTGAAATGGTATCTTCTCCAATCAATTCAATTGTTCTCGTCTATAAATAAAATTTGATATGTAACTAACTTGTTGCTTTCGCTTTTATACATGACAACATATCATTGAAAACAACATGAAATGAGGTTCCTTTGCCCCTACTTATTTTGCTGAAGCTTCCGACGCATTTTCACAAGATTAAAGAGTTGTCTATCTGATTAGAGAACAAACCAATGAAAAACATCAATTGCAAAGTACTTCGTAAATGACAATAAATGAGCATGTTTACCCTTTAGCCCTTCTAGGTGTTAGTAGTCATTGACAAAATGTGTAGAAGATGTGATGGAGAAAACCAAATTCGATCCTATGGTCTCCACGCTATACATGAATCTTGTCCCATATACTACTTATGCAAATATTAGTGTAACAGAGTCTTGGATTATCAACCTAATTCGAAATAGGGATTTCCCCTAACGTTGACGCTTCAATCCAAGAGTCTTCTTGAGCCTTTACTCTCCCTGCTCATCTATGACTTTAAACCACAGTTTCCAGAATTAGCAGTCTATTTCTATTTTGGTTCATCATCCGGAACACTAGGTAATACCTATCACTAAAGCCGTGCAAGTTGGGTTGATGATATGGGTTGGCTCCATTTGACCCAACAAAAAAAAAAAAAAAAAAAAGGGTTGGATTGAAAAATTTTAACCCAATTAAATATGGGTTTTTTCCGCCAGTCCTGCTTGACCCGAGGATTGAGATGGGTCAACTTGCTATGGGGGCGAGTCAGACTACCCACCTATAATAATTATAATATTTAGAAAAAACACACACGTGATTGAGTGCTCATATTTCTGTTTCTTGAATTTGTAGGGATAATTATGTGGATGATGACAGGAACTCCAAAACCAAATAGCCGCTAATGTAGAGTTGATGGAGTTTGAAGCAATGCTTATCATGTATCTAAGTAGATCACGTCCGGGTTTGCGATATGGTGGTCATGAACTAGATGCTCCCAACTTCTATCACAAGAAACCTTACTTTATCCTTCAACCTTTGATTTATCAGTAATTTGGATCAACAGCAATTATATATATACATATGTAATCAATGGACGATTAATGAGGAAAACATCATCATTGTAATGATTATTATTCTACCTATTATCCTATTATTTCCTATTAAATCCTCATGTGTTTCCACATACCTATTTCCAGTTTCTAATTATCATCCGTAAATACATACTGTTTTCTAATATTTCTTTTTGGTGATGCTTTCATGAGATAAATATTTCACAAGTTCAGCTTATTTCATTTTTATGGAGTGCAAAGTTGTATGTGCCTTGTCTTTCACTTTTTACTTCATTTTCTTTTGATAGAAGAGCAGGATAAATAAAGTAAATTGGCTTAACAAAATGCTCGAAGAGAAACATGTTTGATGTGTTCAGACCATGATTGTTAAAATTACGAATAAAAAATACAATTCTATAAGTTTATGATTATATCATATTTTTTTTAGTTAAAATATATGTAAATTTTTTTATGTGCTGACTTTTATTAAAATTATGAATTTTAAATACGATTTTACTAATATTATGCAATTTTACCAATTTTATACATTTAAATAAATAGTAAAATCATGATTTTGATAACGATGGTTTAAATTAATAGTATCTCAACTCCTTTTGCTATACACATAAATAAAATACATTAGTGGATCAATCCACTTAACCCATTAACTTGTGATGGGGCGAGTTAAGTAAAAAACTTCACCTCCTACATGCAACTAAGCTAAGGCAAGCCAACCTACTTAATTCGAAGGTCAATGTGAGGTGGGGCAAGTTAACTCACTTAACATGATTACATAACTCTACCTATTATTATTCTTTTAAATACTTTAAACTTTGAATTTATAGGTTAAAATGAGTGAAAATTGATGCAATGGGAATCGAAACATATGGATTAGTTACCTTAAAGGCAACATACAAATAAAGCTTGAAGCCACTATTTTATAAAATCATTAAGGTTATGAAATCTTTGCATGCTTAAGTTTAAGAATAAACGTAAAACCATATCATTAGAAGAGTTGAATCTACCTTATCTCATGTAATATTAGAATTACTCTTAAAAAGAAACTGCTTATTATTGTAATTATAATGCACATACGCAATTTTGTTAAGAGATATACCTACAACATTTTCTAATATTCAATAGGAGGAAATTTTAAACATTGCTATTAAATAGTTAGAGGCATTTGCAAAAGATCAAGTGAATCAATTTTTACCTTTTCATATGGTATATATATGAATTGAAATTTAATTATAATTACTTGGAAAATGGAATACATAAACATATGTAAATTTTATTATCTACAAAAAATATATAACAAAAAGTTATATTTCAAAAACTTACAAGTAAGATAAAAGTACAAAACAATGATAGCATAATGATTAGTATTATATAATTTTAACCGATTAATTTGCAAGAGTGTTCATTTAGTAGTTTTGAAGTTTCACTTTCAATACAAGTAATTGAAGAATCAATTGTTAATTATACCTATTAATTTTGATAATGCTAATTCTTGAAAAAAAAATAGTAGTACATCAAATAATATCACTATTATTATTTATGAATTTTTTAATAGTAATTAAGATTGAAAAACTTATGGCAGTAACTACATAATAATTACTTATGGTATAATTATAAAAAAGATAAAAAAAAATCTAATGAGAATTTATTTAATTATTCATTATTATTTTATAAGAGAAATTTAATTTTATTATTTCTTATGAAAAAAAAAAGTAAAAGAGAATGAAAACCATTTATTGAGAGACATATAACAAATGCAACTTGAAAAAGTAAATTTGCTTTAATGGGAATTGAACCAATGATCTTATATTTGCAAAATAAAATACTTAACCACTTATCTATGTCTATCATTGTTAAAATATATTTATAATACTTATTTATTTCTTTTTCGATAAATTTTATTAATTAATATCTCCTGAGTTTGGGGGAACTGAGGCTCCTTTTGGTCCCCCTTTGCACCCATCCGTACTTAAGTTTAGAGCTAAGGCTACATTTAGAAGATCATTTACATGTACTAATTAGAAAAAGAGTACAATATCTCATTTGGAAATGGCACAAACATTGTATCTAGGGCTTATTTATTTATTATTTGTCAAGAAACACTATATTTATATTGGAAATCCAAAAGTAAAGTATGAACTTGATTATGATTTTACAGAAGGTTATGCATTGTAAATTATTTTTATTATAGTTTGTGCAACAATGCAAGGCTAAATGGTCAATTAACATTTTGAATCATTATAATGGCTTTAGCTAATGTTAAATTGAATGTTGTTGTTATTAAAAATTGGTTGAGGTGGTTAAGGTTGGAGGCAACTACAAAACTTACATACATACGCTAACGGATGGGTGTTGATGACAATCCTAATGTGGCCACTTTGTTGCTTAAATTAGCAAGGTGTTTAGGGAAGCGTATAAAGGGATGTGAGAATAAAAGTTGGAATCGTTTACTCATGATCTTTAGTTGATATTTATAGGTATAGTGGGTGAGCTATTTGTTGAAAGAGATCATGATCCTAAAATCATACGAGGATTTTGGTAATAAGTGTATGCTAGTTAAGGGCATTCCTTTTATGGTTGAACTGCTCCTGTTTGGTCCTCTTTTGAACCTATGGATAGGGTTTGAGTACCATGGGCATGCAAGCCTAAATTCCATAGAACTAAATGAAGACAGGAGCTTAACAAATGTCTTTTTTTGAGGACGATCAAGCTTTAGGAAGCTTGACTTTAGCTCTTTAGAGATTGATGTAGGCTTTACGGGTTCATTTGATGCTTTAAGGTGGTCGACTTACGTTTGGAGGCCTATGTATAAAATAGCCTATCAATGAATATTTTATTTCAGTGTATGTTATAAAGGATATTTAAATGATAAATGACATATTTATACTGCATATATATAGTTATAACTTAGAGCAATTGATAGGCTTCGGTTATGAGTTCACTAGGCCGTATTGCCATATGTAAAACTAATTAAAGAATTAGCTTAGACAAGTAGTTGCGTTTTTCACTTTTATTATGCAAATTAAAAAGCAAATCTTATTGCTAACTAAGCATTTTCTAATACCAAGAAAAAGGATGTGTTCAAAGGATTAGTGGCTATGTTTTTATTTTCTTATTTTTCTTATGATTTTCATCAAAGAACTCAATAGTTATTATTTATACATCTAAAAGATACCATGAAATGATTAGAACTCCTTATTTTAAGATATTATCAATGTTTGTGTGATTTGCTTCTGGTTTCATCCATAATATAGCTATTTCTAGAAGGTCATTAATCTTAGAAATGTTTTGCACTTAATAAGCTTAATATTGAAATTTAATGAACCATAAGTTGTAGTCTATATGTTGTATGGACGACTAAGAGTATTGACACTTCATGTTAGATCACTTATTACACTCTGTCTTTCTTATTAAACTAACATACTTGTTGATATTGTTACTTATGTCTAGGAGACCATGAGAGGAAGCCCTAGAGGAGGCCTCCATAGATTGAACTAGTGTCTCTTGCTATGTAGCACTTGATCCTCAATGGGTTCAAGAATTAAGTACCATAGTGTAAGACCTTACATTGTGTAACACTTATATCCCCCATTGACTAGTCAGCTGCTTGGACATAATTATAGTGACCTATTCTCTTATAATTAGGTACTATCTACATTAGTTGAATAGTTGTCACAATTTAGCCTTTAGTGTAATTACTTCCTAATAGATCACTTATCTCAAGAGTGCCTTCACTTGGTATGCTTAACATTAGAGATCTCATGAGCTTCAAGCTATTATATTAAACGGCATTTAATGTTTAAATTTTCGTTATACTTTATCTTAAAGCTATTGCATATACCACATGTAAGCTAGACCATTGAAAAAAAGAAAGGAAAAATTGACGAGTTTTTCATTCCTTGATCCTTTGAAACTTTGTAAAAGATGAACTGATTTTGAGCCTTAGATCCATGCTTATGTACTTAGTCAATAAACCATGGTAGTGAAATCTTGAAATGATTTGTAACAAATCTTGAGCACGAAGTGTAATGAAAGTGCCTAATTTTATGCTCAACCTTCTAAGCCAACTTATGTAAACTTCAAACACTTGTCTCTCTCTCTCTCTCTTCTTCTTCTTCTTTGTTTCTAAAGCTTAGTTGGAAAAGATTTCTAGTATTCTAGTTATAGGGCATTTTCTTCATGCTTGTTCAACTAAGAACATAACCTTTCTTAATTTCAAGTCCTAGTTTAGGGTTTGATGTAATTATAACCCAGGTTAGTATTTATGTTAGTATTTTTCTTCATTTGAAACCTCTCTTAAACTAGCTCATTTGCATTTACAGGACGTAAGACTAAAGAAAATGATGAGAAATTTTTTTACAACTTTATGATATTATATTACCTTTTCTTTTGATTTTCCTATCATTTTTTTTTTCTTAAGAAACACGTGGGAAATTTCATATATTGCTTATGCTTAGATTGTTATTTCTTGCTTTAGGATCTTCTTTCTATTACTTGTCATATTAGTCTTTTAAATTGCAAAAACATTTCCTCTTTGATGGCCAAAAAAGAAAAAATAAAAACATTTTCTATCTATCAAATCAAAAAAGAACTCTTATATAGCTTTATTGTTATGCTTTTTAATAGTAGCTAGTGTATACATGGTGGATATTATAGGAATTCATATCCAGTATTATTTTTCCCAATTGGTAAAAACTTCAAAAATTTGAAACTACAACATAATTCGTAACCTTATAACTATACTAAGACTTACATCCTATGAAATTTATAGATTCATAGTACCTTATGGTACGTTTGAGTTCTTCCTTTTTTTAGGACCTTTTCATTTAAGTTATCATACTATTAGTCATCCATGTTTGAAATTGTCATACTTGGACTAAAAGTTAATAACCTTTTTTTATTAAATAAATATTAACAAGTATGAACGCAAATAATTTCAATGAAAACATTAAGTGTTAACAAAGTACAATAAATATAAGTTGATTATTAATCAGTTTTTAATGAAAACACAAAGTAGTGACAAAGTACAGAGGAGGAAGGGGGTAATGGTTGGGGTGGGGGTGGAGTGGGGAGAGTTAAATTGATTATTAATCAAGGAATACTAAATCTATTTTTACTTTTTGAGGAGTCTAAAAATATGACAAATCAAATGAAAAATGTACATGTGGAAGTCTAATCTTAATTTTTAATGTAATATTTTATCAAATTCTTCAGCCTTTGGTCTTATATGCTTTTAATCAATTAATGTCATGTCAAGTGTAAATAGTAAATCAATATAAAGTAAAGAATTGAAAAATAAATAAATAGGGATCGAGAAATTAGATAACGATAGATAATAGTTCTACCTTATACGTTAGTCCATTCTTCAGTACTGAGTGTAAGGGATTAGATCCTCCATATTTAATTATCCACTATTTAAAAGAAATCAATAGAAGATATGTAGTTCCAATGACTCCACCTTACCTCCTTACTCCTTATCATAGAATAATTACAAGTTTACAAAATCTTCCATACTGTTCTTTCAATAGTACTCCACTAAGTTTAATGAGTTTTGTTGCTCCCTTCGAGGATTAAGTATGATTTTAGTCACTTTAGCTTATTATTCTATATCGCAATATGTATGACATTTTAGTTTGCATACTTCTCAAAGACTTATTATCACGTAAATCACTTGTTTTGTATGTATGTTCTATCTTTTTTTCTTCTCTTATTATTTGCTTTCTCTTCTGTCTGTTGAGTCTTTGTCTCTTTAAATAGTTATTACTCTAAAGTACAATTTTTCTATTCTCGGTATTATCCTTTCATATAGCCATTATCTTCAAATCTTTTGATTCTTGGCTTTGTTTTATCTTTCAAATTTGCTTGATTGTTAAAGATATGTATAAATGATTTTTTCCTTATTTATTTATTTATTTTTTTGTTCTAGAAAGTGTATCTTCCTTCTTTCCAATAACTATGTAATTTATCTCTTGTTCCACTCTATAGATTGATATGTAAAGTACTCCTTAGCTTAATCAAATATATTATCACTATTTGAAAGAAATCAATATAAGGTATATAGTACCCATAACTATGCCTTACTACCCTACTCCTTATCATAAAAGTGATCCCAAGTTTACAAAATCTTCTTCAATATTCATTTAATAGTACTTCTCTAGGTTTAACAAGTCTAGTTACTTTCTTCAGGGATTATAGTGTAGTTCCTCCTACTTTAGCTCAGTACTCTATATCATAATTTGTATGATACATCAAGTCCCAAACTTCTCAGAGACTTATTATCATGCAAATCACTTGTTTTGTATGTATGTTCTATCTTTTTTTCTTCTTCTCTTCTTTCTCTTAAGTCTTTGATGTGTCTCTTAGGGTTGTATACATAGAGAACCATCACAATGGAAGGAACCAAAAGAAAATAAAAGAGGATTAACAAATCCAAGTAACTACCAATTGGATTTGACGTAACAATTGATCTTACTTGACTTGCAATTCACCGGATGTGACTCACCAATCTAAACTATAAGGTTAATTGCTATTATTGCTTACTAAAAGGAATAGAAAAGAGTTAAAAGAGAGTGAGAACACTAAGGTTGCTTAAGAAGAAAATTGTTAATATTGAATAATGTAATAATAATGATGTCTATGTATAAGTAAATGGAGTTTACACACTAGCCTTATTAGGGTTACATGGTATATAAGGAAAAGATAAAAAGACAATTTATAAGTAGAATACATAAAACATATTAAAAAGGGTAAAAAAGAAAAAAAATATTATGTATAGAAAGAGTAAGGAATCTTTTAGAATGTTGTGCTTGAAAATACGTGTCAAAGGGTAGTTAGTGCCATGTACAAAAGTTATTCTTATTGATGTGGAGTTTAGGATTGTATTGTGGCTATAGAAATAAGCTTAAGGGATGTTGGAAGAAGGTTTGAGCACTAAGCAAATCTAGTCCTATCTAAGCTAAAGCTTAGATACTGAGAGATATTCAAAGTCTAAGTCAACATTTCTTTAAGTTAGATGTTTTGATAGCTCGGCTCAATTAGACATTTCAGGTTAGTCTACTTGGATGCTATTTAGACCATGGTAAGAGCTCCATGATAGGCATAGTTGCTCGGTAGATCAACACGATTGCTTGATAGCTTAGAGGCTGTATTGGTACTTATGAGAGCTCAGTACTTAGGTCAGTAATAGTGTAAAAGGTAGGGTTTGAAATTAGAATCATCGTCCTAAATTAGGTTTTGAGCTAGTATCATTCGCATGAGTCCTTGCAATCCTCTAGTTTGACTACATTTGACTAGTCCAAGGAGTAGATTCTTATCATCTACCTAAGGGTTAAAAAGATTTGTCCTCAAATCCGAAGTGATCTCAAACTCTTGTTCTATCTTAGCATCTACTAGGTCTTCTTTTGGTTGTAGGGAATCAAGTCGAACACATTGAAGGTGGAGGAAACACCATAGTTCTTAGGCAATTCAATCTGGAAGGTGTTGTAGTTGATCCTCTTCAAGACCTTAAATAGACCATTAGCTCATAGAGATAGCTTGCTCTATTGTAAATGTAGAAATTTCTCTCTATTGAGGTGAATCCATACTAAGTCTCTTCGTCTGAAAGAAACAATTCGATGGCCATGACTACAGATCTCTTATTTTCTTTGGTTAAACTCAATGAACTTCCTTACTATAGACTGATGTAATTCTTGCAATTCTTCGGCTTGGGCAACTCTAGATTGACTCTCTTCAACAGCTACGGGGGTATCAATTAGATCAAGGGAAATAGTAGGATTGAGGCCATGGACAACCTCGAATGTGGTCTTTCAAGTGATGTTGTAGACAATTTAGTTATATGCAAACTCTACTACAGGTAGAAATAGATTCCAATCTTTTAAGTTCTTTCGCATGACAACTCGAAGTAAATTTCCCAATATTCTATTCACCATTACAATTTGGCCATCAGTTTGAAGGTGGTTACTAAAGCTAAACACAAGTTTAGTTCCAAGTCTTCTCTAACAAGTCTTCTAAAAATAGCTTAAGAATTTTGTATCTTGATTTAAAACAATAGTCTTCAATACTCCATGCAATCAAATAACTTCCTGCCAAAAAAAAAAAAAAGCAATATATAAATTATCGTTAGTTCGATAGCACGAGATAAAGTATGCCATTTTGCCAAAGTGGTCCATTACAACAAAGATTAAATCTTTTCCTTTGGACATTTGGGGTAACCCTAAGACAAAGTCCATATTAAGATCAGACCAAAGTTAAGTCGGTGTGCATAAAAGCATATATTCCCCATACGGCTCTCTCTTTCCCTTAGCCTTCTTGCACACTTTGTAGCTACTGACTACCTTATGGACATGCTTGGCTAAACTAAGCTAGTAAAAATTTTCCTTCAACAGATTAGCTATTTTAGTCTCTCTAAAATGACCAGATAATCCACCACTATGAGCTTCTTATATTAATAGCTCGTGTGTGGAATAGCTTGGTATACACAGCCTTCTTTCTTTGAATAGATAGTTATCCTTGATATAATATCCCCTAATAGCAACTTAGTCTTTACACTACTAAAGAATAGGGCTAAAATGGGTGTCAAGAGCATACTACTGGGTGATAAGAAAAAATCTTAGTAATTTCATCTATAAGGTTTATCGACATGATAGGGCATTAGCAGCTATGTTGGCACTACTCTTCTTGTGTTAAATCACATAAGAAAAACCTTCCATAAACTCTAGCCACTTAGCTTCTCTTTTCAAAAGTTTGTTCTGGCTTCTAAGATGCTTCAATGACTCATGGTTACTATAAATTACAAACTCTCATGGTAATAAATAATGTCGCCAAACATTAAGAGCTCAAAAAAGGTAGTATAACTCTTTTTCATACATGGAATAGTTCAGCACGACACCACTAAGCTTCTCATTGTAGTAGGTAATCGGTCATCTTTCTTGCATCAATATGGTACCAATTCTAATGCCTGATGCATCACATTCTAATTCAAGTGGTTTGTCAAAATCTGGTAGGGATAGGATAGGGGTGGTAGTAAACTTCTCCTTAATTTCCCTAAAGCCCTATTTAGCTCAATCATTTCACCGAAATCCTTAACTCTTCTTTGTTAGCTTAGTCAAGGGGGCAGCAATTGTACCAAAGTTTTTAATTAACCTTCTATAAAAAGAAGTTAAGCCATGAAAACTTCGTATTTCAATGACATTCTTCAACATTGGGCACTCTAAGACAACTCGAACATTTTCCTCATCTACTCCGATTCCTTCTCTAGACATTACATACCCAAGAAAGACAACTTTACTTTGACAAAACATATACTTCTTCATGTTTCCATATAACTTTTTAGCCCGTAAAATATTAAAAACAGCTTGGAGATGTTGAACGTAACTGATAAGGTTAGCATTGTACACTAATGTCATCAAAATACACAACCACACATCTTCCAACTAACAAACACATCACATGGTTCATTAGTCGCATAAATGTGCTTAGCACATTGGTAAGTTCAAAGGGCATAACTAACCACTCATAGAAATTGTGCCTTGTTTTGAAGGCAGTCTTCCATTCATCACCATGCCTTATGTGAATTTGGTTGTAGCTACTTTGCAAATCAATTTTCGTAAATATTCAAGCACCATGTAACTCATTTAACATGTCATCAAGCCTCGATATTAGATATTTATACTTGACAGTAAATTGGTTGATTATTCCACTATCGATGTACATGCACTATAAACCATCCTTCTTTAGGATGAGAAAAGCTGGTGAAGTATAATGACTCATACTCTCCCTCACATAACCTCGTTCCATGAGCTCCTACACTTGCCATTTCAACTTAGCAACCTACACAAGGTTCATTCTATAGGCAAGTTTGTTCGACAAGGCTGTGCTTGGTTGTAGATTAATACAATGTTCTATGCTTTGGATTAAGGGTAGTCTCTTAAGCAACTCTTTGAGAAATAGGTTAAAAAACTCATTGATCATCCTTCGGATCTCATTAAGTACTTCTTGAATTCACATCTCCAAAAATCTTCTCATCAACAAGAATGTAAGCTCATTGGCCTTCTCAGCGTCTTGGAGCTCTCTTCAGTTCATCACTAAAGCTTTCTTCTTACTAGCTCAAGTGAGTTGGCTATAGGTCTCGTTCAGTTAGATTAGTGTCATCAATTGTAGCACAATCTTACTTCCATCCTTAACAAAGGCATAGGTGATCTTATATTTATTGTGTTGTGAACCATAACTAAGAACAAATAAGGTTGGTTGCTAGATAGGTCCAAGCTTATAGAAAGCTTGAAAAGGGTAAGAAATGAAGAATGAGAAATAGTAAGCAAACCTACAAACAGCTCTAGAGGATATGACGTACTAATGGAACTTCTAAAGACTTATGGTACAATTCGATATGATACACAAATTGGTCTAATGAGGTTAATTGCCACCTAACCTTACTTAAGGGAAATGATAAAAGTAATGCTGAGAGTAAACAAGCAGTGTTTACTAAGGGAGGAAGTACGTAAGTGTATTGAAGGTAATCTGATGATCTTACAAGTATAAGGGTATTTATACCCATAAACTAAGGCAACTTATCCACAAGGGAAAAAGATAAAAACGATATTTCCTAAAAAACCAATGTACATGATACAAAAGGGTAAAAATGAATATATAAGGAAAATAATCATTGGTGCTATAGATTCTACACACGATACTGTATACATGGTGATGCTGCATTGGCAAGGTTGTTAGGAGATGCAGAAAAAAAGGTATGAACGGATGGGTTTGTTTGAATAGGGATAGTCTAGTCATTCGATCACTATCTCTCAGCTTCTCGGTAAGGAAGATGCCGAGTAATTGGTCGATTCAGCAATAGAGAGTCATCGTCAACTTGACATACAACACAATAATGGGCGATCATATGGCACAGCAGTAGAGGTGATATGGTAAGGAGGTACTCGGCTTCGGTAGGGTTTGGTTGGAATATAAAGATTTGTTGTGCCAGCCCCTTTAGACCTTAAGCTTAGTTGCGGGTTAGGGGTCCCGTAGCTTGATTCCTATCATTCCCTCCGGGTTGTTTTGGATTTGGGATCAAATCCAAATGGTGTTCGCTCAGTTCTTCGTCAGGATGATTTGGACTGAGGTTGGCGATATTTAAGGCATCAGAAACCTCATAGTCTTCAAGTAGTTCCAACTTATAGGTGTTGTTGTTGATTTTCTAGATGATTCTGAATGGTCCTTCCGCTCTTGTAGATAATTTGTTTTTCCTTTTATTTGGGAACCGTTTCTAACTAAGGTGTAGCCATACCAAGTCTCCCAGCTAAAATTGTTTGGCCGACCAACCCTTGGTCTTTTCATGCATTCTTCTAACAGCCAGGTCAATGTACCAAGTAACCTTGTCATAAATGTGCTGAAGGGATTATGCTTTGGCCGAGGTATCGGGGTCCTCTTATGTGGGTATGGATATAGGGGCATGGTCGAGGGGCAACTCGAGATTGAATCCATGACCACTTTGAAGGGGGTTTGCTTAGTGGTGTCATATACGGTTCGGTTGTAAGTAAACTCAACCATTGGTAAGTGGACGTCCCAATCAACCAAGTTCTTATCTACTGTAACTCAGAGTAGTAAACCTAAAGTATGATTCACCACCTCTATTTGGCCATCAATTTGGGGCTGATAGGAGATACTGAAGAGTAATTTAGTTCTCAATTGATGCCATAGGGTTCTCTAGAAATGGCTTAAGAACTTCTGGTCTCTATCGGAGACTATGCTTCTCGATATGCCCTTTATCTACACAATCTCCTATAAGAAAAGAGAAGCAACAACCGAAGTGTCATTTTACTGAATCGATCCACAACGACCATTACAAAATCTTTTCCTTGGACAATTCTCAGTAGTCCTAGAACAAAGTCCATGCTTAGTTTAGTCCACGGCCTCGTCAAAACAGGTAGGGGAATTACCTTCCCTTGTTTAGTTCGGCACTTGGCCTTTTTACACATAACACAGCTTTCGACCACTTGGTGCACATCTCTTCACATTTTTGACCAAAAGAATCAGCCATTTACTAGTTTATAGGTCCTTCTCTCTCCAAAGTGTCTAGAGAGTCCTCTATTGTGGGCTTCCTTAATTAATAGTTCCCGTAAGGAACAAGTCAACGTGGATAGTTTTCCTCCTTTGAACAGATAGCCATCCTAAACATAATACTCATCTACTATTCTCCCATCCATGCATCTCAAAGTTATTGGTCCAAAGTGTGGATCTTAGGAGTACTGTTCTTTGATACTCGCAAAACTAAACAGTCCGGTCTGCAGTTCTAACAAGAATGTATGCCTCCTCGAAAGAGCATTTGCAACTACGTTGCTCTTTTCTTGCTTGTATTTAATCAAAAAATTGAATCGTTCAAGGAATTCAACCCATCTCACCTATCGCTTAGACAGCTTGGTCTAACTTCGGGGGTACCGCAGTGACTCATGGTCAATATATATGACAAATTTTCTCGAAAGTAGATAGTGTTGCCTACTTGTAATGTGTGGAATAGTGCCAAGAGCTCTTTGTCATACATGAAGTAAATTAGCTGAAGTCCTTGAAGCTTCTCACTATGGAAGGCAATTGATTGGCTTTCCTACATTAGGACAGTATTTATTCCAATACCTGACACGTTGTACTTTAGCTCAAAAATTTTGTCGAAGTTCGATAGCACTAACACCAGGGTAGAGGTCAATCTCTTATTAATCCCATCAAAACTCCTCTCCTCCCTTTCTCCCTATCAGAAGTCGATGTTTTTTTCCATTAATTCAGTAAGTAGTGTAGCGAGGGTGTTGAAGTTTCTAATGAACCTTTGGTAAAATGAAGCCAATTCATGGAAACTTCTTCAAATTGCTTAATAGTCTCTTGGCATGAAGGATATCTAGGACTGTTCTGATGTGTTTACAGTGACTCAGCATATCGATATTGTAGATCAGGATGTCATCGAAGTACACCATGAGACACTTTTTGATGAGATGTCTCAGCATATGGTTCATAAGTCTCATGAAGGTACTTAGGGCATTCAACAAGCTGAAGGGCATGACTATCCATTCGTAAAGTCCATGTCAAGTCTTCCACTCATTTCCTGGTCTCATGTGGATTTGATGGTAGCTAAACTTGAGATCAATCTTACTAAAAATTTTGGCTCAACTCAGTTCATCCAACATGTCTTCTAGCCTCAGGATCGAATACCTATATTTGATCATGATTTTGTTCACGGCTCGGCTATTAACACACATCCACTAGATTTTGCAGTAAAAGTACAAGCACAGCACAAGGGCTGGGACTCTCTCTTGCATATTGTTTTTCTAGCAGCTCATTGACTTGACATTGAAGCTCAGAAGCCTAATTGGGATAAGCCGGCTTGTTAGGCAATATAGCACCGGGTAATAAGTCAATGCAGTGCCCTATGCCTTAGGTCAGGGCAACCCTGTTGGCAATTATTCTGGGAATAGGTTAGCATATTCATCCAACAGTTCCTTCACCTCTTCGGGGTAAATCATTCTACTTCTTCATTTCCAGTAGTTGCCTGACCAATAGGAGGGTTGGCTCATTGGCATTAATAGCCTCTAGGAGTTCGACTTTACTCATCACTAAAGCCTTTTTCGAGCTGCGAGTAAGTTTTGTCTGTAATTTGTGAACTTCTTTCGGTTACATCAGATTTTGCGTGATCTTCTGATCATCCTTCTCGAGCATGTCTTTCCTATCAAATAGCCACAGTCTTCCTAAAAACACGTGGGATGCGCACATGGGCAGTACATCACAAAGAATCTAATCGGAGTAATTGCTGATAATGATCTATAGTATTATTTGCTGAATGATATGTAAGGCTCCCTTCTTACTCAACCAGTGCAACTTGTACGGCTTCGGGTGTGCAACAATCGGCAACCTCAGTTTTGAAACAAGGTCAATTGACACCACATTGGTGCAGCTCCCACTATCTACGATAAGGGCACACATTTGATCATTTACCTTGCAAGTGATATGAAATAAGTTCTCTTTCTACTCCTCCTCTTGTGAGGGTTCCACACTCATAGTACGTCGAACGATGATGAGTAGCTGGTCCAAGTCCTCAACATATGCATATTCCCAACTCTTTCTCGGCATTCTCATTCTCGGTAGGAACCTCCTCCTCGGGTTCATCATCCATATTCTCTATGTCTAACTTTGGGATGTCTCCCTTGATGACCATTGTCTATCAATTCAGGTACTGAACAGCTACATGTTTGAACCCTTGATACTTGAAGCACTTGATCTGGCTGGTCTTCCTACTAGACCCTTGCCCCTTCTCATATGTTGGGGTCAGGGCTACATCTTCAAGTCGGCTTTTTTGTTCAGTTTGAACATCAACTCTTTTACTTA
Source organism: Lumnitzera littorea (assembly GCA_024138015.1). Classification (NCBI taxonomy): domain Eukaryota; kingdom Viridiplantae; phylum Streptophyta; class Magnoliopsida; order Myrtales; family Combretaceae; genus Lumnitzera; species Lumnitzera littorea. Next base: position 63,039,777 of record JAMXBB010000004.1, on the reverse strand, counting down.
GCTCGGTACTTGGCAGAGTCTGATGACTTGCCTGTCCAGTCGGTTAGTCGGCATTTTGGTTGTTACTCGACTCTTTTTTTGCTTTTTTACTTGTTGAGCAATCCTAACAGCTTCATCCATTGTATCAAATCATTAGAGCTCTACAATGTCTCGGATGTCTCCTCTCAACCCAGTGATAAACCTTAAGACTATTTGGGTAGATAGTTCCTCCACTTCGCATCTTATCATAAGCATTTAGAATTTTTAAACATATTCGTCAACAGTTTGGCCTCCTTGTCTCAGCTCCTGAAGCCAAGTGAAAGCATCTTAGAGATAAGTTTCTGGCATGAATTGGTTTCTAAGAACTCTCTTCATCTCGGGCTAGGTGTCAATCTCTCGATACCCCTCTCTTCTTCTCATGGCATGAAAATTCTTCCACCACATGGTGGCATATTCAGAGAATTCAACAGCAGCAATCTTTACTTTCTCATAATCCTCATATTGATAGTAATCAAATATACGCTCTACCTTTTCTTCCTAATCTAGATATTCGTCAGCATTCCCAGATCCTTTAAAACTTAGAATCCAAAGCTTCACATGGTCAGATGCTTTGGGGACTCATACACGCTCCTCTTCATAATAGTCTTCTTCCTCTTGATCTGGCTCTCTTAAGTCTATCTTTCACCTTACTCATTTGTCAGCTCTTCCACCTCAAACTGGTTAAGCTGGGTTTTGACCTCTAATAGGTTAAGTAGCTTGTAGAGTATTTTACGTAGCTTTAGTGGGTTGGTAAGATAGGGCATAATAGCTCGGGTCAAATCTGCCAAGAGGTTAGTTACCTCATCAAGTCTCTCATCAGTACTTTTGGGAGTTCTTTGAGATTGTCGTCCATGGTGGACAACTCCACTGTCATCACCAGCATTAACATTTATACTTGGATCTGTCATTTTTCCTCACAAATTCAAATTTAAACAAACACTTCAGAGAGTGAACAACTCACAACATAGCAGTTAAATGAATACAGTAACTTACTCTATTTTGCACTCACAAAACAAAGTGTAACAGAATGCAAGAAGAACTAACTACAACTCACACAAAACCTCTGCTTTGATACTAAGACGATGCGAGCCGTAACTAAGAATAGACAAAGCTGGTCACTAGATGGGTCTAAGCTTGTAGAAAGCTTGAAAAGGATTAGTGGGGAAAGGTATGAAAAGGGTAAGAAATGAAGAATGAGAAATAGTAAGCAAACCTACGAACAACTCCAGAAGATATGATACACCAATGGAACTTCCGAAGACTTACAGTATAATTTGATATGACGTGCAAATTGGTCCAATGAGGTTACTCGCCACCTAACCTTACTTAAGGGATAGGATAAGAGTGATGCCAAGAGTAAACAAGCAATGTTTATATAAGGAAGGAAGTACGTAAGTGTAATGAAGGTAATCTAATGATACTATAAGTATAGGGGTATTTATACTTGTAAACTAGGGCAACTTGTCCACAAGGGAAAAAGACAAAAAGGACATTTCCTAAAGAACCAATGTATATAATAAAAAAGGGTAAAAATGAATATATAAGGAAAACAATCATTGGTGCTATGGATTTTACACATGATACTGTATATGTGGCGATGTTGCATTGGTAAGGTTGTTAAGGGATGCGAATAAAAAGTATGGACGAATGGGTTTGTTCAAGTAAGGATGGTCTAATTAGTCTGGTCTCTATCTATCGGCTTCTCGACAAGGAAGATGCCGAGTAATTGGTTGATTTGGTAATAGAGAGTCATTGTCAACTCGGCTTACCACACAATAATAGGCGATCATACGGTATGACAGTAAAGGTGACTTAGTAGGGAGGTACTTGGCTTCGGTAGGGGTTGGTTAGAACATAAAGATTCATTGTGCCAACCCCTCTATTCCTTGAGCTCGACTATGGGTCAAGGGCCCCATAGGTTGATTCTCATCATACTATAAGCAACATGTTGGTCTAACAACTACGATCATCTAAGTAATAGATGTGAAGCTCCCATGGGGACGATATCACATACCACTTCATCCCTATACACTTTCCTAACACTAAAAGCCATGGTTACTAGTTTAAAGACATGTAAAGCACCTTTATCATGAAGCTAATATGGCTTGTAAGGTCGAGGGTGCTAAGAGGTCGGTAGTCTTAACCTCTATACAATAGATTGTGCAACAATGTTAGTAAAGCTTCCTCTGCCTACAATGATGGTATACAATTGTCCCTTGATGGTATACTTTGTATGGAATAAATTCTCTCTCTAGTTTTCCTTAGAGCTTGGTAAAAAGCTCAACAATCACCTTAATACTAAGGTCATTACTTATCTTGGGTCAACATAGATACACGTCTCCTCTTGTTCCTTAGCTTTAACTTATCTAGTATTCTTCTCTTCCACTAGCTCACTCTCGTTGGTGCTATCCACTACATCTCTTTGGAGTACCATGGCATGTTAGTTTAGACACTCAGTTGCCATGTGTTAAAAACCCAAGCATTTGAAGCACTTCACCTTGTTTATCCTCTATCTAGAGGCTTATCCTTTCTCATGTGTCATTAGGGTCGAACTAGCTTCAACTCATCCTTGCTAGCTTGCTTGGTTATCATCAAGTCAGTCATATGTTTCCTTGGCTCTAGAGGGCCTCCTTAACTCGGCGTGACCAGGTCATTGTGGAATAGGAGCTTAGGAAAAAGTTGGCTTAGGTCAGCTCGAAGCATTTCTTCTTTACTTTTCAACCTCTATACTACTTTAATGGCCTCCTCCAATATATGGAACCTCTGTACTTCCACAATATTATGAATCTCATATTGGAGTAAATAGATGAAATGAGATATAGTGGGGGCTTTGGGCTCTTCCATGCTTTCTCGAACCATCAACATCTAGAATTCCTTTACATAGTCATCAATAGATCAGCTTCCTTAGTGAAGTTCTTGTAACTTTGCAAACTTATCCTACAGGTAGGTCTCGGGTATAAACCTTCCCCTTAACAATCTCTTCATCTCTTCCTAAGTTCTCATACCTCATCTTTTATCTCTTGCTTTGGTAGCATTCAAATTTTTCCACCACATAATAGCATACAAAAAATTTCAAGTGTAGAAAGTTGCACTTTAACAACATCAGTATATCCATAGTAGTCAAACACTTTCTCTACTTTCTCTTCCCACTCTAAATATTCATTTACATCTCTACTTCCATCAAAGGGTAGGATTTAGACCTTGACATTATTTAGTCTATGAGGAGCTTGGCATCTCTACTTTTGTACTCGATAATATTCAACCTTTTCTTCTTCCTCTCCATCATCCTCTAGATTTACATCCTTAATATCTTCCTCAATCTCTTCCAACTCCAACCTTCATCTAGAAACTTGATTTGCAATTCTTCCAGCTCGAGGGTGTTAAACTAGGAGATTAGCTTAGCCACCTTAGCCATATTACCTCTTAGGAACATTTTGAGGTAGGTTATGATATGGTATACCTAGTGGTTGCTATTTGTTGACTTACATCATGATAACCAGACTCTCAACAAGATTAGTGATTTTTTCAAGCTTATCATTGACTAACCTAAGAGTGTTACTACCATTTTGACCTCGACTAGCATGATCACCACTACTCTAGTCACCAATAACACCCTGAATACTTGAATTCAATAGTGTAATACTTTTCTAATAGATTAACAACATAATACATAACAAACACTTCTTCTTACTACTCAAAACCTTACTAACTTGCTCTAACAACTTCAATACCCAATACACACATGAATATCACAGAAATGAACTTGCTCTATTTTATTTTCGTAGTGGAAAATAGAGTATAATAGAGTAACAATAGGAATTATACTTACCAACACACAAGTCTCTACTTTACAACTCACAACTTCAAAACTTACTTCATACGAACATACTACAATAGCTACAAAAGGAATACAGTAGCCACTAGCAACAAACATTAAAAAAAAAAAAAAACTTCATTACAACTTCACACGCTCTCTCTTAGAACCATGCTCTGATATTAGTGAAGCTAATGCATTTATAAGGGTCATACACATGGAGAAGTACAATAACGGAAGCAACCAAAAGAAAATAAATGAGGATTAGCAAATTTAGGTTGCTATCAATTAGATATGACACACCAATCGATCTTATTTGACATACAATTCCTCAGATGTAACTCACTGGTTCAAACTATAGGTTCACTCACTACTACTCCTTGCTAAAAGAAATAGATAAGAGTTAAAAAAGAGTGAGAATACTAAGGTTTCTCAAGAAGGAAATTGGAAATGATGTCTACATACAAGTGAATGGAGTTTATATACTAACCCCATTAAGGTTATAAGGCATACATGGAAAAGACAAAAAGGTAATTTATAAATAGAATACATAAAACATATTAAAAAGAGTAAAAGAGATAAAGAATATTATGTATGGAAAGAGTAAGGAATCTTTCTAGAATGTCGTGCTAGAAGACATGTATCAAGGGGTAGTTGGTGCCACATACAGAAGCTATTCTTATTGATGTGGAGTTTAGGACAGTCTTGTGGCTATAGAAATAAGCTTAGAGGATATTAGAAGAGGCTTTGAGCATAAGGTAGATCCAGTCTTGTCTAGGTTAGAGATTAGATACTGAGAGATATCCGGAGTCTTGGTCATCATTTCTTTAAGTTAGATGTTTGAGGCTAGTCCATTTAGATACTATTTAGATCATGGTAAGACCTCAGCGATAGACATGGTTGCTTAGCAAGCTATCTTATATGCTCAGCATGTTGGCATGTATGCTTGGTAGGTTGACATGATTGCTTAGTAGCTTAGAGATTGTATTGGCATTTATGAGAGCTTGGCACTCATGTCGATAGTAGTGTAAAAGGTGGGGTTTGAAATAGGAATCATCATCTTGAATTGGATTTTAAGCTAGAATCCTTTGCATGAGTCCTTAGAGTCTTCTAACTTGGCTATGTGTAATTAGTCTAGAGAGTTGGTTCCTATCAGTCTTTTGTCTCTTTAAATAGTTATTACTCCAACGTTCAATTGTTCTATTCTTGGTAATAACCTTTCATATAGCCATTATCTTCAAATATTTGTGATTCTTAGCTTTGTTCTATCTTTCTAATTTGGTCGATTGTCGAAGATATGTATCTACGGTTTTTTCCTTCTAAAAAGTTTATCTTCCTTCTTTTTAATGACTATGTGATTTGTCTCTCACTCTACTATATAGATTGATATGTAAAGTATTCCTCAGCTTGATCAGATATATTATCACTATTAAAAGAAATTAATATAAGGTATATAGTACCCATTATTATGTCTTACCTCCCTACTCCTTATCATAAAAGCATTTATTAGTTTACAAGATCTTCTTCAATATTCTTTCAATATTACTCCACTAAGTTTAACAAGTCAGGTCACTTCCTTCAAAGATTATGTTATGATTCCTTTCCCTTTAGATTAGTACTCTATATCACAATATGTATAATACATCAGCTCCTAAACTTCTCAAAGACTTAGTATCACATAAATCACTTGTTTTGTATGTATGTTCTATCTTATTTCTTCTCTAGTTATTCTCTTTCTCTTCTGTCTCTTAAGACTTCGTCTCTTTAAAAAATTGTTCCTTCAACAGTCAATTATTCTATTCTATGTAATGGCTATCTTATAGCCATTGTCTTCAAATCTTAGTGATCCTTTGCTTTGTTCTACCTTTCAAATTTGCTTGATTGTTAAAGATATGTATCTATGATTTTTTGCTTCTTTTATTCCTTCTAGGAAGTATATCTTCCTTCTTTCCAATAACTATGTGATTTCTCTCTCATTTTATTCTATAGATTGATGTGTAAAGTATTCCTTAGCTTGATTAGATATATCTGTAGCACCCTAAAAGGGGGTTTGATACTTTTGCCTAAAATCTTTATGTCACGTGTGCCCTCATGATATAAAGATCGTTTTATAAGTTAGAGGTTGCAAAGCTCTAATTAGTAAGTTTCTAAGGGTACTTATTCATTTTGCTTATATTTACTTATTTATATAAGCAACTAAGACAACCTAACAATTCACAGTTTACCAAGATTGCAGAGAGCTGAAATTGCCTATAAAACAATAAGACGAGAAAATTAAACTTCGACGACATCATGAGTTACTAAATATTATAAAGATCTAGTTTAACTAATACAGTATACTAAAGTAATCTTATTCATCTAATCTAACTGCTTAAAGGACCACTTTATACTCTGATCTTAACCCATTCATAATTTTTGGTTACCTGCAAAAAGGGACTATTAGGGGGTGAGCATACCACAACTCAGTGAGTTTATCCCTAGCTACTACCATTCAAGTAAGTTATCAAGCATTATTAGTAAACATGCAACTTAGCTACATATGGAATGAATATAAATGCGATGAATGTAAGCAATACATTCATGGGGCTCTAAAACCATGGAAGGAGTAAATTTACGTTGTCTACATGTCGATTATCTCCCGTACTTAATTGTAAAGGGCAACTCACCTTAGTTACATGAAGCTGTCTCTAGGTACCGTCCCAATAGATGGAACTCGATTATTATCCTAGTTGAGAATATCATACTAATCAATTAGGTGGATCTCATTTAAGGTTATCTACTATCAACAGTCAATATAATGCCCTATGAGCTTGCTATCAACAAATCCATATAATGCTCCACAGGCTAAACTATGTGAGTCCTAACTTAAGCTACTTGCTATCAATAAACTAAAGATGGTTTATTAGCTAAAATGTCGTAGACGATTGCTATGAGTGTTCACTAAGTTAATAAATCTTCATTTGAATTGTAAAAAATTTCAAAAATACATTTTTGTAAATTTTTCAAAAAACTTAGTAAAGCTATAGACATCTCAGTTCGTAACTAATGGATCATAGACATATGATAGGTATATTTAGTTAATTTAGCCAAATATTTAAACTTACCAATTTAATAAGTAGATCACATGGATGTTAGTATAGAAAATAACTTGTCACTCAACAGAAAATCAAGTGTAAGCAACAGAACATCAAGAATTATCAAAACAAGCAAGTAGTAGTTCATTGAAACTCTCTCACCTAGCCTACCTACCTATATATCCTGACCTTTGGAGTTCCTAAATTAGAAATTAAGCCAACTAAAAACTAATAATAATGTGTGTGTAAGTAATTAGAAGAGAGTTTCTTCGAGGACCTAATAGTCTACCTAATTATTGAAGCTTACCTTAAATACCCCAAATACGGTCAAAACTTATTTTCACTTTAACTTCTTCATTTGAAGTTCGTTTTTCACATTTTTATAGTTGATTTCAAACAATTTTGGATGTACTTTTGCATGGAGGGATCCATTTTAGGAGTTGGAACCCATAAGCATAAGTTTTGATGGTCATATTCAAATTTTATAAGTTTCCCTTTTAAATTAGTTAAATTTCTAGTTTAGTTATGTATCTTATGTATGTAAGGCCTTGTTCTAGTCATTTATCATTATTAATTAGGTTCTTATATTGTTATTGGGCCTAAAATATTTAAGTTTTGCTTAAATCTATATCTATGGGCTTCCTTCTATTATACTTAATCATTTTAAGTTTTAACTTACTAGGATGGGGGCTTTCTTTTGGGTTGAAGGCTATTTTTAAGTTAATAGACTTATTTTAATTATTATTGGGCCTTTATCACATTATTTTAAGGCAACTAATTTAGTTATACCATTTTAAGTTTGGCTAAAACCTATTTTTATGAATTAAAGGCTTATTTAAGATTTTTATGTAGGCATAGGCCTCTACTCTTATCTAAGCTTATCATAGGGTTCCTAGAACACTTGATGGGTTTTACAAACCTTTTATTTAGAACTGAATAATTATTGTAGCAACTAGTCAAGTAGTTTTTGAGTGGGCTTAGGATTTGTTTTTGGGACCTTTTAATTTATCTTTAATCTAATTTTCATTGTAAGGCCATAAACATGTTTTTAACTTATCCTAATGCGCCAATTAACTTATTGAACCCAATAAATGACCCATTTAACATTCAATTTCAGATCAGGTCATATCAATTAAGTGGGCTCCTAGTTATTCTCTATAAGTCCAAAGTCTATCTCTTGCCATTTTAAAGCTTAAACCATATCTTTTAACTAGTTATGGGCTCTATTTATACCTAGGCTTATTAAGGCTCCTCGAATTATTTAGTAAGCTTAATAAAATATTTTAATTAAGTTTTATTTACCTAATATACCCACTGGTCTTGAGTGGTTAAGTGGGCTCAAGGCTCAGTTTGTGGGGTTTTTAGTTCAATTTAGGCTTAATTCATATCCTAAGGCCTATATCTTGACTCTAACTTAATCCAATGAGCCTAATAATTTACTAAAATTTTTAAATGACTCATTTTATCATCAATTCTAGATCTGATGCTAATGATTTGTTGGGTTTCAAGTGAGTTTTTTTAAGCCTAATGTCCATTTTAGGCCTGACTACTCACTATAGACCTTATTTAGCCTCTTATTTTGCAAGTTTAAGTCCTAAATCCTACTTATCTTTAATTAATCATGTGATTAATCCATTAATGAAGAATTTACAGCATGTTATTCAACATATTAGTGGTAGTTGAAGATGATTTCCTAGGGCTTTCTACATGTCATGTACTTAACTTGATAGAATATGTATTTAACTACCACTAAAATGCATTTAAAACCATTTTCTACTAAAATAAACGTGAGAAACAAAAAATATGATGGGGATACACATACATATATTTTGGCCCTAACATGGGAATGAAGATATGATGATGATTCTTCTACTTTTCTTCAAGTTATCATCCTAATGCAACTTATATGCTTCTAAAATTATATATAACTTGTTTACTACACTAAAATTCTAAGAAAATGCACATATATGTGTGTGTAAGCATGGTAAACAAAAGTGTCATTTTAATAGTCTTTTCCTTAGTTTTTAAGCTTATGAATCATGATCATAAACTCGAACCAAAAAGAAAATAGAAAAGGTATATGTTTACTTCGGTAGAAATTAAAAGGGTCTTTTTTCACTTTGCTTTTGGATAATAAATTGAAATCCTTTAGTAAATAAGGTTTTTCATTGGGAAAGGGGGATGGAAGAGAAGTCAAATTCAAGTGGTTTTGTTTTGTTTGGAGGTGGTGGTGGAAAGTTATGGTTTGGGGTGTTCAGGTGCATAGGCAAATCCTAGAAGCTTCTTCTTGTTTTTCTTTTGTTTTAGATGTGTATGATTAGAGAGTGTTTTTAGGGTTTATTCTAGAGAAGATTATGGAGTAAAAATGTAGATGGAGGGGTAAAAAAGGATTGATTATGAGTAGATGTAGTAGGGAATAAATCTCTTTCATCCTTGGTTTCATGGTACAAGTACAAATGGGGACCAATTACTTTTTATGATTTTTCTTTCTTCTAATTAAGGCAAAGATTTATCTACTAAAGGTGAGTGATCCCTTACTTTCCCAACTAATTATCTCGCCCAATATGGTCAATTGTGATTATCTTCAATTAATTATGACGCATGAATGTATGTAGAAGATTAGAATGCAATTTAAGCTTACTACCTAAATTACTAGTGTAGATGACCATAGTTAGAAATCATTTAGGGCTTTTTATATTTAATTAAGTTAATCAAGCTTATTAGATCATTTTTATCCAATTAATTTAAGGTTTCTAAGGGTTAGAGTTGATTATCTATAATTGATTATGATTTCAAAAGGTAAGTTGGGGCATTTTAGTGATTTAGTGAATTATTAGTAATTAATTAATAATATGGCTATATAATTAGGATTCATTAATTAAATTAAGGTCTTTGACACTAAATTACAATTTCCATGTTGTTTTAATGCTTCCTACATTTTAGGGTTTTATGAGGGTTTTAGGGCCTTGAAGGTATGCTTATGATTTTAACTTTACTTTTGGAGAAAATATATCATTTAGGGTAAATTAGTAATTGTAAGGGTGTAGGTACAGATGCAAGGGTCATGTACTTATCGTATGTGAAGTCGCGCTACATGTAACTAGGGAAATAACTTGAGTGACTTGTACGGGATGATTAAGAAAGAAGTGTAAGGAGGAGGAGTAAGCAATCTTGATGTGGCTCTAACACATATGGTAATAGGTGAGAGATTACGGTGGTATCAAACTCCAAGATTAATGAAGAATATGATAGAGTTCTTGAGGTATTTAAGTGTTTGATCCTTAAGATAAGGTTCTGGCAAAGTAACAGCATTAATTAGGGGTTTTCTCCCATCTAAATGAGGATGTGAATGGGGTATTTATTGGAAATGGTTGTTGATCTCATTCATCAGATCATGATGATAATCAATGGTTAAGATTGAAGCTCTTTATTAATGGATTACAAGTAAGCTATTTTCATGGCTTTAGGCCTAAATAAAGGCTTTATTTATTGTTTTAGTGTTAGCTAAATCAAGAAAGGTTAGATTTGACAGACCAATCTAACAAGCTCTACTCCAAACCCACCATGCCAAACCTTTCTTGATCATCTTGGATATTTAGACTTGACTCTTTGGACCTGTCACCTTAGCTTAAAGAGTTAAACCCAATTAATTAATGAGCTTAAAGCCCAAACTTGAATTTAGCATTCTATAGTAATCTCATTAATTTATTATCTTGATTAACTTAATTTGATTTATCGTTATTATTTGAAGATATCTCTTGCTATTCTTTATTGAATTTTTACGATTTACGTAATTTAAGTTAAATGTTTTAATTTAGGGTTTTCTTTGCCTTTAGACTTTAAGAAAGGGTTTAGTGACTCTAGGGTTTGGGGTTTAGAGTTTTTATTCAATTTTGATTTTTAATTTGCAGTCTAAGGTTTTCAAGTTCGTTTTAAGGATCCAATTTAGAATTTTGTTGGTTTTAATTTCTTCGATCTCATTAAGCTTAGGAAACATCTATTGGTTCTTCAAATTCGACTCTAAGTCCAAAATGTAAAATTTGTGGGGTTTACAATATCACCTAAATATATCTTCTCTTCAATGCTAGGTCTTAATCTATAATTGTTATTTCTTTGTTCTTGTTTCAAAAACAACTTCTACTTCTATAATTCTTCTATCAATTATCTATCTTCTAATCTTCCTTGTCTTCTAAACATTAACTATATTCTAAAAATCTCTTTGTTCTAATCTTCTAGTTTAGTCTTTAATACTTATCTTTTAATACCTTTTTACTTTTGAAACTTTTCCACAAGTTTAAACTTCTCTTTTCTTTCTTCATCTATAAATTTAGTTTTGTTTCATCTCTTTGCTTTTGATAATTAATATCCTTTATAATCTAAGTTATAGACATACCGAGCTCGATCTGATTAGCATATGAGCTTTTTAGTTTTGATCTTATCTTTTATGCTCTAATCAACATCTAAAGTTTTCATGAAATTTAAAGTTATCATCAAAATGCCTTATATAGAGGTTCTAATAAAGGGTAAGTACAAGGTCATACAATGTATCCTATTTATAATTGTAAGCTTCCAAAATTTTTAAATAAAACTCTTACTATAATACTTAATAGCTACTTCGAAACCTATTAAACCATGAAAAGTCAGAATGATTTTATGTCCTTGAGATTTTGATGCTGAATCCTAATTAATAGGATTTACATTATAGCATATATAGCACAAAGATCAATCTTTATATTACCAATTTTATCATAAATAAACTAATGTATATTATTTTAGTAATTGTCAACACTAAAAAAGAGCCATTTATATAGGAGTATAGTAAATTGAACTAAAAAAATAATAGTTTTATGTGCTTCTCTCTATGAGTCTTCGTATAAGAATGATTTTCAAACTTTTTGAAAAAAATAAGTTGATATGTCTATATATTACAATCTTGTCATTCAATTGAAAAATGTTTATGTACATCTCAAGTATAAATGCATTTTCAAAATTTTGCAAAAATATTTCTTAAGAAACTATATCCTTCTCTAGAATAATTAATTTGAGCATAGATTCCTTTTAATCATACGTTTAATTTATGATGTTTGATTTACAGTAATATAGAGAAAGCAACATAAGAAAAATTATGCAATCAAACGATAAACAATTTACTATAAGGCTCTCTTAGCCCATTTAATATGAAAATTGTTCTCTTAATGAGATGCAATGGGTTCCATTCCATTTAATCTGCTTCACAAATGACTTGTACACTATAATGCTTAAGGCCAAAAAAAAGAAAAAAAAAAAGAAGAATAAATCCATCACACTGTGTCCACTTCATAAGTAATGTGTAAACTATATTGCTTGAGGAAAAAAAAAAAAAGAAAAAGAATAAATCCATCACTATAACAGCACCATATGAATTTCTCTTTGCATATGTTTGGACTACAGTATGAAAGATGGAACAAAGTTATATGTATTCATTAAAGAAAGAATTACACAGCAATTTGAGCTTCATAAAAAAAAAAAAAAAGTTCTATGACTGATGACTTTAACAACTAGATGGATATTTATTAATAAAGTAATTACAAATATCCTTTTTTCATTTTAGAATTACATTTTAATACAATATACATATCAACTCTTGCACCTATTTGATTATGGACCACTAAGCTATATGAATGAGTGAAAACATATTAAAATGATTACAGTTAACAATTCAAGGCCCATATATTATGAATATTATTTTTTTATTAGTAGCAATTAAGATTTCATTGATAAAGGAAAGCCCTTGAGGTTTTGTGCTATTTGATCAATAAAACATTGTTTATTTTGGCTTCCAGTTGTCTTTCTAAAATATTATAAAAGCATTTTACTACTTTTCATGGAAATACATGAAGTTTGCACATACATGCAAAGAAAAATAACTTAAATATAACAATTAATACACTACTATTTGAGCTCTTAGACCAAGCTTATCATTGACCACCCGCGTACATTAACGGAATGAAATGAAGCATGCATATAGCAGTGGAAATAAGATTCAAAATGCTTGTGACATTGATAAGAAATTTCTATACACATGCTTATTTCATAACTGATGCAAATTTTACATCTTAAGAAAGCTTCAATTAGTGGATAACCTATGGTTACGAATTTTAGGTATACCATACTAAGTTCTCTTCACAAATTTTGATGAAAATAAAAATTGATTGTTGACTAATGAGTTTGATTATGTTATTGGAAATGTAATTTTGAATAGTTTGTTTACCTCTAACTTAAAGCTAGCTCATAGAGTTTTTCAAAAGGTTTAGTTTGTCTTTATTTAGTTGAACAAACCCTTGATCTAAGTATTAAAAATATAGTACAAGATTTGAGTTCAAAGATTTATTTAAAGACTTCATTTGAAAGTTTAGAGAGTTGTTAAGAGACTTCATATGCTATTAGGAAGGACAAATTACATGCACTTTTAGAGACTTCTTTAAAGTGTTATCTAGAAGTTATCAATTAACAATTTCAGAATGATCTTACAAGTTGGATTTAATTTCAAGATTGAAGACCCAACTCCACTTTATTATGTGTCTTTGGGTAATGCACCTAATTTTGTTCCACATAAGTTAGATAGTAATTCATAAGGATTAATCATAATGAAGGAGCTTACATATTAAGAATGAAATTTATCAGTTTCAGTTCAATTTGACAAAAAATTATTTATCTATTTAGTTGCTACAGGTTATTATAGATCAAGATTTGGATAAGAAGCTATTACAGACAAGAACTACATTTAAGTAATTCTAATTTATAAGGGTTGTTACAAAGAAGTTTGTCTAAGTTTCAAGTATTTATGTAATACCCTAAGCTAAAAGTAGTGAATAACAAAGTTAACAAATACTAATTAGCTCAATTAAATAACTTAATCCAAAAGCTGTAACCATATGTTAACAAAGTATTCAATATTGTAGCTTTATAAACTAGTACTATAATCTCCTACAACCTATATAGGACAACTTAACCATGGGAAATAGCGCCCACTACTCCCCCCTACCCCCCTAACCCTTAAATAAGCGATATCTTTGTTATGAAACCTTACAATTGAGCCTAAATCTTCTCCTATTTACAGTGTACGATTTGAGCTACCTATTACTTATAAGTCAACTTAAATGCATGCAAGAAGTCACACCCATGTGACACTCTTCACCCTTCTTAAACCTTTTCTAAACTAAAGCTAGACCCAAATTGCCTATCTATTGGTAGGGGTTTTGCTTTGATTCCATTTGTAATGTCTTAGGTTAAAAGTAGTAAATAACTAAGTCAATAAATACTAATAAGCCCATTTAAATCACTTAGCCTAGGAGTTGCAACCATATATTGATAAGGTATTCAATACCATAGCTTTATAAACTAATACCATAACTTCCCACTATCCATGTGAGATAACTTAACCATAGGTAATCACAATTTGTGCATGTGTTAAATATTTTTGCTAATATTAGACAAGATTAGACTAGACAGCTATGAAGGAGATGTGGATGACTTTGAAGATAAGTGTTTAACTTGAAAATGATTTAGATAAGATTTGAGTTTGAAATGAAGATATGGTTGATACTTTTATGTTTGTCGAGATTTAATTTAATAAAGATTAAGCAAGAATTTCTAGATATTTATCAGATATTTTGGGTCTCTAAGTATATCGTATTAGTTAGATTAGACTTGAAGTTTAAATCTCAATTTAAGAAATGAATTTAGTATAAATATTTAGTGCAATAAACATAGAACTTCGAAAAAGGTATAATCGAGAAACCATTGAAAGAACTCTAATAGGATTAGCATGATTAGCCTTAATGCCATTAAAGGGCTTCAATGTAATGGATTAATTTCAAACTTATTAGAATTTATCTCAAGATAATATTTGTTTGAGATCTACAAAAATATTAGCATATGTATCTCTTAAAGATCAGGATCTGTTATCAAATTCAAATTTAAGTTCGAGATTTTTCTTTGAATATTAAGGGATCAAGTAACATTCGAAATTCCTTGAAGATATGGATCAAGTAAACAAAAATCAAGCTTTAGCCATTGGATTATATCAACATATAAATACAACTTATTCAGATCAAGAGCATACTTTTGGCAACTAATCGTAAGACTTAATCTCATGCAAAAAGCTTCTTGTACCTGCTATTAGAGAGTTTACTGGAATTTCATATTTATATTTTCTCCTTCAATTTTTGAGCAAATCTTTTTGACATCTTAATTGTATTTCTCATATTGATTATGAACTTCATCGAAAGTGTTTAAGTAATGTGATTGTAGGAGGAGTTAGGTTAGATCTCTATAGATCTGTAGTTAGCTGTGTATGAGGCTAGATAAGTAGAGTAGAAGCTTCTGGAAGCCAGGTGTTGGTAAGCTAATTGTAATTTTTCTCATTTGAATTTTTGATATAATGGATTAGAGAAATGGCAATAGTGATGAAAACTGGTTCAATAATAGAGTTGGAAGAAAGCAGTAGGCATAAGGTTAAAACTCTTTAAATCTTTTGCTTGTTTCATTTATCCCTACTCATTTTATTTTTCAATTAAAATTTTTATTTTATTATCCCAATGCATTAAACTATTAAATTACCATGATTCACTTAAGTTAAGTTATTGAGAGGGGATTTTATTTTATAAATTCAAAAAGTTAAAAATTTTCTAACAATATCAGCTCATCTCCCTCTTGATATATCATACGTAACGTTCATGCTTTTTGCAAAGTTTTCTCTATGATTAAGGAGTAGTAACAATTGAACCATTTTATCAACTTTAAACACTAAAAAGGATCCGCATACATATGAGTATGGTAAATTAAACTAAAAAGTAATGGTTTTATGCACTTCCCTTCATGAATCTTCATATAAGAATGATTTCCAAACTTTTTGAAAAGAATCAAGTTAATATATTTATATGTTCTAATCTTATCATTCAACTGAAAAATGTTTGTGTACCTCTTAAGTAAAAGTACGTTTTCAAAATTTTGTAAAAATATTTATGAAGCCACTATACCCTTCTCTAGAATGATTAATTTCTACATAAATTCCTTTTAATCATACATTTCATTTATGATCTATGATTTACAACAATATCAAATAAAGTAACATAAGAAAGTTATGTAATCAAATAATAAACAATTTACAACAAGACTCTATTGGCCCATTTAATATGAAAAGTCTTCCTTTATTGAGCTATGATGGGTCATATTCCTTTTAATCCACTTCAGAAATAATGTGTAAAATAAAAATCCTAAAGAAAAAAAGAACAAATCCATCACTATATTGGCACCATATGGATTTTTCTTCATAGATGTTTAGAGTATAACAAGAAATATGGAACAAAGTTATATGTATTCATTAAAGAAAGAATTATATAACAATTTGAACTTCATAAAAAAATCAGTCCTTTTACCATTTTGTATGATTGAGGACTCCAACATCTAGATGGATATTTATCGATAATGTAATTACAAATATCATTTTTCCTTTTTAGAATTACATTTTAATATAATATATATATGTAATGCCTCAAACTTAGGACGTCAATACCACCATATGTCCTTAGTTTTCTATTGATACCTTAAGCTATAATCAGAAACTAAAATTTCTAATTCACATGTGAGTAACACCCACTAACATCATTAAATACTAAACATTAGTTATAACTATTCAGATGTCTACATAGATGTACCTTATAAAAAGCAAAGAGCAACTAAACAACATTTGAAGATTTCTTCATAGTAACATGAAAATAAAATAAACATCATCTTGAAAATAATTATTGCACTATAATCAAATGTATATACTCCTAATACTAATCATAGTCATCAAAATAGTAACTCTCTATATAAGGAACTTCTTGATAATAACCATCTCCTTAATCCTCGTAATCAAAATAATTCTCATTTTAGCTTTGTAATTGTAACTAATAGAATCTTCATAAATTTTATTATTACCTATAAGTGTAAGAAAAAAAAAAAAGTGAGCCAAATCTTAATATGTATAACACATTCACATACATGTACACAATCATACATAATCATAATCACTTGCATTGAAATGGAAGTAAGTGACTTACACACAATAATTTATTTATCTTTACATTAACTAATCACATATCATACCATGAAGGTTTTCATAACCTCTATCACAACATAGATCGACTCGTCATCCTAGTAGTTAAGTATACCACTTCGAGTCATATCTATAACAACCTAGATCTACTATAGATCATTTCAAAGAGAGGCTCTACCAAAAATAATGAATTGTAAGGATCATTGAGGTTATCCATTAGAAATCTACCATTTTAGGGCTTTAAGTCGAGCTACACACAAGCAATAAGCAAAGTGAACTTAAGCGATATATTCAATTAATAATTTTGAGCATATAGATACAATTACAATCAACACACAAGTGTCACATACCTAGAGAATTGGAACTAGGTAATATTATCAAAACTGATTAAACCTATAATAGTAAGGAAATACTAGTCTTAAAGTCTATATAAATTCACTTTTAGATCCTTAAACTATTTAAATTTTAGGTTATTAAATTCAATATGACTAAACTTGGAGTAAATGTTGGAGAGAAATTGTATACACTTAGGATTATGGTTGTGTTTCTTAATCAAGCTCCTATCTAGAATTCTCATCCAATGATCATAATCATGACTAAGACCATAAGGTTGGATTGTAGTCCTCTTGGCTTTATTTTCCTTCTCAAGTTCACAACCAAATCAAGTTGAACAACTTTATGGGGTTTATGGTAAAAAATATAACTATGTTTCTAACTGTATTCTATTGTTTTGTAAAAATTTTCTCCTTTCGATGATTAAGTCACCAACTCCAATTTGAATCAATAATTCTAATCTAATACCATAGTTTATACCATTCTAATCTAATTCAAATATTCACTTATTTACCATGAATTTTCTTATACTTGGATTTCTAGTGAGATCTTACATAACCTTGATTGTTGCAACTCTACAATTGCCAAATGATTAGCCTTAAACATTAATCTGATTAGAATTTCTCAAGAAACATAGTTTCTTAGATTTTAACACTCATATTTACCTTAACTTATTCTCCTATAGTAGAATCATTACTCGCCAACTAAGTTCCACAATTCTACATCCTAAACAATATTAAATTCTTCACTGTCTATCAAAATCATAAAGAAAATAAATTGATAGCTTGTCTTACTGTAAGGTTTTACATCGGGTTGCTAAATCAATTGGAGAATAATTCTTTCTCTATGTTGCCAATTTATGTTTGTGACAATGGCAAAGGGGAGCTTTCAAAGCTAGGCCAACTTGTAAACCCCAGTCTTTTATGATTCCCATTATGCCCTCAACTTAAATTATCAAATTACAATACTACCTCACCTTTCATCTAATAGGTTTTCTTCATTGTATTTTATGTTTGGCATGAAGTTCTTAGATATTACAACACAATAATTAACTTTTATACCTATTTGATTATGGACCACCAAGTCATATGAAAGAACAAAACATGGTAAAATAACAATAGTTAAGAATTTAAGAATAACAGTAATTAAAATTTTACAGGAAAGTTATTGAGGTTTTGTGTAGTTTCATCAATAAAACTTTGTTTATTTTGATTATTATTCTAAAATCTTATAAAAGCATTTCACTACTTTTCATGGAAATACATGAAGTTTGCAATAACTCAAATATAATAATTAATACACTATTGTCCTAATTCTTAGACCAAGTTGAACAAAGACCACCTGTATACATTTATGGAATGAAATGAAGCATGCTTATAGTATTGAGAATTAGATTCAAAATGCTTGTGACATTAATAAGAAGTTATTGTGTGCATGCCTGTTTCATAATCAGACAACCTATGGTCATGAATTTAGGTATAACATGTGCAAAGTTTCCACTATAATTAAGAAATAGCAATAATTGGACCATTTTATGCAAAGCATGGGAATAATACCTTGAAATCTAGTTGACGTATATTTAGAATTCATTAAGAGATATACATGGAAAAAGATAAGTGAAGAAATAGATAGAAAGTTAAATCAAATTGGGAAGCTAAGAATAAGAAATTTTCCTAAGTAGCATTCAACCATCTAGTGTCGTGTTTGATTGGATGTTATTGTGGACTACTAGCATGTGGCTATGGTAAATCGATATGTATTTTATGACTTTGAAAGTTTTTTCATTCTATGGTTTTTAATGCTTAAGTTATTATATTTCCTTATATGGTTTTAGGGTTTTAAATAACTCTCTATATATGTTGTTAAGGCAAATTTGATTTATAGTGTTCTCAACGTATTAAGATTTTTATACCTATGTTTATCACTATTTCTTCATATTCTTCAATAGATATGTATGTATTTCTAATTGGTCCATTATAATTAATTTAATAAAAAAATATTATTAAATATATATATTTTAGTTAATATAATTAACTTAAAAAATCTTATAAAAATAAAAAAAGAGAAAAATGAAGGAAGAGCAAGGGGGTTAGAGGCATAGGTGTTGCATGATCACTGAAAAGAGGCTTTAAAGTTTCATTGGTTATGACTCACCATTATAGGCAGAATGTACAAAAAACTTATGGAGGTGAGTGGTTACAAACTATGCTTAAAATCAAACCAAAAGAAACAAAAAATAAAATTCAATTTAAAGTCCAATGGGTTATGAAATCCAACTACCTATCAAATTTTTGCTAAAAGCTTCTTCTTTTATTTTCAATGCCTCAACATCTTACGTAGATTACACCACCAAAGGACATGGGAGGTGGTTATCTACCAATTTAGGTTGGTTATAAAACCTAGTTTTAGTAATGGGTCATGATAAAGAGAAACTTCTGTAGTAGGCAATTAAGCCTCGTAAGGCTTTAATTTTTCTTTATCATCTTTTTCTTTATTGTTTTCATTATAATATTTAATGTATTTATATTGGATAATATTATTTTATTAAATTAATTATTATAGGCTAATAAGAAACCAATGTGTGTCTAATAACTAACAAGGATTTATTTACAATAGAAGCTTATACACGAAAGCAAGGAAAAAAAAAGAAGGAAATCATAGGTCAATACCTAGCATTTCGGAGAAGATATATTTAAATAATATATGTGATCAAGTTAGGAAAAAAATATATGAAGCAAAATCAAGATAAATACTCTATATTGACACAAATATTAAAAGTTGACTCAACATTTTTGAAAGAAAATCAAGTAATAGCATAGACCGTTTAAGTAAAAAAGGAAAAAAGATATTTTATTATTGAATACATGGGGAATACTTCCAAGAATACATCATTGATCATTAGAGTTTAAAGACTATACAAAGGACGAAGAATGAAAGAGCAAATGCCAAACTACTATACAGCATAACAATTTTTGAAAGAGTTGATAACAACTTTCTAGTCCATTAAGATTGTAAAATTCCTATAGCTAAAGTTCATATCCATTGTTGATTGAGAGATTTGAGCGAAGGTCTGATGAATTCTATTGTAATCCTTACAGAATCATTAAACTCTATATATTAGTGGTGACTATTTTAAGTAATAGTATAAAAAACTTCATAAACTTTTAACTACTTCTATGGTAAGGATTAGGTGGCAAGGCTAAGTAGAGAGAATTGTATATCTCATCTTGATTTCTTGTAAATATAAAAATATCAAAAGAATTAACCTATTTCATACCATTAGGTACTAAAAGAGTGGATTGTTCCATATTCCAACTATAAATTTATATATTTATATTTGCAAAATTTCTTATGTTTGTGTATTTACATGAACTATCAAAAAGGTACCTTACTAATTAAGAGATTATCTTAAGTATTTCAAACCATAAGTTAAATAGAAACACTTAAAGAATTAATTAAAAGATTAAACTATAGAAACTAAGGGTTTTGCAGCCAAATCTTTAATATAATTTTATAAGCCTCTAATGTGTTAGAAGATTAAATAAATTTAGTGAATTGTGGTAATCTTAAATAATAAGTAGGAAAATGTTTTAAGTACATTCTTAATTGTTTCATAAGACCAACATTTAGTATCAAAGCTTGGTGAATTCAAAAGTTCTTATGGTAGTAGAAATAATATTATTTACTTAAGTTTCTTGATATCAATATTTAGCATTATGGTAGGTTATCTAAATATGTGATTTTCCTATTTTTTAGATTTTTCTTCCACTATAATGGATAATTACGTAGTTGTTGTTCAAACAAACTAAACTCCTTACTTTGATAGTTCTAACTCTATTAACTGAAAGCATATGATGAAATCATTTATTCAAACTACAAACTATGAATCGTGGTTAATAATTGATGCAGGAGACAAGATAGCTACCAACAAGAAGTAAAAATTTCAAGAATGCTTTAGTAAACTCAAAGGTAAGGTGCATATTTCTTATTGCTTTATCACCAACATATTTCAATCATGACCTAATATGCAATACAATAAAAGAAACATGAGACAAGATAGTAGAAATCCATAGGGGGCAAGATCAATCAAAAGCTCAACGATCAATATTTAGACAAATATGAGTTAGTCAAGTTCCAAATAAGGGAGCAAATCAAAGATCTTTTTGAAAAAATTAATTTAATTGTTGATGAAATAAAACTCTCGGTATTGCCTACAATAAGAAAAATATCATGAGAAAAAATTCTTAAAGCTCTATTAACATCATTGGATGTAAAGAAGACAGTAGTTGAAGAAGTTCATAATCTTTCAACACTGTCTCTTGGAGAGTTTAGAGGAAAACTTAAGCCCAATCAGTTATATGTCAATCACAATAGTGAAGATCTTAAAGGATAGAAGAAGTTTAGAGCATTCAAAGCAAAGAATGTATTGGATTATAAAACCTTTGAAGATTAACTAGAAATAAATCTCTATAAAAGATGATTTAAAAAAATTAAGAAAAAGAAAGGTAGAAATATAATAAACTTCCAAAAGTATAATTGTAACAAAGAAAAGTCAAGTGTAGAAAATAATGAAGAGGAGGAGAAGAAAGAAACAATAGTATGCTATGAATGCAAGAAATTAGGACGCATTAAGTATGAATGTTTAATTTCATGAAGATTTTCATGATTAAAGTATCATTTCTATTCCTAAAAAGACACTTTTGAAAGAGGTGAAACTTCTAAAAGAGTTTCTAAAAATAATAATACTAATGATTAAGGAAAATCTAAAAAAGTTTTTAAAAGAACTTGGAGATATCATAATTATCATCCTTATTCTAAAATCATTGGTGATCTTGAACATGGTGTCAAAATGTGTTTAGCACTACAAAGTGTGGAAGGCAAATTTGCACTTCTTTCCAAAATAAAACCTTCGACTTTAGAAAATAATAATACAAATAATCAAGGAAAATCTAAAAGAATTTCTCAAACAACCTATAGATATAATTATTATCCTTAATCTCAAATCTTTGGTGATCTTGAACTTAGTGCCAAAACTTCTTTATCACTATAGAGTGTGGAAAGCCAATTTGCAATTATTTCCAAAATAAAGCCTTTAACTATAGAAAAAGCTTTGAGGAAGCAAGTTGGATAGACACAATCTAGGAATAATTGTCTTGGTTTAATGAAAACTATGTTTGGACTTTAGTTAAATGACCTTAAAACAAATTATTGATTAGAACAAAATGCATTTTCAAAAATAAAATAGTTAAAAAAGGCTATATAGTTGGAAACAAGCCAATACTTGTTGCTAAAGGTTACTTAGAAGAGGAAGGTGTAATGCCCCGAGACTCGGAACAGTATAGCTCACTACGTTTTCCTAGTCTCTACTAACACGTTAAGCATAAATGTTCACTAAAATGTCTAAATAATTACATTTTAACCTCCAAATGGATTCACAAAATTTAACTCTCCAAGCTTTTCAATAAAATTGAAAACTTCAAGTATATCCATCATATCTATAATATAAAATTTTACAAATCTTTTGACCCATTATTTATAGATCATATAAGGAATCCTAACCACTCTACATTGATCATATATTTTGACTAGAGAAGTTTTAGGTGACTTCTCGTGACCCAACATACACAAAGATGTAAGTAACTAACAGCCTGATAGTACATTTAAGTCAAGCTCACACTCATACACCAACTATACGAAAACATTCCATCCTCATAAAATGTTCATAACATTCTACTACATCACTTTACCACTCAAGTCATTGTACTAAACTTCATGATTGCCATAATTTGTACCTATAACTAAAGATTTTAAGAAGGGATGAGTTAAAACCTAATACAGAATACACGATCACATGCACATAAACAAAGTACTATAAATCAAATGCATCACAAGTTTAAACCCTGAATGATGAACCAAACAACATGTTATTATCTTTTTTTTCAGCCCTCACACAATATGGGGGTTCTCATGATCTTGGTACACTTATATGTAGTTTACCATATAGTATTAGTATAGGTCCTCTCCAATACTTTAGGAACCAAGTAACTAAGGAACAACCTAAATCTACCTAGATTATTTCTAAGCATGACTCTAATCAGGATATTGTCGTGTAAGGATAATCAAGGGTGCTACCCTAAGTTTTGGTCTTCCTAGTTTTTTAGGCCCAACCAAGCATAAAGTAGGACAATACAATTAGGGTTAAATAATTTATCAAATCCTATTGGCTTCACTATCTAGCAACTAGACATCATAAGTATCCTGTACTTTGTTTAGATGTAGCTCTAAGATCTAACTCTTTTACACTCTTAGAACTTAACATAACATAAATAACAAAACTCGATTGAGGACCTAAATTTATAGTAGAGTAACACCCATTTCTTAGTCTTTAGCTTATCTAGCATTCACCCTTTAACTCAACATTACAGCCTTCACACACCTACAACTCATGTTATTTGAGAAATCTAAGATTGCTATGATGTTAGATTGGTTTGCAAATTGTTTTGGCCAAAGAATCATATTTACAAAAACTTTGAAATGGAATAAAAATAGAAAAATACACTTAGAAAATTTAGAAAACCCAAGAAAATGTTGTTGCACATAGCAAGGATCATGGTGTCCTGATGCTAGCTCCATTAGCATCCAAATGCCATGGTCGAAGGGGTACAAATTGCCCTTGGCATTCAGATGCTAAGTAGTGATGGCATTTGAACACTAGGCTGTAGTTTGTAGATTTTGAAGCTTCAATGACATTTCATCCCTTGACTTTCAATCCCTTTCTACAAAAACTCAAAAATTACACTTCCACAGCGTTCTCCACCTTAAACTCAATTACCTTACTAAAATTTGTCGTAAAACTATTGCAAATTCATTTTTCTCACTACCCTAGCTAGAAAAATGAATTTTTAATGAGAATTTGCTATAAAACATTGATAAAAAAGATTCTTTAAATCCTCACCATAGTTCCTTGAATCCCAATCTCACTATAACTTATTGCAGTTCCTCTCTTTGCTTTAAGGTTATCACGAAAACCCTAGCTAAAGTGACACATGAAGGCTTGTTAGAAAGAGTTTTCTTAAGCCTAATTGTAGCTTTTATATTAAGGCTCCCTAAACTTTTTTCCCATAACTAAAATGCCCCCACATAAGATTGATATTACCGCTTAAGCCCTTCACTTGACATACTTTATTTTACTTATTTTCTTCTATTATTTTTTCCATTTTACTAGGGTTTTACAATTCTCCTCTTACAAAAACTAGTTTGCCTAAATCACTTAAATGAAAAACTCTTAATGCTTCCTTGTTATCTCTTCTTGCATCTCCCTTGTACATTGGTGTTTTGATTGATTTCTCCCCTATAACCCAGCATACTTGCTCACTTTATGATTCTCAAAATTTTCCTTTTCATTTCCTTTACAGCTCTTCCATTGTAAAATTAAATTCTCAAATCTCCTATTAGTCTCTCACATCAATTAACACTTGAGATTCTCCATGAGGTCCCTTATTTAATCACAACTCCCCTAGTCTACAGTAGTAAGAGTTTTACCTCTTTCATCACTTCGTCTACTTGATCTGAGTTACATAGGTATGGATTACTTCCTCTTTCCACCTTGTTTTAACTAGTATCTACCACAATAACATTTGTAGATTCATGTCCATACAACTTTTGTCTACAAAACTTTCTTGTTCTCTTTATTTCTCTCATTTTGCAATCTTTCAGTAAATGTTCTACCACTCCATATGTCCTCTTCAATTTAGACTTAAGCTTCTAATTATGATGTTTAGATTTTTTTTACCTTCATAATTGCTTCCCAATTCATGATAAGGTTCTTTGCTTAGGACTTGCATGTAACTTTCCTTTACCATACCTCACTCCTTTTGATCTTTGCATATTAGATTTACTCCTACCCTTAAAATCTGCTTTTGCACACTTAAGTATTTATCCTATTATAAGATTGAATTCTTAAGTCTCCATTAGTCTCTTAAATTAAATACTTAGAGATTTTCTAGAAACTCTCCATGTCATTGTACATTTCTTCCAATATCCAAAGTCCTATCACATTCATTCCTTGGTCCACTTTGACTTTACTAAGCTAAGATTACCACCCTAATGCCATGAGATTATAATTAAATCTCTCAAAATAATAAAGTTGTCTCTAAGAATCTTTTATGTATACAATTTTCCTTCACTCTCTTGATTTTATCTATTTACAATCCTCTAATTGAAGTTTGATTCTCCAAGTTTCCTTCATTATATTGTCTTCAAGTCTCCAATTACATTCCTTAAATTTTCTCATATGACTTCCAAAGATTTTCCTCATAACTAATACCCAAATGTAAACTTTTCCTCATATAATTACCTTTTAGTTCTATTGATCCTTATGACTTTATTTCTTCTCCCTACTACATTAACTACTCATGTATCCATTTGCAAAACTCTTATTTATTCTACTTCTCATCCACTTACAATTGATTACTATACTATTAACTTCTACTTTATCATCCTAATATCATTACCCTTCAACCTATTACCACCTTTTTTACTCATCCCAAGCTCATTGTTATTATTAAGTTATTATTATTGTCTTTATATACTTATTTTCATAATTGAATTAATTATTTTAATTTGTTCATTAGACTTAAGGGTTATGTTGTTGCTATAGCATCTATGGTTAGTGTAATTGGGAGTTTACTAAAATCCCATGTACTCTTTGTACAATTTAATTGAGTTCAATGAGTTATATTGAGTTCAACATTATCTTGTTATATTTCAACAGTTTTATCATTCCTTCTTATTGTTGTTGATATATTTAATTCTTGAAGAGGGTTTGACTTATTTGAATCCTTTAATTATTCACTTATACCTATTATTTGTTAAAGTACTTTCCTTACTTTCATTATATATAATTAACATTGAGTAGATCACATCCTTTATAACTCAATATAAGTACACACATGAACAAACTTATGAATGTTAAGATGATGCTAAACTAACTCAACAAAACCATATCGACACTTGAACTCCACATAGATTGACCAACTGCTAGACTTGTACTGACTCAACAAAACTATCACAACACATGTTGGCATAAAAATGAAGAAATATTCATCAACTCTAATACAAGCACACATACACTAAGTCTCCATAAGTCTTTTATTCAATTCCCCCCTTTTTTTTAAAAAAAAAATAGTCTTATGTTCTTTATTTTAGTTATTAGTTTTATTGTCTTCAATAATTTACAATTAACTATGTTTACACAATACAATTTTATGTTGTAATTGATTTCGATGCATTACTGTTCACTTTGTATGATCCAGTGAAGCAATTTAGTATTTGTGACTTTTGTGTATTCATCAAGGTTTTGCTATTTATTATTATTATTACTATTTGTTTATTCATTCTTTTAGTGAGGTCTTTATGGCTACAAAGATTTTCATGTCTTACTTGTTTGCTTCTTGGTTCAATGTTTGTTTTATCAATTTTAGATTTGTAAACATCCTCATGTCTTTTATACCTGTATGTTTATTAACATCATTGTAATAGATGTTTTGGTCAATCAAGAAGGTGCTTGGTTGATGTAGCGAATGTCTTGATTCTTTTCTAAGTCTATTAAATCTTTATCATTACTAAGGGTAATGAATCATATATGTAGTTCTTGATATATAAATTACTATATGTATTTGATTGTGTTAAGTATGTACCTAGCCATAAATTTGTTGGTGGCTTCTTAAATCTTTTCTATATGACTACTATAGATTACTATTTATATTTGAATTTATTTTGTGCCTATGCTTGATTTTTCAATTATTATACTAAGTTCATTAGGAGTAAGCTTAACCAAACTACACCTTCGTCCTCCATCTTACAAATACTCCCATTCCAAACATTCCACACTTGACAACCTACAAAGATAAAAGAAAGGAAAGAAAACTAACCCAAAAGAGCATATAATTAAGCTAGGTAAATAAATAGGTATTTCAAGACATATGCAAAACATAGTAATATAGCAAATAAAATATGAAAGGAAAATATAAAAATCAAATCATGCATATAAGGTAAAATAGCTAACGTAATGGTTCACTTTGGCTTGAAACAAAACCTTTATATTACCCACTCTTACCATCTCGCTGTCCTACAGATTATTTGGTAAAAATTTATAACCAACACCTTTTTGTGATTTATCTGCCTAAGTTATACTATGATTTACCACCATGACTTTTCTATGATTTAAAACTTAGGCTTTGATACCACTTTAATTGTAACTCCTCGGAACTCAAAACACTACAGCTTACTATAAAGCTCTAGCCTCTATCGACAAATTAAACATAAATCTTCAACTAAAATCCCTAAACATGTACATTTTAACCTCCAAATAGGTTCACAAAATTTAATTTCCCAAACTTTTCAATAAAATTGAAAACTTCAAACAAATCCACCATATCTATAATATAAAACTATATAAATCTTTTAAACAATTATTTATAGATTATATAAGGAATCCTAACTATTCTACTTCAACCACATATTTTGACTAGAGAAGTCTTAGGTGACTTGTCATGACTTAATATACATAAAGATGTAAATAATTAATACTTTGATAGCACATTTTAATCAAATTCACACTCTTATACCAAATATACAAGAACATTTCATCCTCATAAAATGTTCACAATACTTTACTACGTCATCTTACCACTCAAGTCACTATATTAAACTTCATAATTTCCATAACCTATATCTGTACTTAAAAATTTTAAGAAGGGATGAGTTGAAGCTTAATATAGAATACATGACTACATGCACATGAATAAAGTATCACAAGTTACATGCATTACAAGTTTAAACCATGAATGATGCACCAAACAATAGGCTATTATCTTTTTTTTTTTTTTAGCTACAACACAGCATTGGGGTTCTCACGACCTCAGTACATATCTATAGTTCAACATATAGTATTAGTATAGGTCTTCCCCAACATTTGAGGAACTAAGTAACCAAAGAACAACCTAAATCTACCTAGATCATTTCTAAACGTAACTTTAATTAGGAAACTGTCACGTAAGGATTATTAGGGTACCACCCTAAGGTTAAATCTTCCTAATCCTTTAGGCCTAACTAAGCACAAGCAAGACAACACAATTAGGGCCTAATTTATTAAATCAAGTTGGTTTCCCTATCTAGCAACCATATATCATAAGTAAGTATTCTATAACTAGTTCAACTGCACCTCTAAGATCCGACTCTATCACACTCTTAAAACTTGACATAACATAAATACCAGAACTTAATTTAGGACTTAAATTTATATTGGAACAACACCCATTTCTTAGTCTCTAACTTATCTAGCATTCACCCTTTAACTTAACATTACAACCCCCATATACCTACAACTCATGTTACTTAAGGAATCTAAGATCACTATCATGTTAAGTTGGTTTACAAATTGTTTTGGGCAAAGAATCATATTTACAAAAAATTTAAAAACGATTAGAAATGGAAAAACACAGCTAGAAAAATTTTGAAAATCCAAGGAAACGTCACAATGTGTAGCAATATCATGGCATTCGAATGCTAGCACTACTGGCATCCAAATGCCATGGTCGAAGGGGTGTAGATTGCCCCTAGCATCCAAGCATTAAGAAGGATGGAATTCAGACACTAGGTTGCAATCAGTAGATTCCTACAAACTATAGTGATGTTTAATCTCTCTACTTTCAATCCCCTTCTAATTAAACTCGAAAACCATCCTTCTACAGTGTTTTCCATTCAAAACCTAGTCCCTACATGTCTAAAAACTTCTCCTAAACACAAATCCATAACCAAAACTTGAGGTTT
This sequence comes from Lumnitzera littorea, assembly GCA_024138015.1. Classification (NCBI taxonomy): domain Eukaryota; kingdom Viridiplantae; phylum Streptophyta; class Magnoliopsida; order Myrtales; family Combretaceae; genus Lumnitzera; species Lumnitzera littorea. The sequence continues at coordinate 63,010,625 of JAMXBB010000004.1, read as the reverse complement.
CAACAACACTTTGAAAGAGTAATGACATACATATAGTCATGGTTAGAAATCTTAACTTTAAGATCCAAAACTCTCACTTCCACCACCTAAGATCCGCTTTGGATTTCTCAAAAAAAAAACTTTAAATTTGTTTTTCATGGTACCCTACGGAGAAAAACAAATTCTAGCTGGAATTTGACCAAAAACTTGAAAAGAAAACGCCGCAATAATCTTACCTGAAGTTCTCCACCTTAAACTCAATTGCACTACTAAGGATTCATTGTACAACTTTCACAGATTCATTTTTCTCACTAGCATAGCTAGAAAAACGAATTTTTAATGAGATCCCACTACAAAACTTTGATAAAAATGATATTTTCAATCCTTATCGTAGTTCTCCAGATCTTGATCTCACTAGAACTTGTTGTAATTCCTCTCCTTACTTTGAGGTTATCTCGAAAACCCTAGCCAAAGCGACACATGATAGTTTGTGAAAAAGGGTTTTTTGAACCCTAATCATGGCTTTTATATTAGGGCTTGCAAAACTTTTTCCCATACTTAAAATACCCCTACATAGAATTAATAATATTGCTCAAGCCCTTCACTTGACATACTTTATTTTACTTATTTTTTTTTATTATTTTTCCATTTTACTAGGCTTTTATAGAAGGTATTGATTATAGTGAGATATATGCATTTGTTGCACATTTAGATGCTATTTGACTTTTAATGTTATATGAATTTCAAATTTTTTTTCAAATGGATGTCACAAGTACATTTCTAAATTGTTGTATAAAAGAAGATGTTTTTGTTAAGTAAGCACCATTATTTGAGGATTTATGTTTGAAAATTACCTTTTTAAGCTAAATAAAGCTCTTTCTGGATTAACCTATAGCTTGGTATGAAAGGTCAAGTGACTTTCTAAGTGATAAAGACTTTATTAGAGGAAAAGTTGACATAGTACTCTTTTCAAACACTTCCAATGAAGATATTCTAATAGTACAAATATATATAGATGATATCATTTTTTGTTCTACTAGAAAAAATTAATTGTCAAGAGTTTGCTAAGTTAATGTAGAAATAATTTGAAATGCCAATAATGGGTAGATTAACTTTCTTCCTTTAACTATAATTGAAATAAGCTAAAGGAGAAATTTCCATTCATCAAGAGATGTATACTAGACAAATTTTAGAGAAAATTAGAATGGAAAATGCTAAGAAAACATTTACCCCCCATGTCCTCACTAATAAGGTTAGATTCTTTCTAATGGAAGAGGTAAGAATATCAATGAAAAGTTATATAGAAGTGGATTGTGAAGCTAGGAATAAATGCCAACTAACCAATGGTGGCCATATAAGCAAGTTGCGACATTGTGTGTCATTGCCCATGTAGGATAGGTAAACCATGACTTGTTGTGATGAGTTGGGAAATAGCGTATTACAAGTTTTATAAAGCTTTATATAGTCATACATATGCAAGAAAACATGTAGCATACTCTAGGCTATAAGCACAACATCTTCAATATTTCTTATTGCAAAATTCAACTAACTTTCATTTTACCCATAAGAGTTTAAATAGATAACTCTTTAGCAAATTTTTACTAAGTCTTTTGGAATGTAACTTCACAATTTGAGTTCAACTTTCTTACCTATTTCATTTATAAAGTTGTATCTAAAATTTTTTAACAACATGTAGTGCTATATGTTCTCTAACATGCCTAAGTACTTATATATTGAAGTTACACATCAATATGGAATAGTTTACTACTTTCATATTGTGTATAGACTACTAAAGGTTGATTTGTTTTATTTCATATGATATATTCAACTATTTGTGTAGTTATATGTCTTGTTGTGTATGGATAGTGTGTAACTTTTGCTCCATAAATATGACCACTATAGAATATGATACTAACTACCATGATAACATTTAAAAAATACAAGACAACATAGAGTATTGATATAGGTAAAAAGGGATTATGATTTTTAAATTATATATTTATGTATATATTATTTACATAAGCATTCAAATTATTAAAAAAGAATAGAAAGATTCGCTTAATGTTTCATAGGATAATATCTATATTCTCCATTTAAACTGTATATGATATTCAATAGATAATGGAAATGATATTTCAATACAAAATGTAATTATAGACAAATGAATGAAATATAACATCTCTAGAAATTAATAAAATAAAAGTGAGTTTAAAATTTGTATATCAATTAGTGGTGACTTAATGGACTCAATTGTGTGAAGTGAGAGAGGAGAAAAAGTTGAGAGTTAGAAAGTAGTAATTTCATAAGATTAGTTGAACAATTGTCATTTATTAATCTAAATTAAGGTTTTTCTTCTTAAAAACCTCTAACAAGGTCATTATATGTTATCCTATACATTACTACTTTTTTTTGTAAGTCATTATTTACCTATGCCATTTTGCTTAGCCCAACCCTCCCTAATAGTATATCTTATTGATACACATGACTAACGTGCTCGGTACATCTATTTTACTTTTTTTTCCTTACAACAACATATTTTCTTTTCCATGTGTTTAATACATGTTTACCATCTAATTCATTTTGAATATTAAATCTTTTATATGCCTTCCATTAATAGCTAATTTTGACCTATCATGGCTAAGCTTAGTGGTTTAGGGGTAAATGCCTCATTCTCAAGTAATCTATATAATGTTTAGTGTCTAAGAATCACACTTTATTAGACAACCACATGCCAAGGGACTTACGACATAGCAAAGCCCTAGAGAGAAGGACCAGTGTAGGTAAGGAGTAGTTATAGCCATCATCAAGCCGATGAATGTAATATTAACGTTAGGCCTAAGCTATAAGTGACGTCTTATGTTGCAATGATAGGGATCATGGACTAATCACATGCTCTTGAGCTCAAGGGCTTACTTAAATGGTTTGCTAAACTATCCAAGGTGAGTTGAATGAAGAGGAGCAACATACGTCCCTCAATCTGACCTATTGAGTTACTTCACTCTCCGTATCATCAAAGAAGCTACCGAGGTGATCAACCAATATGCTGAGCTGACCTCTCCATAGCACACCTATCTAAGCATCGAATCAAAATACTATAGATATGATCCATGCCAAAGGCGAGCTGACAACTACCAAGAATCCTTTTTTGTAATTTACTCTAACTTAGGTTTTACTATAATTGGATCATATAAATATTTTTATATTATAATAACCAAAAGAAGTTAAGACATTAGTATTTAGATACATTTTCATGAGCTAAGTGTTTTTCTTACTCTCAATTACTCTTATCTAACCCATTGAGCATGGATTAGTGGCGAGTGACTTTTGGCTACACTTATGCGTCATATCAAGTACAACCTAAGCTCATAGTAAGAATCCTTCATCAGTGTATGAGGACCCCTACTTAACTTTCTATCATTTATCCTTCTGACCATCTCGAGGTTTGGACCCATCTCCTTCGTTCATGAGGTATCGAACATCGTATGTTCATCTATGTTGGACCGTATCATCTTGGTATCAAAGCTTAGCTATGTTCAAAGCTAGCTTTTGTTACTTTGTTCTTTGAGTGATTTTTTACTGTTTTCATGTTTTAGAAGTTTTATTGTTAACATAGGAATTTGGTAGGTGAAAAGTATTGAAGAAATTCTATGCTTAGTTTTCCCCTATTTTTTATAAGCAAAAACAGAGTACGAGGGTATGGCTGTTTATCGTGTACTGGTCATACTAACTGTTGGTGTATTCAGTGTTAGTTTACCTTTGTTTGTGGTAGGAATCTTTGAATAGTATATTAGTTGTTAATCTCGTGAAAATAGACAACAATGTCTAACTCTAGTATATAAGGAGTTATTGGTAACCAAGAAAGTAGTGCTTAGAATGGCCAAGGCCAATAGGGAAGCTTCATATGTTAGTCAATGGGTGATCGACTAAATAGACTGATCGACCTAGTAACTAGTTTGGCGACTGGCATAAATGAAGATAGGCAATAAGCTAGAAATGGCTTATATGGAGGACGTGAATAGCTTGAGAGATGCAATGATCAGTTTGTTTGAATTAATGCCTTAGTTCGACCGCCATGTTCTAAAGGAGTGGGTAGGGTTACTAGGTGTAGGCTAGCAGTCAATGAAATTAAAGAGTAAGAAGAGGAAGGAGATGAAGAAGCAAAGTATTATGAACTAAAAGAAAGGAATATTCAAGCCCTTAGAGTTGAAGGGTCAAAGATGTACATTCCAAGTTTTTCTAAGAGTAGAGATGTCGAGGCCTACCTAGATTAGGTAGATAAGATTGAGAAGAAATTTGAATCCTATGAAGTACCATATAATGCAAAGGTTAGACTTGTTGTGTTGGAGTTTATTGGTTATGCTGCCTTATGGTGGAAGAACATGTAAGCACCCGAAGAAGAGAGGGAAAGCATAAAGTTAGGAGTTCGGATGAGATGACGAAGGTCATGAGGAGGAGATTTGTGTTGAGCTACTATTTATAGGATGCCTTCAAAAGATTACAGGAGTTGATGCAAGGAGGATCAACTATTGATGCATATGTAAAGGAATTTTAGAGGCTAATGATCTAATGCGAAGTTATTGAGCCTAAAGATTGAACTGTATCTCGATTCATCAATAGATTGAAATACGAGATTGGAGATGTTCTAGAAACCATGGATATTAGATCACTTGATGATGCTATCTAAGTTAATTAAAGAATCGAAAGGTATTGAATAAGAAGGTTCCCATCACTTATCAGCCGACCTAACAATAGCCAATCTAGTCTGAGTAGAACTGTATGGATGGAACCAAGTAAGGTTACTAAGAGTTGACCTGCTCAAAATACCTAAGCAAAGGAGAAGGAGGTCTCAAGGAAGTTCAATAAAGGTTAGAGCTTAAGATGGAAAACAAATGAGATCAAGTGTTTTGAATGTCAAGGATTTGGACACATGGCTGCTCAGTGTCCAAATGGAAGAACCATAGTGATCTGAGGTGAAGCGTTGATTGTTGAGGTAGATAGTATTAATGAGTAAGTGGAAGACTTGGAAGAGACTAGGAAAATAGAATTGTCTAAGGAGGAGGAAGTCATCTATTACGAGGAAGATAATTTTATGTTGGCCATTCTAGTATTGAGGAAGATAATGAATGTAAGTCTTTTGCCTAAGGACAAATAGAGAGAGAATCTTTTGCACATTGGATGTAAGGTGAATGGCTCACTATGTTCCTTAATTGTTGACAATAAGAGTTGCACCAATGCAACCTCTGCTTTCATGGTCTAATAATTGATGTTGCCAACCATGCCCCACTCAAAACCTTCTAAGCTACATTGCTGTAGTGATAAGGGAGCCTTACAAGTGAATAAACAAGTATCTGTGCCGATTTGTATTGACAACTATTAAGATGAAGTGCTTTATGATTTGTCACCCATAAGTACATCCTACATTCTAATTCGATGATGGTAAAAGTTTGATTGAATCGTGATGTATGATGGAAGGAGGACTATATGTTCCCTAGAGTACGAGGGTAGAAAGGCGCTATTGAGCCCTATGACTACCAAGCAAGTAAAAGTCGTGTAGACCCTATTGAGCCAAGTCTTGAAGAAAGAGGCTTTGGTGATGACCCAAGTTGAGGTAAAAAGAGAGATGGAACTTAAAGAGCTAACCTATTTGTTGGTCAAAAGGTTATTGGAGATGAGATCCAAGGAAGGGATGGTGCCTACTAAGGTGAAAACCATCTTAAATGAGTTGGCCGACTTGTTCTTAGGTAAGCTACTAGAAAGCTTGCCTCCCATCTAAGGCATTGAACATGTGATTGACTTGGAGCCAAGAGCTATATTACTGAATAAGCCTATCTATAGACTAAACCCTGAACAAGCTATCAAGTTGTAGAGACAAGTAGCTGAGCTGATGAAGAAAGGGTATGTATGAAAATCCCATAGCCCCTATGTCATGCTAGCCTTGTTGGTACCTAAGAAGGATGGGTCATGGAGAATATGTGTAGATAGCTGAGCAATCAATCGCATCACCATTAAGTATAGGTATCTCATACCAAGGTTTGATGATATGTTAGACGAGTTAAATAGAGTAAGAGTATTCTCTAAAATTGATCTCAAATTTGGATACCATCAGATTGGAATGCATGAGGGTAACGAGTGGAAGACCACATTCAAAACATGCCATGGATTGTATGAATGGCTTCTGGTGCCATTTGGACTATCAAATGTACTACACACATTTGTGCGACTGATGAATTATGTGCTTTGAGAACTAATAGGAAAATTTGTGGTGGTTTATTTTGATGATATCTTAGTATATAGCCTTGATTTGAAGACTCACCAAAAGCATCTTTGAATAGTCTTTGTAAAACTTTAATCTGAAAGGCTCTACACTAATCTAAAGAAATGTGACTTTTGCTGACCTAAAGTAATCTTCTTAAGGTTTGTTATAAGTGGTAAAGGAATACAAGTCGATAATGAGAAGATAAGAGTGATCACTGAATGGCTTGTACCAACCACTTCAGTCGAAGTGAGAAGTTTCCACAGCTTGGCATCATCCTATTACAGAATTATAAGGAATTTCAGTAAAATTTTGGCTTCATTCACCGAAATTTTGAAAAAGAATGTTGATTTCAAAAGGGGAGAGAAGAAACAGAGGAGTTTTGAGGAGGTGAAGGAGAAATTGACTACAGGCCCCATCTTAGCTCTATTGAGCTTTGACAAAGTGTTCGAAGTAGAGTATGATGCATCTAAGCTAGGTATAAGTGCTATGCTGATGTAAGAAGACCAACCTATTGCTTTATTTAGTGAAAAACTTAAAGGAGCTATACTTAATTATTTTATTTATGATAAGGAGTTTTACTCCTTGATCTAAGCCCTAATTGTATGGCAATACTATCTACTGCCTAAGGAATTTGTAATCTTCATTGATCATGAATCCTTGAGATATTTGAAGAGCCAATCTAAGTTGTCTCAAAGGTAAGCCAAATGGGTCAAGTTCATGGAGAGATTTTCTTATGCCCATGAAGTACAAGAATGGTAAGAACAATGTAGTTGTCGATGCCCTATGAAGATGACATTCTCTCCTAACTAAGCTGTAGAGTAGGCTGCTTAGATTTTCAATAATAAAAGATTTACATGCAAAGGATCTACATTTTGGTCCCATCTATGCTAGGTGTGAAGAAGGACGGACATTTGATGACTACCATAGGGAGGATGGATACTTGTTTAAGAGGAGGAGATTATGTATCCCGACTTGTTCTACGAGAGAATTGCTAGTGCGTGAGGTGCATAGAGGAGGGTTGTCAAGACACTTTAGCCAGCACTGCACTTATGAGGTACTATCCTGAAGATTCTTTTGGCTAAGAACGATGAGAGATGTCTAATCTATGTTGGGAAGTCTGTTACTATAGAAAAGCAAAGAACCGAGCAAAGCCAAGCAAGTGCACTATTTAGCCTTGCCTATTCCAACCAAACCTTAGTCTAAGATGAGTATAGATTTTATGTTAAGATTACCGAAGACATCCCGAGGAAAGGACTCCATCATGATGGTCGTGGATCGATTCAACAAGATACCATACTTTATGCTTTGTATAAAAACTAACAACACTTTGGCTATTTCTTTTATTTTCCTATAAAGAAGTAGTTAGGCTTCTTGGAGTGTTTAGAATCATTATTTTAGATTAGGACCCAAAGTTCACAAGCCACTTTTGGAGAACATTATAAAGATGCATGGGAACGAAGCTATTGTACAGCACATCCTATTATTCACAAACAGATGGACAAACCAAGGTTGTCAATAAAATAGTAGGAACTTTACTACGGGTTGCCATTGTTCGAAACATGGTTGATTGGGATCTATGCTTACTGATCATAGAGTTTACCTACAATAAGACCACCTATAATGTAACAAACATGTCTCCATGTAAGGTCACTAATGGGTTCAACAATGAGGTCCCAACAGACCAAATACCCCTTCTAAGCCCAAATGATGATCAGCCAGTTGTAGAGAGAGTTAAAGCCATCAGAGCCATGCACTAGAGCCAAGTTGCTACAAAGCTTAAGAGATGAGGCCAAGGATAGAAGAAAAGAGAATTTCAACTGGGTGATCTGGTTTGTGTCCACCTTAGTAAGGAATAATTCCCTAACATGAGGAAGAGCAAGTTATCTACCAAAGCCGACAAACCCTTCAAATTGCTTGAAAAAATCAATCCTAATACCTATAGGATTGAACTACTAGAAGGGTATAGAGTCTCTAACTCCTTTAACATTGCCAATCTCTACCATATACTTCCGAAGATGAGCAACATAAAGCTGAACCAGATTTGGTCCCAAATCTCAAACAACTTAAAGAAAATGATGGGGATCATGGACCAGTCATGCACTCCTAAGCTTAAGGGCTTATTGAAATAGTTCATTATACTGTCTAAGGTAAGTTGAACGATGAGGTAAAGCACATCCCTCAACCTAACCTATCAATTTACTTCACTCTCCATATCATCCAAGAAGCTGATGAGGTGATCAGTCAACGTGCCGAGCCAACCTCTCCACAACATACCTATCTAAGCATCAAATTAGAATACTATTGACTTAATTCGTACCAAAGCTAAGTTGACAACTACCAAGAGTTAACCTCCCAAGACTGACCCAATAACAAGTTGCCCCTAAACCAACCCCTTTTCCAATCCTAATTGTCCGAGTTGCTGAATTGTCGATGCCGACTTAACTTGATCAAAACATGCCTCTACTTAGCCTACAGTGTCATTAGGACCACAAACTGAACAAATATGTGCATATTGCCTTTTTTGACATCTGTACTATCCCTTTTACCACCATATATTCTTCTTTCTTGATAACAATGTTACCCTTGTAAATTATTCCCCTTTCCTTTACTAGTAAGAATCCTTTTTTTGTAATTTACTCTAACCTAGGATTTAGCCTAATCGGCTCGTATAAATACTTGCATACTTTAATAAACAAAAGAAGTTAGGAAATTGATATTCGGATACATTTTCATGAGATAAGTGCTTTTCTTGCTCTCGACCACTCTTATCTAGATCGTTCAGTGTAAACTAGTGACAACTAACCTCCGGCTACACTTGTGTATCATATCAAGTATAACTCAAGTTCTTATGAGGTGTTGGTATATCACATCCATCGTTGGTACATAAGGACCCTTGCTCAACCTTCGACTATCATTTATCCTTCAAATTGTCTCGAGGTTCTAACCTATCCCCTTGGTTTTGTAGTATCGGACATCATGTGTTCATCTATGTCGAGTCCTATCACTATAGCCTAACAACTAATTAAGATTCAACTATTAGGTAAACCTAAGCCTCATCTCCACTAATAGGTTTTGAATCCTCATGCTTACAAATGCCTTTTAGGTTTATATGACTCTCTGTTACTTGTGACTAATTTAAGAAACACCGTAGCCATGGTAAAGGAAGTTTTAGTACCCATTTTAGTCATATGCTCATGTTGTAGGTCATCTACTATCCAATAGTCAGCTAGATGAAAAATAGTTGTCAATAATTGGCACCTACTATGTAATTGTCACATTAAAACCACTCATAGATGCCCTTATTGCCCTTTCTAAATTTGTACGCATATTATTATACCACTAGGTACCCTTACACTTGTAGTCGCAATTGGCCACCATGTAATGGCTATCAATACTTAAGCATCTAAGTTTAAAACCACCTACCAATAGCAACTTCTCCATCTAGTGGAATAGTTGAAAGCCCTACCTCCAACCTATACCTAAGCCATAGGGTGACGGTGATTGTCTTGCTTAGATTGAACACCCAATAGAGTAAACACTTAATGAAAACCATTGCTTGAACTTATGCATAAACAATGTTGAGTCAAGACCACAACTTGCTACCTCAAACCTAGCAGTAAGAGGATAACTATGACTTTGTTGTGTTACCTCCACCATAGAGACATAACACTCAAAACATTAGTGGTGTACCTACTATGTCTTGTAGTAGAGCCATACAATGAGCCCCCCATCAACAAAGCCATACAATCTAACATTCTTGTAAAGAATTTTCTCTAAAATGCAAGTGCAGATGCTTCTAATAGGTTATAAAATAGCTTACAATGGCCGTAAGTCAATGGAAAGTAACCTTAGGCATTGATAGGCATTTTCTAGCAACTATTATTGGCCTTTTATTAGTCGGCTCAACACTCAAGCTTACTCTAGTAATCCAATCTAAGTACAATTTTCATTGACTCACTATAAATTACAGGTAAGACCTTTAGGTAAGGAGATCCTCTTCCATTCTCTTATTTTCCCTATTATGTTACAACTTTACTTTCAAAGCTAGAGGGTTGACTTAGACATTGAAGTGGTTATGCCAAAGCACCCTCTAGCATTCTGCGTAGCTGCTTTCCTATTTTGCAGGTATTCATACACTAGAACAAAATTTATTAGTCAACAATTGATGCTATCTATGGGAATCAAGAAAATTGAACGATTCTTCGAAAAGATACAAGAAGATATTTCTTTGATGAATCTTTCTAAATTCGGTTTGTCTTATTCAATTTTCTTCACTTCTTTTGGAAATCTGAACAAGCATATTTACAGTTTATTGTTATATTTCTAAGACAAGAATTCCTCCATTTTTCTTGTTTTTAAATCACGACACTAAGGTTCCCTTTTGACATTTTTATGGCATTCAATCGTTTTATGGATTGTTGGTTGTTATGAACGTGCATTTACATTTTTCTTGAAACCTGTTTGCATTGTGAAGCTAAGAAAATTTCCTTAGAAATCATCATCTCACAACATGTTGAGAAAATTTTACTATCAAAAGATTGAAAACCATTTCTGTTAATTGCCCTTGTCTGGTTTTTGGAATGTCTGATGGTTTATATATATCTTAACTACAATGAATTAGAGGAGGCAATTGAATGCTTCAGTCAATATATAAGTTGTGGAATACTCATTCATTGAAGATGTCAGGAATTTTAAAGAAGACTATTATTTTTAGTGCAGGTAACCGCCACATAACCGCCATGTAACTACTACTTCTTGTCTTACACTAGGTTTTGAAATTGATGTGAATAATTCAATGGTAGAATCGGTAGCTTTGGTTCTTCCCATTAGCTGCCATCTTAAAGTACTTGAAGGAGGAGAGCGAGCTTATATTGCTAGTGCATAAAGGAGTAGGAGATTATCTTTGGATGGTCCCCTTAAATCTGATTCTACCTAATGTTCCATAAAGGCTATGGGACTTGACAAATTGATTAGCATGGAGGATATCTATGAATCTTCTTGTTACTTCAGTATCATGATTTCTCAAGAAACAAATTTGGGATAAATGATAATGATAAGCTGTGAAACTTTTGAGTGCTATTTGGAAAAGGAAATATTGAACTATAGAGTTAAGCTCATGCCAAGCAATTGCTCGTTGCTCGTCTCCCTGTCGAGCAACTTTTATCGACCTATAACAATTGCACTTACTTGTTTGAGGTGACATGTTGAATATGACGGCAAGGCATCATATATAGCCTAATTAAAGGACTTAATCTAATTTGTGCTCCAACGTGGGGAATAAGCATGTATTGAACTATAGAGTTAAGCTCATGCCAAGCAATTGCTCGTTGCTCGTCTCCCTGTCGAGCAACTTTTATCGACCTATAACAATTGCACTTACTTGTTTGAGGTGACACGTTGAATATGACGGCAAGGCATCATATATAGCCTAATTAAAGGACTTAATCTAATTTGTGCTCCAACGTGGGGAATAAGCATGTTGTGATCCAATTACTGGTTTAAAAAGAGTTAATTCCAACTTCTCAGCATGTGGATAGCCTCCATCACTTGGCTGTGAAACTCGGTTATCACAATCTCTTTGAATTGGAAACTTGTACTCCGAGTTCCTTTCAGTTGAGTCAAGCTCCATTAATAATTAGACCTAAACAACTATAATCCATGCCAATCTATTTCACTAAGTGAAGTCCATACATGGATTAAGTCGTTGAGAGCACCTTTTTAATTCGAGCTGTTATCCATTTAGTGATGCAATCTTCAATATGATAAGTCCCTATCGGCTCTCTCCGCCCTTTTTGAGTTTCTTTGAGTAGCTGTGATGGAGAAACGACTACTACAAGCAACACCTCGCTAAATTATCTTATACGTAACAACCCTTACCGAACCTCCAAGTATTGAATATGATTTGAGCTCTTATAGGTGCATTGAGTTAGGAAGCTCTTGAGCTATCTTCACAAATGGTTTTATCAGGTTGCATGCAAAGCATCGATGTGTCCTGCGGTTGAGGATAAGTGCATGAGGAACAAACTAGTGTGATTCCTTGGCTGAACTTGTCCAAGTCTCATCATCTCATCGAGCTCCATAGTTGAACAACCAACCTAGCTTCTCCACTAGCTGAGGTTTGAGCTATTTTAGATCACAATGAAAGAAGAGTAGAAATACCAAAGTCACAAATAGTTATTTTATCTTTCTTACATCTAACCAATCTTCTGATCTCCAACAACAAGGCCAAGCATTACGAACAAGGCCAAGCACTTATGAGTGGCATGAGTTGCAAACATGAATCCCAACCACATGGATATAAGTTGATAGTTGAGTAGTAGTAATTAGACAAAGCCAACTCTAAGTAATCGAACAAATAAAGTCTAAGCTGTTCTCAACTTCTATACCAAGCTGTAGCTATCATATCAAGCATGTTTTGAGGTTTTAAGCTCTTGAATACTTGGTTGGCATTCAAATTATCTTGACAATCTATTGCCGAACAATATTTGCCAAGTATCATAGCGATTGCTTCCATGGCTGAATGTCGAGAACAATTTATCCAAGCTACTTGTTAACTAGGCTAGGCTTCAATTTGTGCTGGACTCTAATTTGTGTCAAGCAAGACATTAGCATTCGAGAAAGAGGCGAAATATGTAAGCTCGAGTATCTTGAGCTTCTCCTGCCATTGATAAATTCTAAAGCAAAGTTGCTGTCTAGTCACTAAGCATAGCCGAAGTTTGAGCCCACATGTGATACCAAACTCCAAGATGAAGTTATTACATGTTGAGTACTCACATATTGGACTTGAATGCCTAAGTTATGTTATCCATTATGAATCCAAGCTCTTTACCTCTCTAACTATCTCAAATAGCACAATAGTAGAGATTTGAGATGCTAAACCAAAATGGATGCAATTCACCATGTTGAGTTATACTTTACATTCCCAACTAGTAATTAGCAACAATACTATTGCATGGTAGAATAAACCCCACTCAATCATAGTTGCTAAGTTGTTCATCTAAAGTCTAAGTATGCCAAGCTACTCTAAGTAAGCCAAAACATCCAAAAGATGTCGAGTGACTCCAAGTATGTCGAGCCACTCCAAATGAGTCGAAAAACCTTAAGGATGTTGAGTTACTCCAAGTGTACTGAGTAACTCCAATGATGCCGAGCTCAACATCACACAATGTCTTGTGTCACATGTCCAAGCTTAACTCTAATGATGCCAAGCTTAACATCATCCAATGAGCTATGTTGAATGTCTAAGTTCACCGGGTTTAAACTCACTCCTAAGCCCTTTGCAATATCAACTACAATAATGATCTAGCTGAGTAGCTCACTACCACTAGGTTAACCCCAAATAGAGAATAAATGGTTGTAAGTTGAGCAGCCTGAACTTTAAAACACTAAGTTACTTTAAGTATAAGTTGAGTTAGTCTACTAAAGCATGAGCAATCTAAGTCTCATACTAGATCAAAGCCTAACTATCATAGTAGTAAACAAATTTGTGAACTCTAAGTCAACTTAAGTTATCTATAATGAAGATGGCCATGGCAACATAGCCAAATAGTTTACCAAATGCAAATTCCAATATTAACATGATCTAAGTTTAATATTAAAGCTGTCCACTGTTAAGTATGCAACAACAACATCTATCTACAGTGGAGTTATTCATCCAAGTTCGACCTTTAAGCTCTATTAAGTAAACTTACTTTCAACTAAGCTTTATTGGGTAACATCCAAGTAGCTATTATGTGATAGATTGGATTGGCCTTGATCAAGAAATTTCCTAAAATACTAAGCTAACTAATAGCTAGTTAGACTGAACCACATCTTTGCAAGAAGTCTATGCTCTTTGGCAAGAATTGGAAAGTGACCTAAACACTTTTATTCAAGTGCCAATCTAAACTTTAGGAGCATTTGAATGAAGCTCCATGATAGCTAACCTAAACTATAGCCATCACATGCTAACCTGTGCCTTTTAGATTCCAAGCTTCTAATAGTTGAGCAATTCCAAAGTTCAACTTAAGTTGAAAGAAATTTAAGCTTCATGTTTAGCCATTGCTACCAGCCTACAATAGAGCAACCTTTTATACAAATAGTGATTTATTAACTAAATCAATTGCTAAGCAATGCATGGCGATTTGGAGACCTGAGCTCCATATATGTACTTCATAGTAGCTGAACCTTAGCAAGCTAAGTTGTTTGATGTTGAACTCCATTTGATGCATAAGTTGTTGACATCAAGTATTGATGAGCTAATATAAGGTGATGATGATGCCTACTCAGTTTTGAACACTACGTACATATAAACTCTTGATTGATGAAAGATGAGTAAACACTTCATTGCCCTTATTTTTTATTTATTCACTCTAATATATGTGATTCTTTTTTTCAAATTATACTAATGCTAATTTGTTATTGATATTCATGTTTAATTCTTGGTTCTTCCTCCAAGTTATATTCAAGCATTCATGAGAATTTATTTAACTGTTATTAAGTTCATTCAACCCCCCATTAGCACGAATATGATAACCTAGAAACAAATTGTGGCTAAATAAATGCCCCCCATTTTAAACCCATGCAGGCATAATCTACTAACGGGATACTCCTTAATAGCTCTAAGTCCTACACACAATGTGTTGATAATCAGTTTTTGTCATAGTCTTACTGGTCTATTCAACTGCTGACAGGCCACGCAATATAATTTCTTATCACCTCCCGAGTAATCAATATTCTTGGTACTACGCCAAGTAATTTTGACCCATCACAAATTTGAATTCAACTTCATGGCGCAAACAGTTATTATAAGCACGGTTATGATTACATAACTACCTACTCTCCTTACATTTGAGGAAATGTGTTTGATCAAAAAATGTTCACATGTCTCGGTAGTTATTTCGATAACTGCTCCTTTTGACATAACAGTCTCCTATAAATATGAAAAAGGAACTAGGTAAGAGACATCAAATAACTCTTAAACTTCTACTATTTTCATTCCAACCCACTAACTTGGCATTGAAGTGGCCGCATTGAACTGGTCTCAATACTAAGTATTTGTTTTATCTTTGCAGGATATTTCCAATTCCCAAAATTCACCGTCAACAATTAACACAATTTATTTTTTCCTAAACACACACACATGGCTAAAATAAGAGTATCTAAGAGTGCAAGTGCTGGCACTTTCTCCTAACACCTTAAAAGGAGGGAATCGTCATATTGATGAGCGACAATTAGCTAGGCTCAAGCAACTTTGCCTTGACTTAACTAAAGAAAACCAAGAATTAAACAAAAAACACTAGCAAATCCTTAACCTCTTCTATAGTAATATCTACCCAAACTCGATCCAAAACAAAGACCAAGGCCACTACTATACTGAACATAGTGTGATTCAATTTATTCACTGGAGTTGCAGAAAAAGCAAGCCGAGAATATGATAGGACCTTTGGCTCTTACTTTTCAAAAGAATGATAAGGGCAAACAACCGCAACAAGTGCACCATATGGGTCCTTCGTATGTTAATACCCCTATTGCCCTAAGCAAGTAGTTCTAAATTAAAAAGAGTTCCCTTTTTCTAGAGATTTTGGAGGAAGTGATACCTCGGCACATTAAGTTTCCACAATTTGAGACTTATGACAAAGCAAAGGATCCTAAAGACTACCTAGAGTACTACCATACATTGGCCAAGTTACATGATTTGAGTGAATTAGTGGCCTATCAAGCTTTTCCTTCAACATTGAGGATTGTAGCAAGCACATGATTCAAACATTTGAAACCAAATACCATTTCTTGTTTCGATGAACTAGTAAAAGTGTTCCTTCAACACTTTCTTGCAAGCAAACTTTCTGTTAAGGATTCTTCAATCCTTAACACCATTAAATAAAAGTTCAATGAGTCAATTAGAGACTACTTGGCTAGATTTATGGCCGAGATGGTTCAAATCCCAAATTAGATATGAGTATAGCCCTCAACACTGTAATTAATGGAGTTAAGCCTCATGGAAACATTTTCAAGTCTTTCACAAAGAACAAGCCAAAAACTTTCGCTGAGTTTAAGGCTAAAGACACCTCATAAATTCATCGGGAAGATAACATAAAGGTAAGGCGAGAGACCGATTAGAGTAGAGGAGATGGAAAGAATGACAAGTGAAAAAGTGCAAAGGATAGACTCAGAACAGACAATGACTACAGTTTAGATGTCGGGAGGAAGAGACTAAGGATCCCGACATACTTATCCTATATGCTTGTCAATCGTCCAATTTTGGACATTTTGATGGAGGTACGTGGGGAGAGAGGCATCCTCCAATGGCAAGAAAGAATGAGAGGGAATCCCACAAGGAGAAACTCCAACAAATACTATGATTTCCACCATGAAAAAGGTCATAATATAGATGAGTGCATTCAACTTAAGAATGCAATTAAAGATGTGATCCAATGTAGGCACTTGCACAAGTTCTTAGCACATGATGTGAGGGTATTGAGAGACCGTCTCAGAGGAGACATGAGGAATAAGAGAATAACATACGGCTGGCATCAACCGTAAGAGATACAAGGGATGTGAATTTTAACAAAGCACCTAATAGAGTGATCAACACCATTGTTAGTGGACCTATTATAGGCTAATCGACTTCTTTGAATGCAATTAACGCTAAGAATTATGTTTGCAATAATGAAGGCAAAAAGGTTAGGATCAATAATACAATATCTTTCAGAGAGGAAGATTTTAAGGGTGTCCAAAGGTCGTATGATGATGCACTTGTCATTAATGCGAGAGCTACCAACTTTAAAGTTAAGAAAATTCTTGTTGATATAGGAAGTTTGGCTAACATTATTTTTCAGCATGCCTTTAACCAAATGAGGCTTAAGATCAAAGCGTAGCTATGGTCTTACAAGTATGATCTTTATGCTTTCAATAATCAACTTGTCCAAATAGCCGAAGTCATTTCTTTACCAATACAGATCAGTGATGATGAGCATATTGTAGAGGATAAAGTGGACTTTCTCATTGTCAAATGTTGTTCCCCGTACAACATGATAATGGGATGGCCGTACCAACGTCTATTCGGCATTATCCCTTCAACTGTACATCTTAAAGCCAAGTTCTTTAATCTTATGGGGGTCAGCATGTATAAAGGGGATTAGCAATTGGAACAATCCTTGTACATAAGGTCCTTAAGATGAGAAGAAGGATTTCAAGTTAAAAACTATCTAGAAGGCAAGTTAGTTGACATTGAGAATGTTAAGAGTGATACTGAGGAAATTCCTTTAGGGGACGACCTAGGGAAAACAACGAGAATCAGGAAACCCTTGCCAGCAAATACCTGGCAGAGTTTGATCAACTTCTTGTAGGCCATCGCTGATGTGTTTGCATGGTCTCCTTCAGACATACTAAGTATCTTAAGAGAAGTTTTGGTACATAAGCTCCAAATTGATCTAAACGTAAAGGTGGTCCAACAAAAGAAGAGGCATTTTGCACCAAAGAGACAAGCAGCAATAGAGGAAGAAGTCTATAAGTTATTAAAGGCAAGATTCATCCGAGAGGAGTCTTATTCGACTTTACTAGCTAATTGTGTACTAGTCAAGAAGTTTAATGGCAAGTGGAGAATGTACATAGACTTCATGGATCATAACAAGGCTTGTTCCCAAGACTGTTTCCTACTACTAAAAATTGATTAGATGGTAGATGCAACCACTGGATACGCATTACTTTCCTTTATAGATGCTTTCTCTGGTTATAACTAGATCAAGATGGATAAGGAGGATGAAGTCCATACATATTTCATTACCAATTTCGGAATGTATTGTTATACGGTGATGCCTTTTAAGCTCAAGAACACTGGCACAACATACCAAAGACTTGTTACCAAGATGTTTAAACCCCAAATTCATAGAAACGTCGAAGTATATGTTGATGACATGTTTGTGAAAAGCGTAAAGGAAGATTGGCATCTTGTCAACCTAGAGGAGATGTTTACCACATTAAGGACATACAACATGAAACTTAATCCATAGAAATGTGTCTTTAGCACAACATCAAGAAAATTTTTAGGTTACATGGTTACTCAGCATAGTATTGAGGCCAACCTAAGAAAGATTGAAGTCATAAGGAATATGAAATCACCATGCACAGTTAAAGAAGTGTAGAAACTTACTGGGCGAATTGCTACCTTCAATAGATTTGTGTTGAGAAGTGCGAATAGGTACGTAGAATTCTTTAAAATTTTAAAGAATCTAAAAGGATTCAATTGGACTAACAATTGTGAAAGAGCTTTCAACGAGCTTAAGGAATTTTTTGCGTTACTCCCAATACTCTTGACACCCATTCTAAGAGAAAATTTATATTTATACTTGTTAGTTAGCTATCGAGCTTTTTCTTCTATACTGGTCTAAATTGACGGCAAAGAGCATCAACCTGTTTATTAAATGAATTATGTTCTACAAAGGTCGGAGCTTCAATATACAAAGATTGAAAAGTTTGTATTAGTAGTGGTTCTCTTGGCAAAAAAGTTAAAGCCATATTTTGAAGCTCACTAGATCATTGTTCTCACCAATTAACCATTGTAGCAAGCATTGCAATAGCTTGATTCCTGGGGGAGGATGATAAAGTATGCCTTAGAGCTTAGTGCCCACGGTGTACAATATAAACCCAGAATGACGTTAAAGGCTTAAGTATTAGCAGATTTTGTAGTTGAATTTACTAGTTAGGAAGATTATGTAGATTTTATCGAGAAACCTATTTGGTTCCTTTATGTAGATGGTTCTTTGACACAAGAAGAAAGTGGTGCAAGCCTAGTTCTTCAAGGCCCCTATAATGTCAAAGTTCATTTCACTTTGAAATTCGGATTCTTAGCTAACAATAATAAAGCAAAGTACGAAACTTTAATTGTCGAATTAAAACTAGTAAAAGAAATTGGTGCCGAGAAACTTGAACTATTCTTTGATTCCCAAATGGTGGTAAATCAGGTGACAAGAAGTTACATGGTAAGAGAAGAAGAATTGAGCAAGTACCTATTGGTGGTAGGAACGCTCACAAAAGAATTTCAATCTTTCTCCATCCACAAAATTCCGAGAAGTAAAAATATTGCAGCCAACAAATTGTCAAAGTTGGCTAGTATAGCATTCCTTGAATTAAGCGATAAACTTTTCATTAAGTTTCTTCTACAGAAAAGTTTATCCACTCTCTCATAGAGCTGTGAGTTGGCTCCTTGCTTGAGAGAAGAATCATGGATAAATCCCCTATTGGATTATCTAAGAGATGGTACTCTCTCTGACGACAAGAAAGGAGCACAAAGATTGGCATACCAAGCCACTAACTACATATTAATTGATGGTCAGTTGTATAAATGTGGCATATCATAACCCTACCTTCGATGCCTTCCTTTAAGAGATGCCTAGAGGGTGTTATTCGAGCTGCATGGTGGCGTATGTAGTAATCACATAAAAGTGCAGACACTATATGTCTAAGCACTCTGACTCAGCTATTATTGGCCTACTATGAGAGAAGATGCAAAGGAAGTTGTCCGACATTGTCCCCAGTGGTAAAAGCATAAGTTGCTGAGTCATGTACCTGCAACTTAGTTATGTAACCAAACTAGCCCTTGGCCCTTCACCTAGTGGGGGTTACATATTCTTGGACCATTTCCGAAGTCTATCGCCTAACAACAATTTGTCATTGTTGTTGTGGATTACTTTACCAAATGGGTAGAGGCCAAGGCAACGGCAAAGATCACTGAGTATAAAATGGAAGCGTTTGTCTTTAGCTCCATCATTTCAAAGTTTCAAAGTTCCTTACATGATAATTATGGATGACGGCCTGTAGTTTGGCAACAATGAGTTCTGGGCATTCTGTGAGAAGCATGGCATTCACCTCAACTATACGTCTGTAGTATACGCTCAAATGAATGGACAAGTAAAAGCCGTAAACAAGATCATACTATACGGCTTAAGACGGAAAGTAGATCAAGTCAAGGGGAAATGAGCCGATGAACTATTGAACGTTTTATGAGGGTACCGAACCACCCACATAACTACGACTAGGGAAACGCCCTTTAGGTTAACATATGGCACGAAAGTCGTGTTACCGATTGAATTAGATTTGCTAAATCTGTAGATTCAGAATTTTGATGTTATGGTTAATGAAGTTGGATTAACGGCAAATTTGGACACTATCAATGAAATTTGGGATATTACAAGAGTTAGGATCACGGCATACTAGCATAAAGTGGCAAGGTATTACGATCAGAAAGTGAAGCATAGAGTTTTTCGACTTGGGGATCAGGTTTGCTGAAAGATGGAAGCTACTAGTGCGAGAGCAAATCAAGGGAAGCTTGGCGTGAATTGGGAGGATCTTGTCAAGATCTAGGAAGTTGTCAGTGAAGGGGCTTATTGACTGGAGAGGTTGGATGGATCCATCATCCTTCAAGCATAGAATTTTAAGAATTTGAAATTATACTTCAATTAATAGCTCAGCTTATTTGTAAGGCAACAACTGAAAAGCTTATAAGACTACTATGCCTTTTATTTATGAGAATTATGTTTGAAGTCTTATGTTTCTTATTCTTCTTATAAATGACAAGTAAATAAGTTCTAGTCTATTGCGGCTAACAAATTGCACAAATTAATCTTATAGTCGAGTAATATGGTTAGTCTACGCCTCAAAATGGCTAATGGACAATGTCTATAAAGGCGCGAACTGGGTGTATGAAATAAAATATGCTAAGAAGTAATTGGGCGTATAAAGTAAAACATGCCAAAAAATAATTAGGCGTGTGAAATAAAGCATATTGAAAGATAACTGGGCGGGTAAAATAAAACATGCCGAGAAATAATTGGGTGTGTAAAGTAAAACATGCTGAAAAATAATTGGTAGTGTAAAATAAAATGGGCTTAAAAATAATTAGGTACGTGAAATAAAACATGTCGAGAAATGGTTAGCCAGGTGAAATAAAATATGCCAACAAATAATTGAGCATGTGAAATTAAACCTACCGAAAGATAATTTGCATGAGCTGAAACATGCTGACGAAAAAGGACATGTAAAATAAAACATAGGGAACTCTTTGTACATTAACTAAAACATACTGAAAACAGTCATATGAAGGATATTTCATTCATCCAATGCGGTTGTAAATGTACGGCCTAACGATTTGTTCAAACAGTTATATGAGATGACATAAGGTATAAAGAATACAAAAGATCCTATGGCTTACTTTTGGGATCTACAAAAGTAATTCATAGACAGGAGCTTAGGGCTTTCTCTATGCAAGCTGCTTTCTTGGCACATGGGTTCTCATCTTCTCTCAGATCCTCAGCATAAGCTTCACTATCACCCTTATTAACAATCTCGGCACCTGCCTCATCTTCATCATCTTCTTCGGCATTACTCACTTTGTTATTGACGTCGATAGAGTCAAGGCATGAGAGATCGCAAATAGGGTCAAGCTTTAAGATCTCTTCTCTTGTTGCTTAAACCCCCTCCAACAACTTCTTTCGTAGAAGCCTCTCATATTACCGATTAAGAGTGACTATATTGAGAGCCTCTTCGACTGATGGTCCTCTGCTTAGAGTCTCCTCCAATTCAGTGATACAGCTCTATAAGTTCGTGTTGTTGGTCTCTAACTTTTTAATCTACATTCAAAGCTGATCTTCCTCCTCACTCATCGTGCAAAGAGTTCGGCCAAAGCCCCAGTACTCTTCTTTCTTCTTCCGCAACTCTTCTTTTAGGCATTCAAACTTTTTGTACTGCTCTTCCATTTTGGCCTTTAAGCTTGAGACTTCAACAAGGGTAAGGACATGTGTCGACTTCTCAGTAGTAAGGTTAGCTTTTTCACCTTAATCTTAGCCCTTATCCTTAAGTTCTCGACAACAGCAGTTTGGGCTTTTGATGCATTGTATGCATCCTCAACTCTCTGCAACAAACTTATTTAATCAAGAATGAATCGTTACAACAAATGAATACAATCAAGAATATTACCTTTTTCGCCTCTATGTCGGCTTCGTCCAAAGCCATTAGAATATGGTTGCTTATTTGGAAAAGGAAATGAGTTAGTAACCCGAACGAATTTGACAATTAAAAGTAATGGTTATGGATACTCACATCATATAATTTGGCCGTAATATAAGCCTTATTGTAACCGCCGACTCTGTCGACATCCTTCTTTGCAAAATCTTTGTCTTTGGGAAGAATTACTCCTTCCATTAAAGCCAAGGACTTTGTCTTGTCACCTAAGGCCAAGTCGGTGTCCAGAATTGTGTAGTTCCAACATGGGATGTAGTATTTGCCAACCTTCTTATTGGGGATGAATTTGGTATTGTTGATGCCAAGTGCTTTATTGTGCATTGCCTCCTTCAACCTCTCATCTGAATCTTTGGACTTTTTGGTAGCTAGTTAGTCAAAGAGTTCTTTCCCCGGTCTTTTATTATTGCTCAACGATACCTCTACTATCGGGGATGACCCTTCGGCAATAGTGATATCAGCCTCACTTTAAGGCCAAATCTCCTGATCCTCTTCTCTCGATTCTATAGTAGGTAGAAAATCTTGAACAATCTCAACAAGAGGCTCCTCTAAACGGGCTATTTCAATTTCAGCTAGCATATCCTTCTTCCGCTTCTTGGCTGCCAGCTAAGAAGCTTTCTATTGCACTGCAGGTTGCTTGGTTATGTCTTTAGCTACCTTTTTCATGAATATTGGTCGAATGGTAGATGTAGTGGCCATACGCTTGTCGGCCTTTGATTTTTTGGCCTTTGCTTAGGCCAGTAGCTTGGTAAGATTTACCTTACCAGCACACATATTTGTGATATGAGCAAATAGTTTAATATCAATATGGGAAAAGAATAAACTTACATTCTCCGTACCAAGTAAGGCTCGAAGGCGACAACTCTTCCCCTAAGTCATGAGAACAACTTTCCTCTTACTGCTATACTCAGTATGGTGGTAACTCATTGACGTACCTTCTTTTTCAGAAAAGATTGGTTTCCACTTACATAATGCCATATAATTCTCTCAGTGTCCCAAAAGAGCCTTTTATTCTTCCTCCTTTCCTAAATTTTCTTTGCCGCTTCTACATCATTTAACATTAGATCAATATCTTTAGTGCAAATTGGCTCAGTCCATTGGGTCTAGAAGTCCAGCTTGTCATTAGATACTATTGACACGAATTTATCATGCCACTTTGTGAATCTTAGACTCTAACCCATCTATGAACTTCCACCCATGCCTTGTAACGGTAAAGTACCACCCATCAGGCTGCCTCGTAATCGTGAACAAAAATCGAAACAACTGAGGCATAGTCCTGACTTTTACTTCTTCGTAAACTATCTCAAAAACTACTAGAAGCTAGTATATATTGGGTGAGAACATATTTAGCGTGACTTTAAAGTAGTTGAAGAAGTCCTTAACAAAAGCCAAGAAAGGGATGCGTAACCTAAAATCTAAATATTTCAGGTACATATGGAACTCACGCTCCCTTAGGAAACAAACCTTCTCCTTCTTTCTCGACCTCCTCAGATTCCTTGTTCTAGGAAGGTCTTAGTAGTACTGATTGTACTTTGTGATAAGAACTTTGTCGATGGAACTGGCAATTCCACCTAAAGAGTTGTGGAAGTAAGCTATGTTGTAAATACCTTATTGAGGATTGACTTTCCATGTCCTTGAGATAATCATCTACAACAAGCTCATTAATTTGACTAAGTTTATACTACCTTACCTCAATGTTGTCATTAGAGTTGTTAGAAGAACAAACCGCTTCGCTCTCTCTTTAAGACCAGAGGAAGTGGCCTTAGTTTTCATTGCTTTAGAATCGGAGAGGGTAAGTCGACGAACGATGTTGCGAACCATACCTGAATGTTTATGCATAGTATCTCAAAAATTAAAGAACTCAAAAGATTGAAGATGAGAAAGCAAGAAAATATGGTTATGACGATTGAGTTTGACTAGAAGTGAATCGTGATATCAAAAAGTCCTTTAAGTATATGTTTCTGATAGTAATGATCACTAATTTGATAAGTGGCATAGATTGATGATCCATGTCATGTCTTAGGAATCTGATGATTGATAACTCTCTAACAGTTATTGAGTCTACGGCATAGTGGTTACCAAGGCAATAGGTGTCACATCACCTACTTTTTTATCTCTTCAACAAGTGAGAATTCAAAAATTGTAACTTTTCGACTAGGATGCAAACTACCTTACCCCCTTTTTTGCTTAGCTTCTAAAGAATTACTCCCATTCGGCTTCTAGTGAATTATATATTACTCCTTTTATTGATTACTCGAACATGGGAGTTAAGGAGTGAATGTTGATAGTCAGATTTCATCTTTATCTTACTCGTCTATTCAGCTATCAACAGGCTGCGCAATATAATTTCTCGGCACCTTGCTGAGTAATTGATATTCTCGATACTATACTAAGTAACTCTGATCCATTGCAGATTTGAATTCAAGTTTATGGCACAAATAGTTATTATAAGCATAGTTATGATTATATAATTACCTACTTTCTCTACATTTTAGGGAAGATGTTTGATTAAGAAACTTCCATGTATCTCATTAGTTATTTCGATAACTACTCCTTCAAACGTAACGGTCTCCTATAAATACAAAAAAGGAACCTAGTAAGAGACATAGGATAACTCTTAAACTTCTCAACTTTACTATTTTCATTCTAAACTACTAACTTAGGCATCGAAGTAGCCACACTAGACTGGCCTTGGTACCAAGTATTTGTTTTATCTTTGTAGGATATTTCGAATTCCCAAAATTCACCATCAACACAATGGACAATGAGGCAGTATAAACTTAATTGCCTACTTTAATAGATCATTGTGCTTTTTGAAAACCCTAGGCCATTTAGCTGTGATGGGTAAAATATTCTAAGTCCTACAATTGGTGTGGACGATTGGTAAGAAAGCTAAAGTCCTATACTTTAACAGACTAGAGGCCATTTAGCCTATTTTACAACTCCACTTAGCACAAGTCATACCCAATGCGAACAACCTACATGCTTTCCTAGCCTCTTTAAGTGATTACCTCTTTAGGTACTCCGACATCTTTAAGCTATTGAGTATTTAGGCACTCCGGCCTCTTTAGTTCTCACCTTTTTTAGCTCTTCCCCCTCTTAGGCCCTTGCTTTCTAAAGCATACTAGTATTTATAAGTACTCCGGATACTCCTAACTTTTGCCTCTTTAGACCTTTGCTTCTTTTAGCACTTTAGCCTCCTTAGGCTTGGATTACAAAGCCTTCCTAAAATCCTACAAAATTAACTTTTTTAGATACTCTCTTTTCTAACCTTGTTACCAAAGAGAGTGGGGGGGTTAAGTGTTGATAAGCATTTTCTTATAACTATTATGTGAGCTTTTATTAGTCGACCCAATACTCAAACTTGGTCCAATAATTCAGTCCAAGTGCAATTTCTATTGACTAGCTATAAATACTAGGTAAGACTCCTAGGTAAGGAACCCTCTTCCATTCCCTCATTCTTCTTATTATGCTACAACTTTACTTTTAGAACCAGAAGGTTGACTTAGGCATTAGAGTAGCCATGCTAGAGAACCTTCCAACGTCTCCTATAGCCGTGTTCTTATTTTGTAGATGTCTACATACTAGAAGGAAAATCATCAATTAACACTAAGAATTGGCATTCTTGGGTTAGACCTCCCCCCTAAGCCCTACCCAAGGTACCTATGAAACTTAACCAGAGACCTTACATTCATAAATACAAATATTAACCCTAGAATTATATGATGGGATGTTTGACCCAACACCTAACCTCGCTTACCTCCAACTAAGATGGACCTATGTAATTGTAGCACTACCATCATGTGTAAAGCCTCCTCCAGGATGCTTAAAAAATGGATCAAACTAATAGGGTAGCCCTATGGTAATTTGCACATCTCTCCCATACTATGCAAACTATCAACAAAATCTATGTTCTTTAAAACATGTGTTCACAGTCTTATTGTTTTCACCAAAAGAGAGAAGAGGTGACAACCCAACCCTATTTAAGTATTATAAGGCCTTAAAGGACTTGACCTTTTTACATCCATAAGTTTAACCATTAAGGACTTGGCCTCTTCAGGTTTACAAGTCCATGAGTTAACCTTTTCATGCTTATAAGTTCCAATCCTCAAAGACTTGTTTTTTTAGGTTTATGTCCATAAGTTTGACTACTAAGAACTCAACCTCTTTAGTCTAGAAGTCCTAATCCTAAGGAACTTAACCTTTTTAGGTCCATAAGTATGACCATTGTGAACTTAGCCTCTTCAAGCCTATGGGTCCAAGACTTGACCTTTTTGGATCTATAAGTCCCAATCCTAGAGGACTTAACCTTTTTAGGTACATAAGTTTAACAATTAAGGACTCGACCTCTTTAAGCCTACGAATCTAGGACTTGATCTTTTCAGCTCTATAAGCTCTAATCCTAAAGGACTTTACCTTCTTAGGTCTACAAGTCCAACCCTTGAGGACTCCTTAAGCAAATGGTCCAATTGGGCACAAAAATGGTGCTTTCTTGCCTAATAGCAACAATTACCTGCAACTAATCTCCTTGGGTTGCCTTTTGTAATGATTGTTCCTTGTTTACTCCCTTAAAACTGTTGAACTGAAGGTTCATTATTTGATTTTGATGAGAATAAAAGAAAAAGTGTATTATTAAACATATTACTATTTGATTATATTGACTTAATTGGAAAAGAATAATTGTCTTATGTAATGATTATGAATAACAATTAACTCTATAAGATATTTAGTTTTTTGAATGATGTATAAACCTTTTTGGAGTTAGATTGTAGAAGTGTGGTTGTTCTTTGTTTGAAAGTTGAGATTAGGTAAAATTGCCCTACTGGCATGACGGTTCTAAAGCATTACTAGCTCGATGGTGAAGTGGACTAGAAAAGAAGATGGAAAGCTTTCTAATCAAGTTACTAGCATGCTAATACATGTGCCATTGTTCTTATCGGTAATTATGTTGCTTACCAGTATGATGGTAAGCTTGTTTCAAGTAGTTGTTGAAGTATTTAATGCATTATAATAGGAAGAATTGAATCAGTTAATATAAATGCTCAACAACCTGACCAACGACAATTAAGAATTGATATTTTACTATAATCAAAAGACATTCTCCTAATTCTTTGGCCCTATTATTTATTATTTGTCTCTTGTACTCTCTTTTCTTACAATCAAACAAGTGAGACTTAATATATAGTACTTGAGAGTTTTTATATTTGCAATCTTTAGAGAGTAAAGCACTACACTTGAGATCATTATGTGTTGCAGCAATTGTGAAAACTTATGTAACTCTTTGAGTATTGTTTTGTGAGATTAATGAAGTAGTGCGAAATCCTCAATCGTAGGCGTTTTTGGGTCCGTAGAGAGTAAGGAATTGTCCAAACTCCACATTATATCTAGAATTGATCTTTTTATTTTTATCTCTTTTAATTTCAACATTTATTATTGTTTTATTATTATTGTGATTGTATTCATTATTGTCTTTAGTGCTTAATTTCAAAAAAAGTTGCAATTTATCCTTAAAACTCAATTTATCCCCTACTTTTAAGTTTATCCTAATATTCTACAAACACCTTAATCCCCTCTTAACTGACCTATTGCCCTCTCAATCCCTTTATCTACCCCTCTCGACACCACGACCTTGATGTTTTGGTTGGCTTGACTCCTAGGCCACCACGTATACTACCTTCATACCCTCCTTGGAATCGCTCTCAAGCACATGCTCTTGAGGCCTCTTCTCGTCATGCTGAGCTGCTTCAATCATGGTGGGATTTTGGTTTGTTTGTATTCCCCGTAGTAGCCTCGTCCTTCCTTTTTCAAGATTGCTTCTCCTTCTCGTTCTTACTCTGATTTCTTTGGGCCTGCACTCTTAGCAATGCGGCTCTATCAGATGATGCCATCTCCCAACCTACAAACATGAAATAAAGTACATCGACAACACATAACAGAAAACTGTACCCAGCAGAGCCGAGCCATGGGGGAACCCCTACCCTAATATGCAACAATGAATAGTCAACTCTCCCTAAAACTCCTCAACACGGTCAATGACATCATAATGTACCTTGACCCTTACTTCGACTTTCGCTACACTTTACCTTAGGAAATGGTAGACATCAATACGCCTCCACTTGCAAGTTAGCATCGGCATACACCGTCTTTAGCCACTTAATAATTTTCCCGCGGCTCCTAACATCACCAGGGTTCAGATTAAGTTAGCTCTTCTTGATCGATTTGACCCATCGAGACCAAAAGCCAAAGCCCTCTTCACAACAAATAAAGAGATACTCGTTCCACCACCCATTCCAAGTATTGAGTATCCCACCAAAGATCTTCCTGTTGCCATCTTGAGTCGATAAGTGATACTACCTGGTTGACATACCCGCTTTCAACTGATAGAAGTGCCGCAAAAGAGGAGGGTCAGCTCAATATTCATATGTCAAAAGCCACTAGTATCATGTACGTGTTTGTGGCCAACATATTGAGGTAGGCTCGATGATAATCAAAGAAGTCTCTCTGAAGTCTCGAGAAAGGGATCCTTAAATCTACCGAAAAATGAATGATAAATCATCACAATTCCTTCTATGATGCTGAGCAAACCTGGCTCTCCTTTCCTGGTACACTCAATGCCCGCCTCGTAACATGCGATTAAAGTACTGGTAGATCTCTCCAAACTCCGCCCCTATTAGAAGACTTACCACTTTACTGGCATAGGCTCTATTTTTATCTGGATGAATGGGAGTCTCATCAACATAAACCTTAGCCAAAAGGACTATGTCTCAAATAAGCACGTTCGAACCATACAAGCCTCAGTTAAACAAGTCTGAAGCAAAAGCAAAGTCTTAGAAGAGCCAGTAAGAAAGCCCAGGGCAAACACCTCAAATAACGCTCATAATGGTTCTCGAAGAAATTAAGGCGCAAGCCAAAGAAAAATGAAGTTTTTATTTAAAAATGCCATGTGGCAGTTAAAACCACAAGGTTGTCGTCCCGACTCGACACATTATAAAAGATTCCACCATTAGCAAGTTACACATTGGAAATAATATTGCCGTACGGATCTGTTAGAGCTTCCCAAGGTGGATCTAGCTAATGATTGCTTCGCAGAGAAAGGAGGACCGCCTTTCACGCTTTTCTGTGCCGTTCTTGTTTCCTCAAACCAAATGGGTCTAATGCTACTGCTCTTGTCCTTCATGTTCCCATTATAACCTGGAGCATAGTGGGGATGTTGCCTGCTATAACGACCTGGGAATGCTAGATAGCTCACAGCTCGGCTCCACTAGTGATCTTTACAAAGGTTGAAAGGAGCCAAAAGCGCCGACACCTAGCCACCTTAATGTTTACTGTAGCCAAACGCCCGCATGACCACAAAATGAGCTGCTGTCAGGGAAGAGGCCGTTAAAAGATCACCTCTACTCGAACCCCGGGACTACGCTCTTCCTTCGCTAGAGACCCATGACCAGCCCTAAGTCGATGAACACCTTGGAGATTGCTTTGTTAAATAAGCCTCACGAGTTCCAACCAACATCCCAGGCGACCAGTTGTCATCTTTCCAAGCGACTTGCAAGAAGGACTAGTGCCCCGCTGCAGGGCTACAGTTGGGCTTTACGAGTTGCCTACTGTTGACAACCTATTTATGCCTCCCCTTTTCGAAAAAAAATATAAACAAAATGAGGAAAATGGCAAAAGTACGAAAACTTGAAAAATTATGAATACCAAAAAAAACAAAGGGAGTAAGTGAAAAGCCCGAGAAAATACCAAAAGAGAAGAAAATTTGAAAAATCACAAAAAAAAATTAGAAAAGCGAGGAAAAGTAAAAAAATAGAAAATAGAGAAAAAGACCAAAAATAGAAAAATTAAAAAAACCATAAAAAATTTCAAAATCTTGGAAAAGCTTAAAAATAAGGAAATTTTAAAAATGAAATAGCAATTTTAGCTTTATTGGACCCAAAAACGAGTTCTTAAGCCTAAATAGGTACACCATTTTATAAGAGCTAGGTTTTTTGTGAAAGGAGAATCATTTTATAAAAATGATATGTTTTTACCAATCACTTTGGGGAGCTTAAAAGAAAATGATTTAAGTTAAATATAGTTTCAGACTAAAGCTCATTTAGACTTAAATTAGCTGTAATATGCAATTATTAAGCTTTGGATGGATTAAGTGGATAGATTCATAGAAAGTTGGCTTTTTATTAATTTCAAACTCATTTTAGGATTTTGTGATGTATTAGGCCCTATTTTATAATTTAATGAGCTTAGGTCAATCAGTGGCTTATGTTTCATTTTTGTCAATTTTATCCCAAATAGTATCGGTTTAATTTATATAAATTTTAGTTTCAAGAAGTCAATTGAATGGACTGGCCAGTCTAGTAGTTAAGGAGTCAATTAGGGCTGATAGTTTAAGTTATCATGTTATGTCTCATTTTTATATTTATACATTTTTGTATTCAAAAAATCTTAACTTATAACATGATTTGTTTATTATTCGTGTATGAAAACTTAACCTTGTTAATCAACTTGTTTAATAAGCATGTCTAGTGTCTAAATTAGATGTGTTTATCTCTTGTCCTAGTTGTATACTATACTTATTTGTATATTTTGACAATATTGATAGAAAAAAACTATATAAATTCCAAAAATATACTAGAGATTTTTGTGGGGTATACATATTTGCTGATATTCATTATCTAAATTGAATTAATGCTAATAAAAACATAGCCTTTCATGTCATTTAGAAAATTTAAGCATAATTGTCTAGGCATAATATTGAAAAGCCACCTATGAACTCAAGAAAAACAAAATTAGCAAAATATGAACCTATCATGAAAACAAACATATGTCTACTGTTCAACCCATGTACATGTGAACTCAGTGAGAAAATCAATACCATTAGACCATTATTGAAGTCATCACATCAAACATAAACACTGGCCATGCTATCAATAATCTATAACAATCATAATCATGTTCAAGTCTAGCCGCATGTCGATACAAATGAGCCCTATGAGTTGCAATCAACATCCAAAAAAGAAAGAGAGAAGGGAAACCTAATATCACTAAATTAAGCACATCCTTGACTCAAAGCAAGGTTGTTGTTGGTGTTAATTTCTTAATTCATCACATTATTTGTCAAGTCTTCAAGAGAGACTTTCAAAGAGTCTACATATAAAATAGAATCATATGAATAAAACAAACTATGTTGCATGTTTACAAAGAATAATTTGGTTTACTACCTCTTCTCCATGGAGATAATCCTTTGTACATAAAAGAGCTTTAATAGTTTTTGGCTTCAATAAGCTATGATGTTGATTAAGGATTTGACCTCTAATACTAAACGTAGATTTTGAAGCTATTGTAACTATAGATATACTTAAGAGATTACGTGCCATACTTTTTACTTAAGTATACTAGAATTGAATGGTTTTCCAATAACTTAAGACATCTAGTTCAACCATCATATGTTACTCCTTATCTAAATATAACTTTAATTTAGATTTGGTGGCACTGCTAAGGATTTAAACACTCTTAAAAGATTGGAATTCCTACACAATGTTAAAAATTATGAACATCATATGAAATGAAATTAACTTTAAAAGTGTTGAAACAATTATACAATAATAAAAAATAAAGTTACCTATAAGTTGTCACCTCATAATCATTTATACAATCCTTGCATTTTCATTTATAGGTACGTACATTTTGATTTGAAGTTGCACCATCTTTCTTTTCCATATTTGTTAAAGATAGAGAGTAATGCTCTTTTGACTTTCATTAACTCTAAG
This sequence comes from Lumnitzera littorea, assembly GCA_024138015.1. Lineage (NCBI taxonomy): Eukaryota > Viridiplantae > Streptophyta > Magnoliopsida > Myrtales > Combretaceae > Lumnitzera > Lumnitzera littorea. The sequence continues at coordinate 62,978,633 of JAMXBB010000004.1, read as the reverse complement.
TCATCTCCATAAATCATCTAATAACTTCACTTAACAAATCAAGTTTGTATCATAGATTTAATGTAACAACAATGCCAAAATCAAATTGAACTTAATGCCAATATTTTTCAAATTTCAAAAACATCCTAATTGTCATCTCTCATATACGCTTCACTTCCACTCATATTATTTGTCTATACTTGATATGCCCTGAAAACTGAGGGAAAGTGTAAGTCGGCAGTATGATATTTTGTTCTAGAAAATTGACAAGTAAAATGATAAAAGCACTTTTGAGACTTATTCATTTTCTTAATCTTATCCCATTCTTCTAGAAAAGGATAATGCTTATAATTCAAATCATTTAACCCTAAGTGATAAAGTATACTTTTATAATAAACCGCATTTTCATGCATAAGATATATAGAAATCTATCAAGTTGGAACATCCTATCTGAAACCTCTATCTTGAGATAAGGATAGCAAACTCACACATTCATCAAAGTTTACCTTTCTTACTTCAGACCCACTCAAATAATTTACCCTTTCACAAATTTTTCAACATCAAACCTTTTCTTTCTAAGCCTCATGTCTATAGATAATAACATTTGACTAATATCCTAAATATTATATTTACGATATTTATTCATATGCCTCCTTAAGTTCCCTATCCTAAACATGAAATCACATTTTATCTTGATCTTATATGATATATATGTAGCTTTTGTAATAACTAATCCATTTGGTTTTTTTTTTCACAAGCATAATAAAAAAAAATCCTAAACTAAAGATGTAGGCTTTCTTGTCATTTAAAATTGTTAGTTGATGTTGAAACTTCAATTTCAACATCATCCTCTTCATCTATTGCTAGTACTTCCATTTCATTGAAGTCTAATGGATCTTCCACAAGTGAATCCATCAGCATGTCAAACAAAAGTGCTAATTCTAGTGAAACGGAGAACAAGTAAATAGACAAGTTGCCTTTCAAAGTGACAGCTCCATATTGGTTTCTTATAGATAAAGTTATTTTTTACTGCTTTATTTAATTGAGTGCTTTAGCCATTTAAGGTGTCATATACTCATACCCAAAATGGAAATATTAGGTTAACAAGTACCATTTATGGCATGCAAGACTTATTTATAAATAACCAAAATAATGTGCTCTAATAAAGTACATTAAATCAATGGTATATGCTACACAATTAGGAATGATCAACAAATTCAAGACATTTAATGAAGTCCTTGATGGGAATTACGCTATTAGGCCATTGACTTGCAATCAAGCTCGAGGGCAGGCGGGGTTAATAAGGCGTATCCTCCTGCTTCAGTTGACTTTTGTCGAGGCTGAGTACCTCTTGGCCGACCCACTCTACATACTGAGTCTAATGCTACCCATCTTTTGGAAATTTTGTGCCCAGTGGAGGAATGCCCCAACAACAGCCACATTTTGCACACTAGCTCAGTCTTGTTTGACCTAATTACTTGCTTGACATCATTCCCGCCAAGAGGCCAAGAGTCCTTCCCCGTATGAATCCTCAGCCACTCCTATTCAGATGAACCCACTCCTACTTAGAATCCTGCTCGACTACCCAACTAGCACGTACTACTTGATTTACATCCTCCAACTACACTACTAATGCATTACTGCTACGTGTCTAAAACCACTTGTAGAATCTGCTACTATAATCATTTCTTTTCCTATAAATATTCTTTTTACACTTTATATACCTTGTACATTACTTCTTTAGGACTATACCCTTTTTATCTTTTCATTTTTAGGCATGTTGCCCATCTAGCGACCGACCTTGTTTGTTCTTGACTACAAACCGCATCATCTTAGTATCAGAACGAAGGTTTTTCTTAAGTTATAGTTTGTTTCAAAGTTATGTCTATACTTTGTTTTACGCGTATGAAACAAAGCAAGTTACTATGTTCATTTGATTACTATGCTTATTAGCTATTAATTTTCTGATTTGTGGAAGTGTTTACTAAAACACCTAATTGAAGAGTTTAAGCTTTGAATCTGCAAAGGAAATGACGGACCCAAGTATAAACATTGGTGTTAGAGATGACAATGTTAGAGTTGTCCAACATAACTGATAGCCTCAAGGAACCCCTAGGAGCACTAACGAAAGACTTGATGAGGTAGCTAACCTCTTAGTAGATTTAACCCGAGCTATCCATGCGTTGGCTTACTGACCAACTAAAGCTATGCATAATACCCCATAAGCTGTTCAACCTACAAGAGGTTAGAACCCAACTCGATAAGTTTGAGGTGGAGGAGCAGGCAAATGAATAAGAAGAAGGATTGACTTGGGAGATTAGGAAGAAGAGGATGAGGAAGAGTATTATGAAGAAGAAGAGCGAGTGCGAGCACCTAGAGCCTCTAATCATGTGAAACTTCGAATTCCGAGCTTCAATGGATCCGGAAGTGTAGATGAGTATTGGAAGGGGAAGAGTAGGTGGAGCATATGTTTGACCATTATCAATATGAGCATTATGAGAAAGTGAAAACTACTATTGTTGAGTTCTCCAAATACGCCACCATGTGGTAAAAGAATTTTCAAACTATGTGGAGACAAGAAGGCTATAAACAAATTAATACTTGGCTTGAGATGAAGAGAATACTTAGAAACAGGTTTATGTCGAACACTTACCAGCAAAATACTTTTATACGGCTTTAGGAGCTGAGATATGGAGGCCAATCTATTGACGAGTATGCCCAAAAATTTCAAAAGCTTATGATCTATTGTGAAGTGGAGGAACCACCAATAACAATCTTTAGGTTCATTAATGGATTGAGAGGTAACGTTAGAGACATTGTAGAACTCCAATGATTTACTATAATAGATGAAGCTATTCAAATAGGTCAACGAGTGGAGAGGCAGAAAAGAGGCTAAGTACCGACTAGGCTACTGACTAGCTGTTGTTACGCCCCGAAGCGGCAGAGTCGTAACAGCCCCGCCGTGTAAACCACCCTAAGATAGAAGTTGGCCTCACAACCGCTATCCTAGACCTGATCTACACAAGGCGTCCACAACTAACCCGCTTTGAAGTAGACAATTTGTAATTTAAATAAATTATTTACCTATAAAAGTGAGGAATTATATATATATGTTATCATTCAATTATTGCAGTTAAAGTTTACAACATTTCTCTATAGTATATTCCCTAGTTATTACATCACTCGGAAATGAAAAATAATTCTAAAATAAAAACTTAGACCTTAAAATATGTGTTTATTCTTCAATGTTTTTCCTTACTCCCCAGGATCCAGCAGTTGCTAGCTTCGGAGTAATTGGTTGCCGCTTCTTAGGCAGCACCTGCACGATGTCTATAGGGATGTGAGCAACCACAGCTCAGTAAGTTAGGACGGAGGACTTAAAACTATACCATACACACAACAAGGTTTTCAATCACTTATTAGGTGCAATGCATGTGCAAGCAAATGCCATCGCACGACGTTGTCCGGCCCGTCGTGAGATTAGAGAAATTGCGCCCGCTCTAATCCGGGTTGAGGAGTTACCGTTAATGCAACAGCTCACGACCAAACCCAGGCTTGTGTAATGGAGACCTTGCTCCTCCCGCGACTACCTTCGAACCACTGTCTTCATCCCCGCCGCGACCTCCTCTCCTGTCACTTAGTTCGACTGAGGATGAAGAAGGGACCATTTTGCAATCCTGCGCTATCCCTTCCGAAGGGGTCGGTATTTGGCCGGAGAGTCCTAAATCCCCTAACGGGTTGCCATGCATGTTTGATTATGATTACTGATCATATATTTGATTAAGTCCAATTTAGGGTGATCAATCATTATATACAATTCATACAATATGCGCCAAGGCAACAAACATAATCATAGCATCACCCATAATCAAGCACATGCACGCATTCAACTATCTAACAAGCACAATCAAGCATAATCTTAAGCCTCCAAAATACAGCAGCGTATTAATCCCAACTTACCTCGACTCCTCGCTCGCTCACTCGAGGTCCGATTTGCTCAGGCCATCGCCGGTTATCCCTATAACACGAACGTGGTTTCAGCTTTTCATATAATTGTTATAGGTTCGTTTTATCCTATAATGCTTTTTGTTAGGTTTTGTTTAAGGTTTAATATGCCCAATTATCTACGTATTAAGTCTTTTACAATTATTCTAGGTTTGGGGTTAGATTCAGGTTCGGTTTTCGCATCGATTTCTAAACCAGGTTTTTAGTTCGATTTTTAAGTAGCGTTTTATATTCCAACCCTAGAAATTAGTTTCAACCCATAATGTGAAATTAATCACATTATTTCCCGATAACCTAAATACCATCATTACCCTTTGTCAGTGTTTATTTTACTCGATACACTTAAATCCATATCAGTGTACCGAATTCACTCCTAATGTGACAAATTTTTACATTTTTCATATAATTCCATAAATTCAAGTTTCCTATCAGATTTATTGTGCATTTTTATTATTCTCAAAATATCAATTTTTATTATAATATTTTCTATTTATTATATTTTCAATAATTACACATTATGCATTATTGCATATTAAGCACATAATGCATTTCTAATATTTCTATTACCCTAATTACCATCTCTAAACACCAATTATTATTTCAAAATGTCTAAATCCATCCTAAATCAGATTTTACTCCAAATTTCCCTAATTTACAAAATTAACTATTTTTTCCTATTACTCATTTATTACATAATTAACCTAATAATTACATCTAACACCCTAAATGCTATAAGTATCATAATCCATCAGATCTTAACACCCTAAAACATCTACTTATTCACTAAGTCAGAAATTAATAATTTAATTACTTAATTAATCCTAAATTACCCATTTTATGCCTCATTTTAGGACCTAAAAATTATCTAAAAATTTCGAAAATTAATTTTTGAAAAAGGGCTTCATAGTACTGTTCTATATCATCTGAGTAATCTACACAAAAATTTTGGGCTTGAAACTATACTCCTAAGGTCATTTATTTCTAAATCGAAATGTGCTCGGTTTTGCACGATTTCTTAGGGGCCATATATTACGGGATATAATTTCATCAAAATAATATTTTTCCTACAAACTACATACATAAATATCCCAGAATAACAAAATTCATAATTTTCTAATTATATTTACTATTTTTACAAAAATTTACAAGATTCGGGCTGAAAATCGGACTCACCGATTTGGGTAGCTCCGGCCACCGCGGGCTGCCGTGGCCTTGTCGGCCGGCCTGGGCGCTGCCACCACCGTGTGGTGGTGGTGGCCGTCCACTTCCAGCTCCTCGTCTGGTGTGGGTTCCTTTTAAAACCCTTAACTGCATAGTTTTTCTTATTTTTTTTTATTTTCTGGATTTTCTCTCGAAATTTCAACTCTCTCTAATTTTCTCTGATTTGTATCTGTCCAAATGTGCTCTGTAATTTTTCCTACTATTTATAGGGCTTTTTGGAATTTATTGTGCATTAAATGGAACAAGACAATTGCCTTATCCCTTGATTTTTGGCTTTTATGTCGTCTTAATTTAATTGGCCAAATTTTTTCTTATTTTTCCCAGCTGCCACGACCCAATTCTGGATGATTCATGATTTTTCCTGATTTTTCTTGATTTTTCCTTAATTAATTATGAATTTTCTTTAAGCATTTAGTATTATTTTAGCACATTTCGCGTATTTTAAGTAATTACGCGTATTTATACTTACATGTATATTCATATATAGTACAAATAAATATTCTTAAATATTATTTTGGTCATTCTAAAATTTTTAGTATACATATAATCTGTCTCTAATAATTTATTAGTTATTATATTACACTTTTTGCCTTTTTGGTAATTAGCAGTTATTATGCTTAAAATTTGAAAATTTTATAGTCTCCTATTTTACTACTTATTTTCTTAAATTTAAGTTTACAGGGTCATTTTTACTGATATCTTGTTAAATAGTTTATAATTTGGGTTTGATCGGATCTTTTAACCGATCGCTCTAAACCTTGAGTTCTAAGTTCAATCCTACGGTTACTTGGCTTAACTTTGAGGCTTAACTTTGGGGCTTACAGCTGTCCAAGCTACTAACTAGCTGGCTAGGATAGGGGAGTCATTGGGCTTAGTTTAGTATCGAACCGATCCGAAAAGTGGATATCTGAGTTGAACAAAAAGGCCGACCTGATAATATTGTATTGACCCGTACTTATGAGAAAGGGCAAGGATCTAGTAGGGAGATTAGCTAGATCGAGTACTTCAAGTGCCTAGGGTTTGGACATATGGCTACTTAATGCTCGAATCGAAGAACTATGGTCACTAAAGCAGACATCTCGAAGCTAAAAGTAGACAGTACAAATGAGGATCCTAAGGAGGAGAATACCATAGAGAAATAAGTTTCTCACAATGATAAGCTGATTGAGGAGGACATATTTGCTGAGGACTTGGATTAGTTGGTCTTAGTTGTTCGATGCATAATGAACTTAGAACCCTCATAGGAAGAGGAGCAAAGGGAGAACTTGTTTTTGTAGAGTGAATAATTAGGTAAGCACACTAATTGTTGATAGTGGAAGTTGTACCAATGTAACATCAACCGATTTGGTCACGAAGTTGAAGTTGACTATTGCATACCTGAGGCCATACAAGTTGCATTGGTTGAGTAAGAGAAGAGCATTATATGTCACCCGATAAGTACTACTATCAATCATTATTAGAAATTACTCTAATGAAATTCTCTATGATGTGTTGCCCATGTACGCTTCACACATGCAACTTGGCCAACCATATCTATTTGATAGGAGAGTTATCTATGAAGGATACAAGAATAGGTATATGTTCGAGTAAGGATGGCCAAAAGATTACATTGACTCAATGCTACTAGGTAAAGTTAACAAACTACAAACAAAACTTACAAAAGGATTGAAGAAAACTCTACTGATGAGTAGAGCTGAGCTTTAAGAGGTTATCAATGCTAACGAGCCAACCCTTATGTTGGTAAGATGCTTGCTATAAATGAAGGAGCAAGGTGCTCTACCCCTAGAAGTGAGAGCGTTGTTGGAAAAAAATGCTGATCTATTCCCAGAACAGTTACTTGAGGGGTTACCCTTACTCCAAGGCATAAAACACTACATTGACTTAACATCCAGTACTGTTCTGCTAAATAAGCTAACCTATCATATGAGTCCCAAATAGGCTTCTAAGCTCCAACTTCATGTTAATAAGTTGCTAGAGAGAGGTTATGTCAGGGAAAGTCTCAACCCTTGTATTGTACGGGCACTTTTAGTGCCAAAAAAGGATACAACTTGGCAAATGCATGTAGATAGCTAAGCTATGAACAAGATTATAATCAAATATAGGTATCTTATTCCGAGATTGGAAGATATGCTAGATGAATTAAGTGGAGGTAAGATTTTCAACAAGATTGATTTGAAGTTTGGTTACTATCAAATTCACATGAGATCAAGATATGAGTGGAAAACATCATTCAAAACTCGACATAGACTATATAAATAGATGGTCATGACATTTAGCTTATCGAATGCTTTAAGTACTTTCATGAGACTAATGAACCATATGTTGAGACATCTAATTGGAAAATGTGTTGTGGCGTATTTTGACGGCATCCTAGTGTACAGTGCCGATATGCCAATATGTCGAGCCACTTTAAACATCTCCAAGCTATACTAAATGTCGTCCATACCTAGAGATTATTCGACAACCTTAAGAAATGTTCCTTTTCCTAAGAGGAAGTGTATTCTTAGGCTATATAGTAAGTAGAGGAGGCTTATGTATGAACGACGAGATGATCTGAGCAATTGTTGAGTGGCTAACCCCTATTACTTGTGTCAAAGTAAGAATTTTCATGGACTAGCTTCCTTCTATAGGAGCTTCATCAGGAATTTCAACACCTTTGCTGGACCCCTTACTAAATTGATAAAGAAGAGTATCGACTTTCGATGGGGAGAAAAGGAAGAGAGGAGTTTTGCCAAGGTGAAGGGAAGATTGACCTCTGGCCCTATATTAGTTCTACTTAACTTCGAGAAAATATTTGAGCTCAAGTGTGATGCATCAAGCATTGAGATAGGTGCTGTCCTGATGTAAGAAGGCCAACCAATTGCCTACCACAATGAGATACTTAAGAGACCTCAACAAACTACTTCGTATATGACAAAGAACTCTTAACACTAATTCGAGCACTACAAGTATGGCAGCATTATTTGTTGCCGAGAGAATTTGTCATCTACATTGACCACAAGTCTCTAAGGTATCTCCAAAGTCAGATGAAATTGTTGAAGTGGTAGGTGAGATGGGTCAAATTCATTGAAGGGTTCAACTTTGTGATAGAATACAAACAAGGAAAGAGTAATGTAGTTGCAGATGCTCTTTCGAGAAGGCATGCACTCCTAATTGAACTTTAGAAGAGATTGTTTGAGTTTGCGAGTATTAAAGAGTAGTACTTCAGGGATCCACACTTCGGCCCCATATTTGCACGATGTGTCAATGGAAGGATAGTAGACGAGTACCATGTGGAGGAAGGGTACTTGTTTCAAGGGGGAAAATTGTGCATGTTAACCTGCTCTTTATGAGATTTACTTATTAGGGAAGCCTATACTGGAGGACTCTTTGAGCATTTCAGGAAGAGAAGGACTTATGAACTATTAAATGGTCGTTTCTTCTAACTGGGAATGATACAAGACATGCACCGACTTGTAGAAGGATGTGCTATGTACAAAAGGGCTAAATGCCAAGCCAAGCAAGGGAAAGCAATGTCTTTACCTATTCCAAAGAAACTATGGACTGGATTGAGCATAGACTTTATTCTTGAACAACCAGAAACTGTTTAGGGCAAAGATTCTGTGATGGTTGTCATAGACAGATTTAATAAGATGGCACACTTTGTGCCCTACTCTAAACCTAATAATGCTTCAGCTATTGCTTCTCAGTTCTTATAGGAAATTGTTAGGCTATACGACATATTGAGAAGTGTAGTATTAGACTAAGACCCAAAGTACTTGAACCATTTTTAGAGAACTCTATGGCGACGGATGGGGACCAAACTACTATTTAGTACTTCCTATTACCCCTAAACAAATGGCCAAACAAAGTTAGACAATCGTACTTTAGGATCACTACTCCAAGTTATAATGGGCAAGAACTTAGCTGATTAGGATGTTTACTTACCAGTAGCCGAATTCACTTACAACCAAATAGTACATGACACCACCAAGTAGATACCCTTTGAAGTTGTCTACAGTTTCAATCCTAAGTTGTCCTTCAATCATACCCCTATACCTAACTTTGAGCTAGAAGGCTCCAATACAGGAGCCTAAGTACAGTCCCTTTAGCACATCTACAACAAAGTCACTCGGCATATCGACTAAGCGGCCAGAAGACTATGAGAGAAGGCTAAGGATAAAATGGCTAAACAATTCCTGCCAAGAGACTTAGTGTAGCTATACCAAAGCAAGGAACGGTTTCAAAGTAAGAGGAGAAACAAGCTTTCTATAAAAGTTGAAGGACCCTTCAAGATACTCCAAAAGATCAATGACAATGCTTACAGCTTAGAGCTACTAGAAGATTATGGGGTATCTAATACCTTCAAATTGGGTTTAGGGGGTTTAGATCATTGTCAAGGTCTATGGAGGTGGTTTTAAGTGATCGAAGCTTTGAGGTTGGTGGTAGCTAATACATGCGATGGTGATGGTGTTTTAGTGTGTGTGTGTGTATTAGTGATTAGTGTTGATTTGTACTTGAGTGGTCTAGTAGCTGGTGGCATTGTGTGGTTCGTATCTTGAAGGTGGATAAGGGTATGGTAGCCGTAGTTGATTCAGGTTGTAGTGGTCGAAAGAGGTCATAGGGGTTAGGGCATGGATCGTGTCTACAGGTGCTGCAAAGTAGGGGTTTTGCATTATGCGAAGATGGCTTGTTGGTTGTTGTTAATGAAAGAGTATGGATGAAGGTCTATAGGTGTCTTGTTGCTGTTGTTTGATGGATGTGAGAGAGAGATGGTACGAAGAGAGAGAGCCAAGAGGGTGACCGTGCATATGTTGTGTATGGTCGAGAGAGAGCTAAGAGTCGTCTATGCATGTCTTGTTTTTCATTGTGGTGTTTGGGATTAAAAAAAAAATGAGAGAGTCAGTCGGAGCGATGGGTATGTTTAGAGAGAGAGAGAGTGACTGAGTATCTTTATTGTGTAAGTTGCAAGAGAGAGATGACGGTGAGTGTATTTGGTTTCAAGAGAGGGGAATAGTAGAGAGAGAGGGTCTAAATCGAGAGTAAGATAGGTTGAGAGAGAGAGATAGATTAGTTTTGAGAGAGAGAGCTAGAGTGAGCCGTATGTGTCAATAATGAAAGTAGACCCCCCCTCTTGTGTGTTTTTTCTCTTTGTTTGTTTGTTTGTTTGCTTTTTCTTTTTTTCAAATGAGAAAGTGAAGGAAAGAAAAGGAAAGGGGAGAAGAAAAAGGGGGAAGGAAAATGTGTTGTCTAGGCCACTCATAAAGTGCTACGTATCATAATCAGACACGTAGCCTAATGATGGTTTGACATGTGGCAACGTATGGAGTTTGAAAAAGAAAAAGATAAAAGATATCTTCATGCCTCTAGTAAATTTTGAACCCTTGATCTCCAACCAAACCCATATGCAATGTTCATTTGCTTATTCGTTAGGTTGTTATCCTATGCCTTATTTATGTGTAATTAAATTGTATATATGAATAAGGTTAGCTTAGGCTAGATTCAAATTTATGCCCAAGCCCAATAGTCTTCTCTTTATTTAAATTTTAAAAAATCTATTTTATTTAAACTATCTAAAAATTATTATTTTCTAAATTCCTTAAATCTTCTTTTTTTTTTCTCAATTTTTCTATATTTTATGACTTTATAATTTTTCCATTTTTTGTATTTTTTTCTAAATTTCTTATTTTTTATGCTTTTTCCTACTTTTACAACTTTTATATTTTTCTAAAATTTATTATTTTTTTTCTAAAATTATTATTATTATTTTTTGCGGTTTCCTTAATTTTATATTTTTTTGTATTTTTTTCTAATTTAGGACCCTTTAACCTATTCTAAAAATTTTGAAAAATAAAAAAAGAGAGGCAAAAATAATGTATCTATAACTGCTCCTCTTTGTGGTAAAGTTTAAGCAAGACTTTGTCATAAAGACAAAAGAGACATTATTTTTACTCAAAGGGTAGAAATTATCCTAAGAAGTACTATAGTAAGCTAGCTATCCAGCTATCTTAGGCCTTGTTCGCTGTAGACTTTGGTGAAGAGAGAGAAAGTGCTCTAAGAGATGGCTAAAAGATTGAAAGAAGAATTGAAAATTGGTCGTACTCTTATGAGCTAACAAACCAAGGTGAAATGAGCGAAGTGCTCCTTGAGATGGCTAAGGCCCTTAAAAGAATGAGAAAACTTAGTCATACCCCAATGAGCTGACTAACCAAGGCAAGAAAACACTTCTTGAGCTAGCTAAGGTTTTAAAAGAATGAGAGAACTTGGTCGTACCTCTAATGAGCTAACTAACCAAGGTGAGCTAAGTGCTCCTTGAGCTGGCTAAAACCCTAAAAGAACGAGAAAACTTAGTTGTACCCTAATGAGCTGACTAACCAAAGTGAGAGCATCTCTCGGGGACTAACAACCCTAACTTTTGGAATTGATTCAAGATAAACTTAGCAATGCTTCTTTAAGTTAACTATCCTAGCCGAAATGGGTAAAGTGCTTCTAAAGCTAGCTAAGACCCCTAAATTGAATCTTAGAAGTGCTTCTTTGAGCTAACTAACCTAAGTGGAAGCATCTCTTAGAAACTAACAACCTTAACGTTTGGAATCGATTTAAGATAAACCTAGTAGTGCTTCTTTGAGCTGACTATCCTAGGTGGGAGTCTCTCTCGAGGACTAGCAATCCTAGGTTTTAGAGTCAATTCAAGATAAACCTAATAGTACTCGTCTGAGTTGGCTATCTTAAGAGAAATGGGTAAAACACTCCTAGAGTTGGTAAAACTCTTAAATTGAAACCTAGTAATGCTCCTTTAAGCTAATTAACCTAGGCGGGGAACATCTTTAGTAGACTAGCAACCCTAAATGAAATCAATGATGAGAGAAAGTGCCCTTTGGGCTTGCTTGAGAAGAATTGGTAAAAGAAAGTACTGTATGAGCTTGCTAAAAGGAAGCACCCTTTAGGTTCGCTAAGAGGATTTGAAGAGGAGAAGCACCCTATGGGCTTGCTTGAGAAAGTTGGTAAGGGAAAGCGCCCTATGGGCTTATGTGAGAGAAATTAGTGAAGAGAAGCATCCTATGGGCTTGCTTAAGAGAAATTAGTAAAAGGAAGCACCTAACAGGTTCGCTAGGAGAACATAGTGAACAGAAGTGCCCTATGGGCTTACTTAAAGGAAATTAAGAATGAAAGGAAGCACCCTTTGAGCTCACTTGAGAGAATTCAATGAGGAAAAAACGTCTGATGGGCTTGCTAAGAACTAGCTGAAGAGAAGTGCCTATAGGTTTAGTAAGAGAAATCAAAGAACAAGGGGGTAATGTTTTGAAAGTTAGCTAGAACATTAGTAAGACGAGGCAACACCTTAAAGGTAGGCTAAAACCCTAAAAGGAATAGAAGAGGGGACAATGCTCTAAGAGTTGGCATAAACCCTAAAAAGAAAAGAAGAGGGGACAATGCTCTAGAAGCTAACTAACACCCCATAAAAGGTTAAAAGAAAGAAGGGATAGTGATTTAAGAGCTGATTATAACCCTAATGAAAGATGGTACAACACCGTAAAGGCTGGTTGAATCTTTAAAAAAGAAAGGATTAAAAGTATAGGCCAATTCCCTAAGAGCTAGCTTGAACCTTAAGGAAAATTGATGAAAGTGAGGGTAGAGCTTTGAAGCTAGCTAACACCCTAAAAAGAAAAACAGGACAGCACCCTAAAGGGGGACTATAATAAAAGAGTGGGTCAGTGCCTTAAGAGTTGGTTAGAACCCCAAAAAAAATAAAAGAGTAGGTCAATGCTCTAAGAGCTAATTAGAGCCTTAACTTAAAAGATGGGACAATATCCTAAAGGTGGACTGTAACAAAAGAGTAAGTTAACGCTCTAGGAGTTGGCTAAAACCCTAAAAAGAGTAGAAAAGTGGGTCAATGCTCTAAAGAGTTAGCTAGAACCCTAAGGGAAGTTAATGAAGGACTGAGGAAGTAAAGTGAGAAAAGCAAGGAGTTTTAAAAGACTTAATGACTCGAAAAAGTATTTACAGAGAGATTGTTGAAAAACCATTTATGAAATGCATTAGGGATAAGCCCTTAGATTTGGAAAAGAGTTAAAGGATATTAAAAACTACAACAGGGAAGAATGGTCTAGACTACTAAGGTCAATTTTAAAAAAAAGTGTGACCAATTTGAAAAGGAAATGGAATGACATGAGTTGAAAGCTTGGCTATTTGAGCCGACATAGATTGGACAAAAATCTTGAGGATAAGTCCTTACTTTATCTCTCTTCCTTTATCTTTCTCTCTTTTTTTTTTTTTCCTTCTTGTCTCTTTTTTTCTTTTTATTTGAAATTTTTCCAAAGGGTATAAATTCTTATTTAAGGAAAAAGCTTATAAGCACCCCTATCCTTAGTAACTATGTGGAGTTTCCCAATGCCCCTGACCTTAAGGCTTTCTTATGGTGCTTTTGTGATTTCAAGACATTCCTTTCTTAAGGAAAAGGTAATCTATAATTAGTTTAGTCGAAGAGGTCTTTCCTTGCTAGCTCTCAATCTAGATTTCGCACTTGACTTTAGTTCCAAAAAATTACAATCCATTTTGTAAGTTACACACTTTGATCAATCCGTTAGGTGTTTCTAGGTTCAACATTTATGAATTTAAGCTTTTGGTGCAAAGGTTTCAAAAAGGACTAATGAGAAGGCCTATTTTGAAAAAAATATTTTTCTTGGGCATACAAGTCAAGAACCTTAAGGAAAAACTAGAAGTATGCTTACCCTAAGAAACAATTTTTTATTAATATCTTTCAAGATTAGAAGAGCTTTTATTGTATAAGGGTAGTATTGTGGGTAAGAAGGCCTTATGTGATTCAACATAGGTAGGAAAGACTTTAGAGTAGGTATAGAGATTTTGGGTTTCCGAGCTTTGGAACGTAATTTAAGGCCTTGTGTAGGGATATTTGGGATTTGACTCCTAACCTTTTGATTTAACTTGGTTACCCCTACTGAGATGTGAAATATTTCTTGGGGCTTTTATCTTATGCTCGAGCCTAATTCTTTTAGCCTCTTTTCTTCTTTTTATTTTTCTTTCTTTCTTTTTTAGTTACGTTGCCCCATTATCTCTTACTATTCTCTCTCTTCTTTTGGCCTCAAAAGTGATTGTCTCCATCGCCAAGTTTTTTCTTTTTAAACGACTCAAGGCCCTAAATCCATGGATTTCTAGTATATTGGCTTGAGGTGTTTGAAAAGGAATTGACTCTTTTTCATTCCAAAGAAAAATAATTTATCAAAAATAAAAGTTATTTTTGAATTAACATTACTTAAGCAAGCATAAACCAATCTTACCCTTATCTCCTAATCAAATGATGCTAACCTCCAAATTGCCCCATTATAGGGTGATTCTTGACATGGTTTACATTTAAAAATTCTCTAAATTAGTCCAACAGAGTTAACAAAGGGTAATCATGTTTGGGATTTGACTTCATTTTAATTTACGTATCACATTTAAGTTGGACCTCCTTTAAGGAATAAGCCCAAAGTATCCTTACCCTTATTTCGCTCAGCTCTCAAAATGTTTTAGTTTAGTGTATGGAGTATAGTTTGCCTCTTTTCATTCTAAACCTTTTAAAAGTGAGTTACCATTTTCTTAAGGAGGAATATTTATATTTATTTGCTTAGGGTGAAGATCAGCTTTGCCCCCTAGTTTCTCAAATCATTCCCTAGTATTTGACTTTATGTTTTGGCTTAGTTTATAATTGAGCATGGCTTTCTAAATAGACTAAGGATTTTTTATGGGCTAAGCAACTTGTGTTTAGATAGGTCACCTTAATAAACCCCTAATTAGTATTTAGATTGAATGGGCTAAGGGGCTAGTGTTTGGGTTTAATGGGCTAAGGGATTCATGTTTGTGTTACATGGGCCAAGGGACTCGAATTAGCCTCGTTAATAGGTTGAAGAGCCTTGTGTGGGTTGGAAGCCAAGTGTTTAGGCTGGCTACTTTAGTAGGCCAAAAGGCTTAGGCTTATGTTGGCTCCTTGAGCCCATAAAGATTTATAGTCATTAGTAACCTTTCTTTTTATTTTTTATATTTTCAATTTTTGTTTATTTATTTATTTATTTATTTTTTTGAGAGAGAAAGATAAAGTTTTAATTTACAGCAAACAAGAAAATCATTTACAAATAAGGATGGTGATTTTTTAGGATTCTAGTTTATAAGACTATGGATTTTATTAACATTTCCCTAAATAGTGGTTAGATAAATGTTTATTGAAGGATTATTCACAAAGAAGGGAAAGTTAGAGAATGAAGAACAATGAACTAAAGGGGACTGTATTAATTTGAAAAATCAAAATACAGAAGAGAAAAGCAAAGAACATAACGTTTATTCTGAAACTAGATGTTTATTCTAAGCTCTTTGGGAAAAAACCTTACATCATGTCTTGTTTACAAGCCGTAAGGTCCTCTATCATTTCATATGTATCCCCAGTGACTTGTGCCAGAAGAGACCTTAAGGCCCGGTTGTAAGCTTTAGAACACTCTAGCTTTTCTTTCTTATAGGTGATCTCATCACTCAACAACTACTCGTGAATCTTTTATATGTCCTGTAGCCTATCATTCCCCTAATTGTTTGCTTAGTTGTCTGTTATTCTAGGTCTACATGATTTTGAATAGGAATCAGACATTAATGCAATAAAGGAAAGCACGTAGAAATATGCAGATGTTAGGATTGTTTGGGTTAATGCATTTCTTCTTAAGTCACAACCTTATTGTTATTTAAAAATTTGATTACATTAAAACTCTTAAACGATTGGTAGGGTTATAATTTCTTAAGGATAGTATATTAACTTAAGCTTGAAGGGAAGTATATACAATTAGGATAGGTTCTACTTAAGCTTTGTGACCTCATTTGTCTTTAGAAAATACTTGCATTAGTCACAATTAACTTAAGTGGGGTGGCCTAATCAACCTCGAATGGTAATTACCCCACAACACCCGGTGTCGACATAATGGCCTCCCTTTTAGGGTCTTAAGATGGCCTGAGTTTGACCACATCTACCCTGCATTTTTGATGCAACAAATGAACCCCCTATGTCCTGATGTATGTGATATGCAAAATAAATATGATAATCAAAACAACATATGCACATGAAGTAAATAACAAATACACAAATAAATATATAATTAAATAAACAAATAAACAAACAACAAGAGCATTGGTATTATGAAAAGAAATTTTAATTTCGGAAAGTTTTGAGTGGTTAGCCATCTCAGATTCCCTTAGTGGAGTCGTTAAGCTATTAAGCTTGGTTTTTTTCTTTCAATTTTATATAAATTAAGTCTTCTTTAAATCAACTAATATTAAACCCTATTTATTTAATACTAACCCTTGATTAAGTTTTAAAGAAAATCGGTTTTTTTATATTTTGAAAATGCTTTAAAATAGCCATTGAATTAGAGTAAGGAAAAAAGAATTAAGTTATAACCAATTGGATGAATTGGTTATAACTTAACTACTAGTCTAATGAGAAAATCAATTTTATAAAATGGTTTTTTAAAACCAAAGATCTGGATTTGGAAGCTATCCTATTAAACCCTAAATGAGTACCACTTTTTACTTTACTAAATTTAAATTTTACTTTTTGTAGACACCTCATTTTTATCAATTTATTTTAGTTTTTTTATTAAGTTAGGTTAAAAAAAAATGGAAAAAAAATAAAAAAAAATAAAAATAATCTAAAAAATGAAAATTGAAAAAAATAATAAAAATAAAGTGTCATGTTGTATCGGTCAAGTCAAGTCGGATAGTGGTGTACATTCGATTTAGTAAATTCTATGTCGTTAAAAAGATCGGGCTTCATATAAAATGGATTTTTTATCTAATTTATATTGGGCTAAAATAGACTTAGGATTTATTAAGTTTGTTATTGGGTTAAATCAAGTTGGACTAAGTTAGGCCCCAAAAATAGAAAGCTCAAATTAAAATAAGGTTTTTAGAAACTAAGTTGAATCTTCAAAGAATCTAAATCGTATCTTTCATATCTAAGATTCGTTATTGTATCTTTTGTAGCTAGAGTTTGTTGAGATCAAATCTATATTGAAGAAGATACAAAAGATTCAATTGTGCAGCTTATAAATAGTAAGTCGATGGAAAAGTTTAAAGACGTTTTTCATAATCCCTAACATACAACATATTAACCACATAATCACTCCACATCACTACATCCATTCTCTCATATTCACAATCAGATTTACAACCCTCACCAACACACGCCTTACTCACATTAGCTCCATCAACCACTCACAGTCTTACATACATCCTCACCTAACGATAACACACATTGCAGCACGATCAGCTCATTATCCCTTAATTATGCACAATTCCACACATGCATATAGTATAAATAGTAAACTCAATTTCACTCTACTGCATGGCAACATCAAATCACACGCCATGCACAAGCCAATCCGACCTATGTCCCCTAGTCTAGTAGATGGGTTTTGTCCTTTTTTGTTTACTTTATTTTCTTTTGGTTTAGTTTTTCTTAGTTCTTTCATTAAACTATTAGTGGTTCGTACTATTTTTTTTTTTCTTGTAGGTCCTTATATTAATTCTCATAGAATAATATTTTATACATAATTTGCATATTCATCAAGAATCATTTTTTTAGCATATTGCATTTTTAACAAAAATTGCATCTTTAGAGTTATCATATTTTTAGAAAAATCACATATTTTAGAAAAATTGCATTTTTTAGAAAAATTTCATATTTTAGATACAATAGCATATTTTGTATCTTTATGATAAAATTTACATATTTCATATCTAAGTTACATATCTTAGAAGATTAGGATACGATTGTATAATTTCCATTAGATTTGCATTTTTTAAATTAGGTATGTTAAGAATTTTCAATAAAAATCGAATTTTGTCACTTATTTGTTTTCCATAAAATAAAAAAAATTAACATCTTTTCCATGATTTAGACATCTTGTCCATATTCTATGGTTTAGGTATCTTTTCTATTATTCAAGTATCTTTTCTATAGTTAGGCATTTTATCTATAGTTTAAATATATTTTTTATAATTTAGTATTTTTTTCTATGATTAGGTATATTATCAACAGTAATTGCATTTTTTTTATAAAACAGCATGTTTTTCATAATAGTTGCATATTAGCATAATTTCATAAAAGTTGCATATTTTATTTATTTATTTATTTTTCTCATTTAGGTGCTTTAGAATTTTTTTTTTAAGTTTTGTTAGATAGCAATTTTTTCAAAAAAATAAAAAATACTAACTTAGAGTCTCTCTAAAAATTAAGTCTTTAGGTTTTCTTTTTTTTATAATTGGGAATAAAAATTAGTTTTTTATGATGGTTTTTCTTAACTAAAATAAATTGGTTAAAAAAACATAAACCTAGCTCAATTTTCAAATTAAAAATAATCAATGTACTAAATATTTTCCAAAAAAGAAAAAAGAAATATGTTGGTTTGATCACGATTATCAGGTACGTAAGTATCTTTGAGGAAACCGTGTAAAAAGTAAAAAAAAAATTCCTTTTCCTTAAAAATTCGTAGTAAAAATTATTAAAGAATTCATTTTAGTTATATTTTGCATATCTATATATATCTTAGTATTTTTTAGAAAAACATAAAAATAAAGCCCATTAATTTTTTCTTTTTATTTTTATATGATAACTTAATCTTAATAAATTAGTCCCCGAACTTAGTTTTTTTGGTTAGTTTTCTAAAATTATTTTTTAAGAAAATACGTAGATCAATGGCTCATTTTTTTACCAATTCAACTAGTTGACGACTCTAATTTTAAAAAATGTTTTTTTGAATACATTTTTTTAAGAAAAATGTTTTCTTAATTTAATATCGAATAATTTATATTAAGCAAGCTGGACTTAATATAAGTTAAATTAAGAAAAACTGAAATAAGACTTATTAGAATTAACAACTCCAGTAGAGATACTAGTAAGCTAGCTATGTAAAAATAAAAATTAGTTAATAGAATTTTATTTTTTTCTATTTCTTTTCTTTATATATTGTAATATAGTTGTACTAACTAGTTTAAAGTAACGTAAGCCTTAAGAAAAAAATCTGGCTTAGTGATGCCTTATTAAGGATTTGAGGGACCTTTATTTAAAAAAAAAAAAATCATTTACATACTTAGATGTGGTCAAACCTAAGCCACTTTAACAATTTAGGATGGGCTACCACTGTACAACCTTCAGATCATTAGAGTCTTCATCATTGCCTAGTGGTGATAGGCGAGCCCACTTAAGCTTCAATGTGGCTCACTAAGTTTTTCTTTGAAAATCCTTGAAGTTACAGAGCTTGAGACTCATAAATCCCACACTCCTACATCATTCTTCTTGAAAAATGATAGTCATTTTTAAATTATAGGAAAAGTTTGATTAACTCGCGATCGCTTCAGTATTCTTTTTGAAAAACCAAAAAGGAAATTTAAAAAATCAAAAACTCTTTTATATAAGTGTTCATGATTTTTATTTTTATTTTTTAATTTTATTTCAATCCACTTATATATAATTGTATTCTTGACCATGGGCTCATAATAATTCTTATAATTTATTAATGACCGATCCTATTGCATTATATGCATACGTAGCATATTGTATTAAGTTTGTACTATACTTTGTTGTATATATATTATTATCTTAGATATGTTTTTCTTTTGTTTTATATGATTGCCTATGTATTATCTTATAATATAAGAATTATGTATTGCTTTTCTTTTTCTGATTATTTTACAAATAAAAGTTAGCTCAACAAGATTACAGATTGAACCCATTAAATTACATTAAAATTTTTTGTAGGCAAGCAAATAAATATTAGTGCAAAGTTTTTTTAAAAAAATGTATCATAAGCAAGGAGTTGTAATTTTATTATTTTCCCATGTGACATATTAGTCGTATAAATTTTTTTACGTATTTCTTTTTTCCATGTAAAAAAAATTTTTCCCCTTTGAACTATTAAAAGATATTTTGCTTTTGTAAATTTTCTCTACGCTTTGTCCATGTCTACACTTATAGAAAGATTATAAACCCAACAAGGGTTTAGCCATTTGTACTCAATTGATTTTAATAAAGTTGTAACTTTGAATTTTTTTTTTTCATAAATTATCGCACTATAATCCAATTACCAGTCCTGCATTTGCATAGGTGTACTTTACTTACATGATATTTATGTATTTATTTATTTTTTGTACTTGTTGTATCAGAAATTTGTTAAATAACCCATGTTTACATAAAAAAGAGATAAGAAAAAAATCCTTCAACTTGTAAATATTTATTACTCATCATCTGTAAATAGCCATTATTCCTATAATCTTCTTCGCTTAGATTTTTTTTTTACAATAGGTACTCTTCTTGTAAAATTACTACCCTCCAATTACCGGTTATTTCCTTTGAAGCTTTGTTATCCTCATCATGTCATCTTCATCATTTCACATTTTCTATTCTTTATGCAATATAGGTAATCCAGTCATGCATAGCATAAGTCCTATTTAGCTTCCATTAATAAGTAGGGTTTTCAAATCCTTTTATAGCTTTGTTGTCTTCATTATCTCATCTTAGTAATTGATTTCTTCTCTTCTTTGGATGGTGTTAACAATCTAATCATCTATAGCATAGTTTCTCTTCATTTTCTATTAATAAGAAGGTTTTTCAAAAGTTTTTCATAAAAAGAAAAAACTATTACATGTAAATAAGTCATTATGATTGGTTGTTGATTTTGTAAATTAGTAATTCATTCCCATCAACTTTGTGACTTTTTCATTATAACATAGTTTTGTAAAATAAGTGTTTTTAAATGTCTTTTTCTTTTTTCAAAGAAAAAAATCTACCAACAAGTAAGGGTTTCAATGGACTTTGAGTTATTACTTTTGAGTGGTTTAGCCCATTGTTGAAGCTCATAGCCATTCATTTTTTAAGCTAAGACAACTGACAACAATGACTCCAGCCTAAGCGTAATCCTGACAGTCACTCATTTTGAGCATAAAACACTATGTAGCTTATGAGTTAAACCTGATATTGAGGGCCAAAAGGGGAAAGCACAATGGAAATTGATAAATGAAAATGGTGGAGACATAGCCCATCCCTAAGAAAAGCTTAAGGTAAATACAATCCTTGAAGAGAAGCCTACTATTAGACCTTCTCAAAAGCTTTAGACACAAAAGCCTAAACACAAATCACAAATCTTCCCATCTAATTCAACTTACTTTAAGCTAAAAAAAAAAACAAACCTTAAACACATAGCTTACTAACTTTACTCATAGATTTGTCCATCAACATCAATCCTCTCCAAGCCTAGAAGGTCTTAAATACTCACTCCATGAAAACTAGCTCACCTACTCCAACCCTAAAACCAAATACAAAGTTCGTCTCCACTCTGAATGAGCTTAGGTTGCCGGGGGGGTATGCAATAAAATGACCCAATTAATGGAGTCAAAAGGGGTAATATTTTAAAGGTAAAAGAGCATGTGACTAGCTAGAGCATCACAAAGTATTTGGTCTTATTAGATGAGACTAAGGCAGATGAAGGCAAACATGAAGGCATAAGATGTTTCATTCTCAAATTAATGAAAGTATCTCATTATTTGAAGTGTTTAGAATGGTAAGAGGCAAGCTTGATCCTAAACACTAACCTTAAAACACTCTTGAGAGTTGAGAGACATGAAAATGAAGATAAGACCTGCTCCTTAAAGGAAGTCTATTTTGCATGTGATACACAAATTAAAAGAATGATAGGCATTCATTTCACTCCCTAAACACTTTTATCCCTTATGAGCCTATTTGAGCCTTTTGAGGGATGTTTTTCTTAAAATTAACCCTATTGAGAACCAACCCATACTAGGGCAATTAGGAGATTAGGGCCACTGATTTTAGAGAAAAGGGATAAACTAACTTATGCTTTTCTCAGTTGTATCAATTCATAAGCAATGATTGTCATAGATAACTCATTTCCTTATAATGAAGAAGAGTTTTAAACTGTACATTTCACTCAAATCCATACACTCATTTAGACACCGTAAGGCCATTGATCTTTGTCAAACACTCCCCCAAACCATACCTTACTTCATTGGGCTTATACACTTTGAGCTCATGGTTTTAAGGCCATCAATTTCTTCAAGTAGAAACTTAGACACATGGGGGGTGATCACCTTTTGAAAAAAAAAAAAAGAAGGAAGGAAAAGAGAAGAAAGAAAAAAGGAAAAGAAAAGAAAAGTAAAAAAAAAAGAGAGAGAAAGGAAAAAGAAAAAGAAAAAGATAAAATAAGAAAAGAAAGAAAAAAAAAGAAGAGAAAATAAAAGCAAGGTGATCACATTCCAAAAAATAGCTCAAAAGCTCTTAAAAGGCCTAGGGCTCGAGTACCTTAGAAAAGTTGAACTTATGAATTTCAACATTAAGGACCTAAGTTTTCCCTCAAAATCTTTTAAAATACAAACCTAAGCAAGAGCTTTCAAGCCCAAATGAATGTAACTTTAATTCTATGTTCCTACTTACTATACCACTTTTAATGAAGCTCTTTTAATTGAAGAAATTGACTTATCTTAAGCAATCATTGCTCGTGGAACTGGGGCAAGCCTATTTTAGCATTTCCCTTTAAGGTTCTTGACTTACAGACCCCAGTTGAGATATTAATTTTTTTCAAAAAATTAGCCAACACATCAACATTTCCCCTTTGTTTAAGCCAATGAACAAAAATGTGCATTACAACCCTAAGGAAAAGTCGTATCAGGTCAATCAAAATGTATCGCTTACAAGACCAAATGTAATTTTTTGAATTGTAGTTGAGAGTGAAAACAAACCATTTGAGAATGCAAAGAAGTCCTCTTTGACTAAATAATTCGATAATTAGGATACTTTCCCCAGTAAGAAACTTTTAGATGCAAAAGTCAAACATGTCCTGGGGTAACAAGAAGCAATTTATCCTAAAATCAAAAGGGAATTTCCTACAACAAGAAGAACAAGGTGTTTAGTTGAAGTTTTATTTCTCCTATTCCATCATCATAGTGGACAAGCAATCAAAGATGAAGAATGAATGGCCAATGGACTAAAAGAATGAGTATACTGCTTATTTGTAACACTTAGAGTTAGTATAATTTTCGTTACTTATTAGTAAGAAAAAGATTAACGGTTTTTTTTTTTTTTCAAAAAGAGCACACTTTTTCCTTTGAGTTTTAAAAAGTGAAAAATTTGATAACTTACAATGTGAACTTTAGTTACCCTCAAGTTAGGAACTTTAGTAATCCTTCGAGGGAATTTCAAGAACCTTAGTGATCCCTTTAGAACCTTGGTCATCTTAATAGGTGCTTTAATTATCCTTATTTTAGGAACTTTAGTAATTCTTTGAGGGTATTTCAAGAAACTTAGTGATCCTTTTGGAACTTTGGTCATCTTAATAGGTGCCTTAGTTATCCTTATTTTAAGAACTTTAGTAATCCCTCTAACAAATTTTAAGAACCTTAGTTATCCTTTCATTAGGAACTTTGGAATCCTAGCCATCCTTTAATATGAGGAAAATTATGAGCTTCGGCCATCCTATGAAAAGATTATTGAGGAACTTTTGTCATCATACTAAAGAGCTTAGGCTATCTTAGGAATTTTGGGAACTTTAGTTACTTTTTATTCGGAGAGTTTCAGCCTACATTAAAGAATATGAGTTATCCTAAGGATAAAAAGAAAAACAATTAGCCATGCCTTCAAACCCTTTTGTCAAGTTTTCTTCTTTAAAAGATCCATCCTTTTGAGAAGTCAATTTTTCTTTCAAAAACATCAATTTTTTGTCATAATGCCTAATCTTATCCTTTTTGCTCTATCCTTTCAAAATAGGCCCCTTATTTGTTTTGCCTTATCCTTTCAAGACAGGTCTCCTATCCTTCTACCCTAGCTTTTCAAGATGGGCCCTTAATCCTTTTTTCCCTATCCTTTCAAGACGAGCCTCCTATTCTTTTGCCTTATCCTTCCAAGATAAGCTCTCTATCCTTTTGCCCTGTTCTTTCAAGATAGGCTTCCCCTAATCCTTTTGCCCAATCCTTTTAAGATAGGCATCTCAATCTTTTGCTCTATCCTTTCAAGATAGGTACGTTAATTTTTTTACCCAATCCATTTGAGATAGGCCTCTTGATCATTTTCCCTATCCTTTCAAGATAGACATCTTGATTTTTTTTAACCTTATCCTTTCAAGATAGGCCTTCTAATCTTTTGCCATATCCTTTCAAGATAGGCACCCTAATTTTATTTTTTTACCCTATCCTTTCAAGATAGGCCTTTTAATCTTTTGCCCTATCCTTTCAAGATAGGCACCCTAATTTTATTTTTTTACCCTATCCTTTCAAGATAGGCCCTCTAATCTTTTGCTCTATCCTTTCAAGAGATAGGCACCTTAATCTTTTGCCCTATCTTTTTAAGATAGGCCCTCTAATCTTTTGCTCTATTCTTTTAAGATAGGTACTTTAGTCTTTTACCCTATCATTTCAAGATAGGTACCCTAATCTTTTGCTCTATCCTTTCAAGATAGGCACCCTAATCTTTTGCTCTATCCTTTCAAGATAGGCACCCTAATCTTTAGCCCAATCCTTTCAAGATAGGTACCTTAAATCTTTAGCCCTATCCTTCTAAGATAGGCATCCTAAATCTTTAACCCTATTCTTCCAAGATAGGCACCCTTACTCTACCCTTAATCCTTTAGCCCCATTCTTCTAAGATAGCCACCCTTAATCCTTTAGTACTATCTTTTCATGATAGGCACCTTCAATCTAATAAGCCCCCTAACATTTTGACCTATCCTTTTAAGACAGGCCCCTTATTGCTCCGTCCTTTCAAGACAAGCCTCCTAATCACCCTAAATCTTTAGCCTTATCCCTTTAAGATAGGCAACTTATTTTCTTTACCTCATCCTTTCAAGATAGGTTTCTTATTTCTTTGCACCATCCTTTCAACACGGGTTTCCTGTTCCTTTGCTTCATCCTTTCAAGATGGGTTTCACATTCCTTTACCCTATCCTTCAATGATGAGCTGTTATTTTTCACATTGACCTTTAAAGTCGGTATCTTTCTTCAAGATAAAACATAGCTCAACTAACCATTCAATCGATAATCCTCATTCTATTAGTTCAAAGTAAGATTTGGCAAACATGAGTATCTCTTTTGTTTTTGTAGCAAAGTTCGTTTGCATTGAATTCGCTACAAAGAGGGGCATCTATAGATATCTCATTTTTGCCATTTTATTTTAGTATTTTTATTGAGTCAAGTTAAAGAGAAAAAAAAAGGAAAATAAATAAATAAATAATAATTAAAAAAAAAGAAAATTGAAAAAATAATAAAAATAAAGTATCAAGTCTTATTGAGTCAAGTCGAGTTAAATCAAGTCATTTAGGGTCAAATCGGATAATGGTGTACATTTGATTTAGTAAATGCTAGGTTATTAAAAAGATTGGGCTTCATTAAAATATTCTAGTCCAATCCAATATAAAGTGGATTTTTTATCCAATTTATATTAGGCGAAAATAGACTTAGGATTTATTAAGTAGGCTATTAGGCTAAATCAAGTTGAACTGAGTCGAGCCCGAAAAATAAAAAGCTTAAATTTCGTATCTTCTATGTTTAGGATTCATTATTATATCTTTCGTATCTAAAGTTTGTTGAGATCGAATCTATATCTAAGAAGATACAAAAGATTCGGTTGTGTGGCTTATAAACAGTGAGTTGATAGTAAAGTTTAGAGACATTTTTCACAATCCCCAACACACAACGCATTCACCACATAATCACTCTACATCACTACATCCACTCTCTTACTTTTACAATCAAATTCACAACCCTCACCAACACACGCCTTGCTCACATTAGCTCTATCGACCACTCATAATCTAACATACATCCTCACTTGACAATAGTACACACTACAGTACGACTAGTTCACTATAGCTCAATCACTCGCACAATTCCACTTGCAGTTCCACACATGCAAACAATCCAAATGGTAAACTCAATTTCACTCTACTGTATGCCAACATCAAATCACACGCCATGCGCAAGCCAATCTGACCTATGTTGTAGACTCCGCAAATTTAATTTTCTAGACATGGTGTTAAACTCGAGTATCGTAGATATTTTCCTAAGTCAACAAAACCACATAAAATGAAAACTGACTAAAATTTTAAACTCGAAACTTAAAACGAACTTGAAAAACCCTATTATACGATTTGAAAACCCTAATAATGCAAGAAAACCCCAATCCCTACATATGCGTACTTTTAAAAATATAAACCTAAACTTAATAGAAACTGTAAATATCAAATCATAAAAATTTTTAAAACTCTATAAAATTATCTTAATGCTTAAAAATCCATAAATCAATAAATTTATCAATAATTTTGTGCAATCATATAAAATCAATAACGAACGAATCAAGAATTATTTCAAATAATAATAAACAACAAAATTAATCTAGTTAAAGGAATAAACTAATAAATTTACAAAATTAATTTTACTTATGTACGTAAGTAGCCCCTCAATATGTATATATATAAAAATATTTCCAGGTAATTTCCTTCTCTTTTCTTATTCTATCATATGATATATATATATATATATATATATATATATGTTATATAATAAAGCGATGATCCTAAGTAATTAAGCCAATTGAATCTTAAGCTCATAAGTGTAAGTTAATTACTCCTAAATTGGTAAAAAACCTTAAAATATACTTAAAATCACTTGAACCCTAAAACCTAGGATAATCTAGGACTTATGATCCTAAATAAATAATTAAAAATATAATTTGAATAAATTTTATTTAAATCTAGAAAATTCTAAAATTTCTTAAGAAACAAATCATAACCTACAAATTAATTTGAGAATCAAGTCTTAAAAGAATTTTATATAAGACAATTCCCTTATTTTCACTTATAAGCCATGTTACACATGAATAAGTTGTAAACCTTACTTTTTAGCGGACTTATAGTTCAACTAAGAATACTTCCTGAATATTCTTAAGGATAAACTAAGCTAAGAGTTCAAATTTGCATTTAAAAATGAATTTAATTTTCTAATTCGAAAGTCTATTATCAATAAAACTTGAATATGAGAATTACGGACTCTAAGTCACTCAAAACCTTAAACCTTAAAACAATTAAAGACTTATAACCCTAAGCGACTAATTGATAATTTAATTTGAATAATTTTATCCACCTCTAGAAATTTTCATAATTTAATAAGAATTAAATCATAACCTATAAATCAACTTAAGAAACCAACTCTAAAAGAATTTCATATAAGACAATCTTCTTATCTTCATATATAAGACTTATGCATATGAATAAGTAGATTAATAAATCACCCTAAATAACTTATCAATTGAGAGTTGCAATCATTTATCAGTTGATAACTTATCAAAAACTAGTTATAAGACATTTCCCTTATCACATTACAACTTATACTACATATAGACAAGTTATCACATTATTTTATGTGTTCAACTTTTAATTAAGTGACAAAACAACACTATGCCCTAATTGCTCCCTACATGGCTGGTTGGAAAAGAAGGAAAAGAGAGGCCATGCCTTGTCATTTGTCTATCACTCAATTGTTTTACACATCTACTATTCACCCCTTAATGCTTACATTATCTAATCTTGTCAAAAAGTTGGCATTTGTGCATACTAAAAGACAATCAATTAAAGCTTCTTGAACACACTTCTCCTCTCATTCAAAAATCTGCCACTTTCTCCCTTTTTCTCTCTCATTTTCACTTCCTTTTCTCTCACTTTAAACACAAACCAAAAGAAGAAATCCAACCTTACAAAATCCCAACATTGCCACTACTATTTTTCTTCCATACTCACGGCACCAAGCTTTATTTTGTACCCTCTATTTGTCAAATTCAAAAACCACTTTTAAGAACTTTAGAATATCTCCAAAAAACCCACTTCCAAGATCAAGATCCTAGCTTCCAAAAGAACTTATAAGAAGAGGAAGGAAGACAACGAGCTAAGAGGATACTTAGTTGCACCACCACCTTGTTTTTGCTTTAAGGATAAGTTGTTTCTTTATGTTAGTAGTAGTATTACATGTTAGGAGACCATGATTTCTTGAGGATATGAGTATAATCATAAGTTAATGAAACATTTAAGACCCTAAGAAGCAAAGTCATGAAACCCTTACATGAAAGTTGGAATATGAGCATGTAAAGTTGGCATTTTGTAGAGATACTTGTTCAACACTTAGAAAGGAAGATTTTAAGTAGAGAAAATCTTGAAATGAGAACTTGAATGAAGGGGAAACATGCTGGACGTGAGGATTTGTAAGTCATTTAGATATTATTTTCACTTCTATTAAGTTAAACATGCTCAAAACTAGACTTAGGTAAAAAAAAATTCATCACATCAAGTTTTTATGAGGAAACTAACTTTGTAAGACAAGAACAATGATATGGAAGTTGTGATAAGTATGAGATCTACTATTTTCATGTAAAGTATGAGCTAAATAATCATCTCATGAAAGAGAAGTCAAGCTAAGATTTGAATACAAGTAACTTAGGTTCATGATCTAACACCTAAACTTAAAGAAATGATAAAACAAGTTAAGAAACCAAGTGAGTACCCCTTAGATTCATCATGGCCAGATCTAGAACATAAGTAAAAGCTACTTAAAAATAGGATAAAACCAAGTGAACAAAGTGAAAAGATCAACCAAAGTAAGTATAGCAAGTATATAAAGCCCGAAACTCGAAACCAAGCCTAAAACTCTCAAAATGAGCTAAGAACTTTAAGTCAAACCTTCAATAAAATTTTGACCAACACTTTAAAATATTAAGAAAGGTTGTTTTAAAGCTCACAAGAAGTCCACCTAAGACTCCATAAGCCTAACAAAGTCATAACTTTGGTTTGAACAAAAAACAAGCCCATTTGACAACTTAAGCTCACATAAAAACCAAAGGAGTTATTGTTAGCACCAAGAGTGCAAACCAAAGCTGGAAATTTGACCTTAAGGAGTATTTTAAGTTTGGAATAAAGTCCTAAGCCTATGCTTAGAGAATTTTCTAAGTTACCAAAAAGCCTGTTAACCAAACAAAACCCAAAAGCACTCCAAATCATGAGGATCACTACTGTTTTGACCTATGGGTAGTTTTGCATGCCTCATCATGAAAATATAACTTCACCATGTTAAAGTATACTCGAAAACGATGAAGATTGACTATAAGATCATAAAAATTGGATTTAAAACAAGAAAGTTATACGCGATTAAATTTTAAGTAAAAACTGGGAAAAATTATGAAACTAAGTCAAAAGAATAACTTATTTTAAATCCTTATAGTATCGTATTTGCGATGTCCAGGGGACCTGACCTTTGGAGATAGCCTACCCTCAGATTATTTGATTGATTCACATGGTTAAGTGAGTGAATTCCTGATGACTCTTTACTTGATTTTACTTGTAGAATTGATGCACCTAAACTTATATATATATATTGGATGCTTGTAGGATATGGGAAATACATATGTATAAATTTGCAATTGAACGCTATGGCTTGTTAATCATATAACAATGGAAATTATTTGTGATAATTTATACGTACGATTGTATGGAATGAAATTGTCTTATCACCATGAAAAATCAGATTAACCACTTATATAATTAAGAAATTAAATTGATCATACATTCCTTATAATTACATTCGGATAACACTGACTACCGCTTCACGTAGAAGATGGGAAGGGACTCATAGGAGAAAGGCCTCTTATAGGATTGGGTACTAGCTATGTCATAATTTTTATTGAGTCTCTATCTTAAGCTGATGAGCTTACTAAATATCAGGAGACGCCAACCATTGACAAGGAGCCATGTCTTGTGGCTTCTACTTAGGTCATATGTTTGTGGATTGCGAAGGCCACCACATCGCTAGGCTTGGGATTTTGAAAATATAATTTGTTGTTCGGAAAGAAAGTATGTTATATACAATATACATATATATATATATATATATGGTTTTGTTTTGATTTAAGCAAAATAGTGTAAATGAATTAAAACCCAAGGTCTAGAACTTGGATTTTGGTTTAGATTAGTTAATTATTTTTAAACCCCGACTACAGGGGGCATAATTCTGAGTTGTATACAGTTCTTAGGCTACTGCATATATTGATCAGCATAGTGATTGATCATGCATTTACATGCTTATGCATTAAATAAACTTTTGTCATGCGGTATTGACGAGGGATTTATCTCACTAAGTGTAAACTTATACCCCAACAGTTTTTTTCCTTGCAAGTTGATCGATAGTTAGGATAGGGATAGGAATTGAGCACAGAGTGCTACCATTAAATAAGTATGATGAAAAGCTTGTGTAGTTAATTCAAAATGCTCCAAAAAACAACTAATATCTCAATTAAGTTTAGTATCTTTAGTAAGTTTAGAATTTTTTGGAATTTTCTATCTTATTTCATTGTTTTGGTAGGGAACACCGATTCTCTACGGTTTTGAGGAATAGTAGAAAAATGGATATCCATAATTATTTATATTATATAATAATTCAATGAACTAAAATTGAAGACCTTAGTGATTAATTATTTAGAGTTTTGTAATCTCTAACTTACAAGGAAATTTTCTTATTATGGGTGTACACATGATATGGAAATTCTAGGCAATACTGCTAAGCTTCCCCTGAGGTCCTTATATATGTCCCCTAGTCCAATAGATGGGTTTTGTTCATTTTTGTTTATTTTATTTTCTTTTGGTTTAGTTTTTCTTAATGCTTTCATTAAATTGTTAGTAGTCCATACTAATGTTTCTTTCTTGTAGGTCCTTATATTAATTCTTATAAAATAATATTTTATACATAATTTGCATATTCATCAAGAATCATTTTTTTTAGTATATTGCATTTTTTACAAAAATTGTATCTTTAGAGTTAGCATAATTTTAGAAAAATCACATATTTTAGATTCAATATCATATTTTGTATCTTTAAGATAAAATTTGCATATTTCATATCTAGATTGCATATTTTGGAAGATTGGGATATGATTATATAATTTCCATTAGATTTGCATTTTTTAAACTAAATTTTGTCACTTGTTAGTTTTTCACAAAATAAAAAAAAAATTTGGCATATTTTCTTTGGTTAATGATCTTTTCTATGGTTTAGGCTTCTTTTCCATGTTCTAAGTATTTTTTCCATAGTTTGAGCATTTAATTCAAAATTAGGTATCTTTTCTATAATTTGGCATCTTATCCATAATTTAGGTATATTTTCTATAGTTTAGTCTTTTTTTCTATGGTTAGGCATATTGTCAATAGTAATTACATTTTTTTTTTAAAAAGAAGGTATGTTTTCATGAAAATTGCATATTAGCATAATTTCATAAAAGTTGCATCTTTTATTTATTTGTTTATTTATTTTCTCATTTAGGTGCTATAAGATTTTTTTTAAAGTTTTGTCAAATAGTAGTCTTTTCAAAAAAAAAAAAAAAAAACTAACTTGGAGTCTTTCTAAAAATTAAGTCTTTAGGTTTTTTTTTTTATAATTAGGAATAAAAATTAGGTTTTTTTAGGATTTTTCTTAATAAAAATAACTTCAAACAAAAAAATATAAACTTAGCTCAATTTTCAAATTAAAACGAATCAACCCACTAAATATTTTCTAAAAAAAAGAGAACTATGTTGTTTTGATTACAATTAGAAAATATATAGGCATCTTCAGGGCAATTGTATAAAAAATAAAAAAAATTTCCTTCCTTTAAAAAATTGTATTAAAAATTATTGAAAAAATTCATTTTAGTTATATTTTGCATATTTGTATATATCTTAGTATTTTTTGAAAAAATATAAGAATAAAGCTCATTAATTTTTTCTTTTTCTTTTTACACATTGACTTAGTCTTAATAAGTTAGCACTCAATCTTAGTTTTTTCAATTGATTTTCTAAAATTATTTTTTAAGAAGATATGTAAATTAGTAGCCAAATTAGAGTTTACCCACCCAAAAACCAAAACCCTAATTTCATTTTTTTTACCACTTCAAGTGGTTGGCCACTCCAATTTTTAAAAATATTTTTTTGATCCATTTTTTTAAGAAAAATGTTTTTTTTTTTATTTAATATCAAGTAATTTATTTTAAGCGAGTCATGCTTAATATAAGTTAAATTAAGAAAAACTGAAATAAAGCTCGAAACTTTTCAATAATACCCTTTTTCAATTTCTAGATGACTAATCATATCATGTGTGACTAATTTAATTAATTTGTACAAATAATTACAAAGATGGAAAAAATAAAACTTTCAATATTTTAAGTTATCCCGTACTTATATATGAGTGTCTATGTAATCACTATTCAAGATCAAACTTCTATAGTTCGTTCTTTGTAAAACTCTTAGTAGGTTATTAATTTTAATTCTTAAAAAAGATTACGTTTACTTTATTACCTGATTCAATTTATTTAGGGAAGTTTTTCTAAAAAGTCCTAATTTGGGTTTTAATTATAGAAACTTTAAAGTGGTCCTACTTTAGAAAAAAAATTCATTTATTTTTATTCATTTTTGGAAAGTTGATTTTCTAAGTGCTAAAGAAACTTTATTATCTTTTATTATTATTTTATTTTTCTTATTTTTTTATATGTTTATTTACTTTTTATTTTTGGTTCTTTGGTTAAAATAAAACTAAACTAAATACTTATTCTTCTTCTTCTTTCCTTTTTTTCTCTTTTTTCTCTTTTTTTTTTCCTTTTATTTTTAGTTGCAATTACATATTGAAATAAATAAATATATAAATTACAACTTAAAACCGAAATAGCAAAATAGCAAACTCTAATAAGAGAAATTCAAACTAGACGACAAGATTGTGGGCTCAGGTCTTTGGATTGGACTCGAGTCGAGACAGATGGTTCATGGGTTGGGTCCATGAATGAGAAGGCAATAGCTCTGAAGACACAATTGAGGTTGTTTTGTGCACCAAATTGAACAGGAAAAGGTTTTACATGCAAATCAAATTGGGTTTAGGGGTTTTAGATCAATGCCAAGGTGTATAAAGGTAGTTTTAGGTAGTGCTTTGGGGCTGGTGATGGCTGATGTGTATGGTGGTGATGGTGTTTCAATATATGTGTATGTATTGGTGATTGGTATTGATTCGTGCTCGAGTGGTCTGGTGGCTAATAGCATCGTGTGGTCATTGTCTCGAAGGTAGATGATGGTGTAGTAGCTGTAGCTGACCCAAGTTGTGGTGGTTGAGAGAGGTCATAGGGTTTAAGGCATGGATCGTATGCATAGGTGCTGCAATGTAAGGGTTCTATAGTGTACGAAGATGGCTTGTTGGTTGTTGTTAATGAAAGAGGATGGATGAGGGTTTGTGGGTGTCTTGTTGCTGATGTTCGATGGATGTAAGAGAAAGATGGAGTGGAGAGAGAGCACCAAGTGAATGGCCATACGTATGTAGTATATGGTTGAGAGAGAGCCGAGAGTTATCTAGGTAATCACAAAGTGCTAAGTGTCACAATCAAATACATGGCCTAGTGATGGCTTGATATGTGGTAACTCATTGAGTCTGAAAAGAAAAAAGATAAAAGACATCTTCATGCCTCTTGTGAGTCTCAAACCTTTGATCTCCAACCGAACCCATAAGCAATATTCATGTGCTTATCTATTAAGCTTAGCCTATGCCTTGTTCAAATCTAAGCTTAAGCTCAAGCTCAAGCTCAATTGTCCTTTTCTTATTTAAATTTAAAAAAAAAATCTATTCTATTTAAACTATTTAAAAATCATTATTTTCTAAATTCCTTAAATCTTTATTTTTTCAATTTTTTGTGACTTTTCAAATTTTCCTTTTTTTTTTCTAAATTTCTTATTTTTGGTACTTCTTCCCATTTTTTTTTATTTTTTATATTTTTCTAAAATTTCTTATTTTTTCTAAATTTATTATTGTTATTATTATTATTTGGGTTTTCTTTAATTTTCTATTTTTTTGTTTTTTTCCTAATTTATGACCCTTTAATCTATTCTAAAAATTTTGAAAAATAAAAAAAAAAGGAGTGTAAAAATAAGGTGTTTACAACTGTAACTTCATAATTGATCAAAATTAGCTTCAATTCGAGACTAAAAACTCTAAAAATTATATTTCCTAAACTTGATCAGTATATATTATGTACAAAAAATGCTGATCTTATATGAACTTAGCAAACATCTTAATATTATTAATTATTACTTTACAATTTAGGCTAATATATAAGTCTATAATACAAAATTACATCATAAATATTAAATGAGTTTGATTAATTCAAAGAAAAATACTATGAACTCATAAAAATATATAGGTTATAATCTAGTAATTATGAATATCAAGTTAGCTCATTATGTATACTTTCTCAAATATCAGCTTTTAGCTTTATTTTACTAAAATTAGTTTAGATTATATAAATAAGCAAAATTATTTACAAAATTAGAGCCAAATACTCCTAATATCATGATAAATTTCCAAAAATCATTTAAAGTTGATTCGATGAAATAATTTTTAAGAAAACCCATGATTTCTTTAATTTAGAAAATAGGACAAATTTTTCAAAATAAATATAATAAATACCAAACATGTACATTTTTATACTTTACATGTAAATTAAAAATAGGTTATTAGGAGTCTATAAACCAAGAATTAGGTTGAAACAACACTATTTACTGTTTTAACATTTTAATTTAATTTCTAACCAAATGGGGAATTTTATTAAGGAACATATATTTCAAATATTTATTTCATGAAAGCAAAATTGCTGCATTAATTTATACCTAAAATAATCCTAGAATAAAATTTTTGATAATTCATTACAAAGATTTGATATTTTTAAAAATTAGAGAAGCTTATATTTAGAAAATAGAGCAACTCAAATCGGTGACCACTAACCACTCTCTAGCTACCACATCCTTTTAGAAAACATCTCCTCATGGTGAACCTTTGGATGCCCAAGTAGCATGATGTCAAGTTATTTGTAGCCTTATGAACTGTATGTAAAGTTAATTAGATTGACCTTATCATGAAGTTTGAACTAAAATGAACAATTTCACCCTACACCTTAAACTTAGGGGGCTTAGAACCTTTGAGTATTACAAATCCCCTTAGAACATTTTGCAATTTATCAATCTCGTTCTTATTTATTGGACTGTAAGAGTTTTTAATTTAGGTTAACTAAAATTGTTTCTTAAATGAAATCTTAACTTTAATTATACTCTATCTGAATCGCTTCTATAACATAATATATCAAGATTGCATAAGTCTTTAAATTCCACTATTAGGTTACTCTAAATTAGAGAAACTAAGTAGTCAATCGCCCAGTTCTACTCTAATTCCTTCTAATTACACAGATCTATTCATAATAAGATTTCACAATCTCTAAGGTGAGATCAAACATTGAATCAATATTCCAAAAATATTAATTTAAAGAACAAATAAACATAATGTAGCTAGATCCCAATAATAAGAAATCATAGATTGATAATAAGAAAGAAAGTAATTGCACATAATTTAGGGTTTACAATAATCAAATACTAAAATGAAATTTGAAACATCAAGAAAACAATGAAAGAAAGGAAGAAGAAGAAGTCTATAACCCTAACCTAAGAATAAATAGATGAACAAGTTATGATGTCTAAGTGTATTTACAAGGTTTTTTATATAGTTAAATGTGTTAAAGATTTATTAAGGCTTCATACCCCTTTAGAACCAAGTGATTCACAAGGACTAACATGTTCATACCCCATAATTATGGCTATGATTCCTGGGTCTAATCTTTTTTGCTTAAGAATTGCAAATTAAATGTTCATAGGAAAGGTTTATGGTCACAATCCTAACTATGATCCTCTTGAACAACAATTTTAATGTTGTTTTCAGCATGACTTCAGTTTATGGGAAATATATTGGGTGTAATCTTTATTTAAGCTTCATAACTTATCTAAATAAACTTCAAATCATCTAAAACTTGACCAAATTCATCATACAAATCCTGAAATTAAAATATAAACCAAATAAGCACCAAAATTACTAAAAATACTTACGAAACATGTAAAAACATCATCAAAATAGCCTATAAAAATATGTATAATTTAGCACTTGTTACGTAGTAAAGAACTTATACAGTTTAACTCATCCTAGTGCTTTACGTTTAGATGGGGATCAACTTAGCAAAGACCATACATGCTTTGACTTACCCCGGTACTCGACCTTTATCTCAGAATTAACCTAATGAAGACCTCATAAGGTCTAACATACCTCAATACCTTACCTTTAACTCAAAAGAACCCCCATTATGGGCTTTACATGGCCCTACCCATTGCATTCTACATCATTAACATAGAATTTATAACGACATCCTAACAATTGGAACTATCATCAGCATCGCACTTAAGCACTGTGATATGCCATTCCAAGAACTAATAAGGGCGGCTATATCATGGTAGGTTCAAACCTATAGAAGATTTGAAATATAAATGGCTAAAGTAAAGTAAGCAATGGGAGTTGGCTGTAGATATGACTCACCACAACTACTCTTGGACTCAAAAGCTAACTCAATATGACCTATAAGTAGCTAATAAGGTCATTTGCTACCTAACCTTACTCAAGGGATAAAATAAGAGTTAAAAGAAGCAAAGTGCACTTAGATAAGTAAGCACAATTTATAGTGGAAATATTCAGGTATATTGAAGATGAAGATTATTTGACACACATTTTAAGGGGGTATTTATACTTGAAATTCTATGGCAACTATTACATTATAAGAAATAACTAAAATGGAAATTTTACCCAAAAGTAAAAAAGTATTAAAAGGAATATACAAATAAAAGGAGAAATTTTTAATATACAAAGAGAGAGAATATCTAGCCTCTGTCTATACTAGTATGGATGTTAGAGTGGATGCGGCTTCATTATGCAAAACTTGAAACAAAGTTTGATAGGTCAGTAGCTCTTTCAATAAGTTGGCATAAAGACCTCGAGTATTAGTCCTTGTAAATAACCTTCTAAGCTTGGGTATTATAGCTTAAAGTTAGAGTGACTATGCTATTGGATGAGTTTGCTAAGGTGTTAGATGGATCACCAATTTCACCATAAGGTCGGCACTCCATAATCGTGGTCAGGGTGTATGGTTTAGAACAAGTGAGGAACTAAGAAGGTTATGTCTAGAAAGTAGCTTGGAGTCTTTAGTATTTGGACACTAAGTAAGAATTCTCTACACTATACTCTTTAAACCTTAGGCTCAAACCCAAGTAAGGGGTTCGACTGACAAATTCATATTATTCTGTAACCACCCATTGGCATAACCTCTCCTTACTAGCTAGGCACCAACAATAGTGTAGCAAATGTTGATGGCTTATTTTGGTCATAGGCCCTAACATCCTAGGGCTAATACATGAGCACATTTGATGGGGAAAAGAGAGAACTTGGCTCAAATGAACATAGGATAATAGTTACTGAGGGGTAGATCCTAACTACAAGACAGGATGGCTAAAAAGACACATGGAAGTTGGGAACAAGCAAAAGTGATTGTATATGATACACCAACCACCTCATATGAAACTAAGTTACTAATCATTATTACATACAATTATCTTCATGGGTAACTCATTACTATTCTTACTTAATGGTTTGGTAAGAGTGTCTTAAACTTAAGGTAGAGTACCTAAGCTAAGCTAATATACTCATACATAAGCACTCAAAGAAGAAGGAGACAATTCTGTAAACATGAAGAATATTTATAAAAAGATGATTTTAGATAAGTAAAAAAATGGCTTTATATACTTGTCATTTAAGGGAAATCTTAGGTTAGTACATTTACTACTTAGGTACAAGGCTAAAAGTAATTACATATGATGTTATAAAGGGTAAAATGGATAATCAGCTGGTGGTTATGCGTTTGACATCAATACATTGTTAGAAAAAGGGGGGCATGCATCAATTTGTAGTTTGTAGGCTCTAAAATGGTGCTTCAACTTCTTGATAGAGGGAGGTCGCATGTTAACTATGTGGACAATTTAGCATAGCGGATAAATAGCTCGAAAATAATTGGTAGTTAGGTCAGTTGAGCTTAGATGATACCTTTATACTAATCCTGAGTAGGTTAGTGAAATGCTAAGTTAGCCTTAAGTAGGTCAAGATGCTTGTAACCTTCCTTTACCTAAGAGATAGTAAAGTACTTATGGGAGCCTGCATATTTTGGTAGGTTGGC
Organism: Lumnitzera littorea; assembly: GCA_024138015.1. Classification (NCBI taxonomy): domain Eukaryota; kingdom Viridiplantae; phylum Streptophyta; class Magnoliopsida; order Myrtales; family Combretaceae; genus Lumnitzera; species Lumnitzera littorea. The sequence continues at coordinate 62,940,271 of JAMXBB010000004.1, read as the reverse complement.
CTTTTGGAGTAGCTCGGCGACCTTATCTATGTACTATTGTGAGAGAGCTTGGCAGATCAAGGTAACTAGTCCATGAGCTTAGGAATGGGTAATGGGGTTATGATTCTTATCAACATTTGACCCATTATAGAGGGAGATAAGGAAGGATAGATGGTACGTAGAGAAGATAATTAGCATACATAGATAAAGGAGCATACGTTGGTGGTTCAATGATGTGGAAAGATAACATGAAGGAAGATGGTAAGAAGAAGAGGTCACATGAGCTAAAATATTGTTTTTGCATGGGCTATAATATGCTTAAGTGTTCCTAAAGAAGGACAAATTGGCTATCTTGGTGGTGGATGAGGGTTTAGATGATGATAATGTGGCTTAGTTTGGCTCATTATGTACTCTCAATGCTATGAAGTCCTTAACAAGTGAGAAATGAGAAAGACTAATGCATAAGAGAGTAATGGTAGGTGGGTAGAAATTAAATGCCCTAATTAGTACAGGGACATCTACCTCTTTATCTCAAAGCCAGTAGCCCCAAAGTTGGTGTTGAAGGCAAAAAATGCAAAACTATGGCGATGGATGACAAAGTCCAAGGAAATCCCTATGAGAGGGTAGCTAAAGGAGTAGAGCAACACATTTAGGGTTAATAGGGAAAGGAAAATGTTGAATTTGTACTAATGGATGACTTTGAGTTTGTGATTGGGATGTATTTCTTATGCTGCATCAATGCTCTCATAGTTCCTTAAGCTAATAGCCTTTGTATGCTCCAAAAACACTTTTCATAAGCTACAATGTTCTCTTTAGCTATGTAGATAGCAAAGGAGGTTAAGAAGTTGTTTAAGCTTCTAAGGTTTGAGTTAAATTTTTCCCCTAGTCTTCATCCCCATATAGATGGCTAAATAGAGTAAGTACATGCATTAGTAGAGAAATATTTAAGGCACTTAATAGGTGCCAATCGAAAAAGGTTAGGCTAAGTTATTGGAAGTGGCACTACTCTCTTTTAATTGCACAAGAATGAATTTACTAGTCAGAACCTATTTAAAATTGTCTTAAGGAGAAAATCCCTTACACCTAACATTATCACCCTTAGGTACATATGAACTAATCCATTAGCTTATAAGACCATAAAGGATTGGCAGTAGAATAAGTTGTTAGCTCAGGTTCACCTAAACCGAGCTAGCAAGAGAATGAAAAAAATATTTAGAAAAAAAAAAAAGCTAAAGCTAGTATTATACCAAATGGGTGTTTTCAAATTAAGTGTTCCACTTGTAGCTAAATCAACCCTTTGTTTAGTAGAAAATTTTAAACCATTATAAAATGTTTATACTTGTATCTATAGTGGAAGGGTGTGATAAGGGCACTTTCAAAGCAACTCTTTAAAATGCTCCTAAGCATCATTTATGGTTTCAAAGTTAGATTGAGCAAATGACAAAATGTCATTGCGAAGTTTAGCTATCTTAGATAAAGTGAAATATTTTTCTAAAAGTTTATCTATTAATTCATCTCATGATGTGATAGAATCTTATTGCAAAGTGGCTAACCATTGCTTTGCTTTTCCTTACAAAGAAAAGGGAAATAATCTCAACCTTGTCACATCATTTATAGCTCCATTGATTATGAAGCTAACATATAATTCAAGAAAACTAGCAATATGCGCATGTGGATCCTCTTCTGGGAAGCTTCAAAATGCAATTGTTATTAAACCATTTGGATAATTAAGGCAAGATCATGAACTCATTTGCAATGATAGTTGGTCTTGTAATACTAAAGTTAGCTCCACCAACTGATGGATTAATGTAATCATACATGGTCTTTAGTGCTTTACCGTCATTAGCCATCACTCTAATCTCCTTAAACACACAAATAGGAAAATTAAATTAGAATTGAGTTAACTTAAAAGAAAGAGATAGAAAAATAACTAAAAAAAAAATAGTAGAATAATAAAGGTACAAGATTTCTTGATCAGCAATCCTCAACAATGATACCTAAAAAAAGCTTGCTAGGCTACATAGGCAATAACACCTATTAAGTAATAGTGTAGAGGACATAAGAGCCTAGGGTTATTGATCCCATGAGAACTATACACTTACTCACTCATACTAAATTACTCTGCTAAAGGAGAACAATAATTATAGTGATAAAATAAAGGGTTAAATTGATTAAAATACACAAGAAGTAATTAATACTAATCATCAATAACACGAGCAACTAATAAAAAAAAACCCTAAATAACCATTAAAAATGATATCTAGACTCAAATCACCAAGAGATTAACATATAGTAATCCTAAGAGTTCTAATGTATTCCTTATTCTTATAAATCAAGGAGTTCAATCACTAAATTAATAGAATCACTTTTCTATTAATTCTTAATCCTAATTATATTCAATCTCAATCGCTTTTACAATATAACAAACTATAACAATATTAAGAATAGAAATTCTACAAACAAACAAACCATATAACAATATTAATTTCAAAAGAAATTTATAGCTTATCATTAAGCTTATAGCAAATACCATCAATTACGATAAATCTATTTACATATTAGCCTCACTACAATAATATATAAAATTTAATAATTAAGTTGAAACCTTAGAAATAACAACTTAATTAATACAGAATATGTAATCAAATTAACATGAATAAAGGAATTTCATTAGAATAATTACAATTGACTTTGCTATAAGTTACCTTAGGGTTTATAGGTCTAGATATCTACAAATCTATTCTATAGACATAACAAAATGAATAAAATCTCTAAGAAATGTTATGGAGCTCTTTTATTCTTCCCTCTCACATCTCCCTCCTTTATATTGCATATGTTTGACATCTTATTTATATGATATGGACAAAATAGACTTCAAATGGAAAGTCTCATAAAGCATAGTATGTCCATCGGTAAGAACCATAGGTGTGGAGTTAGGACGTAGATTGCTACTTGCAATATTTCTTCGAGAAATTAGCTTAAATTAAACTATGAAGGGATCACAATTAGATATCACAATCTTGGAGTTCAACCGTCATCTTCCACTTGGTGAAAAATTCTTCAAAGTTTAGTTAGAAATTGAGGATGAGAGCTTCATAGCCAAGGAACACAACTGTACGGTCGTGAAGTGCAATTGTGGTCTTCCTTTGCTCTTGATTCTTGAACAAATCCTCTCTAGTAGTTGCTATCCTTTAGTCATTCCTAAAAATTGGTATTCTCACCTAAAAATTGCATCAATTCCATTCTTTTCACCTTATTGCTTCATCAAAGTCCTAAAATCAATAAATGACTTAATTTAGTAGCAAAATCATTAAAGTTATATGAAAGAAATCAAAATAATCATGAAAATGATATAAGAAATGAGTATAAAATTACAATCATCAATCAATATGTGCAACATTGGGGTTAACTACCTAACATGAATATATGGTTATTTGGGAGTACTTATGAAAAAGTGAAGTAAGTTAGAAACCCATTAAGGCATTATCATAATTCTTAGATAAAATTAAGAAGTTACATAAGAAGGACCCCATGAGAAAATTGCCTAATTAAGTATGGAAGAATGTCACGAAACTCCTGGAATGCCTAGCGCCATAAGTTTCTTAAGGCTCACAAAAAGGGAAGATCAAGGCCTAAACACAAAAGAGTCTAGAAGTTGGAGGCTTTTAGAAAGAGTCCAAAGGTTCATGGTTCGATATACTAAAGTAACTAAGGTAAGGGGATGCAAGTAATATAGGACTGTTTATGATTTAATTGTACTAGAACTTTTTATGGTATAGTTACTCAAAAGTAACCATAATGGATTGTCACTTTTGAATTCAGTAAATCACTTGTTTTATAATAAATTATTCCCATAAATAGTAAAAATAAAACAATTGATAGTTTTTCAAAAAAAGTGTTGGTAGCTTCTATAAGGCTTGATGATAGTGAAATTTCACCCCAGATTGTAGCTCAGTACATTGCCTGCTGAGCTATCTTAGGTTGTTAAGGTTGGCAATGCAACTTGATCTAAAGATTAGGGAAACTTTAGGCTTGGCCAATTTGATGGGCTAGGAAGCCTAGCCTACCCCATTCAAATACTTTGAATTTGAATAAGGGCATAAACAGTTTAGCATTCACCTAGCTAAACTACATAACTATCTATTCTCCTTGACTTCCAACATGTGATCAAATTGAGAAGCCATCATATGGCCTAAAACAAATGAACCATCTATTAGTATGGTTGTTGGACAAGTTCCTATAAATAAGGGGAACCTAATATTATAAGAACTCTCTATACACTCTTAAGAACTTACTTGTACTCTTACTCTTTCGTATCTTAACTTTGGCATCGGAGTGGCTATGTAGAACTAGCCCTAACACTCCACTTAGCCTAATTATGTTCTTTGTTTTAGGAACCCATTTACATACTACTTACAACCAACAACATTTTTGGTGCCATCTATTTTAAAACATTTCTACTTATGGCTAAGCCATGTTTAACCAAAAGTGTAAGTGCTAGTAATTTTCCCCAGCATTTTCATGGGGGAGTAAACACCCTAATGAAGATTGCTTAGCTAGATTAGAGTAACTCTATGTTGATTTGGCTAAGGAAAACCAAGAGTTGTCTAAGAAGAATGATGAAATTTTGAATCTCATCTAGGAAAAGAGTTCACCTAATAAGAACAAGGAGCATGGAAGTAATAGTGCTGAAGACTCTAGTAATTTGGTCCATTCACCTAAATTGCTAAGAAAGCAAGTCGATGTGACATACAAGACTTCAACCCTTACACTTAAAAGAATGGATAAAGGAAAAAAACCATAGTAGGTGCACCACATCATGCCATCGTACATCAATGCTCTTGCTATGACCAATCATCAATTTATAATTAAGAAAAGTCCTTTTGCTCTATAAATTTTGGACGAAGTCATGCTACGGTATGTTAAGTTGCCATAGCTTAAGATGTACAATGGAATAAAAGGCCCAAAGGATCATCTCAAATATTATCGCACTTTTGCTAAGTTGTACAGCTTGAATAATATAATGGCTTGTTAGGCATTTCCCTCAACTTTACAGAATGTTGTAAACACGTAGTTCAAGAACTTAAAGACAAATACTATTACATATTTTGATGATATGGTAGACTTGTTCTTGCCACACTTCCTTGTAAGCAAACACTTGGTTAAGGACTCTTCTATCCTTAATTCTATTAAATAGAGATCTAATGAATCTATCAAAGATTAATTAGCTCGATTAATGCCATAATGGTTTGGATCCTAAAATCAATCATGACCGTAGCCTTGAATGCAGTGATTGATGGAGTAAAGCTGCATGAAGATTTCTTCAAATCTCTTGCTAAAAATAAGCTAAAGACATTTGCAAAATTCAAGGCCAAGATTACATCTTATATTTAACAAGAAGACAATATAAAAGCTCAGCATGAGGCCAATCAAAGCATGAGCGATCATAAAAATGATAAGAATATGAAAAGTGTGAAGGATATACTTGGTGGACATGAAGATCAATTTTTGGTGAAAGGAAAAGGTTACCTATTTTGACCTATTCTATTCATACTCCCCTTAACTGTCCAATATCCGATATATTGATAGAAGTATAGAATTAGAGGGTGTTTTAATTGCCCGAGCAAAAGAAGAGAAACCCAATATGTATGAATTCAAACAAATATTAATATTTTTATCACGTTAGAGGCCACAATATCAACCAATGCATATAACTCAAAAATGCCATTGAGGATGCAATCTGATGAGGCTTTTTAAGTAAATTCTTAGCTCGCGATGCTAAGAATATTGAATGGCCAACTCAAAGATGAAGAGATGAATAAGATTACAATGATTGGCCTTCTCAAGCTAGAAGGGAAGTGAGATAAGGAGATAATAAAAATAAGGCTCCAAAACGTGTTATAAACATCATTATCGGTGGACCTACTAGTTTAGGCTAGTCCTACTCTTTGAGATCGACTAATGTCATACAACATGTTTATAATGTACAGGGTAGGAAGGCGAAGGTCGACAATTCCATCTCTTTCATAGAGAAGGATATCAAAGGCATGTAAAGGCCTCATGATGATACACTACTAATTAGTACAAGAATTGCTAACTTCATGGTCAAGAAGATCTTACTTGACACTAGAAGTTCAATAGATGTTATATTTTAACATGCCTTCGACCAAATGAAGCGAAGATTAAGGTACAATTAAGATCTTGTGATTATGATTTGTATGCTTTTAATGAACAGCCTATATGAGTAACTAGAGTAATAGGAATCAAATCCCCAGACCCTTGACCTAAGCTCAAGCTTAAGAGCTAGAAAGTATGGCTAAGCAAATTCTTTCCTTAAGACCTACTATGAAGGAGTCCGAGCTATAATAATCTACTAACTTGCTGCCCTAGGCGAACCAAACCCTCTTGTACTCATCATTTGTCTCCAGTTGGCGACTTGAACTGTACTTGAACATTGGCTTAGCTCATCTTACCATTAGCTCAGCCAACCTAAATTTTAGCCCTATTGAAAGTGTCTGAGGCGAATTCGTCTTTGAAGAATTATTGCTTGGCTCAGCATAATCGACTTGCTACCCTTACTCAACACCTCGACTTGACAAAAACCAAGCTAATTGTATAGAATTGTCTTTTCTGCCAAAAAGCCATCCACCCATAATGAGCTACATGTCTAAGCAATTAAGTGATAGAATCCTCTATATAAGATGCTCATTTTTTTGTATTTTCAATTGTATCCTTATTATTCTTTATACATTACTTCTTTTAGATAATACTCTTTTTAGTCTTTTCCATTTTGAGATAAGTTGCCCTAGTTTTCAAGTATAAATACCAATTATATGTATAGCCGCAATGATCTTATCATCATCAATATACTGAATATTTTTCCTTTCCTAAATACTGCTCTCATTAGCTTGTTTACTTACTTTACTCATATCTTAACCCTTAAGCAAGGATAGGTGGCAATTAACCTCATCGAACCATCTCATGTGTCATATCAAATTGTGCTGTGAGTTCTTAAAAGTTCCCTAATACGTCATATCTTGTGAAATCGTTTATGAGTTTGCTTGTGTTTTACTTTTCCTATTGTTTTTGCACCTTTCCATCACCTTTTTCAAGCTTTTCGCAAGCTTGGACCTACCCCAACAACTGACCTTATTTGTTCTGAACAACAATTCCACATCATCTTGATATAAGAGTAGAGGTTTCATTTGGGTAAGTTATATTTGAGTTTAATGAAGTAGTGTTTGTTGTGATAGTGTATTAAGGTGGTGTGTAGATTCATTGAAGTGTTTGCATATGTTAATAGGTATAGTAGTTGCTTTCGTGTACACTTTGTTTTACCATATTTTGAACACCCAAAAAACAAAGCAAATTCCAATTGGGTTTATTTTTCTTTGGAGGAGTTGCTATGTTCACAAATCAATTGAACCTTCGTGAAGGACAAGTGTGCATTTATTTGTTTGGTATGAAGAAACATATTCGTTATTTCTTAGAATCTAAGTTGTTACCGAGTTTATAGAAGAAAATGATCGACCCAAGTGTTAATGCTAGAATTAGGGATGACAATAGTGGTGTTGTCTACTATAGCCGACAACCCCAGAGCACCATAAGGAGTATATATGAAAGACTTGATGAAGTGGCTAACCTCTTAACTAATTTAACCAAAGTTGTTCATGTAATGGCCTATTGACTTACTGAGGCCATGCAAAATACCCTGCAAGCTACTTAACCTATTAGGGGATAGAACCTAGCTCGACAAGTTCGAGGTGAAGAAGTAAGAGGATGAGAGGATGAGTATGATGAAGGATTGACTTAGGAGATACGGATGATGATGAAAAAGAAGGGTACGAAGAAGAGGAAGAGTAAGCTAGAGCATCCCAAGCTACTGACCATGTGAAGCTTTAGATTATGAGCTTTAATGGTTCTAGGAGTGTAGATGATTATCTAGATTAGGAGAAGAAGGTTAAGCATGTTTTTTATTATTACCAATATGAGGATGGAGAGAAGGTGAGGACCGCTGCTATTGAGTTTTCAAGATATGCCGCTATATAGTGGAAGAACTTTCAAATCATAAGAAAACGAGAAAAATATAGAGAGGTAAATACTTGGACTAAGATGAAGAGGATACTTAGAAACATATTTGTACTAGATATTTATTTGTAAGATGTTTTTCTCGGCTTCAAGAGCTAAAGTAAGGAGGCGAATTATTGATGAATATGTTTAAGAATTTCAAATACTCATGATTTTCTATGAAGTGAATAAGCCATCAGCTCAAACAGTATCAAGATTTCTTACTAGATTAAGAAATGACATCCAAGATATTGTGCAACTTTAGCAGTTCACTATGATGGTTGAGACTATATAAATAGCCTAATGAGTAGAAAGATAGAGAAGGAGCAGAATGTCAAACTAACCCCCAATTAGCCAACTTACTTAGGGAAGTTACCAAGCTTAATCAAGCATTGAGTCAACCAGAAGAGTAAAAGTCAAAGCCAAACAAAAAGGCCAACCTGATGATGACATGCCGATGAGGACATATGAGAAGGGATAGGGATCTGGATGGAAGATGAGCTAAATCGAGTACTTCAAATGCCAAGGGTTTGGGCACATGGCCGCTTAGCATCCAAACCGAAGGACAATGATCATTAAAGGAGATGTCCCAAAAATCAAAATAGATAGCACAGATGAGGAACATGAGGAGGAGGAAGAAGTAGGAGATGCCATTGATGTTATTGATGACCTAATTGAGGAAGATGTCATTTTAAAGGACTTTGATAAGTTGATTCTAGTTATTTGATGTGCAATGTGCTTAGAACCCTCTACCAAAGAGGAGCAAAGAGAGAACTTATTCCACATCACCTGTAAAGTGAATGATTATGTTTGTACACTCATAATGGACAATAGAAGCTGCACCAATGTGGCATCCCTTGACCTAGTTAAGAAGCTTAAACTACCAACTACTTCACATCTAAAGTCGTATAAATTACATTAGCTGAGCGAGAAAAGAGCACTACATGTCACTTAGCAAGTGTTGGTGCCGGTCTCAATTGAAAACTATTTTGATGAAATTCTTTGTGACGTATACCCATATGTGCATCACATGTGCTATTATGCCAACCATGGATTTTTTACCAAAGGGTTATTCATGATGGGTACAAGAATCCTTATGTTGCCAAGTCAAGCTAGCAAGCTATAAGCTAAATTGGCCCGTAGATCAAAGAAGGCCTTAATGTTGAGTATAACCAAACTCCAAAAAGCCATTAAGGCCAATGTACCAACTTTTCTATTAGTCAAACAACTACTAGAATTGAATGAGCAGGGTAAACTACCCCTAGAGGTCAATGAACTACTAAAAGAGTATACTAACCTGTTTAGAGTAATTTCTTGAAAAATTTCCCCCATTTCAAGGTATTAAACATTACATTAACTTAACACTCGATACTACCTTACCAAAAAAACTAGCTTATCAGATGAATCTCAAGCAAGCTACTAAGCTCTAAAGGCAAGTAAATGAACTTTTGAAAAGAAGGTATGTATGGAAGATTCTTAGCCCTTATTTTGTACTTGCATTGCTTACACCAAAGAATAATGGAACTTGATGTATGTATGTAGATAATAGAGCTATCAACAAGATTACAATCAAGTACAAATACCTCATCTCGATGCTAGATGATATGTTATATGAACTAAGTCAAGATACTACCAAATCTAAATGAGGTAAGGGGATGAATAGAAGACTACTTTCAAGACCTAATATAGCTTGTATAAGTAGATGGTTGTACCTTTCAGGCTATCAAATGCCTTTGGCACTTTCATAAGGCTAATTAATCATGTTTTGAGAGATCTAATTAGGAAATTTGTTGTTGTTTACTTCGACAACATCCTTGTCTATAATGTTAACTTAGCAATGCATACTGACCACCTTCACTGTTTTTTATGTCCTCTAAGTAGAGAGAATGTTTAGAAGCTTGAAGAAATGTTGTTTCTATCAGGAGGAAGTAATCTTCCTAGGCTATGTAGTTGGTGGAAGAGGATTGAGAGTGGATGAAGAAAAGTTATGAGCTATTATGGAGTAACCAAGCTCGATCTCCTATGCTAAGGTAAGAAGTTTTTATAGATTAGCATCATTTTATTGACTCTTTATCTAAGGATTTAATACCATTGTAGTGCCTTTGACTGAACTTACAATGAAGAATGTGGAGTTTAAGTAGGGAGAGGAAGAGGAGAGGAGCTTTCACAAAATGAAAACAAGGTTGACCTCTACCTAATCTTGGTTTTATTAGACTTTAAAAGAGTATTTGAGCTTGAATGCTATGCATTAGGTGTTAACATCAGAGCTGTACTGATGTAAGAAGGTCAACTTGTCACTTATCATAACAAGAAGCTTAGGGAAGTACGATTGAACTATTCTATATTTGACAAAGAACTATTGGCCTTGATCTAAGCTCTTCGCACATGGTAATACTATCTCTTTCCAAAATAATTTGACACATACACTAATCATAAGTCCTTGAGGTATTTATAAAGCCATTCTAAACTTTCCAAATGCTAAGTTTGATGGATTGAGTTCCTAAAGGGATTTAACTTTGTCATTAAGTATAAGCAAGGTAAGAACAATGTAGTTACCGACGTCCTATCGAGAAGACATGTTCTTCTCATTAAGTTGCAAACCAGATTGTTAGGTTTTGCTAGCATAAAAAAGCAATGAAAATGATCCTCATTTTAGCCTTATATATAAGAGCTATGGAGAAGGAAGACCAATAGACAAGTAACATGCAGAGGATAGTTGTTTGTTTAGAAGTAACAAGTTGTGTGTGCTAACCTGTTTAATGAGAGAGCTATTAGTGAGATAAGCCCATAGTAGTGAACTTTCTGAGTACTTTAGAGAGCGAAGAATGTATGAGTTGTGGAATAATATATTCATTTGCCTAAAATGAAGTGTGACGTACATTGTATGATTGAGAGATATGCCATTTATAAGAAAGGAAAGAGTCCAACAGAGCAAGGGAAAGCAATGCCTCCTCTTGCCTTGACTAAACCATGGGTTAACCTAAGCATGGACTTTATCCTCGAATTATCCTGCACTGCCTAAGGCAAAGATTCTATCATGGATGTCATGGATAGGTTCAGCAAAATCGCACATTTTGTGTCCTAAACTAAAACTAATGATACTTCAGCTATTGCTTTTTTGTGTTTGTAAGAAGTAGTTTGCTTGTACGAAGTACTAAGGAGTATGGTGTCAGGTCGAGACCTAAAAATTTAGAGCCATTTATGGAGAACCCTCTAGCATCGAATGGGAACCAAATTACCTATTCAACACCTCTTGTCATCCTTAAACCGACAGCAAGACTAAGGTGGTCAACCACACCCTAAGATCACTGCTCCAAGCTATAATGGGAAAGAACTTAACCAACTATGTTGTCTCCTTATCTACCTACCTGTAGTCGAATTTGCTTACAATAAAAGAATACATGCCACCACCGGGTATACCCTATTTGAAGTCGCCTATGGGTTTAACCCCAAACTACCTCTTGATCATACCATAATGCTACCTATTGACCTAGAAAATTCAAAAGTAAGAACCTAAGCCCAATCCATCCAATAGATCTATCAATGAGTTACCCAACAAATTAATTAAGTCGCTATAAAACTAAGGGAGAAGAGCAAAGTTAGGAAGACCAAGTAGTTTTAGCCTAGAGACTAAGTGTGGTTGCACTTGAGTAAGGAAAGATTCCTTAATAAGAGGAAGAACAAACTATCTGCTTAAGCTAAAGGACTGTTTAGAATGCTCTAGAAGATCAATGATAATGCATACCAACTTGAGCTTCAAGAAGACTTCAAAGTGTTAGACGTGTTTAATGTTACCTATCACGCCTCGAAGCGACAAAGTAGTAACAGCCCCACCGTATAAATCATTCTAAGATAGAAGTTGACCTTACAACCACTATCCTAGACCTGATCTACATAAGGTGTCCATGACTAACCCGCTTTGAAGTAAAAGTTTGTAATTTAAATAAATCATTTACCTAAGAATGTGAGAAAATATATATATATATATATATACTAAACTTTAGTTATTACAATTAACGTTTACAATATTTCTTCGTAATATATTTCCTAGTTATTACATTATTTAGAAATGAAAAATTCTAAAATAAAAGCTTAGACCTTAAAAATATATGTTTATTCCTCAAATGTTTTTCCTCACTCCTCAGGATCTGGCAGTTACTAGCTTCAAAGTAGTTGTATGCCACTTTTTAGCCAACACCTGCATGACATCTATAAAGATATGAGCAACCACAGCTTAATAAGTTAGGATGGAGGACTTAAAACTATACCATAAACATAACAAGGTTATCAACCAACTTATTAGGTACAATGCATGTTCAAGCAAATGCCATCACACGACGTTGTCCAGCCCGTCGTAAGATTAAAGAAATTGTGCCCACTCTAATTCGGGTTGAAGAGTTACCGTTAATGCAACAGCTCATAACCAAACTCGAGCTTATGCAATGGAGACACCGCTCCTCCTACAACTACCTTTGAACTATTGACTTCACCCTTGCCATGATCTCCTCTTCTTTCACTTAGTTCGACTAAGGATGAAAAAGGGACCCTTATGCAATCCTGCACTATCCCTTTCGAAGGGATCGGTATTTGGCCTGAGAATCCTAGGTTTTCCCTAATGGGTTGCCATATAAGTCTGATTATGATTACAAGTCATATATTTGATTAGGTCTAATTTAGGGCGATCAATCATTTCATACAATACAAGCTAAAACAACAAATAGAATCATAGCATCACTCATAATTAAGCACATGCATACAACAGACTATCTAACAAGCAAAACCAAGCATAATCTCAAGCCTCCAAAATATAGCATCGTATTAATCCCAACTTACCTCGACTCCTTGCTTACTCACTTGAGGTTTGACTCGCTCAGGCCATCGTCGATCATCCCTATAATATAAACGTGGTTTCATTTTTTCACATAACTATTATAGGATAGTTTTATCCTATAATACTTATTGTTATCTTTTGTTTAGGGTTTACTATATCCAATTATCTTGGTTCTCAAATCTTTTACAATTATTTTGGGTTTAGGGCCAAGTTCGGGTTCAGTTTCTACACCAATTTCTAAATTTGGTTTTAGTTCTAGTTCGATTTTTAAATTTGTTTCTAGTTCGGTTTTTTAGTACTATTTTATACCCGAACTCTAAAAACTTGTTTTAACTCATAATGCAAAATTAATCACCTTACTTCTAGATATCTTAAATACCATAATTACCCCTAGTCAGTATTTTATTATGCCTGGTATACTTAAATCCTTAATAGTGTACCGAATTTACTCCTAATATGAGAAATTTTTACATTTTTCATATAATTACATAAATTCAAGATTTCTATTAGATTTATTATATATCCCTATTATTTATATAATATCAATTTTTTTTTCTAATATCTTCTATTTATTATATTTCCAATAATTATATATTATGTATTATCATCTATTATGTTTATAATATACATATAATATTTCTATCACTCTAATTATTATATCCCAACATCAATTATCATTTCAAAGTGTCTAAATTCATCTTAAATCTGATTTTACTCTTAATTACCTTAATTTACAAAATTAACTTAAAATTTACTATTTTTCTCTATTACTCATTTACTACATAATTAACCTAATAATTATATCTAACATCCTAAATGCTATAACTATCATACTTCATTAGATTTCAAAATCCTAAAACATATAATTATTCACTAAATCAGTAATTAACTATTTAATTACTTAATTAATCCTAAATTACCCATTTTATGCCTTATTTTAAGGCCTAAAAATTATCTAAAAATTTCAAAAATTAATTTTTGAAAACAGGCTTCATAGCACTATTCTATATCATCTAAGAAATCTACACAAAAATTTTAAGCTCAAAACTATACTCCTAAGGTTATTTATTTCTAAACCAAAATATGCTCGGTTGTGCATAATTTCTTAAGGATCATATATCACGAGACATATTTTCATCAAAATAATTTTTTTCCTAAAAACCAAATATAAAAATATTTCAGAATAACAAAATTCATAATTTTCTAAGAGCATTTACTATTTTTACAAAATTACACAAAATCGAGCTAGAAATTGAACACATCGGTTAAGGTGGCTCTGGCCATCGCCGGCCGCCATAGCCTTATCGACTGATCTAGGCACTACCACCACCGTGTGGTGGTGGTGGCCATCCACTCCCAGGTGCTCATCTGGTATGGGTTCTCTTCTAAGGCCCTAATTGTATGGTTTTCCTTTTTTTTTTTTTAACCCTAATTTTTCTCTCAATTTTACCTCTCTTTATTTTTTTCACTCTCCAAACTGACCAAATGAGCTTTTGAATTTTTCTTGCTATTTATAGAGCTTTAAGGAAATTATTGTGCATTAATTTGATTGGACAACTACCTTATCTTCTTCTAATTTGCCTTTTATGTTGTTCTAATTTAATTGGCTAATTTTTTTTATTTTCCCCAGCTATCACGACCTATATTTAGATCATTCCTTTTTTTTTTTTATTTTTCTTTAATTAATTATGAATTTTCTTTAATTATTTAATAAGTTTTTAGCCAATTTAAGTAATTTCGCGTATTTTTATCTACACGTAAATACATGTGGGGTACATATAAACATTCCTACTTATTATTTAGGTCATTCTATGATTTTTAGTATACATATAATTTATCTCTAATAATTTATTAGTTATTAGATTACACTTTTCACCTTTTCAATAATTAACAATTATTATACTTAAAATTTGAAAATTTTATAGTTTTCTATTTTATTACTTATTTTCTTAAATTCAAGTTTATGGGGTCATTTTTACTAATTTTTCTAGCTTTGTTTTATAATTTAGGCTTGATCGAATCTTTTAATCGATCGAAATCTCGAGTGACTGGTTGTAGAGCTTACATTACCAACCTAGCCCTTACTCACTTGAGGGAAGCTTAGATGAGGACTAACTAGATTTGATCCCAAATCCCAACCAACTTGGTGGAGATGATAGGAATCAAACCACTAGACCCTTGGCCCGAGCTTAAGGGTTGGAAAGCATGGTTAAGTAAATTCTTTCCTTAAAACCCATCACTAAAGAGCCTAAGCTATCAAAATCTACTGACCTATTGCCTTAGCTAAACTAAACCCTCTTGCACTTATCATTCATCTTTAACTACTGACCTAAACTACACTTAAACATCGGCTTGGCTCATCCTACCATCAACTCAACCAACCTGAATTCAAGCCATACTAAAAGTGTCCGAGGTGAATTTACCTTGGAAGAATTATCTACTTGGCTCAATATAGCTAACCTAACACCCCTACTCAATAACTTAGCTTAGTAAAAACCAAGATGATTGTACAGAATTGTCTTTTGTACCAAAAAGCCATCTACCTAAAATGAGCCATGTGATTGAGCAACATATGATATAATCCTCTATACAAGATGCTTATTTTGTTGTATTTTCAATTGCACCCTTATTATTCTTTATGCATTACTTCTTTTATATATTACCCTTTTTAGTCTTTTCCATTTTTAGGTAGGTTACCCTAGTTTTTCAATTATAAATATCTACCATACATGTAGTCACAATGTTCCTATCATCATCAATATACTGAATATTCTTCCTTTTGTAAACACTACTCTCGTTAACTTGTTTACTTACTTCGCTCTTATCCTAACCCTTAAATAAGACTAGGTCGTGAGTAATCACATCAGACCATATTGTACATCATATCAAGTTATGTTGAGTCCTCGAGAGTTTCCTGGGGCACCATATCTTGAGGAACAGTTCGTAGGTTTGCTTGTGTTTTACTTTTCATATTGTTTTCACACCATTCCATCACCCTTTTCAAGCTTTCTATAAGCTTAGACCCACTCCAGCAACTGGCCTGGTCTATTCTTGACTACGGTTTTGCATCATTGGAGTGATCACTCTTTTAATCCAAATTGGAGATGACAAGAAACACTTGTTTGACATGGCCCCATCGATAGCACAACTAAAGGAAAACTTCCTTACTCCTATTGGAGTTAGAGTATACTAAGGAGATCAATAGTTGGCCAAGTTGTGACATTTAAGGGCGCTTACATACAAATCTAAAGAGAAAGTTCAATAGTATAGAAAGTGTCGAAGTAGAGGTTGAAGAGGTTCAACTAGGGGATGACCTTGATAAAATGACTAAAATAAGGAAACCAATTCCAACAAAGATCTGATATGATCTAATCAAGTTCCTTAAAGATAATGATGATGTTTTTATGTAGACACCCTCAAATATACTATGCATCCTAAAAGAAGTTATGACATAGAAATTGTAAATAGATCCTAAGGCTAAGGTTATTTAACATAAGAAGAGGCATTTTGCCCTCGAATAGTAAGCAAGAATTGAAGATGTTCAAAAAATACTAAAGTTAGGGGTCATAAGGGAAGAATCTCATCTAACATGGCTAGCCAATTACATTGATCAAGAAGTCAAACAATAAGTGGTGTATGCGCATAGACTTCATTAACTTGAATAAGGCTTTCCCTAAGGAGTGTTTCCCCTTGCTAAGGATCAATCAAATGGTTGATTCAACTATAGGGAATGCCTTGCTTTCTTTCATGGATGCGTTTTTTGGTTGTAATCAAATCAGAATAGAGAAGGAGGATGAGGTAAATACATCATTTGTTACAAACTTTATAAAATATTGCTATATGGTTATGCCCTTAGGGTTAAAGAACACCGGTGCAACCTACTAAAGACTCATAATAAAAATGTTTAAGCCCCAAATTCACTACAATGTCGAAGTGTATGTCGATAATATGAAGGTGAAAAGCAAGGAAGAAGATCAACACCTTGCTAATCTACACAAGACATTTGATACGTTGAGGAGGTAAAATATGAAGTTAAATCCGTAAAAATGCATCTTCGAGGCTAACATAGGCAAATTCTTAGGGTATATGGTGACCCAATGGGGCATTGAAGCAAATTTAAGGAAGATCAATACCATAAAGAATATGAAGTCCCTAAGTATAGTCCAGGAAGATTAGGAGCTAATAGGACAAGTTGTCGCCCTAAACAGATTTGTCTTGAAGAGTGCAAACAAATGCATCGAGTTTTTTAAGATGGTGAAGATTCCTAAGTTTAGATGGACCGATGAAGGCAAAGCCGCATTTAAGGAATTGAAGGATTTTCTATCATCTACATCGATACTTTTGAAGCTTACTCCCCAAGAAGATTTTTTCTTATATTTATTTGTTAATAGATGAGCTCTATCCTTTATCCTTGTTCGTATTTTGGGAAAAGTGCACATGCTAATCTATTATGTAAGTCATGTCATGCAAGTGTAAACCCTATTATTTAAAGGATATGTAAATTAATGAAGAGTGCTTCTCGATCATTACCAAGGATCAATCAAACTAAGAACTAAATTTTACATTTAAAAAATGAGCTTAGTTTTTCAATTCAAAAGTTCATTGTTGACAAAAACTTGAATATAAGAATAGCAGACCTTAAGTCATCCAAAACCCTAAACCCTAGGATAATTAAGGACTTATGACCCTATTCTTAAATTAATAATTTAAAATATAATTTGAACAAATTTTATTCAACTCTAGAAAATTATAAAATTTCTTAAGAAGCAAATCATAACCCATCAATTAATTTAAGAATCAAACCCTAAAAGAATTACATTTAAGACAATTCCCTTATCTTCCCTCATAAGCTACGTTACATATGGATAGGTAAACCAACCAATCACATTAAATAATTTATCATTTAGGAGTTAGAATTACCTATCACTTGATAACTTATCAAAAGCTTATGATAAGACCATTTCCATATTTTACCATAACTTATACTATACGAGGATAAGCTATCTCATCACATTATCTATCTAATTTTAAAATAGGTGAAGAAACAAGGCCATATCCTTACAAGGCAAGACATGACCAATAGAAAAGAAAGAAAATGGCAAACCATACCATGCAAATCATCCATCAATCCATTTTTCTTTCACATCTGCTATTTACTCCATAATGCTTACATCATTTAATCATTACAAAGTAAGATTTATGTAACAAGTTTAGATGCATTAAAAGGAGGCTTATTGGATGCATTACACACCCATTTTGAATGGGCACATGCTCTCTCATCTCCTCTCATCTTTCATTTTCTTTTCTACTCTTCAAACACAAAATCAAAAGGAGAAACCAAACCCTAAAAACCATATACAAACTACCACTTCCATGCCTACATCCTCGTAGCACCAAAAACATGCTTTTGCTACCTCCACTTTGTCTATATCAAAAGCTATTTTAGGAAATCTTAAAACACCTCAAAACTAACCTTAAATCCCAATGTGGTGGAAACATAAGAAGCTTGCAAGAGGAAAATGAAAACAAGGACAAAAGGGGTACTCTTAGTGTACAACCACCTCTATACTCATCTATGATAAGGAAGTTCCTTTCTTTGTTGAGTACTTTAGTATGCTATGCCTAAGAGTTCATATATGTTCATGAGAATGTTAACATGTGTATAAGGTGATAGCATAGCTATAGACACTTAACTTTTGCTCCTCTTTTATTTTTCAAATTTGGTTATAAGGTCCTAAATTAAAAAAAGTTCAAAAAAATAGAAAATTAAAGAAAGCTCATAAAAATAAAGAAATTTAGAAAAAAATAGGAATTCTAGAAAAATATAAAAAAAAAATGGGAAAATAGGAAAAAGTACAAAAAAATAAGAAATTTAGAAAAAATACAAAAAAACAAAGAAATTTGAAAAGTCACAAAATAAAATAGGGTATTTAGAAAATAATAAATTTTTAGGTTGTTTAAATAGAATATAATTTTAATTTTAATTTCAATTTCAATAGTTTTGAATAAAAGGTTATTGGGTCTAGGCTTAGATTTGAATCTAACTCAAGCTACCCTAGTCCATATGTGCAATTAATTACATATATAAATAAGGAAAAACCAATAGCTTAACTGGATAAGCATCTGGACTTGATATTGCATATAACTTGGAGATCATGGGTTCAATCCATGGAAGGTGCAAAATTTATATTTTATTTTCTTTTCTCACTTTATTACCATGTCATCGCCACGTCACAGGCTACGTCATCGCCATGTCATTTGCCGACTCACTTCTAAGTATGGTAAACACACTCCAACACACTCTGGCACATTCATACATACACAGCTATGTATTTGACACCACATATTGTCTAGGTTTGTCCAATCCAAAATTAGAAGAAAATCATGTTGCATTTAATTTTTTACACCTTTAACACGACCACGACACCTATAAATAGGGGTTTACTCTTCATTTTCAAAACACAACAAAAACTTTGAAACACTTTAGAAAAGCAAAAATTGAAGTTTTCTCTCTCTAGCACGGTTCTTCTCTCTTTAGGATAGCATTCTTTACGGTGTTTTTACAAAAACCATCACTATCGGATTTCTTAAGCTGACCGAGCCAACTGCAAGTTGATCTAAGCCAAAGTGAGCCGACTCAAGTCGAAGTGAGCCGATCCAAGCCGAAGTGAGCCAACTCAAGCCGAAGTGAGCCGATCGAGCCGATCCAAGCTGAAGTGAGCCGATCCAAGCTGAAGTGAGCCGATCCAAGCCGAAGTGAGTCGATTAGAGCCGTTCTAGTCAATCCATGCCGATTCGGCTTTTCTTTTATTTATTTATTTATTTATTTATTCATTTGTTTGTTTGTAAATGTTATAAATGAGAAAAAGAAAAAAGAAAGAGAAGAAAAACAAAAAAAAAGAAGAAAAAATAAAGTAGTCTATTTATTTATTTTAATAGAAATTGATAGAATAAGTATAAAATAAATAAGATAATATAATAAAAATAAAAATAAATAAATAGGTTAGTAAACAAAAATTGTTTTCACACTTAGAAAAATTGAGTTTTCTAAAAATAAATCAATTAATTTTCAAATTAAAATCGTTTAGAATTTCAAAAAATAAAATCCGACTTAAGACCCCTTATAATCTTTTCTCAAATCAATTCAAAATGGGTAAAAATGTAAATCTGACAATTTTTCCAAAATTAAAATCAAACCACCCACTAAAGTTTTTTATAAATGAACTACGGAAGTCTGATCTCGAATAACGGGTACATAGGCACTCGTACGTAAGTACAGGGCGACTTAAAATATGGAAAGTTTTATTTTTTCCATTTTTAGATATTTATGTAAATTAATCAATTTAGTCGCATGTATCATAATTAGATGTTTTTTAGAAATTAAAAAAGGTATATTTGAAAAGAGAAGTTAAATTTTGAAAGTTAAAAGTGGTACCCGTTTAGGGTTTAATAAATCAGCCCTCGGATCTAGTTCTCTACTTTTTTAAAAACCATATTTATAACTTGATATTTTAATCGATAGACTGGTAGCTAAGTTGTAATCAATCCGCCCAATTGGTTATAACTTAACCCCTTTTCCCGACTTCAGTCGGGTGGCGACTCCAAATCTTTTCAAGTTGGAAAAAATGATCTTCTTTAAACCCTAGTCGAGGGTCAATATTAAATGGGTAGGGTTTAGTATTGATCGGTTTAGAGAAGACCTAATTTTATAAAAAGAACCGGGAGGGTGAAAAAACCAAGCTCGACAATAGCTAGTTTACATTAGGTGATAAGCTCATGAATCTTTTACATAGAAGTTAGATTATGAATCCACTAGGTTTAGTATTACGTAGGATGTATATCTAGCACTTAAAATGGAAGTTTATAAGTTGAGAAAATCATAAAATATGTATATGGAAGAGGGGATAACATGCTGGAAGTGGAGTATTTCTAAGGTACTTAAGTGTTATTTTCATTAAGTTATACATGCTTAAATCTAGCTTTAGGTAAAGGAAAAATCCATTACATGATGTTTTATGAGGAAATCAACTTTTTGAGACATGAACTAAGGTATAGAACTTATGATAAGTATATGATTCATAATTTTTACTTAGTACTTAAGCTAAATAATCACCGCATAGAAGAGAAGTTAAGTTGGAGTTGGAATATAAGTAATGTAAGTTCTTAATTTACCATCTAAACTTAAGGAAATGATGAAACAAGTTGGAAACCCTTAAATCAAACTGACCAGATCTGAAACCCTAAGAAAACCCACTTAAAAATATAATAAAACAAAGTGAAAAGACTAACTAAAGTAAGTATAATAAGTATATAAAGCCTAAAACTCAAAACCAAACCTAAAAACATTCAAAACAAACTTATAACTTCTAATTGAGCCTCACCAAATTTTTGATAATTACATTAAATAATGAAGAAAGGTTGTTTTGAATCCTATAATAACTCTACATAAAGCTTCTTAAGTCCAACAAAGTCACTAACTTTAGTTTAGTAAAAAAATAAGCCTATTTGACCACATAAGCCTACATAACAATTTAAGAAAATTTTGTTAGTACCAAGGTCATAAGACAAGGATGGGAATTTGACCTTAAAGAGTGTTTTAAGCCTAGAATAAAGTTTTAATCCTAATCCCAAAAGATTTCCTAAAATAACAAAAAGCCCAATAACTAAACTAAGCCCAAAAGAGCACCAAACTTTGAAGACTGCTACTGTTCTAACCATTAGATAGAATTGTACATCTTATCTTGAAAAGATAACCTCACCACATTAAAATATACTTGAAAAAGATGAAAATTAACTACAAGATCATAAAAATTAGATTTAAATCAAGAAAGTTATGTGCAATTGAAGTTTGAAGTACAAATGGGAAAAATACGAAAACCAAGTTAAAAATGTAACTTAAAAGATTTTAGCTTAACCTTCTAAATTTTATTTCAAATTCTTATAATATCATAATTGCGATGTTCAAGAGACCCGACTGTTGGAGAGGACCTACCCCTAAACTATTACAATTGAGTTATGGTCAAGTGAGTGACTCTCAATTACTTCATTCTTAGTTTTGCTTGTACTGTAGACATACTTAAAATTATATAATGAATTTGAATGCTTGTAAGATATGGGAAATGCATGCGTATGATATTATGATTGAATGCCATGACTTACTAATAAGATAATATTGAGACTTGTTTGGGATAATAGCTATGCATAGTTGTATAGAATGAAATTGTCTAATCACCATGAAAGTTGAATTCATTAAGTATTCGATTAAGAAATTCAATGAGTCATGTATTCCTCATATTTTTATCATAACTATACCAACTACTACCTCATGTAAAAGATGAGAAGGGGCTTACGAAAGGGGAGCCTCCTATTGGGATTAGGCAACAATTATACCATTATTATATATTTGAGTTTCTATCCTAACTATCAAGCTTACTAAGTACTAGTGGACACAAACAATTAGCAAAATGACGTGTCTTATGACTTCTACTTAAAGTGTGTGATGTGGACTACAGGGGTTACTATACTGCTTGACTTGGGATTTTGGCATAAATTTTGTTTCTTGAAAAAGGAAAGTATATGTTTGTATAAAAGGAAAGATTTGTATATATTACATATATGTTTAAGTTGATTTGAGCACAATAGTGCAATTGGAATAAAAACCCAGATGTTAGAACCTAGTTGATGGTTTGTGTCGGTAAATTATCTCTAATCTTGACTACAGGGGGCGTAATTCTGAGTTGCATGCAACTCCTAGGTTGTTATATGTATTGATTGGCATTTTAAGTGTTTCATGCATTCATATGTTATGCATTTAAATATATTATTTGTGTGGTATGACAGAGGGATTAGCCCACTAAGCATAAGCTTATACCCTAATAGTTTTTCCCTTGCAAGTTGAGTGGTAACTAGGACTGGGATAGGAGTCAAGTGCGGAGTGCAATTGTTGAGTAGTACGTAGTTGATTTAGAACAATCTATGAAACAAACAATCTTTCAATTGAGTTCAACATTGATAACTCTTATTTTAAATACATTTCACATGGTGATTTTATAGTATTTCCCTTACATCTTTTGTTTTTTTCTTTTAAAGAAATTGATAATTAATTGAGTAAAATTTTGATTTGAAGATTTGAATGCATTATAGGATTGAAAATGAAGAAAAGGAATCAAGTTTCACTCAATTTGGAGTTCAAATGAATGAGTTATGAAGTTTTGAAGTTATATAAACAATAGGAGAAAGTGGCAAATTTTGGTCAGAAAGTTACACAGTCTGAGACACAATTATGTCCCCAAGTTGTGTCCATCCAAGAAGCTTTTTTATGCTAAGGTCAGTAAGTTACATAATATAGGGACACAACTGTGTCTTCGGTTGTATCTGATGACAAAAAAAGAAACTTTACAATACATTATAAAAGGACTTATTAAGGTTTCGCACATAACTTTGGACATTCAAAAGAGAAGAGACTTGAAGAAAAGGAGGAGCAAAGGGCGAAAGTAACACCTAACTTCAAGATTGAAGAGTTTTTAATCAACAAAAGGGGTTTTTTTATGTTTTATTTCTTGATTTTGTTGCAATTCATTTTTAGTTTCATCATGAAAGCATAAGATTCTTATATTTAGGATTGTGGAACCTAAGGTTTCATGTAACTATTGGATTTATTGATAATTTTCAATAAAGTTTCTATCTTTCTTAATTAAATTATGTGTTTTAATTATTAATTAATATTTCTAGGGTATCAATCTATGATATTATGCATGATGATAGATAAATCACATGTGTAATAAGATCTTGACATAATTGGAGAGAATTGCATCTGTACTTAGAGATAAGATACATGATTCTTCCGAAAAGTTATTCTTTTATGTGGGAATTCATTATATATTAATGCGATTCTAAATTATATTATTAAGTGAAGAAATTCCGATAAATAATTTAGGATTAGGGTTAATATACTTGAGAAAGGTGTTAACTTTAATTGTAAATTCCTTTGGTCAAGAATAATAAAGATTGAATTGGATACATTTTAAGCGGTCACATGTTAAACACTAGGGGAAATAATTCCTAAATACATTATTTGCCTTCTTAAAGTTGTTCTTAATTTCATCACTTTCTAAATCACTTAATCAAGTCTTATAATTAGGCTAGTTTGTCAATTTTAGTATTTTTAATTCATTCAACTCATCACAATTTTCCAGTTAGATAATAGAGCTAAGGTTAATATTAGTACTCGAGGTCTCTGAGGGATCAACTTGGACTCACATCCGCTATATTAAAATTGATAGGTGCACTTGCCTTGTATCAAACATCTTTAGTAAGTTTTACAATTTCAGGAATTGTCTATCTTATTTCATTATTTTGGTAAGGAAGACCAATTCTTTGCAATTCTGATGGACTATTGATGAATTGAGTATTCTTAGCTATTTATTAAGTAGGTTAGTTGTATATAATATGATTAAAAATAAATATTAAATAATTAGTTAGAGTCTTATAACCTCTGACTTATAAGACGATTTTCATATCATAGGTGCACATATGTTATGAAAATTTTAAGGTAATCCTATTAGGCCTCCTATAGAGTCCTTATAGCAAGGCTCGAAGTAAAGGTACACTAAGATTGAAAAGTTTGTTTTACCCATGGTGATTTTGATAAGGAAGCTAAAGCCATATTTTGAAGCACATCAAATCATAGTTCTTACTAACTAACCACTATAGCAAGCCTTACAACGACTTGATATCTTGGGAAGAATGATGAAGTATGCCTTCAAATTAAGTGCCTATGGTATGCAATACAAACCTAAAATAGCACTAAAGGTGTAAGTTCTAGAGAATTTTGTGGCTGAATTTACTAGAGAAGAGGATTGTGTTGAGATGGTCAAGAAACCTATTTAGAACTTATGCGTAGATGACTCCTCCACAAAAGAAGGAATTAGAGCAAGAATTATCTTGCAAGGACCACAAAATGTGAAAATACATTATGCATTGAAGTTTCATTCCTGGCAAACAATAACAAAGTTAAGTATGAAGCCTTAATTGCCAAACTAAAATTAGCAAAAGAAGTCGGAGTAGAGAAAATTAAGGCCTTTTTAGATTTACAATTGATTATGAACCAAGTAAAGGGAGACTACTTAACGAAAGAGGAGGTAATGAGTAAGTACTTAGCTATTGTACGAACGCTCATAGAGGAATTTCAGAGCTTCACAATTGTGAAGATTCCTAGAGCTCGAAATATCACTGCCAACAAATTGTTAAAATTGACCAATACATTGTTGCTTCATTTGAATGACAAACTCTTCGTTGAATACCTATTAAGTAAGAGTCTAGAAGTGATGGGACAGTGTTATGAGGTGCAGCCTTGCCTGAAAGAGAAATCATAGATGGATCTGATTATCGAGTATCTAAGAGATGGGGATAAGAAGGAAGCTCGAAGGCTTGTATACTAGGCTACAAACTATACCCTAATTGAGGACAACTTATATAAACATGGCTTTGCTCAACACTTTCTCCGTTTCCCTACATCGAAGGACATGCAACATGTTCTTTTCTATCTATATGTAAGGGTATACAGTAACCATGTGAAGGCACATACCTTATATGTTTAGGCATTAAGGCTAAGCTATTATTAGCCGATCATGAATCAAGATACCAATAACATAGTATAGCAATGCCAACAGTGTCAAAAATATAAAGTTTTTAGCCATGCACCCTTTAGCAAATTGCACAATCTAACTAGTCCTTAGCTTTTTGCTTAATGGGGATTAGACATACTTGGACCTTTTTCCAAAGCTACCATGTAATAGCAATTTATAATAGTTATAGTAGATTTTTTCACCAAGTAAGTAGAGGCTAAGGCAGTGGCAAAAATAACAAAGCAAAAGGTCGAATCATTCATATCAAATTCCATTTTATCAAGATTTGCAGTTCCCTTCATGATAATTACCAACATTGGTCTATAGTTTGACAATGATAAGTTCTGAGGTTTCTATGGGAAGCATGGTATCCAACTGAATTATACTTTGGTGGCTCATCCCCAAACCAACGGACAAGTAGAAGCAATGAATAAGACCATCTTATATAGCTTAAAGTAGAGAGTGGGGCAAGCAAAAGGGAAATGGGCTAATGAGCTCCTTAACATTTTATGAGGATATAGGACCACCTATAAAACTTCGACGAGAGAAACTCCTTTCATATTAGCTTTTGGATTAGAGGCTATCTAACTGATCAAGTTAGAGCTACCTAATTTGTGTACATAAAAGTTTGATATTATGGCCATTCAGATCGACCTAACAACTAATACGGACACCATTAAAGAGATACAGGATATTGCAAGAGAAAAGATTCCCACCTACCAACATAGGGTAGTGAGATATTACAATTAGAAGGTCAAACACAAGTTATTTCGACTAGGGAACTTATCTTGTAGGAAGATGGAAGCAACAAGCGCACGAGATGATCAAGGGAAACTTATCATAAATTAGGAGGATCTAGTAAGGGTCCAGGAAGTTGTAGGAAATAGGGCATGCATATTAGAAAGGTTAGATGGAGAAGTTATCCCTTAAGCATGGAATGCCGATAACCTTTAACTGTACTTTGCATAGTTATGTTTTATTTAAGAATGTTGTATATTTGTGTTTAGAATTTGTCTTAAAACTATGTCGAGCAATAGCCTAGCTTTTGTTAAATTAAAGTGTTTGTTTCTTGATTTACTGTATGGATCTCTATTTACAATGAAGTAATTCCTCATCTAACTACAATTAATGGATGATATAGTTCAAGCCTATATAACAAATAAGCTATTACTTATAAGGTTTCGAGCTATAATTTTTAACGAGCTTAAAATCTTAATTTAAGTAGTAAATAGGCCTAATTGTTTCAAAAAGAGTTCTAACCTAATATGGCTAATGAACATAAATTACCTCTAACAAATATAAATTTAGTTTGGTTAACAAACTCTAACATTCGAAATAAGTTTAGATCTTATACAATTAACGAACTTAGCTTATCTATATCTACAAATAAATGGATGAGTAAATTATGTGTGAAATAAAATGTACAATGAAATTGAATAGTAAAAGTTTAGCAAGTCTCATTACAACCACTGAAAGGTTAGCATCCCAACCTAATCAATTGTAAAAGTAAGTCTAAGGAAAGTTAGTTTGATTGTAGGTTGGAGATTTTTTCTTTAATAGATTTAATAGAGATCGGATCTTGATTGGCTATACTTTCTTCAACAGTGATTGAGTTGGGATCTTTGCTAACTTTAGTTATCTTAGCTAGAACATTAGGAACCTCTTTTTAAGCATAAGGACTCTCTTTCATGATAGGTTCTTTAGCAAGTATAGGGGCTTCTACATCGGCTTATTAGTTGTCATTCTACCATTAACCTTCTACTTCCTTGTTACTGACCTCTCCATCTTCATCACTATCAGCATCATCATTATCTATGTTGGTAAACTCAAGATAAGGGAGTTCATAATGAGGGTAAACTTTTAAAACCTCTTTCCTAACCAGTTCTACCCCTTCCAATAACTTCTTAAGAAGCAGCTTCTCATATTGCTTAATTAGAGGGAGAACTAGTAATGCCTTCTCCACAAAAGGCTTAGCCTTAGAAGCTTACTCCAACTTAACTATACGTGCTTTAAGCTTGGAGTTCTTAATTTGTAAGTCCTTTATTTGGACCTTTAACTTGTTTTCTTCCTTACTCATTGAGGCAATCGTCTACCCTAAGCTCCAGCACTTTTCCTTTCTTTTTTGTAGTTGATCCTTCAACTCTACAATCTCTTTAAAGAGCTTGTCATTCTTAACCTTCAAAATTGTCACCTCATTAGTCACCAATCCGTATGCCAACTACTTAGCAATAGGCTCCCCTTGTAGCTTTTCAACCTCTATCTTGACCATAATCCTTACATTTTTTGCTACAATGGTTTGTGCTTTTGAAGAGTTGTAAGCCTCCACCTTCTTCATCACAATGATAAAGTGATGAATTAATTGACTCTTGATTGCATGTATATATAGAGAAGACCAAACATATCTTTCTCATCTCTTCCTTGGCCTCATTTATGACTATCAAAACATGATTACTAATCTACAGGACAAGTGCCAAAGATCAACAACCAAGCAGATAATATGAGTTAAAGTGAGTGACATTGATTCGAAAACTCAAATTATATAACTTAGTAGTGATGAAGCCTTTGTTACTACTATTCACCCCATCTACATCTATCTTCACAGTTTCCCTATCTTTAGGAAGAATAATTCCCTCCAACAACACTAAGGACTTTGTCTTATCTCCTGGACTAAGTAGTCAAGATGGTATGACTCCAATAAGGTACATAATAGTAGCTCTCCTCAGTTTAAGCCACAAACTCAGTAGACCTGATGCCTTAAGCCTTCTCTTAGAGGGCCTTCTTAGTACTCTCATCTAAATCTTTGCTTTTCTAGGCCAAGGGTTCTCTAGCATGTTCTTTTCATTTCCTAATTTTTAGGCTTGGCATAGACGTCAACTTTACCGATGCCTAACTATTTGCAACTTCCATTAAGACAATCATCATGACATCATTATAAGTGGCAATTTGGTTGGACTTAACCTGTCTTTTGTCACATTTTCTAGAGGATGTGACACCTCTTTCTATATGTGTTTAGGGATATTTTCTTGTTGAACAGCTTGCTTACCCTTTAGTCGAGCTATCCCTTTTTCTCCTTTTGAATAGCTTATCCCTTAACAACCTATCTCTATACTTCACCTTGATTTAAAGTAGCCTTAGAAGCACTCTAATCAAGTTTTTTGTTTTTTGGCCTCGACTTAGGCTAATAGCTTTCTTGGCTTAACATCACATGCACCCATATTTGCAAGAAAAAAGAGCATTACAACATAAAACTAAAAGTACATATAACTTATGAATTCATGCTAAGTGAAGCTCAAAGGCGAGGGATCTTCCCTTAGGTGTGATAAAGATTGACGTCCTCCTAACAACTCGACTTAACACAATGGTGAAATCAAGTCTTACCTTCCTCATCAGAAAATATTAGCTTCGCCTTTTTGTAGCACTTAATAATTTTTTTATCATCTTAGTAAAACATCTTATTATGTTGCTGATCTTGAATCCTTTCTACAGTAGTATCATCATTCAGTAATAGCTTCATGTCTTTCATCTTGATGGGTTATGTCCATTTGGTCCAAAAATCGAAATTTACATCCGACTTGACTGATAAGTACTTATCATGCCAATTGTGAATCTTGAACTCTAAACCAACCAAGAATTTGCAGCTATACCTTACTGCTACATAGAACCACCCATTTGGTTGACGTTTAATAGTAAAAAAGCTTGAAGAACAATGCAATGGCCTTAACTTTTAGCACCACATAGTTATTTCAAGAGCAACAAGATCCTATACATATTAGGGCAAAACATACTTAGCGAGACGTAGATGTAGTTGTAGAAATCCTTTTGGAAGCTGGAGAAAGGAAAATGTAAGCCAAACTTGAAATACTTCAAGTAAACATAAAATCCATGATCAATCGAAAAGCATACTCTCTCATCTTCCTTAGGCCTAAGAAGTTGCCATTCAACTAAAAGATCTTCGAAATATTTTTATATCTAGATAAAATTGCCCTAATGGTAGTACTCTGAACTCCATATAGTGAATCAATGTTATAAACTACATTATTATACATGTACTCGGTAGTTGACTTGTCCTCTCTATCATTAGGAAAAACATCTATTGGCAAAGCTTTTATATAAGTGAGCTTACCTTTCGACTGTACTCTTTAGTGTGCCTAGGAGCTCAGTTATCACTAGGACTTACTAAGGCAAAATTAAACTGAAATGGGTCTTTCGAGATATCAAAGAAAATTAAAGGGAAATAGTCCACAATCAAACAAGAGTAGCTGACATGAAGCTACTCGAAGGATGTGACTCATCAACAAACATAACACGACTTGACACCTCACTTGATATGATGCATAAGTTGATGTTAAGATCTACCCACAACTAATCTTGAGCTTCTTGGCAAGATTAGATAAGAGTATAAAGGGTATAGACTTGGAGAGGATTGTCTCATAAGAATAGAGTATTAAGTATTAAGATGTAAGTTATCTTCAACTTGTAAGAGAAAAGGACTATTTATAGTAAGTCCTTAGGACAACATTACAAATAAAGAAATTACAAGAAAGTATTTGCAAAAAGGAGATTCCTAGTACATACGAAAAGGGTAAAAAGGACAATAAACCAAAAATGGAAAAGTAGTTAAATGTCAAACAAAGTGGATAGTTAACAGTACAACATTGGTCTGTACAAATATTCTTTAAGCACAGCAGGCAAGAAGAGTCAAAATGTTGCGGCGCTACAGGGGTCGGGAAAAGAGAGATGGTGGTATGCCGAGAGAAAACTACTTGACCATTTTAAGTAAGTCTCCCATCACTTGGCATGTGATTCTCGGCAATAGTTGGTCGGAGTACTTGGCACAGGGTCCTCAGTAAGGGAATGGTTGGTATCATCACTACCGAGTGTACAGATCAACGTATGACAATGTGGGGAGCTCAGGGAGTTCAACTACCTTTCTTTGATTTATAGTTTCTCCTCATCAACAGGTTGTTAAGAGTGAATTCTTTAGGAGAGAGAATGGAGGCCTTAGAGGTATGTACGAGTAATAGGACCGCTGATCGACAATGCATCAGTTTCTAAGGGCTGTTGAAGATTTTCCCCTAAATCTTGGCCTTCATCATCATTGAGCACATATGGATTTAAGTTGGCGATGCCGAATGTGGTAAATATACTAAAACCATTGGGTAGCTCAATCTCGTAGGCATTATCATTAAGGTGCCTTAGGATCCTACAAGGTCCATCCGCTCCGGGTGATAGTTTGTTTGTCCTTTTGCTAGGGAAGCATTCTTTACTAAGATGGATCCAGATAAGGTCCTCAAGAGCATAAATGATTCATTTCCTTCCGCAGCTTCCCGTTTCCTTCTATCAAGCCATAGTTTTGGTCAATTGCTTAGCAATTCATTGGTGTAACTTGTGAAATTCCTTAGCACATTGTAGGCCGGATTAACTATCCCCTTATGTAGATGGATTGTTAACTAAGTCCAAGGGTCAATTCGGGTTAAGTCCATAAACAACCTCAAATGGTGAAGTTCCAATGGAGCTGTAAGTTGAGTGATTGTAGGCAAATTCAATGATTAGTAGGCATAATCCCAGTCATGAGAGTTCTTTCCAACAATAGCACGCAAGAGACTACCAACGGTTTTATTAACTACTTTAATTTGGCCGTCTATCTAAGTTTAGCAAGAGGTACTAAATAGGAGCTTAATGCCAAGTTTCCTCCATAGGGTTTTTCAAAAGAAGCTCGTGAATTTTGAATCATGGTTAGACATAATACTTCTCGACACTTTATGTAGTTGCACAATTTCCTGTAAAAAGAGGTTAGCAATGAGTAAAGCATCATTAGTCCTATGGTAGGAAATGAAGTGGCCCATCTTATTGAACCGATCGACTACCACTATGATTGAATCGTATCTTCTTGGCTTGTAGGGAATGCCGAGCATGAAATCTATGCTTATATTGATCCATGGCCATTCGAGAATTGGTAGGGTAATG
Organism: Lumnitzera littorea; assembly: GCA_024138015.1. Taxonomy (NCBI): domain Eukaryota; kingdom Viridiplantae; phylum Streptophyta; class Magnoliopsida; order Myrtales; family Combretaceae; genus Lumnitzera; species Lumnitzera littorea. The sequence goes on along the minus strand of JAMXBB010000004.1, from coordinate 62,908,801 downwards.
TATTCTCCATGGGGCTCTCTCCTTCCTTTAGCATAATTACATACCTTGCACTCCTCAAGTATTCAGTGCACATCCTCATCATCCCAGGCCAGTAAAAATGCTCCTTCAATATCTTAATCATTCTCTTTTCCCCAAAATGGCCAGCTAGACCCCCGATATGAGCTTCTCGAACCAGTAGCTCCCTTACAAAACCATTCGGTATGCACATCTGCTTGCCCTTCATCAAGAACCCCTCACTCAAGTAGAATCTGTCCACAGCTCCTCTATCACTACACTTAGCTACTAAAGGCCCAAAATGTAGGTCATGCTCATATCGATTAGGTAGAGTCCCAAATCTAAGTACTTTAGCTTGCAACATTGTGATGAAGGTATGATGATGAGAAAGTGCATTAGCCACTGTATTAACACTTCCCTTCTTATACCTGATAACATAGCAAAAAGTATCTAAGAACACAACCCACTTGACATGATACCGAGAAAGTTTTTGTTGCCGATGAAAATGCTTGAGAGATTCATGATTAGAATAGATGATGAATTCTCTCGGCAAAAAGTAATGCTACTAGTTCTGGAGCGTATGGACAAGGGCATAGAACTACTTATCGTAGGATGAGTAATTCAGGGCAGCACCTCGAAGTTTTTCACTAAAGTAGGCAATAAGTCGGCGCTCTTGCATAAATACAGCACTAATGCCGACATTGGACGCATCACATTCAACCTCAAAAGCCTTCTTGAAATCTGGTAAGGCAAGTACTGGAGCAGACGTCAGCTTACACCTCACATCTTCAAAACTCCTCTAAGCCTTTTCTGTCCATTTAAACTCAACGTTCTTATTGGTCAATTTAGTTAATAGTATAGCTATGGAGCTGAAGTTTTGGATAAATCTTCAATAGAACGAGACTAAGCCATGGAAGCTCTTGACTTCAACTGCAGTTGTCAACATAGGCCACTCATTAATAGCCTTGACCTTTTCCTCATCAATGCAAATTCTACTCCCTGAAACGAGATATCCGAGGAATACAACCTCGCTCTGACATAATGCACATTTCTTCAAGTTGCCAAATAATTTCTCGGTACGAAGTATGTTAAACACTAAACTCAAATGTTCAATATGAATAAGAAGGTTGGCATTATAGACCAGAATATCATCAAAATAAACCACAATGCATTTGCCTATCAATGCTCGAAGTACATGATTCATGAGTTGCATGAATGTACTCGAGGTGTTAGTTAAACCAAATGGCATAACCATCCACTCAAATAGACCATCCTGAGTCTTAAAGGTTGTTTTCCATTCATCTCCTAGTCTCATTCGTATTTGATGATAGCCACTCTTTAGATCTATTTTTGAAAAGATGTGTGCACCATGCAACTCATCGAGCATGTCATCTAACCGCAAGATCAAGTATTGGTACTTAACAATAATCTTGTTGATGGCACAGCTGTTGTCCTCCATGATCCATCTTTCTTTGGTACTAGCAAGGCTGGGATGGCACATGGGCTCATGTTTTTACGGACATATCCGCGATCCACCAACTCATCAACTTGCTTTTTTCAACTTGGCTACCTATTCAGGATTAAGTCTATAGGCGGGTCGATTTAATAAGGTTGCTCCAGGTTGAAGATCGATACAATGCTCAATTCCTTTCAAGAGAGGTAACCCTTTCAGCATCTTGAATGGAAATAGGTCAGCAAATTCCTAAAGTAGTTGCAATACTTCGGCAGATAAGTTCTTGGCCTCTCTAACCTCTAGGAGTCTCCTGACCAAGAAGAGTACATAATCCTCAGGTTTGACCTTTCGTGCAAACTAAGCTTAGGAAATCACTAAGGACTTCTATTGCAGAGATCTCACAACCTTTTCCTAAGCTTCTTGCACTTCCCTAAGACTGATCGATGTCAATATAACTTTCTTCTCATCCTTTTGAAACATATAGGTATTTCTATACCCATCGTATAATACCCTTAAGTCAAATAGCCATAGTCGGTCGAATAATATGTGGGATGCACACATGGCCAGGACATCACATAGCACCCTGTCCCTGTATCTATCACCAATAGTAATTGGCACCTTGACTTGCTCGGAAACATGTAATCCTCCTCTCTTGTTCAACCAATGAATCTTATACGACTTGAGGTATGGAAGAGTTGGCAATTTCATGACCTTAACTACCGTTTGCGTGATGACGTTGATACAGCTCCCTCCGTCAATGATCACAGTCCATAGCTTGCCATTCACTCGGCAATTTGTATGAAAGAGGTTCTCTCTCTACTTGTTCTAATTAGCCACAAAAGTATTGAGAGATCATCGAACAACAAAGCAATACTCGGCACTGCCCTCACAAGGTATCTTAGCTCCCGAATCTTCCTCAAATTCTTCTAACATCTGATCGGTTGCCACTTCTTCCTCTCCTTCACTCACACTTTTTACTTCAAACTAGGGCTTATCTCTCTTGATGGTCATGACTCGGTAGTTCAGACATTGATTAGCCATGTATCTATAGCCAAGACACTTAAAACATTTGATTTCTCGAGTTTTCCATCCTAAGCTTTAAACCTGGTTTCTTTGAATCTCAGGTTCCTCAGTCTTGCTCTTACCTCACCTTCATTTGGTCGGCTCGACATATGACCTCGGCGTTCAAACTTTGATCTATTTGATGCCCTATCACTCCCTACCTTACCTAGCAGGCCATTCCTACTCGGCATCACTGTTTTGTCATTCGACATTAGGCTAGCTTGGTTCCACTATTGCCTTTCAACTCTCTAGGCTGCACGAATGGTTTTATCTAGAGTTGTAAGGCTCTACAATTTCACGATGTGACCAATCTTAGCTTGGAGTCTCGAGATGAACCATGTTATAGTTCGGGTCTTAAGCTCATTGACATCACATCATATCATGAGCAACTGAAACTTTCGGACATAGTCGTCTACGAATCTATTACCTTGCCTTAAGTCTTAAAGTCATCGGAAAGTGTCTTACTCATAGTGTTCGAGAATAAACCTACTTCTCAAAACTCTCTTCATCTCATTCCATGTTTGGACTTTGCATCAGGCCCTCAGACGAACATTCTATAGCTTCTTCCACCACTTTGCTGCATACCTAAAAAATTTTAACACGGCTACCCAAATGTGGACAGCATCTTTGTAATCGTAGAAGTCGAATATCTTTTCAATCTTCTCTTCCTAATTGAGATAGTCATCAGTACTATTAGACCCGTTGAAGCTTGGAATCTATACTTTAAGATGCTCAACACCTCTTAGTGCTTTGAACTCATGCTTATCCATCCCATCATACTAGTCTTCTTCCTCTTCGTACTCTTCCACTTCATCCAACTCTAACCTCTTCTTGCAACTCTATCTGCATGTTACGGTGGTGCTTGGGTCACAAGAAAGGCTTCCGAAGCTCACTCATTCTTCTGCCTCCTCGACCTATCTTTCGTTTGTTGGCCCTACTCAGTAACTCTTTCACGTAGTCCAGCCTCTAATACCCTATTTATTAAGAAAGCCAAGTTGGCTACAATAGCAATAAGATCTTGTATCTACTCATCAGTAGTACGTAGTGTTTGTTGGCTAACTCGACCATAACCATGCGCATTGCTCTCGACATCGTAAATCTCTCCCTATATACTAGAGTTTAACATTCTTAATACAAGCTTTAGCAAGGATACTTTACGCAAATGCTTTCTACATACAAATCTCTTAAACAGCAGACACAATAGACTAACACTACAGAGCTCTCGGTCTCAACCTCAATCTCTGATACCAGGAATATATGGTGTGCCTAGAGCTCAGTTATCATTAGGACATACCACGGCAAAATTATATTAAAATGGGTCCTTCGAGATATCTAAGAAAATTAGAGGGAAAGGGTCCACAATCGAATAAGAGTAATTAATATGAAGTTGCTCAAAGGATGTGACTCACCAACGAACACAATACAACTTGATACCTCACTTGATATGATGTATAAGTTGATGTCAAGGTCCACTCACCACTCATCCTGAGTTACTCAGTAAGATTAGATAAGAATGTAAGGGGTATGGACTTGGAGAGGATTGTCTCATAAGAACGGAGTATTTAGTATTAAGATGTAGGTTATTTTCGGCTTGCAAGAGAAAAAGATTGTTTATAGTAAGTCCTTCGGACAACATTACAAATAAAGAAATTACAAGTATTTATAAAGAGGGGATTTTTAGTACATACGAAAAGGGTAAAAAGGACAACAAACCAAAAATGGAAAAGTAGTTAAATGTCAGACAAAGTAGACTGTTGGCAATATAGCATTGGTCTATATGAATATTCTCTGAGCATAGCAGGCAGGAAGGGTCAAAATGCTGCAGTACTGGTCAAAATGCTGCGGTACTAAAGGGGCCGGGACAAGAGAGATGGTGGTATACTGAAAGAAAACTACTCGGCTGTTTTAAGTGAGTCTCTTGTTAGTCGGCCGTTTTAAGTGAGTCGCTCATTACTCGGCAAGTGATTCTCGACAGCAGTTGATCAAAGTACTCGATATAGGGTCCTTAGCAAGAGAATGGTTGACATGATCACTATCGAGTGTACAGATCAATGTATGATAATGTTGGGAGCTTAGGGAGTTCAACTACCTTTCTTTGATATACAGTTTCTCGTCATGAGTAGGTTACCGAGAGAAAATTCTTCAGGAGAGGGATTGGAGGTCTTAAAGGCACGCGCAAGTAATAGAACCGTTGACCGACAGTACATCACTCTCTTTTGAGCTACTAAAGGTTAAAGCTAACCTAATCATCTTACGAAGGGGAAAAGGAGTAGCCTTAGAATCATTTGTAGTAGGAGTAGTAGAACAGATTTTACCTTTGGCCATACTTAGTGAAATTTTAAGAATTCAAAAGAGAGCAAAGTTGAAGAAAGAACATTGAAGTTGTATGTAGAACAGTTTTGAGAGAGAAGGCTATGGATGTCAGGACCCTAAAGGGGGCCTAGTAGGATTACCTAAAATTTCCATAACATGTGTGCACCCATGATATGAAAACCGTCTTACAAGTCAGAGATTGCAAGACTCTAAATAATAAATCACTAAGATTAATGATTTTCAAGTAAATAATTTATTATAACATGACATAATATATAATTACAAATAACTATAGATGTTCGATATCCCACAGTTCCTCAGAACCGCAGAGAATCGGTATCCCCTACCAAATAATAAGACAGGATTACCAACATTACCAACATTATAAAACTGCAGTAAGAATTAAATTATATTAAATTCTAACATGTGAATATTTTCTACAAAGAGTGTTTATGTATCACCTATAAAAATCTCAACTAATTCTAACACTAATATACAAATCTTCATCTCGCCCTTAGCACTCGAGACTTATCCCAATCCCATCGTATGTAAACCTGCAAAAGAAAGACTATTGGGGAATAAGCTACAAGAGCTTAGTGAGCTATCCCTCATACCATATTGGTAAACAAGTTATCAAACAAATTAGTACAACCATATGAATGCATGCACACGCAGAATGCCAAACAATATATGCAGTTGACCGGTACTGCATATAATATTAGATTTTAACGCCCTCCGAGATAAGTGTTGGAGATTCATTGGCACCAATCACGACCGAGCTCTAGCACCTGGGTTTTTACCCATAACTTGGAATCCCATATTTCACAAAAATACATTTCCATTTCTAAAAATCAAATAGTTCACAAAGTCCCAAGCCTAGCGGTGAGGTGACCCCCGCAGTCCACACTCATACCCTACAGCGGTGGTCTCTAGATGCGACCCCCAACCACCCACGGTTAGTGTCTCCAGCGCCAATAGAACCCGTGGGCTAAGGGTAGGGTCTTGTTGTACCCATGCTCCTGTACGGTACTAATCAAATCATATGGGAATCCATCCCTCCAAGGCCCTTCATTACCAACCGCGTGAAGTGACGACCAGAATAAGTAATGTGATGCATGGATAATGCATGACCCTTTGGATTAAAGATAAGCCAAATATAATTAGGTCAGATTATGAGGCGACCAATCAATATCAACAAACCATCCAAATCCTATAAAATCAATCATACCATCAAATCATCAATTATTGTATTTAGCAATATTTCTCACAACAATCAAGCAATATCAAGCACACACATATCCCGAAAACCCCATGCATCAAATTATTGATATTCAATTTAAGTGCACTAACTACAAGCATAAACAAGTATAGAGTCATCGGGAGTACTCACTTGACTATGACGACTCGCTCTAGTCGTAATAACCGATCGGGAGATCCTCGCCCTCGTCGGGATCACCTGATCATTACGAGATAATAGAGATAATAAGTAGTTGACTCAACTAAGGGTTCTAGATATCTGTCTACCTAATTCTACTTATATTACTATCAGCCTTTATTCGATTAAACCTAATTGCTAATCGTACGTAACTTTTTCATTTTATTTTCAATATTTACGAATTTATAGTCGTTTTTCATCGTTTTCGGATGTACATTCACACGGTAATGTCTGTTTTGGACGTTAAGACCCGTGTCTTATGATATGAGCTAAATTTAGAGAAATTTTAACTATGAAAACTTAATTGCTCTTATTACTTATATTTATATCTTTTATTTATACTTAATGAGTTAGTTAACCCTTAAATCCTTATACTTAGAGGATTTTACTTTACTATTACTAATTCATGTACTTAATTAAGTATGATCTAATTTAGAAAGTGTATTAGGGTTTACTAATTTAGGATCCTAATTATGATACACTCTTCTTCTTTTCTTAGTTTATAATCTATGCTTATGTCATGCTTACATCATTATTTGCTTATGTCATTGCTTATGTCATCTTTTACTTACCTCATCACTCACCTCATCATTTAATTACCTAAGCTTCACCTCATGCTTATGTCATGTCTTAATGTCTTATGTATACTTTAATTAAACTACTATATACATATACCTTTACTATATTTATATGCATACTAGTATACTTATACATGTACTTATATATGTACTTATACTTATATCGTATTTATACATGTATACTTACTCATATACCTATACGGTTGGATATGTATTTTTATACAAAAATTCGTATGCCTAATCTTTTCCTTAAGAAAAGCTTCCTAATTCCATTCTTTTGTGTTCTTAAGTGTGTAATTAGTGTAGTATAAGTATGTATGGTTAGGTTTTGTTTTAATTTAGGTTATGTACATGGAAAATACTCATGTACCATGCTCCTCATGCTTCCCTTCTTTTCGGTTTACCTCATGTACACATTCTTTGAGCACATATTCATGTTTTCCTTTCTTCTTCTTCATAATTCTTAGATTTCTACACTTAAAGATGGGAACTTTGCTCCCTCTTCTTCAAGACAAAACTAAACACATAATTACTTATCTAATCTATCTAATTAACTAACTAATGAAGAAAATAAAACAAGATAAAGTAACTTAGATACATACCTTTAATTGTGTTGGAGTCATGGAGACAAAAATGAAATTGTGAAAGTAAAAGAGGAAGAAGATGCTTACGACAAGAGGGAGTTGTTTTTGTTTTGTTTCTTTTGTCTTGTGTTGATTATGGAAGAAGGCAAATGGTGGGGCCACAATGAAGAATAAGTGGACGGCAATTGAGAAGAAAAGGAGAAGGGAAAAAATCAAAATGAAAGAAAAGAAAAGCCATCATTAAGGAAGAGATATTTTCTTTATCTCTTAAGTCTTGTTGACTTTTCAAAGTGTTGACTTGGTCAACTACTCTTAAGTATATGTAAATTTGTATACATAATGTAGAGATTAAGGGAAATTAAGGGAAAAATGAAGGAAATGAGAGGAAATGAGGCATTTGATGAATTGATTAGTAAGAATAGATGATGAGATCTTACTTTAAGTATTTATAACTTATAAACATCATTTGGTAAACTACTTAGTGTAATTAAGATGAAAAATGTCATTTAGGGTATTAAGGTTTACTACATTTAACCTAATCTTCAACCATACCTCTAACTCTAAGTAAGACTATCTTAATCATACACTTAAGAAATAAATGTAATCTATGATTCATTATCTTAGTTTCTAAGGGATCACTTAAGTATTCTAAAGTTTTATGCATGATTGAGGGTTATCTTTAGTCGTTTACCGATGAAATGGCAAAATATGGAGGATATATTATCACTTAGGGTTTTAGGGTAAATTATGGTGAATTAGTGCTTTTATATCCTTAAAGTTATAGTTTTAGGGTTCTTATTACTTTAGGGCACAATCTTTAATGTTTTTATACATCTAGGATTTCATATATTCTTAGGCGATTAAATCTTCGATTGTCATCTTAGGGTTTTGATGAGGTTCGAGGTTTTAGGGTTTTCGTATGCGGTTAGGGGTTCAATTAATGATTTAAGGTTTTTCGAATCCACTTTAAGTTTTGGATTGAGATTTTAATTGGTTTTAAATTTTACTAGCTCTTTTGAGTTTAGGAAATCATCTACAGTTTGGACGTTTGTTTTTATACTTAGAAGGCTAAATTTGCGGGGTTTACAATGGAATACTAGGATAAAATGAAGCAAAAAATGTGCAATGGAGCCTCTAAAAAACTTTACAAGTATTGCCCAAAAACCACCTTCTTCTCAGAGAATGAAAGCAAAGACAATTGGGATTTAAGCATGAATTGATTGCCATAGGTTGATGGAAGACATGTGTACATTGTTAGAAATCTAATGGATATAGTACTATTGGTATTTATGGAAATGTGTAGTATAATAATGGCAAAGTTGACAATGATCCCATGCTTATACATAGAAAACAAGTAAGTGGGAAAAATCGAAAAGTTATGAACTTTGAGTAGAGAACTCATGTGATGCATCATAATGAATATTGAATGAACCAAGGAGGCACCGATTAAGAGTCTAATAACCTCGCTTTGTAGCCATGCAATGATCTAAAAGCATCGCATAGGTTACCTACTTGCTAATCAGAATGAATTGGAAAACACCTCCTTGTCCATTCCCTTACTCAAATTCTTAACTACAAGAGTTGAGAGGCAAATGATGACAGTAGAATTTCACCTCAGATTGTAGTTCGGCATATTGCCTGCCAAGCTATCCTACTTTGTCAAGGTCGACAATGCGACCTAATCTGATGACCAAAGAGACTTTGGGCTCGGCTAATCTGATGAACCAGAAAGCTTAACTTACCCCATTTAAATACTTTGAATTTGAATAGCGACGTAAACATCTTAGTATATACCTAGCTTAACTACATAACTACCTACTCTCCTTGACTTTTGACAAGTGATAAAATTTAGAAGCCACTACGTAGCTCAAAACAAATGAACCATTTGTCACTATCGTTATTGGACAAGTGCCTATAAATAAGGAGATACTAATACTATCGGAACTCTCTACATACTGTTGAGAAATTACTTATACTCTTACTCTTTCATACCTTGACTTAGGCATTAAAGTGGCTATACTAAACTAGTCTCGATACTACCCTTAGCCTAATTATTTTCTCTATTTGAGGTATCTACTTACACACTATTTCTGACCAACAACACGGCTGTTTTGACAACTTCTTTTACTATTAAAAGTATTCACAAATGAATCATCAAATTGATAACTTTCTTAAGAGTATCTTAAAGTGAACATCGCCATTTTTTCCCTAAAGATTACATACATTTTTTTCCCGATTATTACATACAATTTTTTTGAAAGAATAATTCAATTTGATTCATCCTACTGAAAAATAAATGCGGACACTACTAAATCTTGGCAATAGCCATTCACTTGAATGTAGCTTTTATCAGTGTGTCCCACATTGCAATCAAATTACACTTCTCAAAATTTTGGTGTTGGCCTTTGGCGATGGTTAATGTGGTTAATTTCACATCCCACATAGATGGCATAAAAGAATATATGATTATAAATTAGATATCATATTAAAGAAATTTAAAATTCCTTCGATTATTAGTTTGATATTTTAATTTATATACAAATTGGATATATAAAGTTAAGAGTTAGAAAAAGTAGTTTCTTTATGCTGATTGTATTAATTGTCCTAGTATGCCTATTTCATGTTTGTAAATTCTCTAATTCCTTAATGAAAAGCTATTATGTCAGTTTTAATATAACGATATTGTACATATGTAAAAATTAGTTAAATACTAATGATCCATGAACAAGACAAATGGATTTTTGTGTGTGTTTTAAATTAGATAAATGATTTTAAGATATAATGCATGATATACGTGCTTATGATAAATTAAACTTTTTCTTTAAATAATAATATGTTATTCTAATATTGAGTATTAACAATTTGTAGTTGGAAATAATATATATATATATATATATATTTATTACTCACTTTAATGATAACTTTTTTCTAGTAACAATTTAATATAGAATTAAAGACCTACTAAACCATATGAATGATTATAAGTCAATTATACTTTATGATTTTACCTTGTATAGCATAAGGTAAAACTATAGTTTTTAATATAATATAATCTAATTAACTGATAAAGGGTAAATTTAAGTGGAAAACATATGGGTGTCAGTGAAGTAAAATAAACTAGAAAGTAGATGTACAGTAGCTCTTACAAACCATGCATGCAGGGGTTTGCGTCTATTATATTAATATAATATAAAGATGGGAATATAATTCAGTAAAAGTTAAATAGCATTTTTATTTGATTGAAAGAACACCAAATCTAAAATCCTTGCGCATTATTCGGAACTTATCACAGTCAAATCCCAAAGCTACTTTCTTTAGTTGACTAGATACCCGACGGTGCAACTCATACGTACAAAGAATTAACCGATTATGCGAATAATTTGTCGTCTCAGCCACCGTCCTACACTTGGAAGACATGACAACACAATACTACGGATGTGTGTGCTACGATAATATTGTGGCTGGGGTGATTTAACAAGCGCTATTGACTGGAATGTCCTTTATATCTTATAGATATTCTCCCGGAATAAAATCATCATGATAAATTCGATTGTATTTATTTTTAAATATAATTTACATTTATCTTTCACTATATATAATATACTTTCGTCCATATATAAAAAATTAAACAATATGTGGTCTCTTTTTCCAATATATTAAATAATCTATGACAGTTAAGTTAAAATATATACAATCAAATCTGTCTTTTTTTTATTATATATATATATAGGAATACACCGTCACCTATACACAATAATAAAATATAATTTGAATGTGAAGAAAAAGCTTATTTCTGACGCTACACCGGCTCTCGTTAATTGCAACATTTCAAATTAGAACAGTCAAAGATAGAAATAGAGAAAGAAATACGATTCTTTTTTCTTTTTTCTTAAAATAATTTTCCGCTTTGGGACTGTTCCAAGATAGGGAGAGTAAAAATCCAAAATTTTGGACCAATCAAACTCTTTTTTAATCTCCATATGCCAAGCCAAAAGGGAAAAGCCAAGGAATAAAAAAATAAAAAGGGGCACAGACTTCCAAACTAGATAAGATATATGTCTTTCCCCGAGAATTGAAAAAGAAGCATCCATTGCGGTCCCGATACATTTTATCACCAAGCACCCATCACCCATGAATACAAAAATCATAATTTGTGTGATGAGGTCCTAATTAGTGCATGGCCAGCTGTCAAGAATTTTCTGGGGCAACTTATCTCTCGTCACTCACTATCAACGGGCCACTAATTAACGCATCCATTAAATAATGAATAAATGGGGAGTGGAAACGTGCTTAAAATTTATTTCTTTATAGAATTTAAGCACATTAAACGGGCTGTGTTGGCAAAAGAAAGGAAAAAAAAAAATAAAAAAGGAAGAAAGAAAGAAAGAAAAGGGGGCTGCGTATAATTACTATACAAAGTCTAGCGGTATCTCTAAAGCACATTTTAAAGATTTCAATTTTCGTGCTGCTCATCATTGGTTAATTGTCGACTTTATGAAAAGCGAATATATGTGGAAAAATAAAATATTCTTTCATTTGTTATTTTAACGAACTTATTAACCTTTTTCCATACAAACTATCCTTTCAGTGTCCTTCAATCGAAAATCCGGTCAATTTCTTCTTATGTGATGGCTCTTGTGAATGAATAACAAACTAAGACTATTGAGATGCATGATTAGTTTGCTTTTCTTATAGATTTTGTCCTATCTGCATGTAATTTACTGGGGGTATTTTTTAATCCATCCCAAGATCTGACATAGACGAAAATTTTGGTGAACAAATATAATTGAGAATTTTCTACCCATTAGACAATAAGAATATTACATGATATGAGTTTCAAAAAACATGATAACAGGACACAAGTTATAGAAAGTTGATATGGCTACCCCTTAATATGACATGAGTGTAATAATAATCACAATTGCAAGGGGCAAGTTAAATTAGCCTTTTCCCTGTGATACATGACCTACCATGGTAGTGAGACTCCTCAAATACATTCAAGAAATACGGACTTTTACTGGATTGACGTGCAGATTCATCAAACCAAGTCAAGCATAGTTTGATTCAACGAACCATCTCATTCCAAGAGCACTTTATTTATTTGGTCTATTCAGGTGACCATCGTATCATTTCATCCAATTGATCTGACCCTTATATAAATGTTTTAATACTTCCGTAAGCATATTAGATAAACAATAAATTATTATCGAAGATGGGAGACAGTAATATGCACTATTTAGTGGTTAGAGAGACAGGGTTGGCAATAGATTAATGATGGTAGTTGTTTTGCTCTCTCGAGATTTTCAATCCATTCATGAAAATAACATATACTGCTCAAGTCTTATCAATTAATGATGGTACTCACGTTATTCATGGAGAAATTATTTCCTTGGACTCAAATATTGGATGTGTGTATTTTCTAAAATTGTCTTTCAGATTTTTAACAAGATTTGCCATATGACATGTCTCAAGTTTGAAGATCTTGATGACAGTTTGTCACATAAATGGCCTATACTACTACTAGACATGATTATCCACGTTAGCCATCAATGAGCTAGTTGATTACAGAATATTCACCAAAGTGTACCATACCACTATGGTGACTCAATGAATAGATTCATCTCAGATTCCTAACTCATTAATGTCACCATATTAACGACTAACTCATCTTTACATAGTGGCCATAACAAATAAACTATCAACCACTTCATCCCCAATGTTAAAACTCATTGGACGACAAGCATCCAATCCATGGCCCCATTATCGGAGTTTCAACTTGATGTATGCACAAACACAAAAATGTTATTATTGAGGCTAAATAGACGGTAGATTAATTATCTAGTCCTACACGCACGATTAGCAGTAAAAATATTCTACATAGTTGGAATTTGTTCACAGTCTCACAAATAATGGGACATTGATAAAAATTTTATTACCATTTGTTGGATGATAAAGTAAAACCTTAATTTTACTAAATGATCATGTCCAAACCACTAAAATCCCTAAACAATCCTAAATGGTGGACCATATTAAAATGTGATCATTCAAAAATCTCCTAGAGAGTAAAGTCATGAGAATTTAAACAACCATTTTTACGTGATCCCAATAAGTTAAATCTGATTGACCACAATGGTAAGGTGGCCAACCACTTTATAATATGATCAATCACTTTAAACTTTTTATTTTGTAATTGACCCAATTATTTTAGGACTCAAGTTTAGATATGCTAGGTTGAGTTACCATCCTTGACATCCATCTTAAAACACTTGAACTACCCTACAATCACCAAAATAACAATCTATAATTAAAATTAGTAACTTTAACCCTCAATTTTCCTCAAACAACTACTTTATTCTATTCAATCCCTCTAATGCCATCGCCTCCATAGTCTCCACAAATTTATAAGATAAAACTACAATTGGATATAATAACTAAAAACAAGGAGGAGTTATGATTTAAATCCTTATTACATAACTCCATTTTTTTTTTTCTAATTTAAGATTAAGGAATAAAAGATAGTTTGAATCTAATCTTGTAAGAAAACATCAAATGGGGCTTAAGGTTTAGTCCACTTATTTTAACACGTAATGGAGAAGAAAACAAAGAAACCCTAAACTCTAAAATCCATACTGCAACTACCCAATCGTGCAGCTTTCATATCTTAGAATGGAATCTTATGAAAAAATTGAATGTCAATCGAGATAAAAGAAAATTCATTATTTCCTTACCTTGAATTTTTGGAAAACCCAAATGGAAAGGAAGAGAAAAGAAGAAGAGAAGGGGTGGAGAAAGAGAATGAGAGAACTACACATATTAAATTTACTAATTAATATTAAGGAAAATGGATTCCACTTTTAAAACCATTCCATCATTATTCCTTAGCATTTTTCTCGGTAATTAGCTGCACCAAATGGTCCTAAATTGTTACATTTTCCTTCCACCATTTTTTAAAGCAAAACAAAATTTAGAATTCTCATCACAACCAAGGTTTGAAAAGATTTCAAATGCATTTTCTATGAAATAAACAAACTAGACTAGAAAAAATAAAACATGAATATTTTGATAAGAATATAATGGATTAGCTTATTATGATAAAAAAATAAATAAATAAAGAGTACATTTTTATGGGCTTAGCATAGTCATATTTGGAAAAGTTTTTATTAAATCTTTATTTCAAAGGTTTCTATTATATAGAACCTACTCAATAAAATTAAGATTAAAACAAATGTTACAAGGATTAAGACAATCAAAGAATCTCCCCACTTTAATATTATTGAATAGGAAAGTAAATACAATACGACAATCATTAGGTCGTACATAGAGAAAAAAGATTCATTAAGTATTACACGTTACATATCATATCATGTATACGTAGCATATAAATACTAATAAAATATTGATATGTATAATAATTATATTAGTGGTTTCAAAATTAATTACCATTCATGATTTACACACATTATATATACAATATTTTATCGGTATTTATATACTACATATACATTATATGTAGCGTGTATTGCCTATTAAGTTATTTACTGTAGATAAAAGTATGGAGATCCAAACAAGAGAGATAAATCACTAAGCCCTAGTGGTGTGCAAAAAAAGATCAAATCGAATAAATCCGTAAACAAAACCAAGAATATGGTTGTTCTTTTTACAATTGGTCTAGAAAATTTTCAAACCGTTAATTTAAAGTTGGTTTGAAATGATAAACTAAATTAATCTATAAAATCAAATTAAATTGTTTTATAAAAAACATAATGAAGTTATTTTACTTGCAAAATAAGAATTTCTTTTATTGTAATACAGCAGTTATAAGAATTTTTAGTTTACATTTGTTAAAATGTATATGTATTGAACTTAATTTCCATTATTTATAAATTATATATGTAGTTTGGCTCGAAGTTTATACAATAAGTTATTTTAAGATATTATAAATATTCGAAATTTTTCGGTTGCATTAATACTCACCCTATCAACCTCTAATATGATATTAATACTTATTTTTAAATGAATTTAGTATTTTTCATATGTGATTATATCTTATTTAAATATACTTTTCTATGCTATAAAATACTAGTAAACCAAACTATGCCAAATAAAAATTTTTATGATTTGAGAAAAATCCTAATCCAAGCTGTACAATTTGGTTTAAAGTTCCAAGAAATATGAAGCATATTTTTATAATATAGTTTGGTTTGGAGCAAATATTGAACCAAATCTAACCATATCCATCCACCTTTGTTAAGCCAAGGTTGCAACACCATTGAATTTTTTTTTCTTTTTTTAAAATTAAAATATGTATATCTACATGTTAGGATTTTTTTAAATATTTTTTATGAAACTAAGTTTTTTTTTTATTTTAATTATAAAATAACTTTATGGTGTTTTAAACATATGAAAAAAAATATATATTATCAATTTTCTCTCTACTTTATTTTCCTCATTATCCAAACCAGAGAGTTTATAATTTTCTTCTTCATCTTCCTTTTTCTCTAAATCTTTTCCCCATTATAATAATTTCCTCCTAATTTATTTCCTCTTTCCAAACATAATGGAAGCCACAAATCGTACAGTTAAATGCTTTAATTATTTAAATTCGGTTGTATATATCATCGTCGTATAATAAAAGAAGAAAATATTAATTTCTCGGTTGGCACAGCATTTCTAATTATAGTGTTTTATCGGATATAAACAAATATAAATACTACGTCGGATTAGACACAGTAATTTATGAAAAATATTTTCTTATAAAACTTTACGTAAAGACTCTGATGCAAGAAGTCATTAAGCTGTTTTATTGCCTTTTCTCTTTTGCTGATTATCTGGCTGTCGTCTCATTTCTGTCTTCTCATATCGACTTAATTAAAATCGCTGCAAAAATAGTAAGTGATTTATTCTGTCTCTCAGAGGTATCCGATCCTCAATCATATATGGAACGGAAAGTTTTGGATGCATGCATATAGAATAAGGCGCAAGTATAACTATCTTTGGTTGCTCAACTTGTCCCTTATAAGATGTAATCCTTGGATGCACGCTCGCCATTTCTACTTTCCCAGACGATTGCATATTCCTAATCAATCTTGATAGTTTACACAATGTTCATGGAACATATTGGTGGCAAAATTGATGTTATATCTTTTCTGATTTTCTTATGTGCTTGCTGGAATAGTATTGAAAAATGAAAATGGATATAACACACTGATGCTTTAAGTGCAGGTTCTTTTCCTTTTCTTTCCAAAAAAAGAAGAAAGGAAAATATTTAGTAGTTCATATTGAAATACAAGTACGTACCTTATGTATATGATAAAGTAAAAAAAAAAAAGAAAAAGGGAAATTCAAAAGTTTAATTTGGAAGCCGACACATCAATATATTACGCAAGTATAAATAATGTAAGCCCGTAAAGTTCCCGTGAAGTTACTGAATGGATCATAAACTCAAGCTAGGAAAAATCCCATTTAGAGATTATGAACAAAATAAAGAAAGAAAAAAAAAAAGTTATCAAAAGAACTAAAATTTAAAAACAGGAGTACGACGCAACGCTTATTTATTGGAGGAGGAACAGTTGCAGATCTTCATATTCAAAACAAGATGATTTCTTATTAGCGTAGTTGCATAGCAAAGATACTGATGAAAATGGATAACTTAGGGACGACCAGAGAATGGAAGAGAGACCGCACTAAGCTTATACGGACCCCTTCCCTGGCCCTATTTCATAAGGCAGAAGCCGAAGATAAAAAATAATCTATGGCCTATGTGAAAAAGGAGGTGTTGTCTTATGAGGTATATCAATATAAGAAATGTGAGAGAGAGATGAAAAAAAAAAAAAAAAAAATGAAAGAGAGAGAAAGAAAAAGCGGAGAGAAGAGGAAAGACGAGAAAAGAATATGGTTGTTGCGTAAGTAGTAACCTTATTATATATATATTCTACAATATTTAAACCAATCAGGTAAGCTCTATGTATATATTATTGAAGGTTGTATGGTATAATTTATGAAATCAACTCCCTCATAGTAGTGTACCGGTATGATACCCCAATACTATATACTTACTTTGAAATATACACTTTCAAGCATACAAGTATAGGTTTTAAGATACCTTATATACCCATAAAATAGAAATTTTTAACTAATAACAAGAATAAAACAATATCATATTTTTTCCTTTTAAATTGTACGAAAAGGAAAAAAAAAAAAAGAAATAAACAAATTGGTTTTAGTCCATGCTCATCATCTATAAGAAACCTTAAGTAATTTCTCATTTCCCTTCTTTTACCCCTCTCATGTTTCATATCTACGTTTCTATTCTTTGCCCTTAACGTTTCATTTCTTTCCACTTAATATCCTTGTCTTTACTATCGTATGCTTTTTCTTTTTTCTTTTTTTTTAATCACATGTCATATTTGTAAAATTAATATATTGAATTTGGTGTTATACATTTTACATAATTGGATAGAACTTTTTAATAGATTATAAGGTCTACAGTGGTGGGAGGTGTTCATCTTTCATAAATGTATTATTTTATCAATTTTTTCAGTGTAACATTTGTTCAAGATGTTATCTAAGGTAGATTTTGTAATATCATTTCTCTAAACTCATGGTGAGTGTACTTTCATGCAATTTGGATAAACATGATGATATATAAACATTCACGAGCTTAAATTATTAAAAATTTATCTTAAAATTTTAACATTTTAAAAATATACAAAAAAAAAATTTATAGATTTCACATTTTATGTTGCACCGTATGTGTTTTGTAAGGTATAGATGTGAGGGTTTTCAACTAACTACCTTAGGCTTGAAAGGATAGTGTATTATTATCAGATGAGAAACTTAGAAGGTATATAATAAGAATCAACCTTTAAGACCCTTTACATGATCCTAAGAAAGAGGTCTAGCCAACTTAACCTATCGGATCCTCAAATTTCAACCAAGTGTTGAGGAAGCCGACTTAATTCATAAAGCTGACTTGTTTGTACACCTGAGCTCTAGAAGTGGATGGAATATTGTCTTATCAAAGCAAAGTGAATCCAATTGACTTGGAACCATAACCCATCCCTCCCAACCTACTCTATGGAACATTCTCCACTATAAACCTAGACTTGTTGAGGTCATGATATTGAGCTATCCATGAGCCCTGTTACACCACCCCTTCAGAAGACATGTATCCTACTCTCAACTGACATATAACTTGATATTGGATATTCTCTTTCTAAAAGGATTACAAATTTGCCTTTTTTTCTTTTAGTACATTTTTGTATTTGGTTTTTGCCCTTTTTAGTTATATAACCTAGGCATCTGGGTATAAATTCCTTGTTATGACATTGTTGTAATCAAATATCCCATTTGAATCAATGAATTTTATTGAGTTTTTTTTTCCTCTTAGGTGTGTTAAGAACCTTAACCCTAGCTCATAGCAACCCTTAAGTAAGGTTATTCAGTCGGCAACCCATATCTTGAACTGGTGAGTCACATCCAACAAGACACTAGTTGTGAGTGCTTAGTGCATCACATCCACAAGTAGCTTACAAATTGCTTAACCTTCTACCATAAATCTGCCTTAAACAATTTCCTTTTCTTTGATAGCTTCAAAGGACCCCATTTACACTACTGTTAGACCTCATCTAAGGCTTACATTACCCTATTATCTCCGTATTAGAGCTTAAGGTTCCAAGTAAGGAAGATAGTCTAAGCAGTGTTGTATGTGTTGGTTTGAGTTGTAGTTGTGGTCGATGCTTCTATTGTTGTGTTAGCTACAGTTGTGTATGCTAGTGCGAGTTCCATTGTGCTCTATCTTCATCTCTTAAAATAGAGTAGAAGTTGTTGAAGTACAGTAATAGTTAGGAGTGTAGTTTTTGTTACGTATGTTTCTTTTACTGATTTTAGAAGGTGCTAGTGGTAGTTGTCGTGTTGTGTTTGTTGTGCTACTATAGTGGTGCTTTAGTGGTTATTGAAGCCATGTTGTTGTAAAAGTGGTTATCAAAGCATATATTGAGTTGTTGAGTGATAAAATGACCAACTCAAGTGTGAACATGGTGGATGGAGATAATGAGAGTGATGATCTAAGCTAAGGCCAATGTATAGAGCAAACTCTATGAACCACAACCAAGTGACTAGACTGAATTTCTAAGCTTTTGGAGAATGTGTTGGTCATAATGTAAAGAGAAATCATAGCTCTAATTAGGAGAGCTTATCGTACTAATGAACAAACTACTAATGAAACTTTAAAGGAACTCTGAGTTTAATATTAGCAAAACCTACCTAATTAAGGAGTTCAATGTAGAAGAGAAATTTACTTAGCTCATAATATCCGAGATGGAAGAGTTGAGCAAAGAGCTAATAAAATGATGGAGAGGGTGAAAAAAGAAGAGAGTGATGACAAAGAGTTCTATAGGGTTGGAGAGAAACTAGATTGAATGCCCTAAGGTCGACCTAATAGAGCTGAGCACCCCAATCGACACATTTGTGGGAGAGTATGATACGAACTAAGCCACGGGCTGATAAGGCCGATTGTGAGGGGGTAGATACAAGCTGGTTAAAAGCTTGAAAACAAGGATAGAAAGTGTACAAGAATAGAGATATAAAGAAGCAAGCAAAACTATGATCTGCTCCAAGGATATGATGCACCTCGAAGCTACTAAGGACTCATGGCTCAACTTAATATGACGTATAAGCTAATCTAATAGCGATACTCACCACCAAACCTTGCTTATGGGTTAAGATAATAGTAACGTATACAAAGAGGAATGCTCATGAAAGAGACAATGCAATATATTCAATATCTGATGTGATGTTGCAGCTACCTTTACTATGGGTATTTATACCCAAAATATTAGGACAACACCATAAATGGAAATG
The DNA here is from genome assembly GCA_024138015.1 of Lumnitzera littorea. Lineage (NCBI taxonomy): Eukaryota > Viridiplantae > Streptophyta > Magnoliopsida > Myrtales > Combretaceae > Lumnitzera > Lumnitzera littorea. Next base: position 62,888,521 of record JAMXBB010000004.1, on the reverse strand, counting down.
ATTAAGAGGGTAAAGTCCTAAACAAATAATGTAAAAGGGCATAAAGAGAAAATTGAGAAAAAGCATGCATTTGGTATAGAAGCTTCTATTATATGATTATTTGGACACATGGCTATTAGTTAGTAGGTGAATTTTTGGTTGAAACAGATAAATTGTATGGTTAGGCTGGCAACTACCAAGTAGAGGTACTGAGCAGGTCTAAGTGGTGAGTTCAACTCAAACATGCTTAAAGTAGTTCATATTTAGGTCGATTGAACTAATGATCAATCAAGTTGCACCGTTACTCAAGTATGTCTTAGGTTGGTAGTTAGAGACTATTAATAAGTACGAGATGGTTTAGCTCAAATAAGGAAGCTAATTAGTGGATTGAAGTAGCCTAGACTCATTAAGCACAAGTCAGTATAGAAGAACTCACTTGGTTGTACTCTTAAGCCCTCGAGCTCAAGCTTAGGTCATAGGTCCAATGTTCTAATTCTTATGATCTTCGTCGGGTTTATTGGGATTTGGGATCGAATTCAGCTAGTCATCATTCAATTCTTCCTCTAGTCGATAAGGATCGAGGTTCATAACATAAAACACATTAGACACTCCCAAGTCCTCTAGTAGCTTTAGTTAGTATACATTGTCATTAATCTTCTAGAACATCCTAAATGGTCCTTCAACTCTAAAAGAAAGTTTTCTTCCTATTATTAGGAAACCTTTCCTTACTTAAGTGCAACCATACTTAGTCACTAAGTTGAAACTACTTAGTCTTCCTTCTCTTACCTTTCTCTTTTAGCTTCTTAGCATCTCGGTTAATGTGTTTGGTAACTTGTTGGTAAATTTCTTAGAGGTATTGAGCTCCTGTTCTTACTTCTAGATCTTCTTGGCTAGTTAAGAGCATCATGATGTAATCAAGGGGTAGCTTAGGTTGAAACCGTAGATGACTTCAAATAGGACATGTCCAATGGTGGCATGTATGGTTCTGTTGTAAGTAAACTCTACCATAAGGAAGCAAGACATCTTGGTCGACTAAGTTTTTCCCTAATGTAGTTCGAAGCAATGACCTTTTGAAAAACTAACATTTTTCTATGAAAGTAAACTAAAAATAACTAAGGAATATAATTTTTCGAGTTGATTTACTATTTTTAATGATTTATTGGAAATTTAGTGAAAACTAAGATACACCAACATTGCAAGCTCCAACCACCATATATTACCAAATGTGTGTAGACCACTATAGGCATTGATTTTTGTGCCTAATGGTAATGGACACTGATTTTTAAGTGCTCATTTGACTTAGGATCCATATATGCCTACATTTTGCACTATTACCAATTATTTGCCCTAATTTCTCCAAAAGCCCCTATTTTCCTCTTTGAATTTCCCCTAACGTTATCATCATACCAAAGAGTGTAAAAGACAAAGATTAAGATTTTTATAGTTGATTTAGTGGGTAGACAAATTTGCCAAGTGTCAACTTGTTTTCCAAAACCATGAACTTAAAACCACTAACTCCCTTTATTTTGCTTAACAAACCATTGTAGCCCCTAGTTTTATTTGTTCAATTCCATGTGTCGATCTTGGTTTCTTAAAACTACCTTGATTATTTTATGCTTTCTCTACATAAATATAAGCTTCTAAAGGGCACTTCTTGAGCTTCTACAAGGCTTAGATCCTCATCATATTCCTTCCTTATTTGTATGTTTTTAATATATAAATTATATTGTTAAGCATATATTGCCTTAACTATTATTATAAGCCTATCATAAGATGACTTTTGTTTTCGACCAATCTGAGACTTTATTTAATTATTTCTCATGTACAAATTATTTTAGCAGTTTGACTTCATAGAATCATTTCTTCTAATTTTTGTACCCTAACCATGAAGTTTCACTTAATTTCGTTGATGTTATCCAACACCTTAAATTTAAGGAATTTAGAACTTTAGGGTATTACAAGAGATCCCTAACACATGTAACTATATAAAGGCCTTATAAACATACTTAGACATCATAACTTGTTCATCTATATATTATTAGGCTAAGGTTTTAGACTTTTTCTTATTTCTCCTGTCTTACTTTATTTTCCTAATGTTTTAAATTTCGTTTCATTATTCGATTATTGAGAATCTAGATTATATGTAATTTGTTTTCTTTCCTATTATCAGTCTATGATTTCTTGTTATTAAGATCTAACTACATTATGCTTACTTGTGCTTTGAATTGATTTTTTTTAGAATATTGATTTAATGTCTAATTTGACCTTAGAGATTGTGAAATTTTATTGTGAATAGACCTGTATAACTAGAAAGAATTAGAATAGAACTAAGTGATCAACTACTTAGTTTCTCCAAATTAGGATAACCTAATAGTGGAATTCATCGATTTAATGAAATCTTGATACTCTATTGTAGAAGCGGTTTAGGTAGGGTATAACTAAGGTTAGGAGTTAATTTAAGAAGTGATTCTAGTTAACTTATATTAGGAATTCTCAAGGTCTAATAAACATAAATGAGATTAATAAATTACATAATATTCTGGGGAGACTAGTAATTGAATAATATGTCCATGCATTTGTAGTTAATTTTAACTATCTTTTATTTTATTATTTGTTCTTCCTTTTACTTTAATTATTTTAATCTAGATTAGTCATCTTTGATTAATTGAGTTTATTGGTTAGGTCATATTAAGAAAGAGATAAGCACTAGTACTTATAGGTAGTCTATGAGGTCAATAATTAGACTCACATCTACTTTACTATAACTTAATAAGAACACTTACCTACCTATCACTATGTCAATCCTGAGATAAAGGTCGAGCAATTAAGTAAGTTAAACTATTTAAGGTCTTCACTAGGTTCATTGCTAGTTGAAGGTTAGATGCTAGGCAAGTTAAACTATGTAAAGTCTTACCTAAGTTAATCTTGAGCCAAAGGTTTGGTATCTGCCTCACTCCTAGGTTTATAGGGGAAGCATACCCTTTACACTACATGTTTGGAGGTTATGCTTCCCTTAACAATTGTCTTTTCCATTGTGAAATTTAAATCATCTTCTTCAGCTTTGAAAGATACGCTACATGTATGTTTTAGAGTAATAATTACTCCTAGATGTATGTTGCTTGTAGGTAAGCTAGTAGATTAAAGTTACAAACTTAACCATTCTAAAAAGATGATCCAATTCATCCATTTTTGTGCCCTAACATTTTGACCATGTAGGAAAGGGTTGTATCTATGGGAGCTCTTATCATAAACAATTATGTCTTTTCAACACCTCAATACTCCTTCCCCATATATAAAAGGGAATAGACCTCTTATGTAGCTTTTTTTGTGCTTTCTCAACTATTAACAAGGACAAAAAAAGAAGTTCTTCATTTCACCTTTTCCTTTTTACTACCATCCCCTTTTTCTAATTCTTGTAGGTGTAACTTCTTCATTAAACTCATCTATTCTTGCCAATGGTGTCATGCTACAAACATAAAGTATAACCCTCAAAGGGTGAGTCCTCTAGCCCTACTCCCCCTTTCGCCCTAGCTAAAACCCCACTTGACGATGGGGTTTTGCCATCGAGACTGGCTAGTTGTAAAGTTTACACTAATAGACTATACAAAGTGAAACAATGGCTATAGGTAGTTGCTTGAGTCTCTCCTCTTATTATACCTCTTCGTTAGAGACTTGTTGGATTTACACGCATTAGGTATCTTCTAATGCAATGATAGTCAAGGTAAATCTAAGATCTTGTAATTGTGATGCGAACAAAGCACCATTAGGTAACATGTTGATTGTAGTTCCAATGATAGCTACTAGTCTAGGCAAGCACTACATAAAGGCATTAGGATGACAACTTAAGTGTTCTATTACATGGCATGCAACACAAGAAAAGCATAAGTGAAGTCAATGTCTTATGAAGTCACAAATGTAACCATATCGAGGTAGATGTCATTTTCTTGGGATTTTCCCATTATGTCATTCTATTTAAGAACTTCTTATCCCTAATGGTGGGATTGATGTTGTTGACTAATTACGTATAACAAGCATGCCAATCAACCTTAAAGAAGTCTCAATCTGATGATTTGTGAAGGGATGAACTTTAAAAGAGGTATATGAGGAGGAATAAACATGCATTAATTCTCTTAGTGCATGTGTGACAACAAATTGAATATGATGTGCTTGAAGTGTTAATCACCTATTCTTGATTATTTATGATGGTTGGTCTTTTGCTAAGTCATTCTAGTAGAGTAACAACGTATAAGCACAACTTGTTGATACTTCAAATATTGTACATGAGGAGGATGAGACTCTTACATATAGAATTTAGGCTCTGATCTCTACTATTGGATGAAGAGGAGATGAAGGAACTACATAAGAGCCATTGGATCAATTCTTAGAGATCAATTATCTAAATTTATTCCTCTAATTCTTGTATAACTCATAGGCTTTAGGTTTGGGCTTAGGCATAAGCTAAGCCTAAGCGCAAGCCTATGCTTATAAAAGGAAGGCCATTTTCTTTATAACATGAGCTTGTTAGCTTATTTGAGTCTTCTTAAGGCATATTAAGACCAAATGATGCCAAATAGACTTAGAAACACTTTTTTTTTAGTCTACTTTTGGTATACAAAATGTTCAAGGAAGACTGAGGGTAAAAAAGCTCATCTAGTGATTTCTATTTCAAGCTTATCAAGCTAAATCTCCTTAAGACTTCCATAATTGGATTTACTTTCTAGAAACTTGTCACTAGGTTGTTAAACTGGTCCATAGTATTAAATTATATTAAAAGCCTAATTAACGAAGGAGTATTTATAGATCATCATGACTCTATTTAATTATGAAGAGGTGATGTGTTTATACACTGATTGACTCTAACATGTATGCTATAAAGGATAATTTTGATTCTTCATGTACCTTCTAACATATTACATGGCATGTTTCATATTGCCAAAAAAGAAAAAAAAAAGAAAATTCATTCATTCTTACATTAAAGTTTCGGTCAAATTTTATCACCTTGAGTTCATTATCAACTTTGAGATTCTTACTTTTTGGTCATGATGAATATTAAAACTCGTTAAGTTGTTAAAATCAGTGAGAGTGGATCAATAAGAGCCTCTTAATGAAAGAAAGCACTGTCATTATGCTTGTAACTAACTAATTTATGTAAATGATAATTTGGGTAAGAAATTGCTTTTCCTCAATTAGACAAGAAGAGATCTCCCATAAGTAAAGAGAGATAAAAAAAATATTGTAATTTTCATTTCATTCTATTCATGAAGAAAGATATTGTAAAACCAAATAACTGTTTATATTATTTATTCATAAGTTATCATAATTAACTCATCATCTAGTATTCTAACTAATTTCATTAATGACATATTGAATTCTACTAAATTCAAAGCGCTCTAACTGATTTTATAAAATTCCTATATTAAATCTACTAAATGCAAAACAAATGCATAATATTTTCTGCATAAAATTGTTACATGATGTTCTTGTTTGTCTTCTACATTCAATTTTCTCTTTTGTTGCGAACTCATGTACTTAAACAAGTCTCAAATGAATTTGGCAACGATGTAACTATTCAATAGCACATGCACCTAAGTTATTTGAAAGACTCATTCAATGCCCAAACCCCTTTAACTTTGTCCAAAGGGCTTTAGTTAGAGGTTAAAATATAGAGGGTTAAATTTAAGTTTAGATTTTAAGCCCATTAATTAATTAAATTTGACTCTTTAGGCTAAGGTGATGGGGCTTAAAGTATCAAGTCCAAATATTTGGGATAATTAAGAGAATTTTAGCATGGTAAACTTGGGGTAGGGCTCATTAGATCGATCCATCTGATCTAATCTGTCTTGGTTTGGCTCATATTAAAATAATAAGTAAAGCTTTTATTTAGGCCTAAACCCACAAAGATAGCCCACTTAAGATCCACAAATAAAAAGTTTCAATCCTAACCATTAATTACCATGATGATCTAATAGATAGAGTCAACTACTATTTCCTATAAATACACCATTCACATCCTCATTTGAGGAGGAGAAAAACTTGCATTAACCCCGTTACTCTACCAAAATCTTATCTTAAAAATCAAACAATTAAACATCTCAAGAACCCTACCCCATTCTTTATTGATTATAGAGTTCGATGCCATCGTACTCCTTTACCTATCAACATATGTGTTAAGAGCCTTACTAAGATTGCTTACTCTTCTTCCCTATAGTTCTCTCTTGATCATCCCATAAGTTCTCTCTTGATCATCCCATATAAGTCACTCAAGTCATTTCCCTAGTAACGTATAGCACAACTTCATATGCGACACGTATGTGACCCTTGCATTCATACCTACAACCCTACATTTTTTGCAGCTTTACTAAGGAGGAAGACTTAACACTCATATTATGGTGCCTTCATGAAGAAAACCTACTGATCCTATAAATAGCAACGATTAGGAACAAGATGTTACTATTGTTACCAACAACCAAAATCTACCTCCAGTAGGAGGTGCAGATCAAGGAGATGGTACTAAAGAAGGTGTTTCCAACAATGCACAATTAGTACGAGAACTTCAATAAACTAATCAGAATTTAATTAGCTTAGAGCAATGTTTGTCTAGTGTATACCTGTTTTGATTGCTTTCGTTGTGGCATAACAAGGGGTAACCACTATGAGTCCCTCCAATATGATCCAACAATATGTTACGCATGCTTCTCAACTACTTAATCCCTCAATTACTAGTGAATAAGATGATGTTAGAGCTAAGGAGCACCTTCCTACGGTGGAGCCTATACCTACACAGCATACCCTGCCTAAAATGATAAATCAAGGAATTCAGATAGGAGGTTTATCATCTTCGCGTGCTACCCTACATATTACAATTGTTGAATCTGTGTATCGTACCCCTATGAATTCAGCTCTAGCGAATTCTATGCCTATGAATTTCACTAACCCTACTCTTGAAATGCTAGTAAGGATAGAAACACCTACCTGTCATTTGCTTCTTTTGCAATATTAGTTGAAGATGTGAGAAGGACCAATAATTTGATGGCTTAACAAAGGAATGAAGTTGGTAGCTTCAATAAGCATACTTTGTCTATGAATGCTAGTCAAGGTGAATCACAAAAAGGAATGAAGAAACCTAGAAATGATAAACTTACGATTATAAGCTAATATTGACGTATCCATACCCAATAGCCAAGGTACATCAAATGCTTGATCAATGGTTGTGTGATGGAAATCTCAAACTCCTAAGGGTTAAACATCTTCCTACAAATGAAGAGAAAAGCAACCTTAAGTACTGTAGATTTTACTAGAGTGTCAATCATCTGATGAAAGATTGTTTCACTCTAAAGAGAATATTCAATGAATAGGTTGCATGCCTTGAGTTAATTATAAACAACAACGATGTTAGGAATAATCCACTTCCAACTCATAACAACCAGAGAGCTGTTACCAACACCATTAGCCATGACCCCTCCATGATTAAAGTGATTGATGCACAACCCTTTAGAAGTAAGGGAAAGTCAATAGAAACTCATAACAATAAGTATCTACCTCTTATTATGTTATTCTTGAAAACTATGAATTTTAGAAACTTTTTTAGGTTGCTGGGATTTTATGAAAATACAAGGCTTGCAACAACAGTTGCACTTATGCAAATCTTTAAAGGTCAATAAGTGGAGTATAGCATAATGTAGCCCATAATGAGAATGGCCAAGGCACATGAAAACACCATCTTATTTACTAAAGCAGATATGTATATGAAAAGCTCTACTCATAACTGTCCACTATATGTGAAGGGTGTTCTTAAAGGCTACCTAGTTAAGGGAACATTCATTAATAATGGTTCCTCCTTAAATATAATGCCAATGAATACTTTCAAAGCTATAAGGATCGATATCTAGTACTTGATCAAGCAACCCATATTGATAAATGGCTTTAGTCATGCCCCTACAAACTCTGTTGGGTATGTCAATGGTGATATTAAACTTGGGCCTATTCATGGCACCACCACCTTTCATGTGATTGATGCACCTTTGCAATATCACTTACTTATGGATAGAAAGTGGCTATACGATCACAACTTAATTCCATTAACGTTACATCATTGTATTAAAGGGCATTGGAATGGGAAGGATGTGTTTATTCTATCTACAAAGAATTCTTTTGAACAATAAGAGGTTCAACAAAAGAAGTTCCCTTACCTTCGATGAGTTTACTGAGGATGGGGAAACGGCCATAGCTAAGCCATTCGATGTCCCCTTGCCTATACAGGAAGAAGTTCAAGAGGGCCAATAAAGAAGAAAAAGATTCATGGTTGTCATTGGGGAAAGAAGAAGAATAAACAAACGAATAAGATTGAAAGTTTTATTAGGGAGTTTGCAAGGCGTGTATACTACCTATGATGGTCTGAAGGGTCTAAGGAGGTATACCTTTCCTCTTCAAATCCCATGCTAGTACAAGAAGTCTAACCCACTCCACAATATCTACAAGACCAAATAAAGCCTTGGGTTGAGGAAACAGAAGAATTAGATCTAGCCCGCTCCACAATAGCTACAAGACCAAATAAAGCCTTAAGTTGAGGAAATAGAAGAATTAGATCGAGCGTGACCAAGAGAGTCGTGGCGATCAATCTTCATAAGATCAAAAATGCCATCCTATTTACTAAAGCAAATATGTGTATAAAAAGCTCTGTAGACACCTAATTTTGCCCCTCCGTAATCCTAATTTTTTTTTTATTTTTTTACAAAAAGGGTCCTAATTCAAAAATAAAAATAATTAAAAAAATTAAATTAATAAAAGATAAAAATAATAAAAATTAACAAATGATGGAAATACCAAAAATAAAAAATAAAAAAAGAAGAATTATAAAGATTTTGTAGATTTTTAGGAAAGCAACTCATATTAGGGACAAATAGTTTTAGTTTTAATTTAGTACAAATAATTATTTTAGGGAATCGAATAGTTCAAGTACAATTTAATTGTACTGAATGTTAAGGCGTAGGCCAATGACCTAATGAATAAGTATTGGAGTATTGGATTGGATTTAATTTGAGGTCATAAGTTCGAGTCTCACTAGGCACCTATGGCTTTTATATTTCTATCTTTTACAAGAAGCGGGATGAATAAACGAGTTTATATTTAATTAAAATCATTTGAATCTAGTTTGATTTTATTAAATCGGATTTGAATTAATTTGGATCTAGTTTAATAATTTAATTATATACAATAGATATGATTTGATGTGATCTTATTTAGCTTTTATAAATACAAAAACTCCTGAAAGAATTAGGGGCCCCCCGTCTATCTAACGAAATTAGTCCTAGTAGCATCAGTAGCCAGCCAAACATCAGGTTCAATAGATCATCCATCTATTAGACTTAGGTAGCCAAATCCTCAGCAGCATCTACGACCAGTTCTACCCTACTGTCAACTGAATCCTCTTCGTCAGCCATGGTCATTATCCAACCAATCCACAACAGAACACACAAGTTACATCTGCAGTAGAACACGCAAACACACATCCATTCTCATCCAAACCCCCCTACATCTTGACAACCCCAAACATGCATTGCCTATGAACAGTAGCCCAATCCTCACGCTTCACAACCATATCTCGATGATAGCATGCTGCTAAAACCACTTAATGACAATACGTACAGCCATACGAACAGCAGCCCAATCCCCGCGCTTTACAGTTGCATCTCGATGACAGCACACTGTTAGAACCACCTAGCAACTCTATCATGTACGGCCGCATGAACAGCAACCCAATCCTTACGCTTCACAGTCGCATCTTGACGATAGCACACTATTAAAACCACCCAATGACTCTATCACTCACGATCGTACGATTAACAGCTACGTCCAAGCACTGTCATCAATCTATTGCAACTACGCGAACCGCCGATCACTAACAAAATCCGCACGATAGTGCTTTACAGTAGCCACATACGTTGGAAACAGTAACTCTACAATCGAGTTCAGTTTCTATCCAAATTATTCTGATTTATTATATTATTATTTTGTTAGGACTTTAATAGTTTAACATAGTGTATATATATATGTGTATATTAGTTTAAGATATTTCTTTAGCATTAGTTTTCTTTGTAATATATATTAGGTACATTATATTAATTTAAGTGAATGTTTATTTAATAAGTAGACATATGCATATTAGATAAGGGATTGTTAAGATTAGTTTTTATTATATATATATTATTATATTAATTATACTTTATTAGTTAACATAATATATAATATATGTATATATTAGTTTAGGAGTTTTAGTAATAATTCTTATACCAGTGTATCATATGGAATTAATTTATTTTGATAGATAGTCGTATACATTAGTTTAGGGATTATTAGTATTGGTCATATCTTAAGATTTGGTTTATCACATAGAAAGTTGTTTTTCTTTAAATAAAAATTAATAAAAGACCCTTTTTAAAAAATAGGATTGTTAGAGTATTTTTTTTTTATAAGACAAAAACACTCAAGAGATAGGGCTATTTTAGATTTTATTTGAATAAACTATGTTGGTAACAACATAAATGACGTCGGTTTTTAAAAATTAAAATAAATCAACATATTAAAGTTTTTGGAAAAAATTACAATTGTCTGATCTCGACTAACAGGTACGTAGGCACTTTCGGGGCGACGATAAAATATGTAGAAACTTAGGTTCTTTTTCTTTTATTTATTTATTTATTTATTTATTTTTTAAATATTATAATTAGAAGAATAATCCTAATTTCGGTAAATAGATAGTGGTATCCATTAGGGTTTAACAAGTTAGCCTCTAAACTTGGAACCCTCTAATTCTTCATTCAAATTGAAATCAAAGACCGATAGCTAAATCATAATTAATTCACCCAATTGGTTATAGTTTCTTTTTCTTTTCCTCACTTAGGTCGGGTGGCGACTCCAAAATTTATTTTCAATAAAAAAACTGGAATTATGCAATTTCTTTAGTCAAGGATTAATATTAAATAGGTTAGGGTTTAGTATTAATCGAAAATGGGGAAATCAATTTTAAAAGAAACCGAAAAGTCAAGCTCGACAATTTGGCGACTCTACTGGGGACGCTAGAGGGCTAGCCATTAGAAGTTGCCGAAAATAAGATTATTTTTCAGAAAAATAAAATAAATGAAATAATAAAAATAATAAAAAGGAACTTAGGTATGTTATTTTATGTATTTTTCTATTTTATTTTTTTTTACTAACATTTTTTGTTGTAGTTTATTTACGGAGGGTAACCTCATAAATGCATGGTAGATGCGATTAGAACTAGGCCGTCTTAGGACCTTAGGAAGGGGGCCATTGTGTAAGCTTTGGATGTTGTAGGATAACCACCTTCCGAGGCCGATCAAGCTACCTTACTCAAGTTCAAATGCAACCACAAAATCGTTGCTTTGAAAAACATAGTGGTTGCAGAACTTGAGAACCTATAGAACCTACTCTTTTGCATTACACAAAAACTTTTTTTCAAAAAATCACAAGAACCTATGATGTGGCAGACGTAAATGGACAAGGGCAGTTGTGAAGTTGCAGTTGTAATATTTCCTTATAAATAATTTGTAATAATTTTATGTAAAGTCTAGAATACGTTGTAATTGTAATTTTGATTTTGATTAGTCATGGCTAGATCAAGTCAAGAGCCTTTTGAAGACATTCATGTCCACATACCGCATTGGCCACAAAAATTGCTTCAAACGTGGTTTCGACTCTTCAACCCAGATAAGTAGGAGTTTATCAAAAATAGGATTAGGCCTATCCTCTCTTTACAGAAGATCCCTATGAGCATCACTCTAGTGCAGGCCTTAGTCCACCTATGGGAGCTCGAATCCACCAGTTTCTACATGGGCCTATATCAATTAAGCCTAACTTTAGAAGAATAATCCCAATTGTTGTGGGCTCCTACAATCATTGATGATGTCTATGTCCCAGACTTAGAAGCTGCAGCACCAAAGATCTTCAGCAAGTTGTTGGGAATCAGAAAAACCGAAACAAACCGAGTTCTAAATCAAAGAAAGACCATTCGATTAGAGGATATCATGGATTGGTTTTCTACTGAATTGAAGCATAGAGAAAAACGCAAGGTTTTTTGTGCAAATCTAGAAGCATGACATAAGTACCAAGTCAATGCTTTTATATTGGTGGTCTTCAATACTATCTTATTCCCTGATGATAGATGTCGAGTCCACTTCAGAATTACGGAACTCGTAACCTAATTCCTTGAAGGGAGATCATATGTCCTAGCCCTTTTGGCTGAGTAGATCCGATCACTAAACCATCTCAAGAAAAAGAAATAAGGAGATCTGAAAACTAATACAATCTTATTGGTGGTCTAGTTCGTTAGCCACATGAGAAGTTACCAACTTGATTTCAATCGGGCCGAGTTTACTCAGCAATATGATCTCATCAAATCTTTTGAAGAAAGAGTTGAGCTACCGGAAAATATAGCTATCTCCTACTGAGTCCAATACTTTCAAAGTATGATAGCAGAAGAGTTGTTGTTGACACCTAGGTGGTTTGCAATCAAGGAAATGATAAGAGGGTATGAAGACTTCAAGGTAGTCCCTCTGATCAGCTTCAACCTTTGCATTAGATACGTCCCAGCCAATGGACTCATTGAGGATATGATCCCTAAACCATCAATAGAAGCTATCTCATTGGACTTCCAAAACCCCGACATGATGGTGGTTGATAAAGTAGCCAAGCTCCTAAGTATCCGAGCTTTTTGGTGCACAACAAAGACCACCCTTACCACTAAGGGGATAGTAGCTAGGAGATAGACAACCAAATGATTTCTTTATCACCAGCTAAAAGGGTTAAAAGATATGGAAGGCAATAAAGAGAAGGGGGAAGTTCAAGTTGAAACTGAACTCGAGAGAACGAGTAAAAGAGAGTAGGAGTTGGAAAACCGTTGCAAAGAATATCACCAGAAGATAAAGGCATTGGAAGCACAACTAAAGAGGACTAAGGGCAAAGAAGAGGAAGCTCCCAAGATTCGAAAGAGGAGAAAGACACAAGATAAGCCTACTAGCTACTAGGAGATTAGATTTTAGATTTTAAGGTTTTTTAAATTCATTTTTGCGAATAGAATGAGAGATGTAAAGCTTCACAATTACAAAAAATTAATCAAAGTCAGTTAGGTTTTGCCACATTAAAGGCTTCTTCTCAATTCTTAATTTTTCATTGCATTCGTATGTCATGCATCTTGCATCTATATGCTTAACAACTCTTTCTTAGAAAAATGTAATATGTACTAACCCTTTGTTGAGTTGATCTTCAATTCGGGTAAAATTTCAAGATAGCTCCCAAACGTCAAGTCTTTTAGAGAAGTCCAATTAGAACACGTTCCCAGACCAAGATGGCTACTACTCAAGGAAATGATAGAGACCTTGAGATCAATGATCCCTCTGAGCTGAGGTTCAATTTCATAGAAAGTGCCATAGAAAAGATGATAGAACAAATGAGCTTCCTAGTAGACAGCATTACTTTGCTGAAAGCCACAACACTGGCTAATGAAGAAAGCTCCAAGACCTGTTATGGGAAGAATACACTTGCTCTTGAAGCGGAGCACGAATATCAAAAAGACCCATTCAAATCAGAAGGAGTTTACCCAAAAGACAACCTAACCTTGAACCTAACATGTATGCGGCTCCAAGACATGTTGACCAAAGGCTTAGTACGAACGGCTTGAAAGAACTGGAAAAGAAATTGACACAATAGATGACTGAGAAGATGAAGGTACTTATAAGGTATGATGGATTTGAACAGGCGGGGATCATTGAGTTTTTCCTATATGACATAGGATCATACCCTAAGAAGTTTAAGGTACTAGAATTTGAAAAGTATAACAGGACGGGTTGCCCCAAGCTCCATACCAAGTTGTACATAAGGAAGATAGGTAAATATGTTCAGTATGATCCACTCATGGTACAGACATTCTAAGATAGTCTAATTGGATTGGCCTTAACTTGGTATGCCCAACTTGATTTGAACCAGATAAATACGTAGGAGAAACTTGCTAGAGCATTTTATGAACAATATAAATTCAATGTAGAAGTAACCCTAACTATGATAGACCAAGTTGCCCTACGGAAGAAGAATAGTGAATCGTTCAAAGAATACACTCAAAGATGGAGGTCTTTAGCTACAAGAATCTCTACTCCTACAACCGAGAAGGAGCTCACATCAGCTTTCATTAACACCTTGGAAAGGCCTACTTCTCCCATCTCATCAAGCAAGCCTCGTCTAGTTTTGCTGAAGTAATAGCGGCAGGGTACAGGATTAAAAGCGCCGTCTCTTCTGGTAAGCTTCAAGAGCTAGCAGATAAAAGACCACCGGTGTCATCATCTGGTGCTAGACTAGTCGGCAGCAAGCATAAAAAATCTACGGTCGGTATGGTAAATTCAAATGCTAGACTAAACGCTCAAGTTGCTTTTAGAATGAATCCTCCTTCCACTCAGCAACAATTCAAAGACCAGCTTCAAACTAACAGGACTTATAGGCAATTTACCAAGATACCAGTCCCTTTAAGTCAAGTCTTTGAGAAGTTACGAAGGGATAATTTGATATGGTAAGAACTGCCTAGTGATCAATACCAATCGAAAATCTTTGACCTTATAGTAAAGTATGAATACCACTGTGGATAAGTAAGGCATTCGACTGATGCATGTTGGAGACTAAGGAACAAGATTCAGGACTTGATAGATGAAGAGATAGTGCAGTTAGATTTTATGGAAGCCCCATTTCCTAATGTTAACAATAGTCCCTTACCTAACCACGGGCCGATGATTGGTATGATTTTTGATGATTGTACTGTCAACATCATTGATTCAGATAAGAAGCCTAAGGTTTTTAAGTTTTATACTAGCAACCAGATGCTAGAAGTGAAGAGGTACACATTTTACGTACCGTTCCCACCAGAAAATTACAAGGTTGCTCCATTTAACTATCACCTGATAAATCAAGAAAAATTAGGTCCTTTGGTAGGGGGCATTACTCGATCAGGAAAGATTTATCACTTAAGAGAGGAGCATAGGAGGAAGGTCATACTAGGAGAACCAAAGGATAAGACGGCGGCCGAATGTGTCGAAGGGCTATCGACCTTTACCAAAATGATCAAGTTGAGTAAGTATAAGATCATGGATCAACTTAGTAAGACTCCTACACAAATATCGTTGATGAGCTTGTTAATCACATCTGAGCCACACAGGAAGGCTTTGTTTCATACTTTAACTGAGGTGAAGGTCCTTCATGAAATTCCAACTAAGAAGATGGGGCTGGTCACTAATTTTGTCCTCATAATGGATCAAATTTCTTTTTCAACTGAAGAATTGGGTGAAGAAGGGAACAAACATACAAAGCCACTCTTTATCATGGTAAGGAGTAACGACATAATCATCATTAGGGTGCTCATTGACAACGGATCATCGCTAAATGTCTGCCTACTCGCCACCTTGGATTTGCTGGGCATCGACACATCTACAATTAGGCCCTCTTCTACAACAGTTAGGGCTTTTGATGATTCTAGAAGAGAGATTATAAGGGAGATTAATTTATTTGTAAGTATTGGCCCACAGTACTTTATTATTCGATTCCAAGTCATGGACATTCTAAGATCTTTCAATTTACTCTTAAGAAGACCTTGGATTCATGCACCAAGGGCCATACCCTCAAGCTTGCACCAAAAGTTGAAGTTTATCTCAAATAGACAGGTGATTACAATTCAGGGAGATCAAGATTATGAAATCTACAAGGAAACGGATATACCCTACATAGGAAGTAAGGGACAAGAACAGTTAAGGTTATAAATGTTTGAAGAAGTGAGCATGATTACCGGTCTTGACAGAGAAGATGATAGAAGAATAGAATTCAAGGAAGGCCAGATTAGTACCTACAGTCTTGGCTACAATCTTACCTTTGCAGAAGAATTCTAGAAGAAACAAGCGAGGGGTAAGAGAGATAACAAATTATACCATGCCTCGATGACCTTTCCTCTGTTAGTTAAGACATTCATATAAGAGGAGACTTAAGCTCAGGAATCTAGCCAAGAAGGATCAACAAACTCGCCACACAAGTTCCAGCATCATTTGAATAACTGGTTCTCTATCCCAGAGAATGGCAATAGGTCTTCCCTAGGGTAAAAGGATGACCCATAGTTAGTATTTTCTGAATTTTTATTTTCAATAATCATCATTTCAAATGTATCGTCGAACCTTTTGTTCAAAATTAGTTAGGCCCTTATCTCATTTCAGATCTACTTCCATTCATTTAATGAAATCTTTGTTCATTTCTTTCCTATATTGCATTTTAGTTCTCTTTTGCTTACATACACTTTTCTTTATGTATTCTCATTCAGATCCAATGAACCAAGCGAAAACTAGGAATACCTCACGCAGGTAGAAAATGAGAATATCGATATCGCTTCCAGCCCTACTGGGTTAGTCGTCGGGAGTGATGTCGATGACCGCAATAATATACAAGAGGAATGGCAAAAACATGAAATGGGTAGAATCACTATTGATGAACAGATTGAGACAATTAATGTAGGAAACGGAGAAAATCCTAAGAATTTAAAAATTGGGGCAAGTTTAAAACAGAAACAAAAAACATAAATGATTACGTTATTAGCTGAATATCAAGACGTGTTCGCTTGGTTGTATGAAGATATACTTAGGTTGGACCATTTGATTGTAGTCTACCATTTACCTACACAAGAAGATGTCAAACCAAAAAAGCAAAAGTTAAGGAGATTTCAACCTAATGTCTTGTTGAAAATTAAAGAAGAAGTGAAGAAACTATTGGAAGTTAGATTCATTGAAGTGTCAGATTACCTGGTAGCTAATACTGTTCCAATAATGAAGAAGAATGGGAAAGTCAGAGTGTGTGTAGACTTTCGAGATCTCAATCGGGCAATGCCTAAAGATAATTTTCCATTGCCTTACATTGATGTCTTAGTGGATAATACGGCTAGAAATCATCTATTCTCTTTTATGGATGGTTTTTCAAGATATAATCAGATTCGAATGTTCGAAGAAGATAAGACAAAGATGACTTTTGTTATGACTTGGGGAACATTTTGCTACAAGGTGATGCCATTTGGGCTTAAGAATGTAGGCGCAACATATCAGAGGGCCATGGTTGCAATTTTTCATGATATGATGCACAAAGAAATAGAAGTATATGTTGATGATATGATTGCAAAATCTAAGGAAGAGGAAGATCACTTAGAAAACCTAAGGAAGCTGTTTGATAGACTGAGTAAATACCACTTGAAGTTGAATCTTGAGAATTGTACCTTTAGCGTGACGTTAGGAAAATTGTTGGGATTCATAGTCAGCTAAAGAGGTATCGAAGTCGATCCTGATAAAGCTAAAGCCATAATTGACATGCCTCCTCTACAAACATTCAAAGAAGTACAAGGATTGTTGGGGCGTTTAAATTACATAGCCCGGTTCATATCATAGTTAACAGACAAATGCCGCCCTCTTTTTAAGCTATTAAAGAAGAATGCGAAGCTCAGCTAGAATGAGGAATGCGAAGAGGCTTTCACTAAAATCAAAGAATACCTCATGAAACCTCCAGTGTTAGTAGCTCCTAAACCTAAAAAGTCGTTGTTTTTGTACCTGGCCATAATGTCTGAATCTATGGGATCCGTGCTTGGCAAAAAGGATGAAGAAGGGAAATAGCGAGTTGTTTACTATCTAAGTAAGAAGTTCATAGAAGGGGAGTAGAAATACTCAAAAGCCGAAAGAACTTGTTATGCATTGGTCTAGGTTATGCATCGGCTCAGACAATATACACTTTATTATCAAATTGAGTTGATAGCACAACATGATCCTTTGAAATACTTAGCTGAAAAACTGGCTCTCATTAGTAGAGTTTCAAAGTGATAGATGTTGTTGACAGAATTTGACATCAAGTATGTCAGCCAAAGTTCAGTCAAGGGGAAAGCTTTGGTGGATCAATTAATGAAGAATCCTTTTGAGGATGCCCCTCAAGAGGTAAGGGTTGAGTTTCTTGATGAAAGTATCTTAGTAGCAGGATATGATTCTAATTGTGAAGTAGTCGAAAAATCTTCAGGGTGGAAAATGTTCTTTGACGGAGCAGCTAATGTGTCCGGATGTGGAGTTGGGGCAATTCTGGTATCGCCTGAAGGTACACAATTTTCGATGGCTATGAGACTGGCTTTCCCATGTACCAATAATATTGCAAAGTACAAGGCGTGTATTTTGGGACTCAAAATCACATTGTTTAAGGAGATACAGGAATTACAAGTATATGGAGACTCTTCATTGATCATAGGCTAAGCTCGGGTTGAGTATAAGACGAAAGACCCCAAATTAGTGCCTTACCACCAACACCTAGCCGAGTTGATAACCAAGTTCAAAAAGATTACATTTGTGTACGTACCAAGGGTTCAAAACCAATTTGCTAATGCTCTTGCTACTATAGCATCAATGATCCAGATATCGAGAGGAGCGGAGATTTAGCCACTTAAAATTGAAATTGAAGAAAAGCTCGCTTTTTGTTTGGCAATGGAAAGTTCATGTGACGAAAAGCCTTAGTATCATGATATCAAAATGTTTCTATAACATGGTACGTACCTTGAAGGAGTAGAGAAGAAGGACGAAAAATTAATTAGAAGATTGGCGGCTCAGTACTTGATAAGAGATTCTACGTTGTACCGACGATCGTTTGATGGTATGCTTTTATGTTGTATAGATGGGAAAGAGGCATAGATGCTAATGAAAGAAATGCACAAGGGAGTATGTGGCCCCTACATGAATAGCTACATGCTTACCAAGAAAATCATGAGAATGGGATATTACTAGTTAACTGTAGAAGTGGATTGTATCGGACATGTTAGACATTTCCATTTGTGCCAAATATATGCGAATAAGATAAATGCTCCACCTTAAGAATTGCATACACTATTAGCACCATGGCCTTTTTCGATGTAGGGAATAGATATCATTGGCCTGATCACTCTAAAAGCATCTAACGGGTATTGATTTATATTGGTAGCTATTGATTATTTCACTAAGTGGGTTGAAGCCTCCTCCAACACTAGTGTGATGAAGGGAGTAGTGGTCAAGTTTATCAGGAGAGACATACTGGCTCGGTATGGTATGCTAGAGATAATCATTACTAATAATGGTACGAATTTGAATAATAAAAGATGATAAAGTTATGTCGACACTTCAGGATCATTCATAGAAATTCTACTCCTTATCGGCCCCAAATGAATAGAGCCATAGAAGCAGCCAATAAGAACATCAAAAGGATTATTGAGAAGATGGCTATTACATATCGAGATTGGATGTTACCATTTGCACTCATGGCCTATCGAACTTCTATCAAAACATCAACAAGGGCAACCCCCTACTTATTGGTATACAGAATCGAGGGTATACTACTAGTAGAGGTCGAGATTCCATCTCTCAGAATATTGTCGGAAACTCAGTTAGATGAGGCTGATCGGATAAAGAAGTGTGTTTAGCAGTTGAATCTAATTAATGAGAGGAGGCTGGTAGCTTTATGCCACAACATCTGCTATCAGCAACGAATGGCTAAGGCTCTTAACAAAAAAGTACGACCCTGAAGTTTTGAGCAAGGGGTGTTGAGGAAGACTTTGCCTAACGTAACTGATTCGAGAGGGAAGTTTGCTCCAAACTATAAAGGGCCTTACATTGTGAAGAAAGTATTGCCTAGGAGAGCTGTTATCTTGTCTTAAATGGATGGTCCGGACTTGAAGGACCCAATAAATGCTGATGCATTGAAGATGTACTATCCTTGAACATCAATGAAATTTTTGTTTAGATTATGAAATGAAAACAATCTTACTATTACTGTGGTCTTATTTTCATTTTCTACATGCAAAGTTGGTATTCCTAGTAGTTGTTAGCATTGGATAATATCCTTAGTCCCTTTCTTGTTCCACTAAAAAACCTCACTTCTCGCTCTATCCTCTATCTAAATAAACCTTACACACAAGAAGCACAAGGAAAAAATAAGCACTTAACTTGAAGCGATGCCTATTGATAAAAATTCTTTTAATACTTTATTGTAGTTAACCCCCCCAAGAAGGGAGACTTGTTTCCTATTTTTCAGGATAGGGCCATCTTCGTTCAAGAAATGGATATGTTTTATATTCGTTTTAGGCTTAAGTTGCTTTCACAGGGAAAAAAAAAAAAAGAGAAAAGGAAAAAAAAGGAAAAAAAAAAAGAAAAAGAAAAAGAACAAAAAAAGGGGTTAGAAAGAGACGAAAGAAGAAAGAAGAAGAAGAACAAGAACAAGAAAAGGCAATGGTAAGGGTTAAAATCGTTGGTTCTAATCAAATTGCTCAATAAAACATTAGACTACTTGGGTGCTATCATTGAAACCAGGTAAGTGGTTCTAAGCCTGATAAAACATTAGGTTGGCAATTGGTTTCCCCCTAAGGATGACAGTTTGTTTTCCAAAAATAATTTCCTAGCAAGTCAACCAGCTTGTAGAGCATGGTCCCAATCCAAAGTTCCTTAGACTCCTAGTCACCTGACTTACAGAATGTTGCCCAACTTATAACTTTTAGGAATTTAACAAGCTCAAGAAGCGCTATCCCAATTCAAGTTTCCTCATTTTTAAGTCTTAGCAAGCTCAAAGGGCGCTTTGACCGCTTTAGTTAGTCATCTCATTAAGGCATGACCAAGTTTTCTCCTTTTTAGGTCTTAGTCAGCTCAAAGGGCGCTTTGATCGCCTTGGTTAGTTAACTCATTAGGGCATGATCAAGTATTCATATCTTTAGGTTTTAGCTAGCTCTAAGAGCGCTTACCTAAGTTTTCCTTGCTTTTAGGTTTTAGCCAACTCAAAAGGGTGCTTTAACCACCTTGGTTAGTCAGCTCATTAGGGCACAACCAAGTTTTCTTTATCTTTAAGTCTTAACTAGCTCAAAGGGCGCTTTGATCGCTTTAGTTAGTTAGCTCATTAGGGCACGACCGAGTTTTTTCCATCTTTCAGGTTTTAGCCAACTCAAAGGGCGCTTTAACCACCTTGGTTAGTCAGCTCATCAGGGCACGACCAAGTTTTCCTTATTTTTAGGTTTTAACTAGCTCAAAGGATGCTTTAACCATCTTAGTTAGTCAGCTCATCAGAGCACGACCAAGTTTCCTTGTTTTTAGGTCTTAACCAGCTCAAAGGGCGCTTTGACTACCTTAGTTAGTCAGCTCATCAGAGCATGACCAAGTTTCCTTGTTTTTAGGTCTTAGCTAGCTCAAAGGGCACTTTGACTGCCTTGGTTAGTCAGCTTATCAGGGTACGACCAAGTTTCCTTGTTTTTAGGTCTTAGCCAGCTCAAAGGGCGCTTTAACCACCTTAGTTAGTCAGCTCATCAGGGTACAACTAAGTTTCCTTGTTTTTAGGTCTTAGCCAACTCAAAGGGTGCTTTGACCGCCTTGGTTAGTTAGCTCATCAAGGCATGACCAAGTTTCCTCATTTTTAGGTCTTAGCCAGCTCAAAGGGCGCTTTAACTGCCTTGGTTAGTCAGCTCATCAAGGTACGACCAGGTTTCCTTGTTTTTAGGTCTTAGCCAGCTCAAAAGGCGCTTTGACCGCCTTAGTTAGTTAGCTTATCAGGGTACGACCAAGTTTCCTTGTTTTTAGGTCTCAGCCAGCTCAAAGGGCGCTTTGACCACCTTGGTTTATCAGCTCATCATGGTACCACCAAGTTTTCCTCACTTTTAGGTTTTAACCAGCTCAAAGGGTGCTTTAACCATCTTGGTTAGATAGCTCATTAGGGCATGACCAAGTTTCCTTATTTTTAGGTCTTAGCCAACTCAAAGGGCACTTTGACTGCCTTGGTTAGTTAGCTCATCAGGGCACGACCAAGTTTTCCTCATTTTTAGGTTTTAGCCAGCTCAAAAGGTGCTTTAACCTCCTTGGTTAGACAGCTCATTAGGGCACGACCAAGTTTCCTTGTTTTTAGGTCTTAGCTAGTTCAAAAGGCACTTTGACCACCTTGGTTAGTCAGCTCATTAGGGTACGACTAAGTTTCCTCATCTTTAGGTCTTAGCCAGCTCAAAGGGCGCTTTGGTCGTCTTGGTTAGTTAACTCATTAGGGAGTATAACCAAGTTCTCATTATTCTTTTTAGGGATTTTTGCCAAAAGGGCGTTACTCTCCCTATTCTTTATTCCAAACTTATCATTGTTAAACATCTTAACAATCCTTAAGATAGAGTTATCCTTAGACAAAAACGATGTCTCTTTTATCTTTGTGGCAAAGTTTTGCTCAAACTTCATTACAAAGAAGAGTAGCTGTAGACACCTAATTTTTGCCCCATTCATAATCCTAACTTTTGATTTTTTATTTTTTTACAAAAAGGGTCCTAATTCAACAAATAAAAATAATAAAAAATTAAATTAATAAAAGATAAAAATAATAAAAATTAACAAATGATGAAAATACCAAAAAAAAAAAAAGAATTATAAAGATTTTGTAGATTTTTAGGAAAGTAACACATATTAGGGACAAATAGTTTTAGTTTTAGTTTAGTACAAATAATTATTTTAGGAATCAAGTAGTTTAAATACAATTTAATTGTACTGAATGTCAAGGCACAGGCCAACGGCCTAATAGAGAAGCATTGGAGTATTGGATTGGATTTAATTTAAGGTTCAAGTTCGAGTCTCACCAGGTACCTATGACTTTTATTTTTCTATCTTTTACAAAAAGCAGGATGAATAAACGGGATTCATATCTAATTAAAATCATTTGAATCTAGTTTGATTTTATTAAATCGGATTTGAATTAATTTGGATCTAGTTTAATAATTTAATTACATACAATAGATATGATTTGATGTGATCTTATCTAGCTTTTATAAATACAAAAACTCCCAAAAGAATTAGGGGGCCCCCGTTCGTCCAATGAAATTAGTCCTAGTAGCATTAGTAGCCAGCCAAACATCAAGTTCAATTGATCATCCATCCATTAGACTTAGGCAGCCGAATCCTCAGTAGCATCTACAACCAATTCTGCCCCACTATCGACTGAATCCTCTTTGTTAGCCATAGTCATTGTCCAACCAATCCACAACAGAATACATAAGCTACGTCTGTAGCAAAACATGCAAACATACATCCATTCTCATCCAAACCCCCCTATAATCGTCTCATCTCGACTAGCAGATGTGTAAACACCTTTAGGGCGACAATAAAATATGTAGAAATTTAGATTCTTTTTCTTTTATTTTTTATTTATTTATCTATTTTTTAAATATTATAGTTAGAAGAATAATCTTAATTTCGATAAATAGATAATAGTACCCATTAGGGTTTAATAGGTTAGCCCCCGAACTTGAAACTCTCTAGTTCTTCATTCAAATTGAAATAAAAAACCGGTAGCTAAATAGTAATCAATCCACCTAATTGGTTACAGTTTCTTTTTCTTTTCCCAACTTAGGTCGGGTGGCGACTCCAAAAATTATTTTCAATAAAAAACCCGGAATTATCCATTTTATTTAGTCGAGGACTAATATTAAATGGGTTAAGGTTTAGTATTAATTGGAAATAAGGAAATCAATTTTAAAAGAAATCGAAAAATCATGCTTGACAAGCTCTAATCATAACTGTCCACTATATGTGGAGGGTGTTCTTAAAGTCTACCTAGTTAAGAGAATGTTCACTAATGATGGTTCCTCCTTGAATATGATGCCGATGAACACTTTTAAAGCTACAAAGATCGATATCTAGCTCTAGATCAAACAATCCATATCAATAAATGGCTTTAGTCATGCCCCTACAAACTCTATTGGGTACATCAATGGTGATCTTAAAGTTGGTCTTATTCATGCCACCACCACCTTTCATGTAATTAATGCACTTGTACAATATCACTTGCTTATGGGTAAAAAGTGGCCACATGATCACAACATAGTTCCTTTAACATTACATCAATATATTAATGGGCATTAGAATGAGAAGGATGTGTTTTTTCTAGCTACAAAGAATCCTTTTGAACAACAAGATGTTTAATAAAAGAAGTTCCTTTACCTTAAATGAATTCATTAAGGATGGGGAAATGGCCATAGCTAAGCCATCTAATGTTCCCTTGCCTACATAGGAAGAAGTTCAAGAGGGCCAACACAAATGAGAAAGATTCATGGTTATTTTGGGGGAAAGAAGAAGAATAAACAAACTTATAAGTTTGAAAGTTTTATTAGAGAGGATGGAAGGTATATGTGCCGCTTATGATGATCTAAGGGGTCTAAGGAGGTATATCTCTCCTCTTCAAATCCCATACCAGTATAGGAAGTCTAACCTACCTCATAATAGCTACAAGACCAAATAAAGCCTTATTAAGGAAATAGAAGAATTAAATCTAGTGCAACCAGGAGAGTCATGGTGGCCAATCTTCATAAGTATGTTAACACCATCTTATTTGCTAAAGCAAATATGTGTATGAAAAGCTCTAGTCATAATCATCTACTATATGTCGAGGGTGTTCTTAATGGCTACCTAGTTAAGAGAACATTCATTGATAATGATTCCTCCTTAAATATAATGCCGATGAATACTTTCAAAGCTATAGGGATTGATATCCGGCGCTTGATCAATAAATGGCTTTAATCATGCCCCTACAAACTCTGTTGGTTATGTTAATGGTGATCTTAAAGTTGGTCCTATTCATAGCACCACCACCTTTCATGTGATTGATATGCCTGTGCAATATTACTTGCTTATGGGTAGAAAGTAGCTACATGATCACAACTTAGTTCGTTTAACATTACATCAGTGTATTAATAGGCATTGGAATAGGAAGGATGTGTTTTTTTCAGCTATAAAGAATCCTTTTGAACAACAAGATGTTCAACAAAAGAAGTTCCCTTGCCTTCAATGAGTTCGCTAAGGATGGGGAAACAGCTTTAGCTAAGCCATCTAGTGTTCCCTTACCTACATGAGAAGTAGTTCAAGAGGGCTAACATAAAAGAGAAAGATTCATGGTTATCTTGGGGGGAAGAAGAGGAGTAAATAAACTAATAAGTTTGAAAGTTTTATTAGAGAGGATGAAAGGCTTGTATATTGCTTATGACAATCTAAGGGGTCTAAAGAGGTATATCTCTCTTCTTTAGATCCTATACCAATATAGGAAGTCTAAGCCAACCTATAACAACTACAAGAGCAAATAAAGCCTTAGGTTAAGGAAATAGAAGAATTAGATCTAACACAACTAAGAGAGTCACAACAATCAATCTTTATAAGCAAGAGCCTTTCATAGGAAATAAAAGTTCATATTATTGAGTTACTGAAAGAATATAGGCATGTGTTTACATGGACTTATGAAGAGATACCTAGATTGGATCCTAACCTTAAAATGTATAGATTGAATATTGCTTCGAGAGCTATGCCTGTAAAGTAACAACAAAGAGTTTTTCATCTTAAGATTGAAGTGTAGAGCAAGTAGTAAGTATAGATATTGTTACAAGCTAGGTTCATAAGGCCAATTGAACATCCTACTTAGCTCACTAATATTGTTCTTGTAAGAAAGAAGAATGGATAGATAAGAGTATGTGTGGATTTTCAAGATTTGAACAAGGATTATCCTAAGGATGACTTCCCTTACCAAATGTTGATACCTTAATAGATGTAATCGCAAGTCATGAGTTGTTTTTATTTATGGATGGCTTCAGTAGGTATAATCAAATCAAGATGGTGATAGGGGATGTAGAGTGTATAGCTTTTTATACACCAATTGGCAAGTTTTATTACACTATCATGTCATTAGAACTTAATAATGCGAGCACTACATATCAAAGGGAAATGACTACTCTATTTTATGACATGATGCATGGTTTTATGGAGGATTATGTTGATGATATAGTCATTAAGTCTAAAAGAGCACCTAATCACCTCTTTCATTTGCAAAGAGTCTTTGAATGATGCTAACTATATAAGTGTTGCACGAACCCCTTTAAATGTGTTTTAGGAGTGTCTTTAAGGAAGTTTCTTAGATTTATTGTTTGTCCAAAGGGAATTAATGCTGACCCTACAAAAATGCAAGCTATGAGATCAATGCCATCTCCTACTACTTTAAAGGAACTAAAAACTTTTATAAGAAAGGTCTCTTATATCAAAAGGTTTACACTTACACTTGTTGAGATTTCATACCCATTACACCAACTTTTAAGAAAAGGAATTTCATTTGAATGGGAACAAGTCCATAAGGAGGCAATTCAAAAGATCAAGACAATCTTAACCTCCCCTTAAACCATTACCATGCTTATAAAAAAAATTGCCATTAATCTTGTATTTTACTTTTACTGACATGTCTATTGGAGCTTCACTTGCATAAGAAGTAAATGGTTAAGAGTGACTTATGTACTAGTTGAGCCGAACTCTTTAAGGGAGCTAGGTTAATTACCCAGCTTGTAAGAAGCATTATCTCATACTAGTATTTGCTATGTAGAAATTACGGAACTACTTCCTTGCACATAGGATCAATCTAGTAACTTGTTTAGATTCGATCGAATATTTATTATCATAACCAGCTTTATCAAGATGAGTTAATAAGTGGCTACTCCTTGTTAAAGAATTTGACATTTCAGTGCAATCCCCTAAGACCATCAAGTCATTAACACTAGTTGATTGGTTAGCACACTTCCAAAATGCTTAAGAGGGCTCAACTATAGATATAATCCCAGCTAAGTTTCATGAAGATTCTTTGATGGTCAAGGTAAATGGTGAATGGATGCTTCAATTTTATGGTTCCACAAGAAATCAAGGTGGGTAGCAAGAATCATCTTGACATCACCTAAGGGTTAGGAGGTACCACTGGCATTCAAGCTTGATTTTCGATGCACTAATAATGAAGCTAAAAATAAAGCATTATTACTTAGTTTATCGTCCACAAATGAAGTTAGGGCACATCAGATGTATATCTAAGGTGACTTAAATTTAATCATTAGATAGGCTCCAAGTGAATTTGGATTGAAGGAACTTACACTTGCGCCTTATAGGGCTGCAGTGCAGGCTTTTATTAGAAAGTTTAACTTTATGTAATACGAGCACATAACTTGATCCACAAATCAATATGCTGATGCATTAGCCACTTTAGCATCTAAGATTCTAGTTCAAGATACAAATGATGGTTTAAATGTTTGAGTGGTTAAGAAATCTATGCCATGTACAACATTGAATTTCTTAAAGAGGATGAAGAAGTACGAAATGGTTAGCACATCTCACTTATGGAGTAGCTAGCATATCCTAGTATAGCTTTATTTCAACCTTGAAGAGCTTTATCAAAATTAAGGGGATCTTGTATTATAAGGGTTTGAAAGCTATATTATCTTATTGCACTAAATCTACAAAAGCTTACCTAAAATTAGACAAATATCACTAGATTTGGCATGGGGAGAAGGGACCACCATTGCATTGTTGTGTTGAACATGTAGGTCGTTATTGGCCTTCGATGGCAAAAGATGCACTCTAAGTTCAAACACATTGCCCCAAATGTTCTGAGCTACTCAATTAAGGTGAATTCAATTTTGTATCTAGTGTTAGAGATTGAAGGCATCTGTACATTAATTACCTAGAAAACAATATGCTACCAATGGATAGTATAGACGTAAGAATTGTAAAGCATAAAGTCAAGAAATATCTTATGCATGAGGGCAAACTCTATAGAGTATCATTCATGGGAAAACCTCTAAAATGCATTACCTCTCATAAAATAGAAACAATTTTAGTTGAGGTGCATGTTAGAGAATGTAAAGAACATTAAGGAGGAAAGAAGGTATATTATTATTTACTTGAAAGAGGGTACTATTGGCCTACAATGGAGGTAGACACTTTCAATTTCACCAAGAGTTGTGCCGTTTGCCAACAACATGGTGATGCTATCTATGCTCTCGCAGTTACACTTCACAATATCATAAATCCCTAGCCTTTTCATACGTAGGCATTTGATCTTATTGAACCTATATATTCTCCATCGAAGGGAGACATTTGGGTTTTGGTTAGAATAGAATGTTTTACAAAATGGGTAGAGGCAATTCCTTTGAAGGAGGCGATAGAACTAGCCATTACAAGTTTCATAAATTAGAACATTATATCCATATTCGGGATCTCAAAGGACATTCTATCTGATAATGGTACTCTTTTTATTAACTTACATGTCCATCAATTACTGGCATCCTACAACATAAATCATGTAAAGTCCACACGTTACTACCTAAAAGGAAATAGACAAGCTAAGGTTACTAACAAAAGCTTATTGAAAGTCCTTAATCATATGGTACATGACAATTATAAGGAATGGCATGACAAGCTACCATTGGCACTTTGGGCCTATAAGATACCAAAACAAAGGCTGACATAAGCAACTCCCTTTTCTTTGGTATACAGAGCTAAGGTGATAGCTCCAATAGAGGTCATGATCCCATTTGCTAAGTTGGCCATGTATGCCAAACTTGAACTTAACACATTATGAATGATGGATCTAAAAGCATTAGATGAAAGGCATAATATCTCCAAATGTAATCTTATCCATTATTAGCATAGACTTGGAGTAGCATACAATCATTTAGTAAGAAAGATATTATTCCAATAGGGTAACATTGTACTTCGTACAACCAAGCATGCATGTCGAGGTACTCCAGCACCTAAGTTTACACCTAAGTGGGAAGGACCTTTCATAGTTAAGGAAGTGCATGAAAGTGGATATTGCAAACTCAAGAATCCTAAGATGGATGCTATTATTGCTCCTATCAACTTTCAATATATTCAAAAAGTTCCATTTGTGAAAAGGAAACTATAGTAAAGTTAAATGAATGAAACTTATAGTTAGAGTTATACAAGCTTGTTTTGCGTATCTATTTCTACTGTTGTCTCTTTTATGCACTATACATTAGAAGAAAACAATAACAAAGTATTGATCTTTGTAATGCTACTACTTGGTAAGAGACTTATCTCTCAAGTATGCAATATACATTTATCCTATAAGTTGTTGATTGATTAAAACTTTGACTCCCAAGTGTACTATATGATGCTCATCAAATAAGACAATGACTAGCATTATTTGAGTATGCATTTGTGGAGCATGTGAAAATAGTTAAGTAGTGGGTAATTCCTCCTTAACTCACAACATGATTGTCACTACAATCAATATCTATATGAATGGATCATATATTTGAATCCTTACCTACAAATGAGAATACACTTCCAATGCATAGGTTTTCTCGAAAATTTAGCAAGCCATGAAATAATGTTTCATTATTGTCTTTCATCCTATAAAGTGCTACTAAGGAGATGCAATATTTTTTAAGCACATAATGATGTGAACTTCTAAGACTTGGCAAAATCAATAAATAACTCATATTAATTCATGATGTTCCACATAAAGATGGGTACATATCAATAACTAGGGGACCTCAAATAAGTGAGAAGCAAGATGATACGTACTAAGTTCAACAAGTCCATACTCTCCATGTGAGGAAAAAAAAAAAAGGTGCAAAGAAAATAAGATTAATGTTATCAAGACTTGACACTAGATGTTATAGTAAAATCAAGATTTGTACCTCCAAGGCACTCCTCTCTCTCAAGTGCCTTACAAGTTTGGCTTTAAGTAGCTTACATCTTTTTGCAATATCTTGACTACCTAATAGCTTTTGAGCCTCAATTGCAATAATTTCCATCTTTTTGAGCTTGAAACTGAAAACACATGCTGTAGTGAAACTAGTAATCAAAAGTTCAATATTCTATGTGGATAATGAGCGCCAAGCTTCATCAAATAGCCTTACAGCTTACTCAAGTAAGCCCGAAACATGAGTAGTCACATTAGAACCCAACCAAACAGATCCCATCCAAATATATCCCTCCCTCCATCCTATGTAAGTGCTCAAATGGTGTTAAGAGGTTAGAAGCTTTAGTGAAGCCATGAAAGGAGACGATATCTTCTAAGCTCGCTACCACCTTAACTGTAGCTCCTTTATCTCCATGTTGTAATATTCTAATCTTTAAGGATGTAATGCTGTAGGATCTCTTAGAATAGGTGAAGTCACGTCACTATATAGGGTAGGGACATTCATAACATGCATCTCTTCATCACAAAACCCTACACCTATCAAAGCATCAGTGAATGCCTAGATAGCACTTTTTTCTAAGAGTGAAATTTCACTATCTTCACAATCATCAATGACATTGAACACATCAAAGATTTTGGTAATACCAAAGGTGCTTTCATCAATCTGCTGTGTGAAGTTTGTTTTATCATTAAGTTGCCCTTCTTCGTTGTTATTAGTATCTATCATAGAATCTTCTCTATCATCATCAGTACGCATGGGAGAATCCCCATAATCGACCAACTCAACATTATCCTCTCCCTCACCTACAACCTCAATAACAGTAGGTCAATCTTTAGCATTAAAGCACTTTTCCCATACTATAGCGACTTGGAAAAGGCTGAGTGATAGGAAGCATACATCGACTTGAGGAAATGTTGTTAAGGACACCACTATTGACTCTATCAACATGATTTTTCACTACCTTTTGTTTAATAAAACTATGGATCTTATCTTTTCCCCTTTAGTCCTATGATACATAAGAATGGGAAAAATAAGAAGAGTAAACTTAAAGAAAACATTACTATAAAAGAGAGAGAGAGAGAAAGACCAAAGAGTTAAGCGGAAAGGGGGGGTGGGGGGTGGAGAGTTTGTTAACAATACTACCTTATGAATGCAGCTACGCTTAGGTTGTTTGATGACCAATGGGGGAGATGGTGAATGTCAAGACCCTAAAGGAGGCTTAATAGGATTATCTAAAATTTCCATAACATTTGTACACACAATGATATGAAAACCGCCTTGCAAGTCAGAGATTGCAAGACTCTAAATAATAAATTACTAAGATTACTAATTTTTAAGTAATTAATTTATTGTAACATAACATAACATAACATATAAATATAAATAACTATAGATATCCAATATCCAATATCCCATAATTCCTCAAAACCATAGAGAATTGGTATCCCCTATCAAATAATAAGACAGGATATACTAACATTATAAAAAATATATATACAAGAAAAATTAAATTATAGTAAGTTCTAATATATAAATATTTTCTACAAAGGATGTTTATGTATCATCTAAAGAGTACTCAGTTACTTCTAATACTAGTATACATATCTTCATCTCGCACTCGGCACTTGAGACTTATCCCAATCCCATCGTACGTAAGTT
This sequence comes from Lumnitzera littorea, assembly GCA_024138015.1. Taxonomy (NCBI): domain Eukaryota; kingdom Viridiplantae; phylum Streptophyta; class Magnoliopsida; order Myrtales; family Combretaceae; genus Lumnitzera; species Lumnitzera littorea. The sequence goes on along the minus strand of JAMXBB010000004.1, from coordinate 62,857,326 downwards.
TGCAAGAGAAACTAAGGGGGAATGAGCATGAAATAGCTCAGTGAGTTCATCCCTCACCATTAACATTCAAGCAACTTATCGCACATTATTATCATACATACAAGAAAGCTATATACATACAAAATGAATGCAGGCGCGATGAATGCAAGCAATACATTCATAGGAATTCGGAACTATAGAAGGTGTAGAATTACATCGTTTACACTTTGATTATCTCCTGTACTTACTCGCACAAGGTACCTCAACTTACCTGCATGAAGCTACCTAGGGGCACCACCTCTTTAGGTAACACTCAACTATTACCCTAGTCGAGAAAAAAAAAGTTCCAATCCAAATAGGTGGATCTCAAACTAGGACTATCCACCATCCAAGACCCCTTGAGCACAAACATGCAAGTCCTCTTGCAGCCACAATTATCTAAGGCCTTACAGGCACAATAAAGCAAGTCCTCTCGCTATCAATTGGAGATCCTATGCTAGTTTTGCCTTAACGTTAAAATATTATTGATGGCTCCATGAGCCCTTATAGAGATCATACAAAAATATGTTTAAGAGTAGAAAAGCTTTTTCCAAACCATTTTTCTCAAGATTTTTGCAAAGCTAGCACTCTCCATTCATACCTTTACGGGGTCATAAACATGCGACTAGTATAATTAGTTATTTTAGTTTAATACTTATATTTATCAATTTAAAAAGGTGATAATATAAGTGATAACACAGATGATAACAAACAAGTAAAGTAGTCATTCAAACATACAAGCAACAATAAGTAGCAAAACCTCATACAAATAACACGCACAAGCAAGTAGCAGGTCATTAGAACTCCCTTACCTAGATTATTGCTGATTCTCCAAGCCTTTGGAGTTTCCAGAACTCGATATTGAACGCTTAAAAATAGTAAAACTTATAAGTATTCTGAAAAGTCAGACTCCTTAATTACTAAAATTTTATTGTAGTTTGTTTAGTTCCCCCAATATAACCTAAGTATAATGTATATAGGGTTTACCATACTCAATGGGATTAACAGTATTATTTTCTTATATTCGTTAGTTATGAGACTTCCTTAATGTATTTAGTGACTTTTTCATTCTAATTCCGATATTTACAAACTTATAGTCATTTTTCATCGTTTTCGGATGCACATTCATACGGTGATGTCCGTTTTGGACGTTAAGACTCATGTTTTACGATATGGGCTAAATTTATTGAAATTTTAACTCATTGAAGCTTAATTATTCTTATTGCATATGTTTATATCTTATTCTAGTATTTAATGATTTCATTAGTCATTAGCTTCTTATACTTAAGGAATTTTACATTGGTATTACTAATTCATGTACTTAATTAAGTTTAATTCAATTTAGGAATTTTATTAGGGTTTAAGGATGTTTGACCCTTAAGTACATGTATACATATATAGGTTATATTCTTATGTAATCTTATAATTTATTATTTTACAAACATATGCTTATGTCATCGCTTAGGTCATCAATCGCTTGTATCATCGCTTATGTCCTCATTTGCTTATGTCATGGCTTATGTAATCTTTTGATGATGTTATGGCTTATGTAATCATTCAATGATGTCATAACTTATGTAATCATTCTTTACATAAAAATATATATATCCTTATGTACTCATACATATGTTATATACATACCTATACTTTTAACATACTAATATGTACACTTATATACTTATACATATACTAATACATATACCCATATATACATACAGTGACATATGTATTTTTATACATATTTTCGTATGCCTTATTTACCCTCTTAAGAAAGCTTCTCAAATTTTATCTTTTTGTATTTTAAGGGTGTATTTAGCATGGTATATGTATGTATAGTTAGTATATGCCTTATTTTAGGTTATGTACATAATGGATACTTATGTACAAAGGGCTTTATACATGTATTTATTGAGTATACCCTTATATACACATACTTAGATATATGTACACACGTGTTCTTCTTCTATTGTCTAAAGATTCCTCCACTTTTATACATAAAGATTGAAACTTTAAGCCTAAATCAACATATATATACACAACACATAACTACTTAACCTAAGCTAACTTTTCATCTAACTAGTAAAGGATATGAAACAAGACATAGTAACATAAGAACATACCTTAATTTGCTCTTGAATATGGATGCAAAGTTGAAAAGTAAAGAAGAGTGAAAGGGAAAGGGAAGATACCATTGGCAAAGGAGAAGAAGAAAGGGACTTTGTTTTGTGTTCTTTTGTTTTTGAAAGGGAAAACAAGTGGGGTCTAGGAAAAGGAAAGAAGTGGACTACAAAAGAAGTGGGAAGAAGGAAGAAAAATCTAAAAGAAAAGAAATCATTAGATGACTTAGATATTTTCTTAACTGAAAGTGACTTTTGTTGACTTTTCTAAATGTTGATTTTAGTGAACATGTGTTGACTTAGTCAACCTTTTGACCTTGGTTAACTTTCCAAAAGCATAAGCCATTTAGTATACATAATGTAGTAATTAAGGAAAATTAACAGAAAAATTAAAGAAATGAGACATTTGGTGAATTGATTAGTAAAAATAGATGGTGAGATTTTACTTTAGGTATTTATATCCTATATACATTATTTGGTAGGCTACTTAGTATAATTAGTATGAAAAGTATCAATTAGGGTATTAAAGTTTACTAACCTAAGCATTAACTAAACTCCTAACTCTATGTAATATTAACCTAGTTATATACTTAAAAGATGAATGTGATATAAGATGCAATATCTTAGTTTCTGAGGGATTACTTAAGTATTATAAATATTTATACATGATTGAGAGTTATCTTTAATCGTTTACTGATGAAATGGTAAAATATGGAGGATATATTATCACTTAGGGTTTTAGGGTAAATTATGGTAGATTAATGCTTTTATATCCTTAAAGTAATAGTTTTAAGGTTTTTATTACTTTCGAGTACAATCTCTAGTGTTTTTACACATTTAGGGTCTAACATATTCATACGTAATTAAGTCTTCAATTGTTATCTTAGGATTTTGATGAGGTTTGAGGTTAACTTCTATAGTTACATATACTTAAGGTTTTAGGGTCTTCATATGTGATTAGAGGTTTAATTGATAATTTAAGGTATTTCATATTCACTTTTGGTTTTGAATTGAGATTTTAATTGGTTTTAAATCTTACTAGCTTTATTTACTTTAGGAAATCATTTATAGTTCGCGTGCTTGATTCTATACTTAGAAAGCTATATTCGTAGAGTTTACAATGAACGTTCATTTTTTGATTTACCTCAAACATCATCAAATAGCTTTTCACTATTAGACGATTTTGGGTCTTCTTTGAGTTGAAAGTAAAATTCATATCTCCAAATGACTATTTGAGGCAAATCCCCATTAGATATCTTTGAAACATACTCCTTAAACCCATCCAAGCAATTTTTCCAATATGTAAGCTAGCCACTCAAAGGAACCCTAGAATGACTCATGGAAGGAAAGAATAATTGCTTGATACTTTCATGAATGTTCTTTCAACTCTTAGGTCTAAACATTTTGCAACACTAGTCAAAACTCTGATTAATGATCAAATCATGAGGCATACCTTAATCAAACCTCAGCTGTCGTATGACCCAATCAGTTGAATACTTCATAACACTACACTTAAGGAAGCAAAAGAAAGCAACTAGAAGCATCAACCCAATCATAAAGTGATAGAAGACCCTTAGGTATACTCCATAAGATAAACTTTATCTCGACATTAGAAAGCTCATCATGAACCTCTATCAAGTTTACTAACTCCTTCAAACCTTAAGGGTAGATTTTTTAGTACCATTCATATATAAGCAATTCCTTTGTGTACGAACAAAAATTGAACTCACGACAAGAATCAATAACATTCTTCAAAGTACTTAAGAGCTTTTTATTGACCCATCCCTAAGCTCAGGGCCTAACAGTGTCAAAATGTGTAAGGGGGAGACTATAATATCTCTTATAACTCTCACAAAAGAATATATGGGGAAACACTAGGTCTATGTACAACACTACAACATATCTCCCTTGTGAACGTATTGAAGTCACATGAAAAAGGTCTAAGCACCTATATAAGGAACTTAAGTAGAAGGCTCCCAAAGCAAAACATTCCCCTCATGCAATGCACATAGCTAAGTGGAAGAGTCGTAGACTAACCTCTTTTTCTAAGCCCCCTAGGAACATGAACAATGACAACCAACAAGCAATGAAGGCATCAAACTCATGCATGAGATGCAAAATAACATAAATCAAGTTGAGGTTATAAAGTGAACACCAACATGAAAGGGTGAATGATAATAATGCCACATCAAAATGTAGGAACTTACTCGCATTGGTATTGAGGTCCCATCTTATCACCCTTATCTAGCCTAAAGAAATACTTGATCCACGCACTTAGTGTATCATATCTGTAAGTATTTAAAGCCTCTTTTTTATCCACTTCCAATAGTCCAATTAGTGCCTAAACATCTTCGAAGATTGAAGCTATGGTGATGCCGATCAATCTAAGATTGGGAAGGCTCAAAACGATGGCAACATCTTCTAGAGTTAGAGTGATCTCACCCCATGTCATCACAAAGTTATGTAATTGAGTACTTAAATGGGATATGATATCTCACTAAGTCTCTATTTCTTGTAGACAATGCAAAGTTAAATGGGAAGATACCCATACAGGATAGCACACCCCTACCTCTTCCAAAATGGATTTATATGTTGAATTCTTGAAAACGTACATCACCAAAGACAACAAGCCAGTTACTCTGTGCCTCGAGCTATTGAAGCTACTCTCTAAAAGAGGGATTTCTTTCTTCTCATTTCTAAAGTGCAACACATAATTTGCTTCTAACTTTACCCTCTTATGTATTAGAGATTCTTGTCTTATGAAACACAACTTGCCATCCTTAAGTGAGTATGGGTATCTATCTTGCCTCTTTATATCTCACCAAAAGAAGTCACGTTCAATAGTTGGGTTTAGCCATTTGTCTCGAGGTAAAGGGACTGCCAGAATGTGATCCTCAAAATATGCTAAAACCTCATTTTTCTTATCAGCATTGTTACTACAAGAATGGCTCTTTCTAGATTCTTTGCCCATGTCAATGATCCCTAAAGATAGTGGTAATGTCTATATTCAAGTATGAAGGAAAGTGACTGCCTACAAATGAGGCAAGAAAGTTAGTAGAAATTAGGTGCATTTGGAAAGTATGACATATGCTTATGAAAACTAGAGATAACACATATGCACAAGGGCTCTTGCAATGCGTGATGACGGTAAGTAATACAAATATGAGATTAGTGATACCATGCTTAGCTCACATGTTTATGATGATATTTAACTGATATGTTCCAACACATGTGTTCATGTTAGAAGACTAATGTTCAATGCCTCATGTTTAGCTTGTGTAATGGGCTTGTGTAATGGGCTTGTGTCTTTTCATGTTTATGCTAAGGAGGCTCATGATTCGATTACTCACATTCATGCTTAGACCATACGTCATGTTTAGGGGTCATGTCATGTTCAAATCTCATGTCATGTTCAAGGGTCAAGTGGTGTTTAGAGGGGTTGTATGATGTATAAACCTCACGTCGTGATCAGACCTTGCTCTATGATCAAACCTCACATCTTATGTAGACCTCAAGTGATGTTCAAACCTCATGTCGTGTTTGGGCCCAACTTCGAGTCATGCTCTATGACATGTTTAGGATTCATTTTACATTCAAGCCTTATGTTACATTTTGATGTCAAGTTTAAGGTTCATGTCATGGTTAAGGCTCATGTTTGATTTTAATGTTAAATCATATGTAAGGCTCGTGATTACAATTCATGCTCACTTACGTTCAACTCTAATGTTCAAGACCTATGTTCACTCTCATGTTCCAATGCTTAGGCTCACGTTCTACTCTCATGTATTAATGTCTAAGCCTCATGTTTAGTTCATCTCATATGTAAGGTTCATGCATGCCTCTCATGTGCTCGTATATGCATGCCCTTACAACTGGGGACTCATGTTCAATTCATATTACAAGTTGCAATTAGTTTTATGAAGATTACAAAAGGAGACCACACATGACCCAAGCATTATAACTCTTCATTGTCACCCTCTAAGAAAGATTGGTCCTCATTAGCCTTTGGTTTGTTAGCAATTATAGTCTAGGTCGTAAAGAGTCTACTCTCTTTATAAAATGCTAGTTTACAAACTGGTGCAAAGATGAGATTTGGTCCTCAAGTTATGACTACCAACTTTTTACCACCAATTAGCAAATAGTCACAGTTTGGGCGGTAAAGAGTCTACCCTCTTTAAATTATACCAATTTGCTGATTGTTGCTAGTTCGAGATATGGTCCTCAAATTACGATCACAGACTTTTGATCATCGGTTGCAAGCAACCACAATCCATGCAATAAAGAGATCCTCTTTAAACTGAGTTGATTTGCTAATTGTAGCAAGTTCGCGATAGTGGGTAGTCAAAATGTGATTATGAACTCTCAAATATTGGTCATGTTACCTACAAAAGATAGACAATTAGGAGATATCAATTTCACATCGAAATAATGGGGGAAAAAGACAAGGATATTTGCTATGGAGATACACATGAAGGTATGAATACAAAAGTTACAAGAGCTAGATGACTTTTCATGTTGTTGAGAGGACGTGAAAGGCTAAGAGACGTTTTAGAGTTATATGGGTGCCAATTTTGAGAATATCAAGTCATTATTCATTCTAGCTAGTTCTTGTATGCCTTATGGACCCCTAAAAAGAATAGATTAACACTATTGTGAATGAAGTAGAAAAGCTAAAGAAGATTTACAATGTAATGCTCATACTTAAAGTTTTTGGAATAGGTGATAATTGCAAGGTGCTCAAGAAGAAGAATATGCCTTAAGAGGTGTAATCTATCCTATGTGCAACATTGGTTAAGGAACTAAAGGATCGTAAAGGAAACAAAACCCAAAATGTGCAGAGGATTACAAGCAAAGTTAGCAAAAGGTGCAAAGGCATAACAATTAAATAGTGACAAGAACAATAAAACACACATTCAATGGGACATGACATGACAGTAATGCTCATATCGCAAAGGATAAACATAAATGTTAAGATAACTAAATAAAGAGTAAGTCACAAGTACATTCAATGTTCCATAGACTAGGATAGTGTAATACACACACAAGCTCAAGAAGTAAAGCAAAAGCATACAAGCCAACAAAGAAGCAAATGATAGAAGTATGAAGGAAATGTGTAAGAGCTTCACCTTGTCTTGGGTGCAACTACCAAACACTTACTGAGGATATGGTCTACAAAGACAAAAACAACACATGATCAAGACGAAGAAGACTTATCCAACATATTGTCTTGGTATAATTAGCTTATTCAAGGATATAGTGAACGATAGTGAAAGGGATGTTACATGACAACATTAATCAAGTTCAATGGAAACAATAAAAAAAAAACAATAATTAAAATATGCTGCAACATACATACTAGTATATCTCAACATACATCAATACCAAATGTAGCAAATCTAATAGCTTGAGCAATAAATTTGGGAAGATTAATAAGAAATGAAGGTTTAGAAAAGATTATAGGAGGAAACTATGTTGAATTTGTTGGATGTGGTATGTTAAGCAAATTATTCATTAGGTTTGGTAACTTTCATTAATGGTAGTAGGAGCATAACTTCAACAATTCAAAGCAACACATTAGCTTTAGTTTATTTAAAAAAAAATAAAAAGTGGAGGGGAAAGGAAGTGACCTATAGGTTATTCAAGTCATCACAGTAATGGGTAACCCCCTCTATTGATGTAGAAGCTCCATTTAGGCATTTGAGTTAGGTTTTTCTTCAGAATTCTATGACAACTTCAATGCTTTATAGCCTCGAGACTTTAATCTTTAGTGACTTCCATTAGCTTTGGTGCTTGACTTCGATGGTGATTTACATTTAGGCAATACTTAAGTTTTAGACTTCTTCGTAATGACTAAAAGGTTACTCATAAGTTCTTCTGCTTCTCAATGCCCATTAATGGTCTAACCTTCTTCCCTTTAATTTCTTCTCCAAGCTTAGTCCTTCCTTCGATTGTACACCTATTGGCAAACATAATATAAGAAGTGAGTTTCCAAATAGGAGAAGAAGAACGCATGGATTCAAAATAAATAAGTAAATAAGAAGAAAAGGGAAAATAAACATGGGTGTTATAACTTATTGCATTACCAAAAGAAAAAGGGATTAGCTACTGGACCCTCTTCTCGGTCTCTCTTCTTTGCTCTTCTACTAGATAAGGACTTCAATCAAGAGCCTACAAGTCACATTAGAAATGAGAAATGAGAATGGAGAAGGAAAGAAAAATAAATAATAAAAATATTAAGGAGCTGCTATAACATACCATGGCTAGTTGAAGAGGAAGTAGCTCATTTCTTCTTTTGTCCTTTACTACGACAACTAGATACAATCTAAGGGTGATGTGGTTGTTTGCATTTTGGGAGCAAACAAAAAACAAGTAGACACTTATCTAACTTTCAATAAAAGTATAGAAATGAAGGATTTGTTTTAGGCCAAGCTTGTCTTTATCTACATTAATGAAATAATAGGCATTGGCAATAGATGACCTAATGTGGAGCTTCCCTCTTCAAATTTTCTACATTAAGGAGATGTAAATATGAAGCCATTTGCTGACTCTATTTGGCTACAAAGTTACTTTATGAAAAAGGGTCGATATGATAGATTACTCAAGGCTTTGCAGGGAGAAATATACTACACAATTATTGAAGGATATAGTAGGCAATGGGTTATTCTTCAAATGGAGTACCTTGCTAGATGTTGTGCTATTTTACTTATCCTAATGAGGTGGTGTAAACACCCCATTTTTCCCCTTATATTTTTTTCAAAATTTTTAAGATAAGTAAAGATTCCTAAATTAGAAAAAATACAAAAAAATTAAAAATTAAGAAAACCTAAAAAAATAAGAAATTTGAAAAAAAGTAAGAAACTTAGAACAATACAAAAAAAAAAAAAGAAAATTTAAGAAAAGCTAAAAAATAATAAATTTAGAAAAAATAAAAATAAATAAAAAATTTAGAAAAAAATTTTAAAAAAATAGAAAAATATAGGATTTAGGAAATTTAAAAAGTAATAATTCTTTTGATAATTTAGTAGAATATAGTTTTTAATTTAGATAAAATAAATAAAGGGTCGTTGGGCTTGAGCTTGGACTTAGATTTAAATTTAGTCCAAGTTGACTTTATTTATATGAGCAATTTATTTGCACATTTGAACAAGACATAGGTCAACAGTCTAACAGATAAGCACTTGGACTAACGTTTGCATTAAGTTTGAAGTCTTAGGTTCGAATCTTAGCAAAGGCATAAAAAGCCTTTTGTTTTTTTTTTTTTAGAAGACACACTGCCATATCATCTACAACACATAATACCATGTGTTAGGGCATCATCATGCCATGTGTCCACTGTAGGACGTGTAGCATTACCACATGATACATATCGCTACATGGCATGATATGTATTGTCATGTCATCACCACATGTCTTCAAGATACATGCCAGTTCCTTATTGGTTGAGACTACTGATGTAGCACCATGTTAGTACCACATTAGCGCTATGTCAGCACATCGTTCTTCCGCTTTCCTCCATCTTCCTTCTTTTTCTCCAAGATTCCACGTTTTCCTTATTGGATAGTCAACATTTAGGTTTGATTTAAGCCTTTTTTTTTTGTATAGTTTGACTAAATTAATGAGGGAACCTTAAAGCTTACATAAGATGCTTCGAATCCAAAAAAAAAAAATGAGATTAGATTCAATCATTAATTCAGTCAAAATTAGAGTAAAAATTTGGAAAAAAGTGGTAAATGCGGTCTTCTTCTTTCTCGGATTTCATTTGGGGGGTAATCTCTTTAGGGAGCTTAATCTCTTTCCTTACATACATACTCACCGATCATCTCTCTCCTACAGACCCACTCTCTCTCGACCCTTATAATGCCCAATGCCACCTTCAACCCTCACTCACACTCTCTCTCACTCTTTACCATCGAACCCTACTATCCCTCTCTCTAGATCCTTGCCTACACAATATGACCCTTACCAAATCATTACTATCACTCTAACCAAAACCTATGCCGATGACTAAGCCAGAAACTCCACTTTGCCATCCTCTCTCCTAAACTATAGTGTAACACAAAACAAACCACCTACGACTTTGGATTACCCCGTCTCTCTTTCTCTCTCACCGAACACACACACAATGAAACAAATTCAATTCCAAATCTACACATCACACGTACTAATCGACTCTCTCACACGATCACCCCTACTCATTTTGGAAAACCCAAACCACCTCTCTTCTCTCTCGAATAGAACAACAAACCTATCCCCTTCCACGCATATACAAAACACCACATACTTACTTACTGTCCACCCCAAATTCATCCAACGAACACACAACAGCCTTTTCTCTCTTGACCTATTGCTCACTACACAGCCACCTAAACCCAACTTCACTGTCCAACTACCTACCACCAACTGGACGACCACCTACCGAAGTCGCACAATACGCTCCTTCTCTCTCTCAACTACTCCGGTGCTCACAACACAGCATGCACCTACACTACTATCGCAATTTTGACTAAACCAACGAATAGCAATGGTATAATCCACCACCATCACACTTGAGCTACTCTCACAACCACCGTCCCCGACCATCGCTCTTCACTACCATCCAAAACACTACGAAATACTGCCATACTAGCACCAAAGCCATTTTCACTAATCTAAACCTCATAAATCCCTCTTCCCCACTTGATTTGCTACTCAAAATTGTCCGAAACAATCTTTGACACCACTATGCTGCTCCTCATTGAACACACATGTAGGTCACGTTAGAAAATAATAATAATAATAATAATAAGTAGATTAGAAAATAAAATTCGTGTTACCACTTAGAAAATCAATTTTCTAAAATAAACAAAAGTACTTGATCATTTTTTTCTAAATTAGGACACTTTCTTAGAACTTTCTAGAAATAAAATCCAATTTAAGACCCCTTAGAAAATTTCCTTCAATAAATTGAAGTAAGTAAGAACATAAACCCGATCTTTTTTCAAAAAGTAAAATTAATCAACCCGCTATATTTTCAGTGAATGAACTACGGAAGTCTAATCCCAAATAATAGGAATGTACATACTCGTATGAATAGGGCAACTTAAAATATGGAAATTTTTTCTTTTTTCCATCTTCTATAAATAATTGATCGCCTTATCATTTCTTTAGAATTGAATTAAGTTGTACGTAGATAGATTTCATTGTAAAGATATATTGAAAGGTAAATTCAAATTCGAAGAGATTAAAAGGGGTACCTATTTAAGGCTTAAAAAATTAGCCCCTAAATACAGATCTTTGATTTTCAATAATCGTTTTAACAAAAAAATCAATTTTATTGAAATATCAGTAGCTAAGTTATAATTAATCCACCCAATTGATTATAACTTAACTCTTTTTCCTAACTGTGATCGAGTGGCAACTGCAAAACATTTTCAAAGTTAAAAGAACTAGTTTTCTTTAAACCTTAATAAAGGGTCAATATTAAACGTGTAAGATTTAATATTAATCAGTTTAAAGAAGACTAATTTATAAAAACTGTAAGAGAAAAATTAGGTTCGACGGCTTAGTGACTCTACTGGAGGGTTTAAGAAGGCTAGCCACTTAAAATACTTTTTGAAATTAAAATAACTTTTCAAAATACCCATATCATTTATTTATTTGTTCATTCATTTATTTGTTTGTATATTCATTCATTTATTTGTTATTAACTTCAAGTATATGCTTCGTTTTGATTATCATATTTATTTTGCATATAACATGCATTGGGACATGAGGGGATCATTTGTTGCATCAAAGATGCAAGGTAGGTGTGGTCAAACTCAAGCTATCTTAGGACCCTAAGAGAGAGGTCATTATATAGGCTCCATGTATAGTGGGGTAACCACCATTCAAGATTGATTAGGTTACACTACTTAAGCTGTAATGTGACAAATGAAAGTATTTTCTAAAAACAAGTGAGGTCACAAAGCTTAAGGACCTTTTAGAACCCACCCTGACTGTATATATTTCCCTTCAAAGTTTAAGTTAATACAATACTCCTAAGAATTGTAACCTTACTAATTTTTGGAAGTTTTAATGCAATCAAGTTTTTGAAAATAACAGTAGGGTTGCAACTTAAGGAGTAATGTGTTAACCTAAACAATCCTAACATCTGTATATTTTCACATACTTTCTTTTATTGCATTGATAACTGATTCTTATCCATTAAATGTGTAAACTTAGAGTAGCAGATAACCAAGCAAACATTCAAAGAATTGATAGGCTACAAGACATCTCTAGGATTCATGAGCAGCTAATAAAGCAAGAGAACACCTATTTGAAGGAAAAGCTCAAGTGTTATAAAGCTCACAACTGGGCCTTATAGGCCCTTTTAGCACAAGTCATTATGGAAACTTATGAAATGATAGAGGACCTTTAAGCTCATCTACAAGACTTAATTTAAGTTTTTTAGTTCATATCTAGAGAGCTTAGAGTAAATATCAAGTTCCTAAATAAATACTAGGTTATCTAACTTTGTTTCTATATTTTGTCCTTTCACAATAATAAAAGTTCTCTTTAGTTCATCATTATTTGTTCTTTAGCATTCCCATCTTTGTTAAAAGTCCTTCAATAAGCATTTATCTATCTATTGTTTCCTCCCATTCAGGGAAATGTAAAATATCATAAACTTGTACATAGAACCCTAAAAAATTACCATCCTTATTTGTAAATTATTTTCTATAAAATAAAACTTTATCTTTCTCTCTCTCTAAAAAGAAAAGAGAAAAAATAAACAAAAATTGAAAAAATGAAAATGAAAAGAAAGTTGCTAAGGGCTATAAATTCTTATAGGCTTAAGGAGCCAACACAAGCTCAGGCCTTTGGCCCACTTAAGCAACTAACTTAAACACTTGGCATCCAACCTACTCAAGGCCCTTTGACCTATTAAGAAAGCCAACATGAGCCCCTTGGCCCATTTAATCCAAACACCAATTGTAGGCCCATTTAGGCAACCTATCCAAACATAAGCCACTTGGCCCATTAAAGCTACCGATCCGAACGTGAACCCTAGCTAGTTAAGGCAGTCAACCCAAATACAATCCTCAGTCCATAAAGATAACCAAGCTTAGTGAAGCCAAAACCTTTGGATTATTTAGAAAGCTAAGTCCAATCATAAATTAAGCCAAAACATAAAGTCAAATACCAGGGCATGATTTGAGAAATTGGGAGGCAAAGCCAATCTTCATCTTAGGCAAATGAAAAATAGACTCATCCTTAAGGAATTGGTAACCTGCTTTCAAAGAAAATGGTTTAGAATGAAAAGAGGCAAACTATATCCTTCATACTAACCCTTGAAACACTTTGAAAGTTCAGTGACTTAATGGTAAGGACACTTTGAACTCATTCCTTAAAGAAGGTTCACTTTGAATGTGATATGTAGATTAAAATGAAGTTAGGCATTCATTTTCAAATCCTAAACACAATTACCTCTTATTAACCTCGATAGACCTACTTGGAGTATTTTCAAATTTAAAACTTGATAAGAACCACACTACAATGGAGCAATTCAATAGTTCAGGTCATTGATGAGGAGAGAAGGATAAATTTGGTTTATGCTTGCTTTAGTAACGTTAAATTTGAAGACAACTTTTATTTCTAATAAGTTATTTTTCCTTTCGAAATGAAGAAGAGACTAATTCCTTTTCAAATACCCCAAGCTTATACCTCACCCGAGCCTATATACTCAAAACTTATGGATTTAAGGAAAATTCAAGAGGCCTAAAGAAAGTAGGTAAAATAAAAAAATAAATAAAAAGGGGTGGGAGAGAAAGCATGGGGTAACAAAAGAAAAATAATAATAATAATTAAAAAAAAAATAGAGAAGAAAAGAGGTTAGAAAATTGGGCTTAAGTGTAAGATGAAAGCCCTAAGAGATATATCACAATTTAGTTAGGGTAGTAAAGTTGAATCAAGAGGCCAGAAATGAAAGCCTAAATAGCCCAAACCAAAGAATGCCCAAAAAGGTACATAACCCTAAATCTCGCACCTAACTAAAAGCATAGGCCCTACATATCCATCCCAAATCACGAAACACAAAACCACTTTACACATCTAAAATCACAAACAAAAAGAAAAAGAAAAAAAGAAAAAGACTTTCTTACTTATGCTAAATAACACAAGGCCTTCTAACCTATAATAACACCCTTACATAGTAAAAGCTCTTCAAATCTTAAAAGATAATTTACCTTTAATAAAAATTGTTTTCGAAACTGGGGCAAGCATACTTCTAATTTTTTCTTAAGGTTCTTAACTTGTAAACCTAGGTTAAATAAAAATATTTCTTTTCAAAATAAGCCTCCTCATTAGTCATTTTTTGAAACCCTTTAACTAAAAGCCTAAATTCGCAATGTTGAACCGAAAAAGACCTAACAGATTGATCAAAGCATATCACTTACAAAATGGATTGTAGTTGAGATCGAAATCTAGCCCGAGAGCTAGTAAGGAAGCCATCTTCGACTAAATTGATCATGGGTTACATTTTCCTTAGGAAAGAAATGTCTAAAATCATAAAGCCTTAAGAGAAAGCCCTAAGGTTAGGAGCATTGAGAAACCTTACATGATTACCAAGGACAAGGGTAGTTATAAACTTATTCCTTAAGTAAGAATTTAAACCTGTTCACAAACTGTCAAAAAAAAAAAAAAAAAGAGAGAGACAAAAAGAAGAAAGACAAAAGAAGAGAGAGAAAGTAAAGGGTTATCATAAGTTTTTTTCCAATCCATGATGGCTCGAGTAGATACACATCATCCATTTCCTTTCTAATGTGGTCATAATTTTAAATTGACCATAATAGTCTAGATCTTTGCACCCTAATGCAATTTTTAATGTTCATTTACTCATTTTCAAATCAAGGGGCCTATCCCCAATGCCTTTTTCATAAATGGTTTTTCAATAATTTCTCTACAAATACTTATCTAAAGTCAAGAAGTTTTTTAAACTGGTTGCTATCCTCGCAAATTCCTCTTAGGGTGAAAGTCAGCTCTTTGATTACTATTGTTGCAAACCATGATAAAGAACAGACAAGGGCAATCATTAAATAGGTCTAAGCTTGCCGAAAGCTCAAAAGGGAAGTGATGGGGAATGTGTAAAAGGACAAATACGAAGGAAGGATAAGTAAAAACCTACAAATAGCTTTAGAGGATATGACGCAACAATTGAACTTTCGAAAACTCATGACATAATTCGATATAATGCACAAATCGGTCTAGTAAGGTTACTCGCCACCTAGCTTTGCTCAAGGGTTAAGATAAGAGTGATGCCAAAAATAAATAAGCAATATTTATGCAAGGAGGAAATACTCAAGTGTATTACTGATGATTCATTTGTTTGCAGCTGCAATTACAAGGGTATTTATACCCATAAGTTAAGGCAACTTGCCCAAAACAGAAAAGACAAAAAAGGCATTTTCCTAAAGAAGTAATATACAAGATACAAAATGGTAAAAATGAATATTTAAGAAAAATAATCATTGGTGTAATAGATTTTACACATGATTCTATATATATGGTAATGCTATATTAGTGATGCTATTGGAAGATGTAGACAAAAAGTATGGTCAGCTTGCTTATCTAAGCAGAGGTGGCTTAGTCAGTTTGGATTCTCTCTCTCAGCATCTCAGTAAAGGTGATGCTGCTTAAGTGATTAGCTAGTCGTGGGTAAGAATGAGGTTTAGCTGTTGTCTCAGCCTTTAGCTTCTTAGTACACTATCTCCGAGAAATAGGCAGTCATTTGGCTCGGCATGCAGAACGAGTTAGCAAGGATATACTTAACCTTAGTAAGAGTCAGTTAGAGTAGAAGAATCTACCTTGCTAAGCCTTCTAATCCTTGAGATCAATTGCGGGTCAAAGGTTTAGTAGCTTGATTCCTATCATTTCCTTCGGGTTGATTTAGATTTAGGATCAAATCCAATTGGTTTTTAATCAACTGTCCATCGTGGTGATATGGACTGAAGTTAGTAAAGTTAAAGGTATTAAAAACCCCTTTTGGAGGATTCTAAAAGGTCCTTCAGCTCTTGGGGATAGTTTGTTCCTCTTCTTGCTTAGAAACCTCTCTTTGCTTAGATATAGCCACACCAAGTCTCCTAACTGATAATGTTTTTCCATCCTACCTTTGGCCTTCTCTCGCATATGCCTGGTGGCTTGATTGATGTGTCAAGTGACTTTATCGTAGATATACTGAAGGGATTGTACTCTAGCTCTTGCGTCAAGGTCCTCTTGCGTGGGTACAAGTACAGGGGTGTGATTGAGGGGCAACTTAGGATTAAAACCATAGATAACCTCAAAGGGGGTCTGCTTAGTGGTTTCATATACTATACGATTGTAAGCGAATTTGACCACTAGTAAGCAAATGTTCCAATCATCCAAGTTCTTACCTACTGCAGCTCAAAGCAGTGATCCTAAAGTGCAATTAACTACTTTTGTTTGGTTGTCAGTTTAGGGGTGATAGGAAGTACTGAATAGTAGTTTAGTCCCATCTGATGGCATAAGGTCCTCCAGAAATAGATCAAGAACTTTAGGTCCCTATAAGAGACTACACTTCTTGAAACGCTGTGTAATCACATAATCTCCTATAGGAAAAGAGCAGCAATAGCCGAATCATCATTAGTTTTAGCACAGGGCATAAAGTGTGCCATCTTGCTAAACTTATCCACGATGGCCATTATAGAATATTTTCCTCAGGTAGTTCATGATAATCTAAGAACAAAGCCCATGCTTAATTCAACCCAAGTTTTCGTTGAAATAAGCAAAAGCATTGTTTTCCCTTGGTTGGCTCGACACTTAACCCTTTTGTACAACGTACAGCTTTTAACAACTCGATGCATATCTCACCTCATTTCTCAACCAAAAGAATCAATCATTTAGCAATTCATATGTCTTTTCTCCCCAAAATGTTTAGACAGTCTTCTACTATGGGCTTCCTTGATCAGTAACTCCCTTAGAGAACAAGTTAACATGCATAATTTTCCACCTTGGAAAAAGTAGCTATCCTCTACATGATACTCACCTACTATTCTTCCATTAATGCATCATGTAATTATGGATCTAAAGTGTGGATCGTTAGAATACTGCTCTTTGATATTTGCAAACCCAAACAATCTAGTTTACAACTCATTTAGAAGTTCATGTCTTCTCGAAAGAGCATTACAACTACATTGTTCTTTCCTTGTTTATATTTTATTACAAAATTGAATCCTTCAAGGAATTTAACCCATCTCACTTGCCGCTTTGATAACTTGGTCTGACTTCGAAGGTACCTTAGCGACTTATGGTCAGTATATATGACAAATTCTCTTGATAGTAAATAGTGCCGCCATATTTGTAGTGCATGAATTAGTACCAAGAGTTCCTTATCATATATAAAGTAATTTAACTGCAGTCTTCCAAGCTTCTTACTATGGAAGGCAATCGATTGGCCTTCTTGCATTAGGACAATGCCTATACCAATGCTTAATGCATCACATTCCAACTCAAATATTTTCTCGAAGTTAAGTAGAACTAACATCGAAGTGGAGGTCAATCTTTCTTTTATCTCAGCAAAGCTCCTCTTCTCCCTTTCTCCCCATCAGAAGTCAATGTTTTTCTTCATTAGCTTAGTAAGTAATGTAGCGAAGGTGCTAAAATTCCTAATGAATCGTTTATAGGATGAAGCTAGTCTATAGAAACTTCTCACATCGACAAAAGTAGTAAGAGTCGGCCACTTAACGATTGCTCAAATCTTTTTATTGTCTACTCGTAAGCCTCCTTCACTTACTACATAGCCCAAGAGTACCACTTCCTCTTAACAAAAGTAACATTTCTTCAAGTTGTCGAATAATCGCTTAGCACAAAGGATATTCAAGATAGCTCGGAGATGCTTGTAATGGCTTGTAGTGACTCAGCATATCGGTATTGTAAACAAGAATGTCATCAAAGTACACCATAACACACTTTCCTATTAGATGTCTTAGCACATGGTTCATCAACCTCATGAAAGTACTCAAGGCATTTGATAAGCCAAACAAAATGACCATCTACTCATAATGTCCATGTCAAGTTTTAAATGCAGTTTTTCACTCATCTCCTAGTCTCATGCAAATCTGATGGTAGCTAAATTTCAAATCAATCTTATTGAAGATCTTGGCTCCACTCAATTCATCCAGCATGTCCTCTAGTCTAAGAATGGGATACCTTTCTCTAGTAACTCATTAACTTGACGTTAAAGTTCACAAGCTTACTTAGGATTCATCTGATAAGCTAGCTTGTTTAGCAGTACAATGTCGGATACTAAGTCAATACAGTACTCTATGCCTTGAGTTGGGGGCAACCCCTCGGGTAAATGTTCTGGGAACAATTCGGCATGCTCATCCAACAACTCTTTGATTTCTTGAGGTAGCTCACCCCACTCCCTCATTTTTAATAATCACCTGACCAATATAAGGGTCAGCTTGTCGGCATTGATGGTGCTAAGACCCTAAAGGGAGCCTACTAGGATTGCTTAAAATTTCCATAGCGCATATGTACACATGATATGGAAATCGCCTTACAAGTCAGAGATTGCAAGACTCTAAATGATTTATCACTAAGGTTACTAATTTTTAAGTAATTAATTTATTATAATGTATAAATATAAATAACTATGGATGTCCGTTATCCCATAGTTCTTCAAAACCATAAAGAATTTGTATCCCTTACCAAATAATAAGATAGGATATGCCAACTTTACAAAACTATAAGAAGAATTAAATCATATTAAATTCTAACATATAAATATTTTCTACAAAGGATGTTTATGTATCATCTATAAAGAACTCAGCTAATTCTAATACTAACATACTTATCCTCATCTTACACTCGACACTCGAGACTTATCCCAATCCTAATATAAGTAAACTTGTAAAAGGAACTAAGGGGGAATGAGTATAGAATGGCTCAGTGAATTCGTTCCTCACCACTACCATTCAAGTAAGTTATCAAATGTTATTAACACATATGCAAACTATCTACACACAAAATGAATGTAGGCAAGATGAATGCAAGCAATACATCCATAGGAGTTCAGAAATATAAAAGGTGTAGAATTATGTCATCTACACTTCAATTCTCCCTTATATTTAATCGCACAATGCACCTCAACTTATCCACATGAGGCTACTTAAGGCACCACCCCTCTAGGCAACACTTAACTATTACCCTAATCGAGAAAAGAGTTCCAATCTAAATAGGTGGATCCCAAACTAAGACTAACCACCATCCAAGGCCCTCAGGGACAAATGTGCGAGTCCTCTTGCAACCAAAATTATCCAAGGCCTTACAAGTACAATAAAGTGAGTCTTTCGCTATTAATTGGAGATCCCAAGCTAGCTTTGCCTTAGTGATAAAATGTTATTTCTGATATTGCAAATCCTTACCAAAATTGTACAAAATATGATCAAGATTAGAAGGGCTTTTTCAAAAAAAATACTTTTCTCAAAATTTTGCAAAGCTAGCACTCTCCATCCATACATTTGCTGAGTCATAGACATGCGATAAATAGTACTGGTTATTCTGGTCAGATATTTATATTTATCAATTTTAAAAAGGTGATCACATAGATAATGGTACATAAGCAAAACATTCATTCAGACATATAGGCAACAACAAGTAGTAAAGCATCATACAAGTAATACATACAAACAAGTAGTAGGTCATTAGAACTTCCTCACCTAGATTATTGCTCATTCTCTAAGCCATTAGGGTTTCCAAAACTCAATATCAAAATGCCTAAAAGATAATAAAGCCTATAAGTATTCGGAAAAAAACAGACTCCTTAGTTAACTAAAAGTCTAGTATAGTTTGTCTAGTTTCCCAATATGACCCAAGTATGGTGTGTACGGGGTTTATCATACTTAGCGGGATCAATAGTAACTATATTTATACATTATGATACTTTATATATATATTTATTTATTTCTCCTCATTATTAGTTTACAAGTTCCATTACTTAGTTATCTTACTTATTCTTTTTGGTTTATCTTAGATCTTTAGTCAGGTGTAACTTTTTCATCCTAATTCCGATTTTTATAATCTTATAGTTGGCTTTCATCATTTTTGGATGTATGTTCATGTAACGAGGTTTGTTTTGGATGTTAAGACCCATGTTTTATGATATGGGTTTAAATTATTATAATTCTTAATTATTATGACTTAAATATTCCTATTTATTACTTTAGTATCTTATTTTATTACTTTATGATTTAATTACTTACCATATTCTTACATTTTTATAATTTTACATTATTATTGTTATAACATGTATTTGCATAAAGTTAATATAAGTTGATATATGTATTATGGGTCCATTATAAGTTTCAGCCCATACTTACGTATATATGTATATTGTATATTATTACTTTATTATATTATAGTATGTTAGATATTTATGTTATAATTCATATATGTGGTAACCTTAAACTTTTACACTTATACCTCTTATACATATGTTATGTGTATGTATACCTCTAGCATACTTATACATGTACATGTACACATACCCATATATACATATGGTGGTATACGTATTTTTTGTATGTTCCTAATACACCTTTAAGAAACCTTCATATAATTCCTATTTTTACATATTATGGGTTCAATTTGTAAGCTACATGTATGTACACTTAGTATTTTCCTTATTTTTGGTAATGTAAATAAGGAATACTTATGTACAGGGATGTCCATACCTATGTACATAGGTTTTTCCTATTCTTACCTATATATATATATATATATATATATATATGCTTATGCTATGTATTTCACCAAAATCCATACATAAACACTTTACATGTATCCATATGTCATATGAGCATATGTTTTTCTACTCATATACTTAAGTATTTCTACACTTATATGTATGAGTATGGAGATTCCTATTTGTACTAACATATATGTACATATTATATAAAGATTCTAAAGCTAATACAACTTAAACAACTATTCATTTATTTAAAATAGGAGATCACATGAAAACATACCTCTTCCTCTTTTGTAATAAGTAAGAAGGAAAGCAAGCATATAGTGTAGTAATTTGTGGATGAGTTGTTGAAAATATGGAAGTGAAATTTGAAAGTTAAAGAAAAGGAAGGAGGAAGAGGGGTCATGGTTTGGAGAAGGAGTCTAATGAGTGTTGATTTGTTGTGTTTACATGTCTAGAAAAGAAAAGCGAAGGGGATTCTAGAATGGGGCAAGTGGATGTCCAAGAAGGGGAGGAAATGAAAAAAAAAAAAAATCATATGAAAAATGAAAAGAAATCCATAGAAAATTGAAGAGAATTCTAGATGAAAAGGACACATGTTGACTTTAGTCAACACTTTGACTTGGTCAACATTTGACTTAGTCAACTTTCTCAAATTACATGTAATTAGTGCACATAAGGATAGAATTAAGGATAATTAGGAGAAAAATTAAGGAAATGAAAGGAAAGATGGAATTTTTATGAAACAATTAGTAAAAATAATCATTGAAGCCTTTTTTCTAAGCATTTATTTCCCTATATAAGAATTAGTATCATACTTAATATAATGAGCATAAAAAGTACAATTTATAATACTAACATTGAGTATATGTAGTACAAATATTAACTACACACTTAAACTTACATAATACAAGCTTATTTGTATAATTATGAAATTAATATTATGTATAATGTAATATTATAATTTCTAATAAATTAATTTAGTATGTACACATTTATGAACAATTAGAAATTATCATTGTTCATTTGTTAATGATTTTATATGATTTGGCATGTTACTAAGAATATATTATTAATTAGGGTTTTAGAGTAAATTATAGTAAATTAGCACTTTTATATCCTTAAAATTATAGTTTTAAGGCTTTTATCATTTTCGAGTGCAATCTCTAGTGTTTTTACGCATTTAGGGTTTAATGTGTTTATATACGATTAAGTTTTCGATTATTACCTTAGGGTTTTCATCTTATCTAGTCTTCTTAACTCTTATGGTCATCTAGCACATTTGAATCTAATCTAAGATTTAAGTTGGAAACTTTAGGGGTTTACAGATGGCCTCTTCAAGCTTAGCTCTACTCATCACCAAAGTCTTCTTCGATCCATGAGCAAGTTTTTTCTGTAGTTTGTGAACTTCTCTTGGTGACATCGGGCTCATTATAATCTTTCGGCCATCCTTCTCGAACATATACATGTTCTTGTAGCCATCAAGGATAACTCTCCCATCAAACAGTCATGATCTACCTAGCCACACGTGGAAAGTACACATTGGCAATACGTCATAGAGAATTTGGTCAAAGTAATTTCTAATAGTGATCGGCAGTAGTATTTGCTAAGTGACATGTAGTGCTCCTTTTTCACTTAACCAGTGCAACTTTTACGACCTTAGGTGTGCAACAATCGATAACATCAACTTTGAAATAAGATTGGCTGATGTCACATTGGTGCAACTTCTACTATCCACAATGAGGGCATACACCTAATCATTTACCTTACAAGTGGTATAAAACAAATTCTCTCTTTGCTCCTCCTCTCATGAGAGTTCTATCTTCATTGTGCATCAAACAACCATGAACAATTAATCCAAGTCCTCAATAAACACATTCTCCTCAATGAGTTCTTTCTCAGCAACTTCCTTCTCAACAGTGCTCTCTTATTCTTTAGGTTCCTCATCAATACTTTCTACCTCTAGCTTTAGAATGTCTCCCTTGATGACCATAGTCCTTCAAGTCAAGTACTAAGTAGCCATATGTCTAAACCCTTGGCATTTAAAGCACTTGATCTAGCTCATCTTCCTCCCAGACCTTTGCCCCTTCTCATAAGTTCAGGTCGGGCCTTCTACTCGGCTCAGACATCAACCTTTCAAATTTGCTTGGTACTCGATTAAGGTCGGTGACTCACCTATATAGGTCAACTAGTTGGTAACCTGGTCAATACTCGACTCCATCCCTACCTTGCTGCTCATTGGGCTATTCTTATGGCTTCATCCATTGTGGTAGATTGTTAGAGTTCCACAATGTCTCGAATGTCACCTCTCAACCCAATAATGAATCTAGAGACTGTTCGAGCTAGTAATTCCTCTACTTCTCAATGAATCATAAGCATTTGAAATTCTTGAATATACTTGTCAATAGTCTGACCTCCTTATCTTAACTCCTGAAGCCGAGTGAAAGTATCTTAAAGACAAGTATCTGGTACAAACCTATTTCTAGGTATCCTCTTCATCTTAGGCCAAGTACTGATCTTTCTATAGCCTTCACATCTCCTCATTGTTTGAAAATTCTTCTACCACATGGTAGCATATCTAGAGAACTCAATAACAGTAGTTCTCACTTTCTCGTAATCCTCGTACTAATAATATATGAAAACATGCTCCACTTTCTCTTCCCATTCCAAATATTTATCAGCACTCCTAGATCCATTGAAGCTGGAATCCAAAGCCTCACATGGTCAAATGCTCTAGGGACTCTAGCTCACTCTTCTTCAAAATACTCTTCCTCGTCCTCTTCATCCAATTCTCTCAAGTCTATCCTTTGTCTTACTCATCCACCTACTCCTCCACCTCGAATTGGTGGAGCTAGGTTCTAACCTCTAACAAGTTGAGCAGTTTGTAAGGTGTTTTATGCGGCTTTAGTCGGTTAGCAAGCCAATGCATGAATAGCTCAAATCAAATCTACTAAGAAGCTAGCCATCTCATCAAGTTTCTTGTCAATGCTTCTCAAAGTTCCCTAAGACTACAATCCATGGTGGACAACTGCACTGTTATCATCTCCAGCACTAATGTTTATACTTGGGTCAATCATTTTCTTCATTGATTCAAAGCTCAAACAAACACTTTCGTAAATCAAAAAATCAACAACTAGTAAACATAGCAATAAAAAGAACACAATAACTTGCTCTGTTTCACACACACAAAATAGAGAATAAACAAAACTTCAAACATAAACCATAACTCAAACAAAAACCTCTACTTTGATAAAAAGATGTTTCGAACCATAACCAGTAATAGATAAGGCTAGTCGCTAAATGGGTCTAAGCTTATTTAAAACTTGAAAAGGTAGTGATGGGGAATGTGTGAAAGAACAAATATGAACTAAAAGTAAGTAAAAACCCATGAACAGCTCTAAAGGATATGACACACCAATAGAACTTCTAAAGACTCACTGCATAATTCGATATGATGCACAAATTAGTCTGGTGAGATTACTTGACACCCAGCCTTAGTCAAGGGTTAGGATAAGAGTGATCTAAAGAGTAAACAAGCAGTGTTTACGTAAGGAAGGAAATAATCAAGTATATTAATGATGATTCATTTCTCTACAGCTACAATTACAAAGGTATTTATACCTATAAGTTAAGACAACTTGCCCAAAAGGGAAAAGACAAAAAAGGCATTTGCCTAAGGAAGTAATGTACAAGATATAAAAAAATAAAAATGAATATTTAAAAAAAAAAACAATCATTGGTGTAATGGATTCTATACGTGATTCTATACATGTGGCAATGCTATATTGGTGATACCGTTAAAAGATGTAGACAAAAAGTACGATCAACTTACTTATTTGAGCGGGGAGGGGGGGGGGGGGGGGCTTAGTTAGTTCAGACTCTCTCTCTCTCAGCATCTCGACAAAGGTGATGCCGCGTAAGTGATTAGCTAAGCATGAGTGAGAATGAGGATTGGCTATTGTCTTGGTCTTTCGCTTCTCAACACACTATCTATTAGAAATAGGCAATCATTTAGCTCAGCATGCAAAATGGGTTAGTAACGATATACTCAGCCTTGGTAGGAGTCGATGAGAGTAGAAGAATCTGCCTTGCCAAGCCTTCTAATCCTCGACCTTGGCTGCAGTTCAAAGGCCTAATAGCCTAATTACTATCATTTGTCCCCTCTTTTTATTCTTTTTAGGGTTCTAGCCAACCTTTAAGGCACTTCCCATCTTTTTAGGGTTCTAGCCAGCTCTTAAGAGTACTGACCCACTCTTTTAGTCTTTTTTAGGTTTAAGCCAACTCTTAAAGCGTTGTCCCCTTTTCTATTCTTTTTAGGGTTCGAGCCAACCTTTAAGGCACTATCCCGCCTTTCATTTTCGAGATTTTAGCCAGCTCTTAGAGCGTCATCCCCTCTTCTATTATTTTAAGGGTTCTAGCCAGCCTTTAGGGTAATATCCCATTTTTCATTTTTGGGATTTTAACCAACTCTTAGAATGTTATCCCATTTTCTATTCTTTTCAAGGTTCTAACTAACCTTTAGGGCACTGTCCCCTCTTCTATTCTTTCTAAGGTTCTAGCTAGCCTTTAGAGCATTATCCCTTCTTTCGTTTTTAGGATTTTAGCTAGCTGTTAGAGCGCTGTCCCCTTTTCTATTCTTTTTAAGGTTCCAATCGACTCTTAGATCATTGACTTACTCTTTTATTCTTTTTAGGGTTCTAGCCGACCTTTAGGGTGCTATCCTATTTTTCTAGGGTTCCAGCTAGCTTTTAGAGTGATGCCCCTCCATCCATTGCTTTTAAAGTTCTAGCTAACCTTTAAGGTACTATCCCATCTTTCATTTTTAGGGTTCTAGCCAACTCTTAGACTATTGACATACTCTTTTATTCTTTTTAGGGTGCTAGCTAGCCTTTAGGCCACTGTCCTATCTTCATTTTTTAGATTCTAGCCAACTTTCAAGCACTACCCCCTCTTTCATTTAGGGTTTGTAGCAAGCCCATAAGGCGCTTCTCTTCGTCAATTTGTTATAGCGAGCCCTTAAGACACTTCGCTTCACTAATTTCCCTTTTAGCAAGCTCATTAGGTGCTTCACCTACATCAATTTCTCTCTAGCCCATAGGGCACTTCCTCTTCACCAATTTCTCTCTAACAAAACCTTAAGGCACTTTTCTTTATCAAATTTCTCTTCTAGCAAGCCCATAGGGTGCTTCACTTCACTAATTCTTGTAGCGAGCCGATAGGGTGCTTCTTTTCACTAATATTCTTTAACGAGCCCATAAGGTGCTTCTTTTCACCAATATTCTTTAGCAAGCCTATAGGATGCTTCCTTTCACTGATATTCTTCTAGCGAGCCCTTAGGGTGCTTCCTTTCATCATTAATTTTTCTCAAGCGAGCTTATAGGGCGTTTCTTTTCTTCATCAATTCTTGTAGCGAGCTTATAGGGCGTTTCTTTTCTTCATCAATTCTTGTAGCGAGCCTATAGGGCGCTTCTCTTCACCAAATTCTTTAGCGAGCCCACAAGGCACTTCTTTTCACCAATATTCTTTAGCAAGCCCATAAGTTGCTTCTTTTCACTAATATTCATTTAGCAAGCCCTTAAGGCACTTATTTTCATCATTAATTTCTCTTAAGCAAGCCCATAGGGAACTTCTTTTCTTCATCAATTCTATTAACAAGCCTATAGGGTGCTTCTCTTCACCAAGTTCTCCTAGCAATCTTACAGGGAGCTTTCCCTCACCAACATTCTTTTAATGAGCCCATAAGGTATTTGATCGATTCCAATTTTAGGTTGCTAGTCCCCAAAAGGCACTCTTACCTAGGTTAGTGAGCTTAGAAGAGCATGACTAGGTTTTCCAAATCGATTCAAATTTAAGTTTGCTAGTCCTTAAGAGACACTCCTGCTTAGGTTAGTGAGCTTAGAAGGGTATGACCGGATTTTCTAAATCGATTCCAATTTAAGGTGGCTAATCCTTAAGAGAAGCTCCATCTTAGGTTAGTGATCTCAGAGGAGCATGAACAAGTTTTCTAAATCAATTCCAATTTAAGGATACTAATCCCTAAGAGTAACTCTAGCCTAAGTTAGTGAGCTTAGAAGAGCACGATCAAGTTTTTCAGATTGATTCTAATTTAGGGTTACTACTCCCTTAGAGACGCCCTTGTTTAAGTTAGTGACCTCAAAAATGCATAAACAGGTTTTCCAAATCGATTCCATCTTAGGGTTGCTAGTCCTTGAGAGATGCTCCCACTTAGGTTAGTAAGCTTAGAAGAACATAACTAGGTTTTCCAAATTGATTCCCGTTTAGGGTTGCTAGTCCCCAAGAGATGCTCTCACCTAGGTCAATGAGCTTAGAAGAATATGACCAGGTTTTCCAAATCAATTCCAATTTAGGGTTACTAGTCCCCAAGAGATGCTCTTACTTAGGTGAGTGAGCTCAGAAGAGCACAACCAAGTTTTCAAAATCAATTCTAGCTTAAGATTGCTAGTCCTTAAGAGATGCTCCCACCTAGGTTAGTGAGCTTAGAAGAGTAAGATCGAGTTTTCAAAAGTGATTCCCACTTAAGGTTGTTAGTCCTAGAGGGATGCTCCTACTTAAGTTAGTGAGCTCAAATGAACACAACTAGGTTTGCCAAATCGATTCTTACTTAGGGTTGCTAATCCCTTAGAGACACTCTTACCTAAGTTAGTGACCTTAGAAGAGCACGAACAAGTTTTCCAAATCAATTCCAGCTTAGGGTTGCTAGTCCCTAAGAGACGCTCTACTTAGGTTAGAGAACTTAGAAGAACATGACCAGGTTTTCCAAATTGATTCTTATTTAGAGTTGTTACTCCCTAAGAGATGCTCTCACCTAGGTCAATGAGCTCAAAAGAGCATGACTCGGTTTTCCAAATTGATTCTAGTTTAAGGTTGCTAGTCCTTGAGAGGTGCTTCCGCCTAAGTGAGTGAGCTCAAAAGAGTATGATCAGGTTTTTAAAATCGATTCTAGCTTGGGGTTGTTAGTCCCTAAGAGATGATCCTACTTAAGTTAATGAGCTTAGAAGAGCATGACTAGGTTTTCAAAATCGATTCCTAGTTAAGGTTGCTGGTCCCCAAGAGATACTCCCACCTATGTCAATGAGCTCAAAAGAGCATGATTAGGTTTGCTAAATTGATTCTCACTTAGGGCTGCTAGTCCCCTAGAAACACTCCCACCTAGGTTGGTAAACTTAGAAGTATACAACCAGGGTTTCCAAATCAATTCCAGCTTAGGGTTGCTAGTCCCCAAGAGACGCTTCAACTCGCTTCTGCCTAAGTTAGGAAGCTTAGAAGAGTATGACCAGGTTTTTCAAATTGACTCCAGCTTAGGGTTGCTAGTCCTGAGAGATGCTCTCGCTTAGGTCAATGAGCTTAGAAGAGCATGACCGGGTTTTCCAAATCGATTCCAACTTAGGGTTGCTAGTTTGCAAAAGATGCTCCCGCCTAGATTAGTAATGTTAGAAGAGCACGACTAGGGTTTTCAAATTGATTCCATCTTAAGGTTGCTAGTCCCTTAGAGATGCTCTGGCTTAGGTTAATGAGCTTAGAAGAGCATGATCAGGTTTTCCATATCAATTCTAATTTAGGGTTACTAATCCTCGAGAGATGCTCTAGCTTAAGTTAGTGAGCTCAAAAGAGCATAACCAAGTTTTCTAGGCCGATTCCAATTTAAGGTTGTTAGTCCCTAAGAGACGTTCCTAACCTAAATTAGTGAGCTCATGGGAGTACGACTAAGTTTTTAACATCACTTTAGGGTCTTAGCCAAATTAAGGAGCAAGTCACCAATCTCACCTTAGTTAGTTAGCTTATTAGGGTATGACCAAGTTTTCAACATCTTTTAGGGTCTTAACCAGCTCATGGTGCACTTCACCCATCTCATCTTGGTTAGGCAACTCATTGGGGCACGATCAAGTTTTAAACATCTCTTTAAAGTCTTAGATAGCTTAAGGCGTGCTTTGCCCACCTCATCTTAGTTAGTCAGCTCATAGGAGCATGACCAAGGCTTCAACATCTCTTTAAGGTATTAACTAGCTTTAGGAGTGCTTTTTCCATTTACTTTAATTTGTCAACTCATAAGGACATGACTAGGGTTCAATTCCACTTTTAGTCTCTTAGCCAACTCTTAGACTGCCTCCTTTTTCTTTTCA
This sequence comes from Lumnitzera littorea, assembly GCA_024138015.1. Taxonomy (NCBI): domain Eukaryota; kingdom Viridiplantae; phylum Streptophyta; class Magnoliopsida; order Myrtales; family Combretaceae; genus Lumnitzera; species Lumnitzera littorea. Next base: position 62,828,326 of record JAMXBB010000004.1, on the reverse strand, counting down.
TTATTTAACAAAATCCCTAGTAGATCAAGCTTAAGATAGTTAGTTAGCTGTAGCGCTTCTTAGGAAGAATCCACCCTTGGTAGTAAAATAGTGTCTCTTCTGTCTTTATGGCAAAGTTTTGCTTAAACTTCACCTCAAAAAGAAGCGACTATAGACACTCCATTTTTGCCACACTTTATTTTTCAAAATTTTAAGATAAGGTAAATGGTCCTAAATTAAGAAAAATATGAAAAAATAAAAAATTAAGAAAACCTAAAAATATTTAAGAAATTTGAAAAAATAAAGAAATTTAGAAAAATACAAAAAAATGGAAAATTTAAGAAAAGCCAAAAAATGATAAATTTAGAAAAAATACAAAAAATAGAAAAATACAAGATTTAGGAAATTTAGAAAATAATAAATTTTTTAGATACTTTAGTAGAATATAATTTTAATTTAGATAAAATAAATAGAGGATCGTTAGGTTTAAGTTTAGATTTGAATCTAACCTACATTGACCTTATCCATATGTGCGATTTATTTGCACATTTAAATAAGGCATTAGCCAACAGCCTAACGAATAAGCACTTAGTCTAACATTTGCATTAAACTTGAGGTCTTGGGTTCGAATCTTTGCAAAGGCATAGAAAGCCTCTTTTTTTTTTTTTTCTTAGAAGATACATTGCTACATCATCCACAGCACATAATGTCACATGTTAGGGTATCATCGCACCACGTATCTACTGTAGGGCACGTAGCACTACCACATGACACATGTCACTACGTAGCATGACATGTGTATGGTGTCACATCAGTAGTTTCAACCAATGATGAACTACCACGTGTCTTCAAGACACTTGGCAGTTCCTCGTTAGTTGAAACTACTGACGTAACACTACGCCAACGCTACATTAACGCTATGTCAATACATCTTTCTTCCACTTTCCTCCATCTTCCTTCTTTCTCTCCAAGATTCTACGTTTTCCTCATTGAATAGTCTAATTTCAGGTTTAATTTAAGCCTTTTTTTTGGTATAATTTGGCTAAATTAATGAGGGAACCTTAAAGCTTGCACAAGATACTTCGAATCCAACACAAAAAAGGGACTAGATTTAGTCATTAATTCAGTTAAAGTTAGAGTAAAAATGTTGAAAAAAAAGGTAGTAAATGCGGTTTTTTTCTTTCTCAGATTTCTTTTAGGAGGTAATCTCTCTAGGGAGCTTGATCTCTTTCCTCACACATATACTTATCTATCATCTCTCTTGCATAGACCCACTCTCTCTTAGATCTCTCTCTCACTTCAACACTGAAGCCTAACTCCACCTTCGACCCCCATTCTCACTCTCTACCATCGAACCCTACTAAATCATCACTATTGCTCTAGCCAGCACCTATACTGACAACCAAGTTAGAAACTTTACTTTACCACCCTTTCTCTCGAACCATAGTATGACATACAACAAACTACCTATGACTCTAGACCACCCCCTCTCTCTCTCTCTCTTGCCAAACACACATACATTAAACCTAACCAAATTCTAGATCTGCACATCACATGCACTATTTAACTCTCTCTCTATCACCCTTGCTCATTTTGTGAAAACCAAAACCCCCTCTCTTTCTCTCTTGAATATAATAACGGACCCATCCCCTTCCATACACATACAAAACACCACATACTTACTTATTGTCCACCCTAAATCCACACAATACACACATGGCAACCTTTTCTCTCTCAACCCACTTCTCATCGCGAAGCCACCCAAACCTAACTTCATTATTTGGCCACCTACCACCGACTGGACAACCACTTACCAAAGCCACACGATTCGCCCCCTCGCTCTCTTGACCACTCCTGTGCTTACACACACCATTGTCCATAATTTCAACTAAACCGATGAATGGCAATAGTGTAGTCTACCACCATCATGCCCAAGCCACTCTCATAACTAGCGCCATCGACTACCGCTCTTCAATACCATCCAAAACATTACAAAATACTACCACCAAACCCATTTTCACCAATCTAAACCTCATGAAATCCCTCTTCCCTACTTGATTCACCGCTCAAAACTGTCCGAAACAATCCTCGACAAGGCCGAGCTACTCCTCATCGAATGCATGTATAGGTCACTTAACCCACTTAAAGCCCTAGTCTAACTTAGTCTAAATCGACCTAACTTGAACCAAAGCTCTAATCCAACCCTTATGCCTAATTGATGTATTTGATCCAAATGTTTTAATCTTTTTCTTTTCATTTTTTTATTTACCTATTTGTTTCATGTAATTGTAATTATATATAAAAAAAAAAGAAAAAAAATAAAATGAGAAAGAAAACGAAAAAAATAAAGAAAAAAGAGAATAAAATTAAAAAAGAAGAAAAAATAAAAAAAAAAGGAAAAAGAAAAAGAAGAAACAAAAAGCAAGAAAAAGAAAAAAAAGGAAAGGAATAATTTATTTTTATTTTTATTTTTATTTTTTTAGCTATAATAATAATAATAAAATAAAAATACATAAAATAAAATAATAAGTACATTAGAAAATAAAAGTCGTGCTACCACTTAGAAAATCAATTTTCTAAAATAAACAAACGTAACTGATCCTTTTTTCCAAATTAGGATACTTTTTTAGAACTTTCTAGAAATAAAATTTGATTTAGGATCCCTTAGAAAATTTCCTTAAATAAATTGAAATGGGTAAGAACATAAACCTAATCTTTTTTCAAAAAGTAAAATCACTCAACCCGTTATGCTTTTAGTGAATGAATTACAAAAGTCTAATTCTAAGTGGTGGGTACATAAGCACTCATTTGTACATGGTGACTTAAAATATGGAATTTATTTCTTTCTTCCATCTTCTGTAAATAATTGATTACTTTATCTTTTCTTTAGAATTAAATTAAGTTTCATGTAGATAGATTTCATTATAAGGATATATTGAAAGGTAAATTTAAATTGAAAGAGATTAAAAGTGATACCCATTTAGGGTTTAAAAAATTATCCCCTAGATCTAGATCTTTGGTTTTCAAAAATCGTTTTAACAAAAAAAATTAGTTTTATTGAAAGATTAATAGTTGAGTTATAATCAATCTACTCAATTGATTATAACTTAACTCCGATCCGATGGCAACTTCAAAATGTTTTTAAAGATAAAGGAACCAATTTTCTTTAAACCCTAGTCAAGAGTCAGTATTAAACGGGCTGGGTTTAATATTAATTAGTTTAAAAAGACTAATTTATAAAACTTAAGAGGAAAAAACCAAACTCGATAGTTGGTCACCTCAAAGGACTAGAAAAGCATGTAGCCTAGTTTATGGCCCAACAAATGAGAAAATCAAGAATCAAGCTTATTGAAGCTCTAATATGAGAAATAATTCCAACATTAAGCCAAACAATAGCAAGCTAGATAGGACAAAGATACTTGATAAGACGTGTATGAAAAAAAAAGGATGAAGTTGCTCCGTATTAGGGGGGCCTACAACCTTCGCAATCTACTCTCACCACAAACCTCCGAAAATATTCACTTTTAAAAATTGAGCCCTAAAATATTGCATTTAGTTGTACTTTAAGGCATTCAACAACTATATATATGTGAAAACCTTACAAGAAGAATGCTTATAAATGAGAAGAAAATTAAGGCAATATTAATGTAAACCTAGCATACAAGTTTAACTTAATAGAATCAAAGAGATAAATCAACTCATAAGGAGACAACTTAAAGAGGATTTATTTCAAAATGTTGTCTTGTGGGCAATGTGTAACTCAATCTAGCTAAGGTATGACATATGATTAAGAAGTGTTGTGAACTCACGGACTTAAAAAACTCTCAAATGAATTTGATAGCGGTACAACTGTTTAATAGCATATGTGCTTGAGTCATCTAAAAGACTCATTCCATACCCAAACCCCTTTGGCTTTGTTTGAAGGAATTTGGTCATTGGGTAAAATTTAGAGTACTAATTTTAAGTTTAGGCTTTAAGCCCATTAATTAATTGAGTTTGACTCTCTAGGCTAAGGTAATGGGGCCTAAAGAGTTGAGTCCAAATATTAAGGATGATTAAGGAAGTTTTGGTATGGTAAGCTTAAAGTAGGGACTGATCTAACATTTCTTGGTTTAATACACACTAAAATAATAAAATTAAACCTTTATCTAGGCTTAAACCCATGAAAATAGCTCATTTGAGATCCATGAATAAAAAGCTTCGATTTCACCATTAATCACCATTATGATCCAACAGATGAGCTCAACTATCATTTCCTATAAATACACTGTTCACATTCTCATTTGAGGAGGGGAAAAACCCTCATTAGCACCGTTACTCTACTAGAATCCTGTCTTAAAGATCAAATACTTAAATACCTTAAAAACACCATCCCATTCTCCATTAATTGTGGAGTTTGATACCATCGCGCTCCTCTAGCTATCACCATAAGTGTTAAGAGCCTTACCAAGATTACTTACTCCTCTTTCCTATAGTTTTCTCCTAATCATCTCACACAAGTCACTTAAGTCATTTTCCTAGTCACGTGTAGTATGATTTCACATACGATATGCATGTAACCCTTGCATCCATATCTATAACCCCCACAGCTATATCATCTTATATAATGTGTTTGGCAAAATTAGCGTAACATCATCATATGGTTGTTCTCAAATTTCAATAACTCATTCTCGATATTTCATTTCAATTTTATTGAATGACACAACCTTAAACTTTTTGAGGAAATTGTCCAACTTCCATATTCTGCATACTTTCCCACTAAATTAAAAAAGATAAATCCACCTTACCACCTTCTATAACTTCAATTTTCTTGTAACCTTCGATTATGGACATGAGCATGATTTTGTTAAGAATTTCACATGCCTCTTAGGTAAAACGTCACTTATCAACCAACTACAAAATTATTGCCAAATCTACTAAAGGATATCTCATATATATATATATATGTGTGTGTGTGTGTGTGTGTGTGTATGTGTATGTGTATGTGTAGACACCTAATTTTTACTCCTCTGTAGTCCAAATTTTTATTTTTACAAAAAGGGTCCTAATTCAAAAATAAAAATAATAAAAATTAACAAATGATAAAAATACCAAAAAATGATGAGAAAAAGAAAAGTTAAAAAGATTTTTTTTAAATTTTTTAGGAAGTAAATTATTTTAGAGTCAATCATTTAACTCTAGCTTAGTTCAAAAAATTATTTTAGGGAATCGAGTAGTTTAAGTACAATTTAATTGTACTGAATGTCAAAGCGTATGCCAACGGCCTAATAGATAAGTATTGGAGTATGAGGATTGGATTTAATTTGAGGTCTTGGGTTTGAGTCTCAGTAGGCACCTATATCTTTATTTTTCTATCTTTGCAAAAGCGAGAAGAAAACAGGATTCATATCTAATTAAATAATTTAAATTTAGTTGGATCTTATTAATTAGATTTAAATTAATTTGAATCTAGTTTAATTGTTATCGAATCAGATACAATAGATATAACTAGATATGATTTGATTTGGACCTTAAAACCTTACATACACATGCTTAAAAAAGATCAGACACAGCAAAAAAAAGGAACCACACACATGCTTAAAAAAAAAGAGAACCACACCATCCCCATCCTCTTCATCAGTCATAACCCATATAGTATTGGCACCCAAGACAACAATGACACATATATTCCTCTTCGCATCTTCATCAACAACTCTATCCACACCTAAGTCGATCCTGCATATGCCGACGGAACTTGATCACGCTCCATCATCACCATCTTAGCCGAACAACATCTTAATGAATCACCCCCTACCAATTATACACTCGTAGGCTCTAACACTTCTATTACTCCTGTCAATCAGCTCGTAACCAACAAAATCCAAACCCCACAACAACTGCAGCAACATTGACTGCAACAGCAAAACCGATGCTCTACTGTAGTAAACCAATCTCCAATCCTATCTCTCGTGTCAACTACAGTACGCTCATCCTCTTCATCAGTTACGATTACTATCCAGACATCCATTGCAATCCCAAAGTGCTGATCCTCAACCAAACAGCAGCTTACGCTACATCTACGTACTAGACCTAACGCCGATAATCCTTGCAACTACACTACACATCATACACCAATCACACTTCACTGACGGCAGCATCAATCTCCAATCACAAACACTCACACATAGCAGCACACTATGCACGGTCCACTCCTTGTCCAGGTCCTACACTTCGTTGATCACACGCCGAAACACTATCACAGTAGCATGCCAATCAACAAGCCCTTAAGGATATATCGGCAACATCACCATATGACAACCCCTATGAATTCACACATTGTCCTCACTGCTTCACATATCCCACGACCACAACTAACAGCACTTCATCGCTGGGCTATCATCAAGCTTGAGTACACCCACATCCATCCATACTCACAATGCTCCACCGATCAACCGCTACATCCTCAACTCAACAACAACTCCTAATCACTACTCATACAAATCCACTACTACAATACTGACCAGTCCACGCTCGACCACTCTACACGTACGACAGCAGCAAGTTACCAAAGTTCCACGCATCCACCAAGAGCACGATCCCTTATACTGTAAACAACAATCCAGAGGTCGTACTCTAATGCTACTGCTACCGCACTGTTCAGAGGATAAGTCCACAATTGTAGTTTAGCCGCCATCCATACTGTCAAGTAATCAGCTGCAATAGTTGCTCCGTCCATGCCAAGCCCTAGTCACAATGGCAACTGCACAGGTCACCGCAACAAGAAGTCAATGCCCGTAAGCAACTCCACTACTACACAATGAACAATAAGTAAGGCCCGACTCTCTTTCTTTTTCTTTTTTCATTATATTTATTTATTTGTTTATTTGGTTATTATTATTTTGATTAGTTAGCTAGTTAAGTTTATAACATATCACATGTATCAATTTAGTTGTTTTTAATATTAAGTTTTTTTAGAATTTACCACATAGAAAACTATTTTAAAAAAAATAAAAAATAAAAAAATTAATAAAAGACCCCTTTTAAAGATGGGATTGTTAGAGCATTTTTTATAAGAAAAACACTCATGAGCTAGGATCCCTTTAAAGTTTTTGAATAAATTAAATTGATTACAAACATAATTCCAATTGGTTTTTCTAAAGTTAAAATCAACCAATACACTAAAATTTTTCGAAAGAACTACAATCATCTAATCCCAACTAGTAGGTACGTAGGTATCTTCAAGGCAATGATAAAATATGTAGAAACTTAGGTTCTTTTTCTTTTGATTTTATTTATTTATTTATTCTTTAAGAATATTATAATTAGAAGAATAATCCCAATTTCAGTAAATAGATAGTGGTGCCCGTTAAGGTTTAATAGGTTAGCTCCCGAACTCGGAACTCTCTAGTTCTTCATTCAAATTGAGATAAAAAACCGATAGTTAAATCGTAATCAATCCACCCAATTGGTTACGGTTTCTTTTTCTTTTCCCAACTTCGATCAGGTGGCGACTCCAAAAATTTTTCTAAGTAAAAAACTAGAATTTTTCAATTTCTTTAGTCGAGGATTAATATTAAACGAGTTAGGGTTTAGTATTAATCGGGAAATGGGAAATTATTTTTAAATAAAAGAAACCAAAAAATTAGGCTCGACAGTTTGACGACTCTACTGGGGAGCGTCAAAGGGCTAGCTACTAGAAGTTACCGAAAATGAGATTTTTTTTTTCAAAAAAAAATAAAAACATGAAATTATAAAAATAAAAAAAAAAAGAACTTAGGTATGTTATTTTATGCGTTTGTTTATTTTATTCTATTTCATTATCCTTTTTTTACTAACATTTTTTTTTGTTGAAATTTATTTACTAAGGGTAGCTTTGGGGGTTTACTTTATTTTTATTCTATTTTTCTAGTTCATAAATGCATGGTAGATACGGTCAAAACCAGGCCATCTTAGGACCTTAGGGGTAGGGCCATTGTGTAAGTTTCGGATGTTGTAGGGCAACCACCTACTAGGGCCGATCAGGCTACCCCACTCAAGTTTAGATGCGACCACAGAACCGTTACTTTGAAAAAACGTGGTGGTTGCAAAACTTGAGGACCTTTAGAACCTATCCTTTGCATCACATGAAAACCTTTCTTTCAAAAAATCACAAGAACCTATGATGTGGCGAACCTAAATGGTCAAGGGCAGTTGTGAAGTTGCAGTTGTGAAATAATTCTGTATAAAGTTCAGAACAGGTGATGATTGTAATTTTGATTTTTTCTTTTTTTTACATAACTATGGCTAGATCAAGTCAAGGGGCTTCCAAATAGATCTACGTCTACCCACCTCATTGGCCTTAAGAGATACTCTAGATATGGATCTACTTTTTAGCCCAAATAAGTAAAAATTCATTAGGAACAAGATTGGGCTCATCATGCCCTTATAAAAGAGCCCTATGAATATTACTTAGTTACAGACCTTAGTACATCTATTAGGGCTCAAATCTATCACTTTTCGTTTAGGGCCACATTAGCTGAGCCCAACCTTTACGGAGTAAATGGAAAACAAATAATAAAAACAAAAAAAAAAATGAAACAAAACAAAACGAATCAAACCTATAAAATAATTTCAAGTAGTTACCATTTTGCCTTGTATTCTACTAGCTAAAAATATTCATTCTTTTGGATAGATTGACTCCTTAGCCTTTATCATTCGAAATAAATATGATTTAGATTTTTATTTTTATTTTTATTTAGCCTTTTTCCTTTAGAATTCCTCATTTGTAAATAGACCCTCAGTAATGTTGTTCGAGGTTTGTATATAGAATTCTAGTAAAGCAACCTTCCATTTACAATTCCATCACTTGGTCTTTATAACACAAAAGCCCTAACTTTTCCTCTCTCTCTTTCAAAAAAAAAAAAAAAAAAGAAAGAAAAACAAAGAAAGAGAAAAGAAAGAAAAAGAGAGAAATTTGCTAACGGCTACAAATCCTTATAAGGTCGGGACAAATACAATTACTTGGCCCATTAAGGCAGCTAACCTAAACAGACCCACTTGGTTCGAGAAAATAACTAACCAAACCCAAACCCTAACTGATCAAGATGATTCAACCAACTCAATGCCCCTGAGCTATCGAGTCCAAAAACAAATCAAGTCAAAACACGAAACTGTGAAATACTATCTTAAGCTTGATCCCCGGTACAAACAAAAAGGGCAATTTATTAGACCTTTCAACTTTAGAAGTTGTCAATGCCGACCTATTTGAACTTTAAAGAACCTGACCCAAAATCACATATGGAAGCTCAAGGGCTTTAGGACCTATAAGTCTGGGGCATGGGGCATTCAGTCTTTGAAATTTCACAACTGAGGCATATTCTAAGGAATTGAGGAGTAAGGTCTATACCTTAAGGTCAATCAATGCTTATGTAAGGAATTGGTAACTCACTTTTAAAAAGTTTTGAATGAAAAGAGGCGAGTTATATCCTATACACTAACCCTTAAACACTTTGAGAGTTAAGAGATATCATGGTGAGGATATTTTGGACTCATTTCTTAAAGGAGGTCTATTTTGAATTTGATACGCAGATCAGAATCAAGTTAGGCATTCATTTTCAAATCCCAAACACAATTATCCTTTAATAACCCCGTTGGACTGATATGGAGTCATTTCAAATGTAAACCCTATCAAAAACCACCCCATAGTGAGGCAATTTGGAGGTAGGGTCATTAATTAAGAGAGAAGGATAAAACTAATTTGTGCTTACCCTAGTAATAACAATTCAAGGATAATTTTTGTTTTTGATAAATTGTTCCCTTTGAAGAAGAGATAACATTTTTTCCAAATACCCTAAAGGCCACACATATCTTACCTAAGCCAATGCACTCTGAACCTATGGATTTAGGGCCTTAATTCATCTAAAGACAAAAACTTGACAAAAGAGATAGTTATTTTTGGGGAGAGAAAAGAAAGAAATGAAATGAAACGAAACGAAACGAAATAAAAACAAAAAGAAAAAAGAAAAAAAAAAGAAAAAGAAAAAAACTAGGAAAAAGGAAAATGAAGAAATACCCAAATATCAGGCATGAGAAAATCCCTAATTAAAGAAGGCCCAAGTTGCTCTAAAAACAAAAGGCCTTGAATCGCATTCCTAACTAAAAACACAAAACCTCATATTCATTCAGAATTATGTTTTCAACCATAAACCAAAAACTCCATATTCAGTTCAAAATCACACTCTAAATCATGAACATAAACCCTTTCTATCCACTCAATTCTCAAACACAAGACCTTCTTACCCACATTACCTCCCTACTCAAAGCTCTTCCAATTTTGAAGAATAATTTATCTAAGATAAAAATTATTTTTAAAACTGGGGCAAGTGCACATCTAGTTCATTCCTAAGGGTTCTTGACCTATACCCCTTGGGTTGGACGAAAGCACTTCTTTCAAAATAAGCCCTCTCAATTAACTTCTTTTGAAACCATTTGACCAAAAGCCCAATTTACAATACTGAACCCAAAAAGACCTAATAGATTGATTAGAGCGTATCACTTACAAACTGGATTATAATTTCTGGAATAGTAATCAAGAGTGAAATCCAGATCGAGAGTACATAAGGAAGTCCTCTTCGACTAAACTAATCGTAACTTACCTTTTCCTTACGAAATGAATGTCTAAGGCCTATCCAAGAAGCTCATTGTCTAGGTTACAAACTAGGGTGGATATGAGATACCCTACATAATTGTAACGTTTGCCTTTTAAATAGGAATTTGTATCCGTTAGCAAACTTTCAAGGAAAAAGAAGGAAAAAAAAAAGAAATGAAAAGATATGAAAAGGAGAGAGAGAAAGTAGAGGCTTGTTACAAGTTTTTCCATTCATTTTCCAGTCCATTTCCTCCATAGTAGCCAAAGTTTCAATTTATGTTATAAACAGTTTTCATCAAATTTCTCGTTTGTAAATTTCTCACATAAAGAGTTCTTTTCAAGTTGGCTATGTTCCTCGGTTTACTTTCAACTCTCAATAGAGCTTAAGCGGGTCCGAAGGGTGCTTACCCTTTATCCATTTTCTCAAGGATATAGCCAACTCATAGTGCATTGTTCCTATCCATATCTTCATTAGTGCTTCAGTCAGCTTATGGAGCGCTATCCAGGTTCATATTTTCATTTAAGGATCTAGCCAGTTCATAGAGCGCAGTCCTAATCTAAAGTTTCTTAAGCTTCAAGCTGGCTCCCAAAACATAGTCCCAATTTATAACCTCCTAGGGAGCTAGCCAGCTCGTAAAGCGTAATCCCAATCCAAAGTTTCTTAAACTTACAATAGTATGACTCACAGAACGTTACCTGACTCAAAATTTCTTCAAGGGATTTAGCAAGCTCAAGAAGCGTTATCCCAATACAAGTTTTCCTTATCTTTAAGTCTTAGCCAGCTCAAAGAGCACTTTGATCGCCTTGGTTAGTTAACTCATTAGGGCACAATCGAGTTTCCTCATCTTTAGGTTTTAGCCAACTCAAAGGGTGCTTTAACCACCTTGGTTAGTCAGATCATTAAGGAATGGCCAAGTTTCTTATCTTTAGGTCTTAGCTAGCTCAAAGGGCACTTTGACCACCTTGGTTAGTCAGCTCATTAGGACATAGCCAAGTTTCCTTGTTTTTAAGTCTTAGCCAGCTCAAAGGGCACTTTGACTGCCTTGGTTAGTCAGCTCATTAGGGCACGACCATGTTTTCTTTGTCTTTAGGTCTTAGCCAGCTCAAAGGGCGCTTTGACCGCCTTGGTTAGTCAGCTCATCAGGGCACAACCATGTTTTCTTTGTCTCTAGGTCTTAGCTAGCTTAAAGGGCGCTTTGATCGCCTTGGTTAGTTAACTCACTAGGGCACAACCATGTTTTCCTTATTTTTAGGTCCTAGCCAGCTTAAAGGGCGCTTTGACCACCTTGGTTAGTTAGCTCATTAGTACACGACCAAGTTTTCATTCTTTAGGTCTTAGCCAGCTCAAAGAGCGCTTTGATCGCCTTGGTTAGTCTGCTCATCAGGGCACAACCGACTTTTCCTTATTTTTTAGGTCTTAACCAGCTCAAAGGGCGCTTTGACCACCTTGGCTAGTCAACTCAGTAGGGTACAACCAAGTTTTCCTTATCCTTAGGTCTTAGCCAGCTCAAAGGGCACTTTGACCGCCTTGGTTAGTCAGCTCATTAGGGCATGACCAAGTTTCTTCATTCTTTAAGTCTTAGCCAGCTCAAAGAGTGCTTTGACCGCCTTAGTTAGTCAGCTCATCAGGATACGACCAAGTTTTTTATTATTTTTAGGTCTTAGCCAACTCAAAGAGCGCTTTAACCGCCTTGGTTAGTCAACTCATCAAGGTACGACCAAGTTTTCTTCATTCTTTAGGTCTTAACCAGCTCAAAGGGCGCTTTGACCACCTTAATTAATCAGCTCATAAGGGCATGACCAAGTTTACTTCATTCTTTAGGTCTTAGCTAGCTCAAAGAGCACTTTGACTGCCATGATTAGTCATCTCATCAGGGCACGACCAAGTTTTCCTTGTCTTTAGGTCTTAGCCAGCACAAAGGGCACTTTGACCGCCTTGGTTAGTCAGCTCATCAGGGCACAACCATATTTTCTTTGTCTTTAGGTCTTAGCCAACTTAAATGGCGCTTTAATCGCCTTGGTTAATCAACTCATTAGGGCACAACCATGTTTTCTTGCTTTTAGGTCTTAACCAGCTCAAAGGGTGCTTTGACCGCCTTCGTTAGTCAAGTCATTAGGGCATGACCAAGTTCTCATTATTCTTTTTAGGGATTTTTGCCAACCCACTAAGGCGGTACCCCTCGCTATTCTTCGTTTCAAACTAACCCTCGTCAAGTGACTTAACGTTCGTTAGGATAGTCGTTCCGAAGCAAAAACGGTGTCTCTTTTGTTTTTCTAGTAAAGTTTTGTTCAAACTTCACCACAAAGAGGGGCAGCTGTAGACACCTAATTTTTGCTCCTCTATAGCCCTAATTTTTATTTTTACAAAACGGATCCTAATTCAAATTTTTACAAAAAAGGTCCTAATTCAAAAATAGAAATAATAAAAAATAATAAAATAAAATAAAGTTAATAAAAGATAAAAATAATAAAAATTAACAAATAATGAAAATGCCAAAAAATGATGAGAAAAAGAAAAGTTAAAAAGATTTTTTTAGAATTTTTTACGAAGTAAATTATTTTAGAGTCAATCATTTAAGTTTAGCTTAGTTCAAAAAATTTTTAGGGAATCGGGTAGTTTAAGTACAATTTAATTGTACTAAATATTAAAGCGTAGGCCAACGGCCTAATGGATAAGTATTGGAGTATGAGGATTGGATTTAATTTGAGGTCTTGGGTTCGAGTCTCAATAGGCACCTATATCTTTATTTTTTCTATCTTTGCAAAAGCGAGAAGAAAACGGGATTCATATCTAATTAAATCATTTAAATTTAGTTAGATCTTATTAAATTAGATTTAAATTAATTTGGATCTAGTTTAATTATTATCAAATCAGATACAATAGATATAACTAGATATGATTTGATTTGGACCTTAAAAACCCACATACACGTGCATAAAAAAGATCAGACACAACAGAAAAAAGGAACCGCACACATGCTTAAAAAAAAAGAGAACTACACCATCCCCATCCTCTTCATCAATCATAACCCATATAGTATCGGCACCCAAAACAACAATGACACATATCATCCTCTTCGCATCTTCATCAACAACTCTATCCACACCTAAGTCGATCCTGCATGTGCCGACGCAACTCAATCACGCTCCATCATCACCATCTTAGCCGACCAGCATCTTAACAAATCACCCCCTACCAATTATACACTCGTAGGCTCTAACACTTCTATTACTCCTGTCAATCAGCCCGTGACCAACAAAATCCAACCCCCACAATAACTGTAGCAGCATTGACTGCAACAGCAAAACCGATGCTCTACTGTAGTAAACCAATCTCCAATCTTGTCTCTCATGTCAACTACAGTACGCTCATCCTCTTCATCAGTTACGATTACTGTCCAGACATCCATTGCAATCCCAAAGTACTGATCCTCAACCAAACAGCAGCTTACGCTACATCTACGTACTAGACCTAACGCCGATAGTCCTTCCAACTACACTACACATCACACACCGATCACACTTCGCTGACAGCAGCATCAATCTCCAATCACAAACACTCACACACAGCAACACATTATGCACGGTCCACTCCTTATCCAGGTCCTACACTTCGTCGATCACATGCCAGAACACCATCACAGCAGCATGCCCATCAACAAGCCCTTAGGGATATATCAGCAACATCACCGTACAACAACCCCTATGAATTCACACATTGTCCTCACCGCTTCACATATCCCACGACCACAACAAATAGCACTTCATCGCAAGGCTGTCATCACACTTGAGCACACCTACATCTATGTAAAGTCACAATGCACCACCAATCAACCGCTGCATTCTCAACTCGACAACAACTCCTAATCACCACTCACATGAATCCACTGCTATAATACTGACCAGTCCACACTCAACCACTCTACACATATGACAACAATAAGTCACTAAAGTTCTGTGCATCCACTAAGAACACGATCCTCCGTACTGTAAACAACAATCTACGGGCCACACTCTAACGCTACTACTGCCGTACTGTTCGAATGACAAGTCTACAACTATAGTTTAGCCACCGTCCATACTGTCAAGCAATCAGCCGCGATAGCAGCTCCGTCCATGCCAAGCCCTAGTCACGATGGCAGCTGCACAGATCATCGCAACAAGAAGTCGATGCTCACAAGCAACTCCACTACTACATAGTGAACAACAAGTAAGGCCCGATTCTCTTTCTTTTTCTTTTTTCATTATATTTATTTATTTGGTTATTATTATTTTAATTAGTTGGCCAATTAGTTTATAACATATCACAAATATCAGTTTATTTGTTTTTAGTATTAAGTTTTTTTAGAATTTACCACGTAGAAAACTATTTTTAAAAAAATAAAAAAAAATTAATAAAAGACCCCTTTTAAAGATGGGATTGTTAGAGCATTTTTTTTTATAAGAAAAACACTCAAGAGTTAAGACCCCTTTAGAGTTTTTGAATAAATTAAATCAATTACAAACGTAAATCCAATCGGTTTTTCTAAAATTAAAGTCAACCAATACACTAAAATTTTTGGAAGGAACTACGATCGTCTGATCTCAGTTAGTGGGTATGTAGGCACCTTCAGGGTAACGATAAAATATATAGAAACTTAAGTTCTTTTTCTTTTGATTTTATTTGTTTATTTATTCTTTAAGAATATTATAATTAGAAGAATATTCCTAATTTCGGTCAATAGATAGTGGTACCCGTTAGGGTTTAATAAGTTAGCTCCTAAACTCAGAACCCTCTGGTTCTTCATTCAAATTGAAAGCAAAGACCGGTAGCCAAATCGAAATCAATCCACCCAATTGGTTACAATTTCTTTTTCTTTTCTCGACTTCGGTCGGGTGGCGGCTCCAAAAGTTTTTCTAAATAAAAAACTAGAATATTTCAATTTCTTTAGTCGAGGATTAATATTAAACGGGTTGGGGTTTAGTTTTAATCGGGAAATAGGAAATTAATTTTAAATAAAAGAAACTGAAAAATCAAGCTCGACAATATGCAATATAATTGCACTTAATGGGAGGGAAGAAGATTATAAAGTTATTTCAAGTTATTCATTTTGATTCTCATATTGTGTTTTTTTGTGCCCCCTATGTAGTTCTATTCTTGTTATATATTCATAAAAAATGCAATACAATTGCACTTGGTAGGAGGGAAGAAGACTATACAACTCATTTCAATTCTCATATTATGTTTGTACATGCCCCCATGGACTTCTATTCTCGAGATTATTGCCTTGGTTATAAAACTATTTAAGGATCCTAAACTATTTTCTACAAGTATAGCCTATAAATAAGCAAACAAGTTTGATTAGTACGAGGTTCAAATTATAGGTTTGTATGGCCTAAAAATTGGAAAAAGAGCCATTGTGGATATGTGGGAATCAATAATATTTTCAAGCCTTCAAGGTTACTAGAGTTCCAAATGTAAATGAAGGAATCTCTCGTTTGTAGATACTAAGAGTACTTAGTGCACATCAAAACATTCTAGCTTAAGAAATACGAGCTACGTGTTCGATAATATGAATATTAATCTTGTACATCACAAAGCGTCTCTCTCTCTCTAATTTTTAAAGAAAGGTTTTTCTCTCCATAATAGGAGCACAGTTTGTTAAAATTTGTTAGTATATCATGCCCTTTTTGCACACACCACTTTACTGATTGTAGACATGCCTTTTACATATACAACTTGGGCTAACAGCTTTTTGCATTCCATTGCAACATTATAGGAATACAACATCACTTGCTCAAAACCCTAGCATTCATCATTTTTAGCTACAATTATCCATCTTTATAGCCAAATGCTCTACTAAAACAAAAATTTAAAAAAAAAAATGAGAGAGTAAACTAAGAATTGAAAACTTAGGCAAAGTGCTTCTCCATAGAAAATCAAAGCATACTTTACATTGTAGCATTTGTGAAGGTCCATATAGTGATTACGGAATCTCTATGACTAATTAGTTGAATCTACATCATACCATTAAGTTGCACTGATTTTAGGTAATATGCTTACTTCAAAACTTGTTTGTTTGAATCCTATCCTGGTTCTTAGTCGTCTTCTAAACTTAAGCATAAGTTGCATCTATAACCCCAATAACATAGTAGTTATTTCCTAATTCCCTCATGTATTCATTGCATAGATCTATAGTACACATCTGCATATTAAAATAAAGGTATTAGAGTGTTTAAATAACTAAGTAATTGTCAATGGATTGTCTCTATATAGAGTGTTAATGGCTATTTTCAGTAAAGGCAAATCCTATAGTATTCCAAAAGCAAGAAGATTATGAACTAGATAGTTTGTTACTAGAGACGAATGTTGACAATGTTGAAGAAGAGGAGTTCCTAGCAATGGGAATAGTGGTTATAGATAAAGCTTTAAATAGACCGATGGTTATGAGCATCTTAAGAAAGGCTTAGGAGGATTTCTGGAAAGTTACTCTTAGTGCAGCTAGATTCAATAGGTATCTTATCTCCTTTAGCAGTTTTGGGAATGATGAGAAAGGTTGAGAAAGAGGGGCCATGGTTTGTCTTAGGGCATGTCTTTATTATGGAAGAGTGGAAAGGAAACCTTAAGGTGGATGAAGTGAAGTTAATGTAGAGTAAATTGATTGGACAACAAGGTGATGTGAATCTTTCTTCAATCATTAACACCCTACCGCTTGTAAGCACAACCCCATTCTCACACCTTAATCTTACCCCACCTAATGACCTCCCTTCGTCACTATCTCTATCAGTTGTTGAAACAAACTCCATTCTTCATTCACACTCTGAAATTCACCACTATGAGAGTTAACTTTGGCCCTTATACCAACAGATTTACAAAACCCATCAATACCTATAGTTCAACCTAAAATTCAATGTTTACCATCCATTTATTATGTAAAATTACCACTAAATGAACCATGTGAACCTGAAAATATCAACAAGTAGTCAGAAATTATATCAATTGATACAAACATAACTAAATCCATGATAGAAGCTTTGGGAAAGCTGAACTTAAAACGCAATAGAGATGAATTTTTACTAACTGAAGAGAAGAGGCTAAGATTAGATTATTAACCTTTTAATCCTGAGATTGAAGATTGGTTCAATATTGGCCTAAATGTTAACAAGCTGAATCAAAAGAAGAGAAGGAAGAGCAAAGCTAGAAATTTAGAAGAAAAGTTGGAACAATTAGCTTTAGTAGATGTAGAAGTCAAGGTAGGAAATTTGAATAAAGATCAAGGCAGTGGTGCCTAGCCTTCAATAGCCACATAAGGGCCATGAAGCTATTGAGCTGGAATTGTCAAGGAATTGGTTGCTCCTTGACAAATCATAACCTTATGCGACTAGTGAATAAACATAATCCAATTATTGTCTTTCTCATGGAAACCAAAAACAATAATAATTTTGTTGATAGAATCCTAATAGGCAGAGTTATTCAAGTGCATTTTATGTGCCTCCAATTAGCCTATAAGCTGGTTTGGCACTATGGTGGACCAATGATGTGAGGATTAAAGTGATAGAAGCAAAGAAGCATTGGATCTTATCAATAGTGAGGCTTAGTGATGGATCTTTTCTAGCTTACACTTCATCGATCTACGCTCCAAGTGACTTTAATCAAGAGAAGAAGCTCTGGAAGGATATAATACAGTGTTCATCTTGCCTTAAAGGGCCTTAGCTTTGCATTGGAGACTTTAACAAAATCTTAGAGCAATATGAAAAGAATGGGGTAAAAGAGAGAAGTAGGAGGCAAATGGAAGAATTCAAAAATATTGTATATGATGCTAATTCGCAAATCTAGGTTATGTGGGACAACAATTCATGTGACTTAACAAAAGACTGAATGAAGTGTTAGTCAAAGAGTAAATTGCTAGGGGTTTTGCATCAATTGATTGGCTAAGAATGTTTCCTAATACCTAAATTGAGCATTGTCTAGCATTAAGATCTGATCATATGGCTTTGGTTTTGAACAAAAATTGTCAAGACAGCATAGGCCCTAGAAGATTCCACTTTGAGAATCTTTAAAGGGATTTTAAAGAGTACAAATAGTAGTTAAGAGGAGTTAAGGACAACATATAAGGGGAGATCTAAAGCAGCTAATGTGCACACTCAAAGCTTGCATCAATGAATTGATCAACTTGAGTAAAATAACAATGCCAAACAACAAAGCAAAAATAAAAGAACTCATGAAAAAGATAGGTGATGTACAAAGTGTAGAAGCTGGCCAAGAGGGTGAAGATGAGGAGGAAATCATAAAGCCGATAGAGGAAATGTAGGGGAAGGAAGAGAAGTATTGGCACCAAAGGTCACGAACGAAATGGCTAAATTATGGGGACCAAAACACATCATTTTTCCACCTCACAACAATCTTGAGAAGATAGGAAAAAAAAAAGTGTTGAAAACAAAATTGAAAGAGGAGTGTAGTTAATAGATGCGGGGGGAAATAGGAAGAAATTATACCCAATTTTACAACAAGTTATTTGGTAGTAGGAGGAGTAGACGCCAAGGGTAGTACCTAGATTAGGTACCTACTATGTTAATAGATATAGAGAATCAAATGTTGTGTAAAGAGGGAACTGGTTAAGAGATCACATAGGCTACCTCTTGACTAGGGGGACTTAAAGCCCTTGGTCAAAATGGATTCGCAAGCATTTTCTATCAAAGCTATAGAAATACTATTGGTCCAGCAATGGTAGAAGTAATCAGAAACTTCTTCTTGTCTGGTTAGATTCCTAACTCTCTTAATAATACCGACATAATTCTCATTTCAAAACTCCTAAACCCTAAGTCTATTAACCAATTTCATCCTATAAGCTTGTGTAATTCCCTATATAAAATCATTTCTAAAGTCTTAGTTAACTAATTGAAGCCTTTTTCAAGCAAGTTTGTGACTGGAAATCAAACTACATTCATCTCAGGACGTATGATTCATGATAACATACTAATAGCTCATGAGATGTTCCATTCTTTAAAGAATAGGAGAAGAAGGAAAATTCATGGTTATGCTATAAAAATTGTCATGAATAAAGCTTACGATAGAATGGAGTAGGATTTTGCAGAAGTAGTTCTTTCAAAGTTAGGTACAAATACAAGATGGGTCAATTGGATAATGGCTTATGTGACTATTGTGGAATACAATGTGATGTTGATTAGGAAACCTATGGGACATTAAAATTATCACCTTACTTATTTATACTTGTTATAAATGTGCTTTTTAGAGGAATGAATCTTTATAAGGAACATAGTCAACTAAAGGGCATCAAATTGAAGAGAGGCTACCTAGAAATTACTACTAACTATTTGCAAATGACTCATTCTTTTTTCTTAAAGGTGAATGAGTAGGAACCTTGCAAGATTAAGAGAGCTACTATTGGAATATTGTGAAGTGATGGGCCAAGAGGTTAATTTCTCTAAATCATCCTTCCTTTTTGGTCCAAACATACCTAATTCAATCTAAAGGACTCTAACAAGAACAATATGGATATAAGTATCTAATGACCCAAGAAACTAACTAAGACTACCAATGATTTAGGGAAGATTAAAGACTAAAGCATTAAAGTTTGTTAAGGATAAGATAATGGTGTGTGTAAGAGTTTAGTTATAACTAGGACTTACTATAGCAAATTTGACTAAAATGAGTCCTTCGAAATATCGAAGAAAATTAGAGGAAAATAGTCCACAAACAAACAAGAGTAGTTGACATGAAGCTGTTCGAAGGATGCACAAGTTGATGTCAAGGTCGACCTGCCACTAATCTTAAGCTACTCGGTAAGATTAGATAAGAATGTATGAAAGATGGACTTGGAGAGGGTTGTCTCATAAGAACAGAATATTCAGTATTAAAAACATAAGTTATCTCTACCTTACAAGAGAAATGGACTATTTATAGTAAGTTCCTAAGGCAACATTACAAATAAAGAAACTACAAGAAAGTATATACAAAAAAGGGGATTCCTAGTACATACAAAAAAGGGTAAAAAGGACAAAAGACAATAAAAGGAAAAGTGGTACAATGTCAGACAAGGTGGACAAGCAGTAGTGCAACATTTGTCTCGTACAAATATTCTCTAAGCACAGCAAGCGAGAGGAATTAAGATGTTGTGGTAATAAAGGAGCCGGGATAAGAGAGATAGTAGTATGCTAAAAGAAAACTACTCAGCCGATAAGTGAGTCTCTCATCACTCAGTAAGTACCCTTCGGCAACAGCTGGTCAGATTACTCGGTACAGAATCCTTGGCTAGAGAATGGTCGACATCATCACTACTGAGAGCATAGATCATAGTATGACAATGTAGGGAGCTTAAGGAATTTAGCTACCTTCCTTTAATGTAAACTTTCTCAATATCAACAGGTTACCAAGAGAGAATTTTTCAAATGAGGGATTGTAGTTCTCGAAGCCGTGCATGAGTAATGGGACTACTGGTTGCCAGTTCATCAATTCCTTGGGGTTGCTGAAGATTTGACCTCAAATCTTGGTCTTCATCATCATTAGGCACATAGGGAGTCAAATTGGCAACATTAAGGAGGTAGACATGCCAAAACCTTCAGGTAGCTCAATCTCATAGGCATTATTATTAATACGCCTCAAGATCTTATAAGGTCCATCTGTTTTAGGAGATAGTTTATTGGTTCTTTTGCTAAGGAAGCATTCCTTGCTAAGATGGACCCAAACAAGGTCCTCAGGGGTATAAACAACTCACCTCCTTCCACAGTTTCCCACTTCCTTCTATCGGGCTATAGTTTTGGTTAATTGCTTGGCAATCTTTTGATGTAACCTTTAAAACTCCTTAATACACTATAGGCTGAATTAACTTTCCCCTTATGTAACCAGGCTATTAATTAAATCCAAGAATAAGTTTGGGTTAAGTCTATAAACAACCTCAAATGGTGATGTTTCAGTTAAGTTGTGAGTTGAGCAATTGTAGCCAAATTCAATGATGAGCAAGCATAAATCCTAGTCACAAGAGTTCTTTCCAACAATGGCACGCAGGAGATTACCGACGGTTCTATTAGCTACTTCTGTTTGGCCATCTATTTAGGGGTAGCAAGAGGTACTTAATAGGAGCTTAGTGTCGAGTTTCCTCTATAAGGTCTTCCAAAAGAATCTAATGAATTTCGAATCATGATCAAATACAATACTTCTTACCACTCCATATAGTCACACAATTTCCTACAAAAAAAGGCTAGCAACGAATAAAGCATCATTAGTTTTGTGGCAAGGAATGAAGTAGCCCATCTTGCTAAACCAATTGACCACCACCATGATCGAATCATATCTTCTCGATGTATAGGGAAGGTCAAGCATGAAATCCATGCTTAGATTAGTCTACGGCTGATTAGGAATTGGTAGGGGTGTGTATTCTCCATAAGGCTCTCTCCTACCTTTTGCATACTTACACACCTTACACCTCTCAAGTATTTAGTGCATATCCTTCATCATTCCAGGCCAGTAAAAGTGCTCCTTCAATATCTCAATCATCTTCTTTTCTCTAAAATAGCCAGCTAGACCCTTGGCATGAGCTTTTCGAACTAGTAGCTTCCTTATAGAACCACTTGGCATGCAAATCTGCTTGCCCTTCATCAAGAACCCCTCACTCAAGTAGAACCCTTCCACAGCTCCTCTAGCATTGCACTTGGTTATTAAAGGTCTAAAATGTGGGTCATGCCCATACTGATTAGGTAAAGTGCCAAATCCAAGCACCTTAGCTAGTAATGTTGTGATGAAGGTATGACGGTGAGAAAGTACATCAACTACTATATCGGTGCTTCCCTTCTTATATCTAATGACATAGCAAAAGGTTTCTAAGAATTCAACCCATTTGGTGTGACACCAAAAAATCTTCTATTGCCCGCGAAGATGCTTAAGAGATTCATGATCCGAATAGATGATGAATTCTCTTAGCAACAGATAATGCTGCCAGTTCTGGAGTGTACATACAAGGGCATAGAATTCCTTGTCGTAGGCTGAGTAATTCAGGGCAGCACCTCGAAGTTTTTTATTGAAGTAGGTAATAGGTCGGCACTTCTACATAAGGACAACACCAACGCTGACACCAAACGCATCGCATTCAACCTCAAAAACCTTCTTGAAATCTAATAGGGTGAGTACTAGAGCAGACGGCAACTTAGACTTTACGTCTTCAAAACTCCTCTAAGCCTTTTTTGTCCATTTAAACTCAATATTCTTCTTAGTCAATTCAGTCAACAATGTAGTTATGGAGTTGAAGTTCTAGATAAATCTCTGATAGAATGAGGCTAAGCCATAGAAGCTCTTGACTTTGACAACACTAGTCAGTGTAGGCCACTCATTAATAACTCTAATTTTTTCCTTATCAACTCGAACTTCACTCCCTAAAACGACATATCTGAGGAATATAACCTAACTTTGACAGAATGCACATTTCTTCAGGTTGCCGAATAATTTCTCGATACGGAGTATGTTAAACACCAATCTCAAATGTTCAACATGTACAAGGAGGTCGGTATTGTAGACCAAAATATCATCAAAATAAACAACTATGCATTTGTTGATCAACAATCTCAGTGCATGATTCATCAGCTGCATAAATGTACTTGGTGCATTAGTTACTCCAAATGGCATCATTAACCATTCAAATAGACCATCCCTTATCTTGAAGGCCATCTTCTATTTATCCCCGAGTCTTATCTATGTTAGGTAGTAGCCACTCTTTAGGTCAATCTTAGAAAAGATGCACATACCGTATAACTCATCGAGCATATCATCAAGCCATGGGATTCGGTATCAGTATTTGGTAGTGATCTTATTGATAGCTCAGCTGTCAATGCACATTCATCATGTTCCATCCTTTTTCGGCATGAATACAAGTACAACATAAGGACTCATGCTCTCACGAACATATCCGCGATCTATTAACTCATGCACCTACTTAGTTCAACTGCCTACTCTAGATTAAGCCTATAAGTGGGTCGGTTTGGTAAGGTAACCCCTAGTTGGAGGTCGATGCAATGCTCAATTCCTTTCAAAGGAGGTAAACCTTTTGGCATCTTGTTAGGGAAGAGGTTGGCAAATTCCTAAAGTAGCTACTGCAATTTAGCAACTAAGTTTATGACTACCCTAACCTCTAAGAATCTCTTAACTAAAAGGAGCATATAGTCCTCGGCCTTAACCTCTCGTGCAAACTGAGTTTAAGAAATCACTAAGGACTTCCACTGTAGAGATCTAGCAACCTTTTTCCTAGGCTTTTTGCACTTCCATAGGACTCATGGGTGTCAATATAATTTTCTTCCTATCCTTTTGAAACATATAGGTGTTTTTATACCCATCGTATAACACTCTCAAGTCAAATAGCTACGGTCAGCCGAGTAATATGTGAGATATACACATGGGAAGGAGATCATACAAGACCTCATCCCTATATGTATCACCAATAGTAATCGACACTCTAACTTGCTCGGAAATGTGTAGTCCTCCTTTCTCCTTTAGCCAGTGAATCTTATACAGCTTGGGGAATGGAAGGTTTGGCAATTTCATGGCCTTAACTACCCCATGCATGATGACGTTGATAAAGCTCCCTCTATCAATGATCACAGCACATAACTTGCCATTCACCCGACAATTCGTATGAAAGAAGTTTTCTCTTTGCTCATTCTTGTTAACCCTAAAAGTACTAAGAGATCATCAAACTACAAAGCAATACTTGGCTCCACCCTCTAGAGGTATCTTGGCATCGGGATCTTCTTCAAATTCTTCCAGCATCTGATCGACTTCCACTTCTTCCTCTCCTTCACTCGCACTTTCTACTTCAAACTGGGGCTTGTCTCCCTTTATGGTCATGACTCGGCGGTTCAGACATTAACTAGTCACGTGTATATAGCCAAGACATTTAAAACATTTTATTTCTTAGGTTTTCCTCCCTGAACTTTGACCTTGGTGTCTTCGGATCTCAAGCTCCTCGATTTTGCTCTTACCTCGACCTTCATCTAGTCGGCTCCACATGTGACCTCAGCGTTCCACCTCGAAATTGTTGGAAACTCTATCATTCATTAGTCAGCTCGACAGGTCACTCCTATTTAGTATCAATGTTCGGTTACTCGACATTCAACCTACCTGGTTCTGCTATTACCTTTCAACTCTCTAGGCTATACGGATGGTTTCATCCAGAGTTGTAAGGCTCTATAGCTCAATGATGTTACCAATCTTAGCTTGTAGTCCATAGATGAACCACACTATAGTTCAAGTCTTAAGCTTGTTGACATCGCATCGTATCATGAGCAACTGAAACTCTCAGACATAGTTGTTTACAAATCTATTACCTTGCCTTAAGTCTTGGAGTCATCGGAAAGTGTCTTGTTTGTAGTGTTTAGGAATGAACCTACTTCTCAAAACTCTCTTCATCTCGTTCCATGTTCAGACCTTGCGTTGGGTCCTTAGGCGAACATTTTATAGCTTCTTCCACTACATTGTCGTATATCTAAAAAATTCTAACACAGCCACTGTAATGTAGATAGCATCTTTATAATCACAGAAGTTAAATATCTTTTTAACCTCCTCTTCCCAGTCCAGGTAGTCATCAACATTACCAAACCTATTAAAGCTCGGAATATGTACCTTAGGATGTTCAGCACCTTTTGGTGCTCTAAACTTACGCTCATCAATGCCAACATACTATTTTTCTTCGTCTTTGTACTCTTCCACTTCGTCCAACTCTAACCTTCTCTTCGTGACTCTATCAGCATGTCGTAGTGGTGCTTAGTTTAGTAGAAAAGCTTCCGAAGCTCGCTCGTTCATTTGTCTCCTCGGCCTATCTCTCATTTCTTGACCTTGCTTAGCCACTCTCTCATGCAGTTTAGTCTCTAAGACCCTGTTTATTGAGACAACCAAGTTAGCCACAATAGCAATAAGATCTTATATCTTCTCATCCGTAATACATAGTGTTTGTTGGATAAGTCGACCACAACCATGAGCATCACTCTCGACATCATTAATCTCTCCCTATATATTAAGGTTCGACATTCTCAACACAAAGCTTCAATAAAGACTTTTCACTCAAATGCTTTCACTACACATATACAAATATATTGAACAGCAGACTAACTATTACTACACAGCTCACGATCCTAACCTCAAGTTCTAATACCAGGAAATTATATGGTGTACCTAAGAGTTTAGTTATCACTAGGACTTACCGTAATAAATCTGACTAAAATGGGTCCTCCGAAATATTAAAGAAAATTAAAGGGAAAATGGTTTAACAAATGAACAAGAGTAGCCAATATGAAGCTATTCAGAGGATGTGACTAACGAATGAACACAATACGACTTGACACCTCACTTGATATGATGCACAAGTTGATGTTAAAGTCCACCCGCCACTAATCCTAAGCTACTTGGCAAGATTAGATAAGAGTATATGAAAGATGGACTTAAAGAGGGTTATCTCATAAAAACAGAATATTCAGTATTAAAAATGTAAGTTATCTCCGACGTATAAGAGAAAGTGACTATTTATAATAAGTCTCTAAGGTAACATTACAAGTAAAGAAATTACAAAAAAGTATATATATAAAAGGGGATTCCTAATACATACGAAAAAAGGTAAAAAGGACAAAAGACAAAAAATGAAAAAGTGGTACAATGTCAGACAATGTGGACAAGTGGCAATGCAACATTTGTCCCATACGAATATTCTTTAAACATAGCAGACAAAAGGGATCAAGATGTTGTGACAATAAAGGGGCCAGGATGAGAGAGATAATAGTATGCCAAAAGGAAACTACTCGGTTGATATGTGAATTTCTCATCACTCATTAAGAACCTCTCGACAACAGCTGGTCGGAACACTCGGTACAAGGTCCTCAACCAGGGAATGGTCGGCATCATCACTATCGAGAGCATAGATCATAGTATGACAATACAGGGAGCTTAAGGAGTTCAACTACCTTCCTTCGATATAAACTTTCTTGTCATCAGCAAGTTGCTAAGAGAGAATTCTTCGAATGAGGAATTGCAGTCCTCGGAGTCATGCACGAGTAATGAGACTGCTAGTCAACAGTTCATCAAATAGTAACTAAACTCTAAGGTTAGAAGTAGAACCTATTAAGCCTCATAGGTAAAGAAGTACTAATGAAGTTAGTAGCAAGTGCAATTCCTATGCACTCTATGGCATGATTCAAATTCCCTAACAAGTGGTGTAATGAGGATAATAGTTTAATATCAAAATTCTAATGGGGCTAGATAGGAGATGAAGGAAAGATACACGAGAAAAGGGTATAATGAGCTTTCAAATCCAAAAGCTAAAAGGAGATTAGGGTTTAAGGATATTCATTTGTTTAATTTAGCACTTTTAGCAAAACTAACCTGGCATATTTTGACTCATCCTATCAGCCTATAGGTTCGATTCCTGAAAGGCATCTATTTCACAGATTGTGATTTCTTAAAGGCGACTATGGGTAACAAGGCTTCATGGGCATAGGCTAGTATACTAAAAGGAAAGGAAGTGCTATCAAAAGGTCTCATGTAGTGTATAGGGAATGGGGATAAAATTGATGTATGGAAGGATAGGTGGATACCTAGGTTACCTAATTTTCGATGACATAGATACAATCTAGCAAACTTAGCCCCTGCAAAAGTCAAAAACATTATAGGTCATAATGGTAATTTTAATAATCTAACTACAATCAAACATTACTTGATAGAAAATGATGAACTATCGACCATTGGCTCTCTTACTTGTGCATACCTTTAAGGCCCTTAGTCTCTCACCAAAAGGATTCTCTCTCGTCAACTTGCCAAAGGCGAAACACAATGCACAAAAGAACAATGGGCAAACTCCTTGAGAACTCAATTAGATATTCCTTACTTTGATTTAGTCCTTGTAGTGTTGCTGACCCCTCACTTGCCAAGGCTAACCTATCTAGTGCCAATGCTAAGGTCCTTATACATTAAGCCTTACTCTAACCACCTGGACCCTCATATGCTAAAGCTGAGGCTCTTATACGTCGAATCCTTCTCTTTCAACCTACTACACAATGGCATCTCTCATTCATCTCAGTAACTCTTGATATTGTCCATCCACAGCCATTGCATTATGAACCTAGCTCAGTTACCATGCTTAGAGATTCCTTAGTGTAGACCCTTGAACGAACTACAACATGTCCATTACATTTTCTAAGATTATACTATTATTCCTTTTCGTCATTTTTCATATTTACTCCTTACATACATGCTAGGAATCCCTTTCTTCTTTATTCTTTTTGTAATTTTCCTTATTTGTAATGTTTTTCTATGGACTTACCATAGATAATCCCTTTTCACTATAGCGAAAATATCTTACATTCCTCTCAGATATTGAATATACTTGTTCTTATGAGATATTCCTCTCAAAATATAGTCTTCTTACACTCTTATCTAATCTTGCTAAATAGCTCGAGATTAGTGATAAATAAACCTTGACATTAGCTTGTGCGTCATATCAAACAAAGTGTTGAGTTGTGTTATGTTCATTAGTGATTCACATCCTTCGAGTAACTTCACGTAAGCTACTGTGCTTCTCAACTTCTTCACTTCATTTTCTTTGTCATTACGAAGAACCCATTTGGTATCCTTTCCCTACGGTATGTCTTAGCGATTATTGAGTTCCTAAGCACATTAAAAAAAGAGGTAAAAGCCATCAAGGCAATACCCTTACTAGTACGTACTCAAGAGGACTTACTAATCTAGCCATTTGTTAAAGATGGAGTTTATATTGTCAAGTCACGTACTTTCACTTAATAAAGCAGAAGAAGGATCAAAAAGCAAACTATCTCTCACCTTAAATGCATTAACTATCAGGGATCGTAAATAAATCTAGATATTTAATTGTCAGCCAAAGGTAAAGCATTTTGTATTAAAGGTAGTAAGGACTTCATTACCTATGATGCCCAATCTCTACCACTAAGTTCTCACGGCCAACCTTAAGTTTCCTTTTTGTGATGAGAGTGAAACCAATGAACATGTCTTGTTGCTTTGTCCATGGCAGCATACATGTTGTTTATCATCTTTGATTAGAAGGTGAAGAGAGGAAGGGTAAGGAATATATGGGGATGGTTTGTAGAGAAACTAGAGGGTTTGGAAAAGAAGAACAGGAAGGATCTAGAAGTGTAGATGGCCATCATGTATTGGATTTTATGGAAAGAGAGGCATTGAGCTTTGTATGAAAAAGGGAAGGTTAGGCCATTGGAATGCTTGAACTTGTTTAAGGTTTCTGAGTCTCAATGGAAACAAAGAAAAGTAAAGGATAGAAGGGAAGAGAAGGGAGAAGATTGAGTGAACTAGGTGTTTTGGAACCTTCCTTCGACTGGTAACATCAAACTCAATGTGGATGATTCGTGGTCCGATAAGGAAGAGATAGGGGCAGTCGCATGTGTGGTGAGAAACAATTTTAAGACTTTGATAGGCAATTTTACAAAGAAAGCTAACAATAGAGAAAGCATTAATGTAAGATCGTAACTTAGACTAACATAATTTAAGTTTGGAGTCTAACACCCTAGCTATTGTCAACTCAATTAACTCTAATGACTTGTCGATCTCTTGGCTCAACATCTCCCTAATCAAGGATGTCAAGGATTTATTGCTCCTTTTTAATCATGCTTAAGTGGACTTTGTTTGTAGATCTGCCAATATCGTAGTAGATTGGCTAGCTTTTAGTTCTAGGCTTGAGATGTACCCTTTAAACTAGCGTGTAAACACCCCATCTCAATTGAGAGAGTTGTTAGCTTTTTGATAGATAGTCTTGTGTTTCTATGTCTTTGGGACTGATCTTAATGAATCTTTTGATGGCAAAAACAAAACAAAAAAACAAAAAAAGAACATTAATCCTGCACGTTATTTCTGTCTAAATGCGTTCTATGGAATCCTAAAAATTTATGCACTCATAGTACTCAAATAAAGCAACATATGTAATACAAAAGCACTTGCAAGTTTCCAATATATATATATGTATGTATATATATTAGGAATCACTTGCATATTTCAATAAAATTATATGAATCCTAAATTCGCAAGTGAAGAAAATTTTTAAAATTAAATTTAACAAATTCCATATTGGGACATTGTTTTTCAATTCTATCTAGACCCTGTCGGCAACTTTGTCGGTATCATATAAATCATAAAGTATGACATATGAATTAAAAAATAATAATAATAAGTATATATGGAACCCATCAAACAATCATCATACGTATTTTGAAAATCGAATTTTGGTGACAGAAAAATAGAAATAGTACATCCACAAGGCTTGTTGATAACAAGCATTTACGTAACCATAATAATAATAATAATAATGTGTAATCAGCATTTTAACGGAGTAATAATTCTTTTTTATTATAAATTATACAGACACCTTATATGAAGTCTTCAATAACATATAGTTGGCACACAACTTGCCGGAACACCTAAATATTCAATCATGTCGACTTCTTTTTTCATTTTTTTTCCATTGAAATAATGGCAAATGAATTGAGTTGGAACTCATTTACCCAAACTAGTTAATTTAATGGTGTTAGGTTTACGGTTTATGTGATGATTTATATTATTTAAGATCTTTTTGGGCTGGCAAAAAAGAAAAGAAAAGAAAAGAAAAAGGCTCTTTTTTTAAGGGACGGAGGGTTGACTCCACCCCTCTGGCCAACATTTGCTCAGCCAACCCATAAATACAAGAAAAAGTTTAAGCTCTTTTTGGCAACTTATTGATACAATTATCGGATTTGATGTTTATGAACTTGTTACTATCCCTTCCATATTTAGTGGGACAACAAAAGTAATTTTAATTAAAGAAAAAATAATGTTGCACTTTGGGATGTACGAATTTTGCAGTACGCAATTTGATGAGTGGATGCATAATAAGTAGGCCACACTTTGCAGTTGATGTTATAGTTGAACTTGTGACATTGCATTAATGTTCCCTTGCTCATAGGTTGAGGTTATGCTATCATGGGCTATTGGTGTTGACCAGAGAAATGTCAAACATTTTTTTCGTCCACTATATTACATAGTGCTTGTGGTGCTATACCATGTCAACCACCATGAAAATACGGTACCTTGTCAAAGCATCGAAGTTGCATTTCTAGGAATGTTAAATCCACATCCACTATAATCTTCATAAGATTGAGATAATTTTTACAGTGCAACTTTGGGCTTGACCCATATTTGACAAAACTATATAATAGCTTAATTCTTCGAATGCGTAACGGGTTACAAAAAGTTAGATGTCATGACTTCTTTTAGGTGGTGTGTTGGATCAAACCAGTCCCACGTTATTGGCCCCTTTATCTGTTGTCGAGCATGCAAGTTGTATTGGCTAGGCTTGCTTCAATTCTTGCCATTGTACTCCTCGTGTTGTCTCCTCTCTATGGCTTTAAGTGAATGGCAACACTAGCAAGATTTTTGTCAATTGCTGTCCTCGTACCGTCGTACCATATATACGCCATCATCAACAACACATAGTGAACCATATGCAGTCAAATTAGTACTTGCCTTGTCACGACCTTCGTCATGATGCCAAATAATGACGTGTTCCAAGTACTAACGGGATGAATAAAGCCTATCAAGAACCATCTATGGCATGTATTTTAAGATAAAATTATTGTGATGGATGTTGGAGAATCGATGATAGACATTGATAGGTACGACTAAATTTGCTATTAGATTACAATAATTGTTGCCACCAATAACAAAATTTATCTGGATTTACCACGCAGATCATAACTGTAACTAAAACTAAAGATCATATCACTATACCTTAATTGATTTTGAAACTTAGTGGTAAAGATTTAAGAGAGAATCTCACAAGCACTCACAACTCGCAAAGCAAGCTCATCATTTCATTACTAGAATAAGCTCATATTTATAGGAGTAATACGAATTAACGAAATAGAAACAAAATAAACTTGGGACAAGTGAAACAGATCGCTGAAAATAAGAAATTAGCAAGGATAACCAGGACATAAGACTTATGGCTAGTAAACTAGAAATAGAGAACTAATAAATATAAGAAACTAAAATTCAACTAGAAACCTAGTTAAAATATGACAGTAAAAGAAAAAGGGACAATGTTATCGATTATACATGAACTTTATCCCTTTTTTCAATTACACACCTGAACTTTCAAGTTGTCTTAATATACATCTGATTGAAATTTTATATGTCTTAATATATACATTTGTTAACTTTCCTAATACCATTAGTCTAATAAGCAGTACAAGCCAATAATTACATGACATGTGGAATATTAATATTCATATTTCCACATTGGTCTCTTATTTCACAATCATCCATCCATGTTAGTAAAATTGGAAGAGAAATAATAAAAATAAATAATCAATTAGAAAAAACATTGGCCAAGCGATAAAAAAAAAAAAGAAAAAGACAATGCATTATAGAGATTAGAACCCACCCCTAGAAATCAAAACGCGAAGCTAGCCCTAAGTTAAACCCTAAAAATTCCATCTCCCATGAGTAACTATCTAGCTAGCAAGATGACAAGACTAAAGAGGAACGATATAATGTAAGGATTTTATGTTTTTTGTGCCTTATTATGTTGGTTTTTGTTTATTTTAGGTGCAATTTTGTGAAAAAGATCATGTCTTTTGTTGTTTGCTATTGTTGAGGTTATGCCTTATTTTGTTTATTTCGATTAATTTTAGATGCAATTTTTTCAAAAAGAAATTATGTATTTTGTTGTTTGCCATTGTTGCTACTGTACCTTATTTTACTTAGGGTTTGTAGTTTGTTGTTGTTGCCATTTGTGTTTTGATTCTCCATCCTACCTAAAAAAAAAAGATATTGTCTTTATGTGTTATGTTGACTTTTTAATTTATTCCAGTTGCCTCAACTTAGAAATTTTTCATTTTATCAAATTCTTTTTCCTCTTTTTTTTTTTTAATATGCACCAATTTCTTATGTGGACAACTAACTTTGAAAAAAATAAAGTATGATTAGGAGATTTAAAATAAAAATAACAAATGACGTATAATGATTAGATGATTATGCTGACTCCACTAATAGAGTAAACTTAAAATAATAGAAGTGCATATTATAACATGTCAAACTTCAATGAAGTATATATTAAGACAACTAAAAGTTGGGATGTATAATTGAAAAAAAATTCCAAAGTTTAGGTACATTCTGTGACATTAATCCAAAGAAAAAGGAAAAGGAATTTTCTTTTGTCATGATGGTCAAATATTAATATGATATAGCAATGATTCTTAAACATTAGCTCTTTTAAAATACCCATCAAAATTTCCAATTTAAATACTTCTGTTTTCATAACTTTTTGAAACTTGACCACTATTACAACTCTTGAAACTATACATATAGCTTCCATTCCCATGTAAAATTTACTTAAAGCAATATTGATTCAGACACATCAACATATTGGTTACTTTAATATATAGCTCAATAGATCTTTTTCTTTTCTTTTCTTTTTTTAATGCTAAAAGGAGACTTATATAAATTGAAAACCTAATGAACAAGATATGGCATTCTAGAGGTCTAGCACCAATATTATCAAGCAATAAAACACTCAAAGAACATGGGGTTGTGAATGAAGTTTAAGGTCTTGTTGATAGCAATTTGACTACTTCAACTATAACCATTGTATCTACAATAATAACATCAAGACATGAACTAGGTAATGCAACAACAACAAGCCAATGGGACATGCAATTTCTAGCCACAAAACAAATTCCAGCTTGTTTCTTGCTTTCATTTACACTATCACAATTACACTCACCCGTCCCAATATGAAGAATAGATCACGAGAATGATTCTTCAACATAAAGCCTTAAAGATTGATCAAAACTAAAGTTTGGGAGAAATTACTTAATCAAGAAGTTGTTCATTCATATAATGAAAAAGATAAGTCTCAAAGCACAAATAGAAGGGCTAAATCACAATGCAATATTTGCTAAGTTGATGCTCTGATCACTAAGGGGACCCATTAAGATCTTATAGAGAGAGAAAGCATTTTATGGAGTAAAGTACACACCTAATCAAGAGCAAAGTTTCAATAGTACTAATACAACATATAGATTAATGAGCGACATATAAGTATCAATAAAATTTTGATACTTAAAAACATAATTAATACTTTTTTAAAGAGTACGTACCTTCATTATCACATGTTTAAAAATTATTGATATTTATACACTACTCATTAATTCACATGGTATGCAGTACTATTGAAAATTTTTTTTCCTATTAGGACAACATGTATCTCCCATTTGTTTGGTGCCTCAATCCCCTCAACTATTAAGATGGATTGCTAATCGATCGGATGGGAGTTTGAGACCCATAATCTTCTAGCCAAGATATTATTATGCAATGGCTATAGAAAAAAAATAACATATCTTCATAAGGCTCTATAATGTAATTTAAATAAGATTACAAAGGTTAGCTTATCTTCAATGGATTGATTCATTAAGGAGATTTTGTAAAAAAAAAAAAAAAGGAGATTTTGTAATCATCTTGCTCAAGCTTTGGTTATTGATCATATAGAAACTTGACTCCTACTAATTGCTGTAAAGAGAAATGAGAATAATAGTATTTCAAAGATTCATTTAAAATTGCCTCTTCATCAATCAACCAAGTCATGACCTCATCCTCAATTCTAAAAACATTGCTTCTTGCTCTTCTATTTAACATTATTTGCTAAAAGAACTTTGTATTTTATCTATGTATTGTAGCCAATTGAATTTAGTTTTTCTTTTTTTTATGCCAATATATCTCCTTTTGGCAACCAACATTATCAAGTTATCTTCTATTTCAACTTTCTTTTTCCCAACCTGCAACTTCCTTATTAACTCATCTATTTGCCCAATACTAACTCTTTGGAAGGATTTACTCCATTTGATAAAGATAGTTTGCAATGTTGTAGGTTTTTTCATTAACCTAACATATTAGGCAATTGTATTATGCTATTGCAATTCATTTCCCCAATATCTTTCTATCCTTCACTCAGCTGTCACTTCCCTTCATAAAGGAATAGCTTCAAACATTTGTAATCTAACAATAAAGGAGAGTGCTATCATCCATTAGTTACAAAATTAGATAATTGGGAAAGCTTATTTGCAAGGTCTCGATCCAACGTCTATTGAACTATACCAATACCACTTCTACCATTTAACCATGTAAATTAATCTTCATGAAAACCAATATCCTAGTTGCAAAATGCAAAATATTATGATATAATTATTTTACAGGGTAGTCTACATAAATGCATAGCTATTTCAAAATAAAAACTCATTAATACATTCAATTCAATTTTATATAGTTATTTTGAAAAAAAAAAAAAAGGCATACCCCATGGCTCTGTATGCAAGCTTGGAATATATTATATTATGCTTTTCTTAAAAGAATATATGACATTATAATATATATAAGGAAAAATAAAGATGTAAATATTACTCTTATATCATGTTTGATATGTGAGAATGGGTTATAATAGAATCGTGATTCTAGATTCCATTCTAATTTTTTATGTTTGGAAATATATTTTGAAACTAGAATCGTGATTAAGAAAGAGGAATCGCAAAAGTTGAATCACGATTCCATTCTTACTTCATTAATTATAATTAATAAAAAATTAATTTTTAAATCTTTAAAACTTATAACATATAATAATTAAGAGCATTTTCGATAAATAATTCTATTTAAGCATTTAATGTCATCATATTCTATTTCATTTTGTAATTATCTCCAAACAGAGGAAATGATTTCTCATTCCGATCCTCATTCCATTCGAATTGCCGCGGTGTTGGCTTGAGTATAAAGATAAAAATAGACTACAAATATTAGAAATTTCTTTTTTCTTTTTTAACTGGTTTATTAGTGAGATCCCTACATTTTTACAGGACATACTTATTCAATGGATTCACTAATGGTTACGATGTTGTATTGGTTTCTAGACTGATTTATAAACGATTGAAACAAATATAATCCATTTATTAATCATGTTAGGTTATATTTATGCAAATTCATTTATAATTATATCCTATCATATCTAGATTATCAGGTCAGATGTTAAATAGCAAGCTGAACAAATATGTCCTAAAAAAATAATATATTCGCAAAACAAATGCCTCTATGTAAAAATCAATGAACGGAGCAAGTTCGATATAATTCAGAATGTAAACTTTAAGGAGCTTTCAAAAGTCTCCTATTCTCATACTAATCTTGGCGAAATCCATTAGGCGTAATAAGTTCAAGTATCATAGCATTAGCATCTACCAAGAAAGCACAACTGATGATAATTTCTTTCTATCTACAGGTCAGTGATTATCGTTTGTATAGAGACGTGAAAGCGTATTGGCTAAATTATTACAAGCAACGGCAGAGGAAAATAATTAGTAACACGAGATTAGTCTTGCACGTACATGTAGGCAAGAAATAGACAAAATCACATCGACATTATAAAACTATACAATACCATTACTATAAATGCGGAAGTACTTTTCTTAATATTTCCTCGTTGATTGTCCTATGATTTCTTCATTTTTTTGGTAGGATACAACTTGGTAAAGATCGGTAACATGGCATTACACTCACAGGTTGGGATAAATTATGCTGATACCCCATGAAAAGTATTGAAATGTTGAAAATACACAAATTTCAAAATATAGAACACACTAAAATTAACATATCAAATTTCTAATAAAGAAGACAGTACAACGATGGAGTGTATTATTGTAATTCTTTTTTTTTTTTTTTAATTTTAGGTATCTTCGTTATTTCAATACTTTTCATCGAGTCTCAGCATAGCTTACAAATAAATTATTATCACAAACACATATTGGTAGCCTTGGAGGGACCTCTTCATATCATGATCGGGCTGGATAACTGCGAGCGTAAACTGGAGAATGGGGATCTTTGGTACATGTGTGAACACTTCTCGCAAAACACAGCATGCTGTTAATATAAATATCTCTAACCTTATCTAAATTTCTCTTACGCTTGTTTGATGATGAACCTGTTCTTTTTCTTGACTTTGATGTCTTCCATAGTCTCTCATCTAACCAAGAAACCTTGACTTGTTCGAGCTTCTTGTACTGTCTTCTCTTCAATTTCCTTAGCAAAGCTTCAGGCATCCTAGATTTCAATTTCTCCATTATGTTGTGTATTTGAGTGTGAGATTGAGAAGGAGATATATGAGGAAAGAGAGTGGGTGATAAATCAATGAATGCGGTAGATAAGTTCGATATGTCTGCATAAAAGTGAGTTTGAGAGGTAGTTTGCGATATGCATGTGTCAACTAATACTTGTGGCAGGCCTTAATTGGGAAGACTTCCAAAAGCTAAGTCTATTTATATTGCTTGTGAGCACAGAGAAGGGATTGTTATTAAATGGGAAGTTCAGATGGAATACCAATTGATGGGTACCTAGTTGGGAATTTCCACATTAAGGGGAAAGAAAAAAAAAGATAGACGAAACCATAAGAATTAATAATGATTCTTACAAGTTGAACAAGCGATGATAAATGAAATGGACATGGGATTTGGTCTTAAACTATGTCGGGGCAATTTTTTTTTTTTTTTTTTTTATGTTAATATATCCATTTTAATTCTTATTAGCAAGGGTTCGGTTCTCATTTATATGACAAGCGTATTATGAAAATTGAAACCCATCAAGGCATGGTTCCTATACGTTCGGTGGACTTGTACAAAAATCTATACTGCAATCATCTTGTAGTGACATGATTTTAACCTAACCAAATGATATACTATTTATAAAAAAACTCAACAAATCATTGCAAGCCCAACAAAATCCCTAGTCAGCCCTTGCTTCTACTTCATTTATTCTTATTCCTATACAACAATAGACCAGGAAATGGATCCTCAATTTTCACCAATTTATGATTCAACACTCAAAAGTACTTAAAATTTTGAACAATTTAAGATATCATTATATAAAATCATTTATTTCTTTATAATTTCAATAATTAATCATATATAGCAACTGGCAAAATCTTAAAAGGCAAATTGAAGAAATTTCAGAAAATATAAATGATGAAAATCTAATAAGATTATTTTAGTCTAATGATATGGATGCTAATCTCTCAATAGAATAAACCAAGTTTGATTCCCCATCCTCCAATTTGCAATATATAATTGGAGAAAAAAAAAAAGAGGTGAAAATCCATATCCATTGATGCCACATGCAATTGAAACTATGTCAAGAGCAAATGGGGAGCTGAAACATTTCTTGATTTTCATTTATCAACCTATCTCGAGGCCATCCAGGAGCTGCTAGCCAAAGGAGAGCTCACACAAGCTAATCAAATCAACTAGTATGCATCTATCTACATTTCTATGAGAAAGTATTTTTATAGAGAGGGAGTTAAGTAAACTTCATAATAAATGAATGTAAATGTCATTATCTTCTCCCAGCTTCCATTGCATCTAGAACAGGGTATGAATCACTTGAATTGACTTCCCCAGATTCAGAGTTGTTCTCTGTTCCCACATAAGAAGCTGCAACAGATTGTCCCATTTGAACAGAGTTAAGCCTTCTAGTAGGCACGCACGACTTGTTTCTAGCTTCCAACATCTCAAAATAAGCATGAGGCGCCCAACCTGTAAGAATGCAATGTAGCCACAGGATGACATCATACATATAATCTGATAGTAGAGGCAGGAAATCTGCATCATCTCATCGCTGGAATTTAAAAGAACAAAACACTCTATTATATTAAATTATGAAGCACTAATCTAGCATTTGGGGTCATGACAGGAATTGATGTCCTTGGTTTGCCTGCTTAGAAAAGACTGATAAGTTTCTACGATCATAACTACTAGCAATAGCAACATGGGTAATGGAGAATTCATTGAGAAACAACAGCCATTAGCCATTGCTCCTTGTGAAGATGATCGATGACAACTGACGAACTCTGCTGAAAAAAATAGCAACATCAAGCAGTTTCATAAATTACACAAAAGAAAGACCAAACATCAAGTCATTGAAATCGGAAATCCACAGCATATCTGCTTTACAGATACGAAAGAAACACTCATGAAATAATAAGCTTGCCATGCTTGAAGAGAGAGAGAGAGAGAGAGAGAGAGGAGAAGAAGAAAAAGGAGGAATCTTGATCAAGATTTTCAATGAATACTGAAGAAATGGAATAAAAAATTCACAAAATAATTAGAAATTCAATTGGAATTTGGAATGATATACGCACATTTTCAGGCCTTAGATGAGTCAACATGCAAATGCCTTGAGGGGGGAAAAGAAAGAAAAAGAACTAATAATGTTTTAGATCTTATTACAGAGAGGTTCAACTGCTCAAAGATACATACTACTATTCAAGTTCTTTCAGAGCCCAGGCAGAAATCTAATGCAATTTATATACAGGCTTATGGATATGATTTCCTTGTGCAAAGAAACCTTTTATCAAGTGTGAATGAAGGAGGGTATAATCTTCTTAGTTCATCAAGATCAAGTTTAAGGGAAAGAAAAGCACAATCAGAAAGAAGGAAGTTATTCTCAAATGTAGAAGGAATCAACTTAGAATATCTTTGTATCAAAAATGGCACATACCGTTCACGTCATTTGGATATGGGAAGAATTGTAAGTAACAAAATGAAGATACGACAGTCCCTGCATTAAATAGAATAGAATAGGCATACTAAGAGATGTAGCACATCTTACTATAGTAGAAATAAATTTCAAAATACAAGGAAATAATTTATAGATTGCCTCTAGTACACACCTATTAAAGCACCAGCAAAAACATCCTGCCAATGATGCCAGTAGTCATCCACACGAGACACCCCAATAAGTGCTGCAAGAAGTACTGGAGAAATCACAATACACAGTTTTGCAACATGTCCTCGGCGATCAAACACTTTTATCTTCCCAGATAAATACCATGCAAGGAAAACAAGACCCGCAAAAGACCCTACATTCTCATAGCATAAGGCCTGGTACGTTACTCCAAATTTACCAATATAATAGACAATGAATTAACCAGCAGTAATACTTCTATCACCTCTATCAATACATTTTAATCACAAATACAACTGGCAGAATAAAGTACCAGGAAAATACAATTAAGCATCCAACTCCGAATCTCCAAGACAAATCAGAACACCAGCTTCTCAGGTAGCAAATTGGAGTTATTGACATGTTAAAAATCATCAACTTAGGATTTTGACATATAATTAAGCAGAACAACAAGCTTAATTGTCAGATATTCTTACTAGATTAATAAACCCTACCTAATTGTAAACATTCAGCGTGAATGCTAATTAACAATTTAGTTGAGTTGCAATAACCATGCATCAGAAATTAGAAAGTATACTTACAAGATGTATGCCCACTAGGAAAGCTTTTGTAGCCTTCCTTTATGATGGCTTTATCACCATGGCATTGGACATCCTTAGTAATTGGATTAAAGGTCTGCAAGAACAACAAACGCACAACAGAAAATGAGGACAAGCAGATTGCATCATAGATCAAGTTGCTTGTATTTTATGTACAAATGAAGGCAGCATATAGGATGATTATCATTAAATAGCTGAGAGAACTCACTGCCTTTCCATTTGGAAAACATCGATAAAAGAAGTTTGGCCGTGGCCGACCAACTGCATCTTTGATTGCATCCGTTATAACTCCAGTTAAAAGAGCAGAAAATAGAATTCCTGAAAGTTGCTTATGAAACAGACCCCATAAGAAATCTTGCTCCACATGCAGAAAAGGACAGTCTTGAAAAAAACAGCAAAAGGAGAGAAGAAGTACCCAACATTGCATGATGCAAATCATAAACATCTTGGCGATAGAAGTAGTAAATTAGAAAGACTAGAATAGGAAACAATACTGCAACTATCTGTCAGAAAAAAAAAAAAAAATGTTTAGTTCTGAATTTTTTTACTCAAGAGAGATAGCCAGAAAGGCAAAAACACATCCTTCCTGGGAACCACAGAAAGAAAATAAAATAAATCATTATAGCGTACTTACTGGGACAGCCCATACTGGAACAGTATTACCCTTCAATGGGTACATCATATCTCCCATCATCCCTTCCCCAATAAAACGATGAAAAGGTTCTATGACATTCAAAACAACCTCTATCACAACAAGTAATACAAGTATGATCCAGTCATAACCATGCGTTCTTGCAACCTTAAATCCATGTGACTTGACAGTATGAAATCCTAGCCGAACTTCTGGCATTTTTTAAACTGTATAAGACAAGAAAAAGTTCAGTTCTTCTAGTGATATGGAGTTACGTGTTGGAGGAAGCAGGGAACAAAAGAGGAGGGGCAAACAGGAAGGCACGGCAAAGCACTCAAGAGGAAGCCAGGAGGTATTAATCTACTAATAAAAGAATCACTAGCATAAGGCAGTCTTCCCGACATGATTTACAGGCATAAAGCTTTAGAGGCTAAAACAATTAACCTCAAGAGCCACATTCAGAAGAAAGATAATATGTAGCTTAGCAATTAGATACATCTAATAATGGTTCACGAAGGAAAATGGATAACCCAAATTTATCTTTAATTGAAAATGTCAAGTAACCATAATGGAACTCTAAATACCCTCCTTCCCTCTTGTACCCATGGAAATATCAACACCTAATGCTCGAAGAGTTGCCAGTCTAACGTCCAGTGCCTCTACTGCGAACACCAAGAAAACACTGTCATTCACCTTGCAAGCTTTTTCAACTGTTTATGTTATACAACCACCTTTAGCTTCATTTCGTCCAATCAAAACAGGCTAATCTTGAATGACCTTCAAAGCAACCAATATTTACCGTATAAGCAAAGCTTAGGTATTCTAGATTGCCAGATCAACAGACAGGCTCATCTTAAATGCGTCTGCCCTGCCCTGCCCCAGCACTGCACTAGTCAGAACTTTTTGCATTGGATGAGCCCTTTTAAGTCTATGATATCTTCTCCAGGTACAAAACGTGAAGAAATAAGAACACCCAGATAATTTGCTTGCAAAATGCATAATACTCCTAAGACACAGGCTTAAAAGAGAATTGCTTAGTGAAATTCCCTCAATCTGATGATACCTATTTAAAATTCTTCCTTTCAAATCACCCTTAAGCTCATACCTCCATTAACCTGAAACAATCCAACCAGTAATATCGTAAAAATATCATTTTCTTACCACATTTTTCATCAGTTATACTTAAAATCTTATTGAATTTTCAAATTGGTATCACCTCTCAACACAGCTAAATGAATGAAACAACCCAAAATTCCATCACAAACACCATTCTTCCATCAACCTTATAAATTCAACCTATAACGTTGCATATGTAGGCTGTATCAGATACCATTTCGGCTAGATAATAATAATGTTAAAGAATTAACTAACTAACAAGCAGTCCAACAATGATACTACGAATAATAACAAAAAGCAATAAATAAACAATATCAAATTATTGATCAAAAACCCCTTAAATTATGAATTAAAGTCATACAACAAATCAAAACAACAGAAACGATAATCAAAACCCTGACCTTTCCAATCAATACAAAACAATGGGCGCACAACCCCACACACACACGGAAGGAGAGAGAGAGAGACTGTAAATTCCAATCTGGGGATTGGTGATATAGAAATTCAATGAAGACCCAGATAAGAACTCCACCAGAAAATGCATAAAAAGAATCTCTTTACAGGGTAAACGAAAAAAAGGAACAATTTGTTTAACAAAAAGCGCAAAAGAAAATGTGGTATCTATGATGGTCGAATAAAGCAGAAAACGAAAAGTCGTTAAGATTCTGGCGGTTATTTAGAATGAAATGAAATGAAACGAATTGTAACTTTCAAAAATACAAGAAATAGAATTAGGTACATCGTGGTGGAACCAAATGCATAGGCTGTCATATTTATCCGGGAAACCTACACCTTCGGGGCTCGAACTTTACAATTTTTTCAAATTAAATTTTTACTTTTCTAATTTTAATTTTAAATTATTTAAAAGTTTGCAAAATAGTACTTCATTAGTATACTATTAGTTTTTGTGTTAAACAATAACTCTTTTATAAACTTTTGAAAAATTTGAAAACTAAAATAAAAACAATAAAAATTTGAAGACTCAATTTAAAAAAAATAGCAAAGTTTAAAGAGTAAAAGTGTAAAATGTAAATTTCTCTTTTTTTTTTTTTTCTTTTTAGTATATCCGTATTTATTCTTTTAGGATATGATTCTTAACAACACTTATCACATAGAAAAATAAAAGCGCTAATTTTATTCATTTTTAAGAATTTAGGTTTTAAAATGGATAAAAATCAAAAATATAAAATCCTAAAACGACAAGGTAAAAAAAAAAATTTAATCATTTTCATGTACTTTTTTCATTTTGATTAACAAATACTTCAAACAATCAATAATCCGATTTAGCATTTTTAATATAATTAAATTACACTTAACTTTATAATTTTTTTTAAAATTTACATATAACAATTTTTTTTCTTACCAACTACATTACATATTATAATATTTTAGAAAGAAGAGATTTAAATCTAATTCATCTCTTTAGAAAACTAATATTAGCAAAGTAATCGTATAATTTATTTGATTCTTATTCTACTTATTAAATTAAATAAACAAAAACGATCATAAATAATTATCATATTTAATTTAATCATACTTTATAAAGTTAGTTACAATATTATTATATATTTTCAAATAAAAAAATATAAATAATTATTATATTTATGATAAAATAAATAATTTTTTATTAATATTTAATCTAATAACACAATTAACGGTTTTGATTTACTAAGTTGTAATCTTTTTTTCTTTAGAAAAATTAACAAATGATGAAAAGCAAAAAGAATGGAAAATTATATTTTTAGTTCTTGAACTTTGCTACTTTTTCTAACTTAGTCTTCAAACTTTTATTTTTTTATTTTAGTTTTCAAACTTTTTAAAATTTTACGAAAATATCCTTCGTTAATGTAAAAAATAACAGAGGTTTTTTTACAAACTTTTAG
Source organism: Lumnitzera littorea (assembly GCA_024138015.1). Lineage (NCBI taxonomy): Eukaryota > Viridiplantae > Streptophyta > Magnoliopsida > Myrtales > Combretaceae > Lumnitzera > Lumnitzera littorea. The sequence goes on along the minus strand of JAMXBB010000004.1, from coordinate 62,784,756 downwards.
AAAGTTTAAGAACTAAAATAAAAAAAAAATTCAAAAACTTAATTAAAAAAAGTGGTGAAGTTCAAGTACTAAAAGTATAACTCTTCCTATTTATGAAATAAAGTTTAATTTCGTTTATAGACCATGAGATAATACTATATGTCTAGATTATGTAGCAAAGCGATCTCCTTATCCCCATCCGAGGTAATATATGATTATTTTAAATATAAATATAAGACAAATAAATTTTCTAAAATGAAAACATATGTCTAAAGATAAACTTAAATAGAGTGCAAAGTATATAGATATTTGCTATAAATGAATAAAATTCAATTCATAACAAACTTAGTGCATCACATGTTATAGGGATTATTGACAAACAAATCACTCTATTGTATAAAGTATTCACTTATACCATATTTGATCAGACAGATTTTAAGTGGATATTAATACTATATGTTAATGGCTTAAGAAAAATAAAATGATCCAATATGTTATCCAAACCTATGCTCTCCCCCATGTTATATACAAACTTTACCTTAACTTTTAACACTTAAAATATCACACCAAGTTTATGTTCAGAAACAAATGCAACTAAACTCAAAAAGCATGACAGATATTTCATGTTATAAGAAATTGGCATGGATAAAAAATTTTAAGGCAACATCTTTATATATTTTCATTTTTTATTTATAATTAATTAAAAGCACAATTTTTTTTTTTCATTTTTGAGCTATATGCTCCAATTTTTTAAGATACATAAATTGGACTAGTTAGCTATTCTACATCTATATTATTAAAACCTCACAACTCTCTTAGTGTCCTACATGCATTTGAAAAAATAATATATTAATCAAATTACTAAAACACCCTTCAGCTTTCTCAAAAGCTCACTGTTATCGTATGAATTGAATTCACACAAGGCAGCTGTGGACATAACTGTCCACATATTTCATAAATTATATCTATGACCCACCTTCACACCTCTAACTTCTATTCATCCACTTTCTCAAAGTAATTGAGAAACTACTCCGTTTCTGTTTATTGAAAGGATGCTCCACTCTTCAATGAAGCAATTGTTAAACTTCGAGAGTGTACTTTGTAGTTCAATTACACTAAACATTTATCCTATTTTTTTTTAATTAATCGAAAAAATAATTATCATACTTTTGGCTACTTTACCTTGGATACATTACTTACTAGCATATATTAGAAGAAACGAGTAACCAAGAGCTGAGCATACTTGATCTCGTAATTAAGAGGCTAGTTGGATCATATATAGGGACACAGACTTCAGTCATCAAAATTTTGATTTCGGCGAGAAAAAAGAAAAAAAAAAAAAAAGAAAAGAAATTGGATTTCAACGAGCTACAGCATAAAGATGCACGAGCCAATGATATACTCACAATGGGTATTAAAAAATAATAATAAATATGTGAATTGAAATAAATAGAAGTAAATTTATAATAGTAATACAATTTACTTGATCATATATAAAATACTGTCTTGATATAAAATGGCAGATATTTGTCTCAAGGGATCATAGCAAAAGAGGAAGAAAATTCAAAATTATGTCTTAACATACAATGACTAAAGAGTGCATATTGGTTAAGGCAATTAATTATAATAGCTTCTTCTTTTTTTTTTTTATCTTGCCCAGGGAAAAAAGGACTTCTTATATTAAGATTTAACCAAAATCAGTACAAAGTCCATCAAAATTGAAACAACAGAGGAACTTATAATAGCTTTTGATGTCGTTAACTTCAATTTATAGATAAAATTATGTCTAAAAGGTAAGATAATCGAAATAGTACCTTCCATAAATTTTCAATACCGATTTGAATCCAACACGCAAATGCAGTGTGCTATTTGCAACCCTTACTCCTAAGAACTATGTGTCATATATATTTATATATATTACATTTAAACAATTGAATACAAACGGATGATGCATCTACGTTACGTATATACAAAATAAATAAAATTATGTAATATAATTAAATGTATTATAATATTAATAAAAGTTAATAATAGATGAGGAAAAAAGAAAAATGGAGGTGATAAGGAGAAGAATAAGGAATAGTAAAAATGTTAAAGGAGAGAGAGAGAGAGTAATGAGAATAGTAGAGGAGGGAGAGAGAGACATAGGAAGGTTTATATTTTTTTAAATCTCTAAATTATTTTATATCTATAATTAAATGTATTAAAAAATTATTTATCAATAATAAAAATTTTATTTAAAAGGTTAAATAAATAAAAATAATTAAAATATTATTTTTCAAACGTTTTAATAATATGGATATTTCTATAATCTCATTCTTTTTTTTTTACAGAACTAATACTTCCATTATTTTTACCTTTGATTTGATTTAAATAATTTGTGAATTCAATAGTTCATATTTGAAATATAAAAATCAACAGTCAGATAATAGATAGAATCGGTTTCGTTAAGATAAAGAAAGGGATTATAGAATCTTCTTAATAATATATATATATATATATATAGTTGATGTTTTGAATGGTTGAAGAAACTTCCTAAGCGTGTCGTCTCATCTTCATATTTACTAATGTTGCCACGTGACAACTTGACATTTGTAGATCCCGTCATTGTGCATTATTCTGATCGATTGTGATTTCAGAACGTGTCCAATGTACAGCAGTTGTTACTGGAAAATATAATTCTTTTAAGGTACTTCAAATAAGCAATAACCTAACCGCGTTGTTTCGTAGTCAGTTTCAATGTTATTGTGCATCTTTAAAGAGTTCAGTAGGAAGTAGATAACCTTGCCTTCTAAATGCAAAATGCTGTAGTAAATGCATCCCCTTCAATATCCAACCCCTTATTTCCCTCGGTTAAGATTGCTTATAAGTTTAAATATCCTTTTGTCATCTAGTTATCCTCTAAATGCAAATCGTTTCTAAAATTATTTCATTATTTCTTTTCTTCTAGTGGTTTGGAAAATCTTTTCAAACATTAAAAACACTTTGAATATGTTTTGGTTTTTTAATTTGAGCCATAGAAGAGTATCTCAAAAATATATGAATAAATATGGAAATTGATGGAAATGGAAAAAAATGTTGTATTTGATAATCTAAATAAAAAGTGAAAATGGATGAAAAATGAAAGAAATTAATAGAAAAGTTTCCATTTTAAATTCCATTTCTTTTCTCCCAAAAATTCAAGAAAAGTGAGAAAAAGTTTCTATTTTGAACTCCAAAAGGTATGCAACTTGTTGTAGTCACTCTAATACTTCAAATGGATCATAATATCTTTAAGACAGTTTAGTGGATAATCTTTAAGCAACATATTCATGTCAACAAGGGTGTAATTTGACAAACATAATCTTCAACTAGTAATGTCTTATCCATTCTATGTTTATCAACTAAATTCTTCATATGGGTTTGAGCTTGAGTTAAATTTGTTTTTAACTGTCTCAAAATATCATCTCAAGCTCCAAGCTCTTAATCTACTACTACTATAAAAGTAGAAACTTGAAGATAATCAAGTATTTTGGAAAGTTCTTTGCTATATAAGGCCTTGAATGATGTCATCTAAGAACTAGTGTAAAATCCAATATTGAAGCAATACCTAACTCATGGCAAAAATTTATTCACTATTAAGGATAATCCATCACAAATGCTTATAGGTACTACTCTATACACCTAATTGTCACCCTTAATTGACCATTAGTTTGAGAATGGTAAGCTGGCCTCATCTTCAAAGTTGTGCTACTCAAAGGGAGAATGTCTTATTGGAAATGGCTCACAATATTTTGTCCCTAATTTGACTAACATTTCGATAAATAATTTAACAACATTAGTGGTTGTATAATGAGCCCTTAATTGACCAAAATGGTAATATTTAGTTAATCAATCAATAACTACTAATATTATAAAATACCCTTTAGATAATGGTAGAATCGTAATAAAATCATTTACCACCTATTCAAACATTTTTTGATAAACATTTATAGGCTAAAGAAGACTAGCTAGAGATGCAGTGAGATGCTTAATTTGCTGACATACATGAAAATTCCTTACAAATTTCTCAATATTTTTTTTCATATCCTCCTAACAAAAAGATCCATTCACTCTCTTGAAAATCTTCAAGATTTCAATATCTACCCCCATTGGAGAACAATGAAATTCTTGTAATGAGGATGATACGATAGTCAATTTAGTGGGAAGAAAAATCCAATTACTAAAAAATAATGACCTTTCTTGTATTCTTAATGAGTAAGGTAAAGGATTTCCTTGTTAACAATCTGTCATTACCTTCTTCCATTCATCATTATTCTGAAATCCATATTTCAATAATGACACAAAGTTAAAGGAAGGCATAATAGTGGCCATTACTTAACTAGAACATTCAAACTAGCATGATGGAGCATCTACCACCTTAAAATCAACTCCTATTTATGCTGCACTTTATAATTATAGCCCAAAAGCTTCATAAGATATTGTTGTTGTTCTGAAGTTTGAATAGTTAGGATAAGTATTTCTTCTAAACTCCATCAATTTGTTCTTATGATAAAATGCCTCCCTAAAAGATAATAACATCATTTCCTTAGTTCTTCTATGACAACCACCATTTCTCTCACATAAGCTCTTACCTTAATAATCTTATACTCAACTTCTTACTAAAGAAAATAATGGGTTAAGTACCCTAAGGTTGCATTGCCCCAATGCTACTACCTAAAGTATCTATTGCAATAATAAAATTGGTGATTAATTAGGTAGATCCAAAACTGGTGTTGACATTAATGTTGTTTTAAGGGCACTAAATGCCTACTTTACTTCTTTCATCCTATACAAAAGGCTTCTTTTTTAGCAGATTTGTGAGTGGAGCAACTATTTGAGCATATCTCTTCGCAATTCTCCTATAGTAAAGTAATGAGCCCAAAAATCCCCTCAACAATTTTACAATTTTTGTGAAGTAAGAATGTGCCATTCTTATATCTCCTGGACCTTGCTTAAATCTGGCTACACTCCTTTAAAGACTACATGTCCCAAATATTCAATAGTCATTTGTACAAATGTACATTTACTCCTCCTAGTGTAAAAATGATTGTGTTGTAATACATGTAGCACCATGACAAATCCCCCATATGCAACTTGTATGTTCTAATATACATTAGTACATCATTTAAAAAAAATTACAAATTTTTGTAAATGACAATAGAAAACATTACTCATGATAGCTTGAAATGTGGATGGAGTATTTGATAAACCAAATGGTGTTACAAGAAACTCATAATGTCCTTCATAGGTGTAGTAAGAAATTTTATGCATAATTGAAGGCGCCATTCTTATCTAAAAATAACCTATCCTAAAGTCCAATTTAGAAAAATAAACAACTTCCTATAGTTCATCCAAATGTTCATCTATAGGTTAGAATTGGAAATATATTCAATATAATGGCTTAATTAGGTGCTCTATGCCCACAAAAAAAAAAAAAAAAAACAACTTCCATCCTTTTATGTCACTAATAGAACAATTGAAGAGAATGAACTAGTACTTGGCTAAATAATGCTTGATTCCAACATATCGTCAATTAATTTCTCTCTTTCAGATTTTTGAAATGGGGATGTTAGTAAGAGCATATATAATTTGACATTGATTTATCCTAAGGTAAATATGATGTTATACATCTATCAAAGGTGGCAATAATTAAGGAGTTACAAAAACTTCTTAAAATCTGCTTAATATGGCTTCAATGATTATATTATTGGTAATATCAATAAAAGAATTCAATGCTTAAGCTACAAATCTACAATAAACCACATTTGATGCTATTAACTTCCTAAATTGATAAGAATGAATAAAATTATCAGGGAAAATTATTGTTGCCTTTCAACTATGCCTTATTAGCACTAATTTCAAAAGACATGGTAAGAGCACTATAGTCTATGGTAATTGGATCTAATGTAGTAAGCTACTCTACTCCTAAAACAATATTCGCTCCTTTTAATGGCAACACATAATAATCTAAAACAAATGGTTGTTGATGAATGTATAACTTTACACTACAACAAACTCCTTGGCACTCCAAATAATCTCCATTTCCTACCATCACTAAAAACTTAGGGGTAACCCACAAACATAACTTCAAATGTTTAACTACATCCAGTTGTATAAAATTGTTTATACCCTTCGAATCTAGTAGAGTAGAAAAGACTTTCTCCTTAATATTTTCCTCCAGCGAAAGGTCTTAGGAGAAGAAATACCTAATAATACATGATAGCTAATTTCCATGTTTTGCTCCACATTAGCATGTTAATCATTATTTGTGATAAGCTCCATCCGTAAATTCTCATTTTCCACTTCCTCATCTTCCTTTAAATTCACTAGGATCATAAAACATAATTATGTCTTTTATGAAAGTTTTCATCGTAATTGTAACATAAACCTTTATCATATCTTTCGAACAATTTTGATGTATACATCTTTCTAATAGGGATGTTTTAGATCTTAATTGAAATGTTAGGTTTAGAAGAAGAAGAAAATGGTTTGATGTTTTAGATAGAAAGCAATTGTGGAGTTTTTATTATTTAGGTAAGTTTAAAAGAAGAAGAATAGATAACAAAGGCATTGCGAAATGTACTTAATGATGATCTAGAAATTTTAGAAGAATTTGCAATACAAATGATCATTTAGTTATATTTATCTTCTTGTAGACGAGCAAGACCCATTGCATGCACTAAATTTGATGGTAAAAAAGGTTTAAGTTCTTATGTTATTACTGATTTAAGATTAGCAATAAAGCAACTCTTGAGAAAACTTTCTAAAATGCCCGATACATGATTACAAGGCTCTTCAAATTCATGTATATATTCATCCATAGTTATAAAACCCTACAAAATTAATAGAGGAAGATAATTATTAAGATAGTGACATAAAAATAATTAGTTTATAAAGCCATTTGAAAAAGAAAAGAAGATAAAAAAAATCCTATATTTATATATCCCCTTTTCACCAATAACTATTCAATCTCCCTTCATTGGCAATGCTAAAACCTTCACAATAATCGTAACACCAAGTCAAGAATATGGGGTATCCATAAGGTAAGACACAATTTCTTTAATTATGGATTCATAAAACTTGAAATTAATTTTAAGGATCATTTCTTTTCAAGGTTTTGTTGAAGTTTTGGAAAGTGAATCCTTTTAGTGATTACCGATTTAGGCTAACTAATCTAATAAGGTCTTTAATTGAAGCATCGAGAATCGTTGTTCGTACAATTTGATAAACACTAAAGCCTAAAAGTTATGATGTAGAATTCAAAAAGGATTCCTAGTTAATGGTTAATTGAGAGATGCAAGATCTACGTACATGTTAGCCTTGTTTGTTGCTTGTGCTTATGTAGGGTAACTGAAGTGCACTAAACTAATAATTATCTAATATGATAATTGAGTGTTTCTTGTGCTTAGCTAGGTTTAGAGGGGTTGTAATACTAGTATCCCTAAAGTGGCATCTTGTTGATCCTTAGACAACATTATCTGGAGTGAAGTCCCCTTGGAAATGATTCAAGGTAGATAGGTTAGGCATTCAAGGGTAATACTATTGGTGTCTTGGTACCAATTAGGTTAGATGGTGTATAGGGGGGCACGATACCAATATCTTAGTGCCTATTTAGAATGGTGCTACTGTAATGTCCTGAGATCCTAATGGGCATTACAACCCACCACCATGTTTCGGCTAGCTAAAAATATGCAAAGAATTCTAAAACCATACATAATAAACATGTTATATTAACACTAACTACATATAACCCAAAATATTCTCAAATGAGTAGGAATTATCATTCACTCAAAATCATCATAAACTTGGAAACGAGTCAATAAAGTATCCTAAGAGTCTACAAGTTATTAGACCAAAGATCATAAGTATCAAAAAAAGAAAATTGAAAAGTCTACAATCTCCACAAAATAACTCAAGTCCATAAGACTTAAAGAGCAGTCTATCTCCTAAAAGTTAACAAAACTCCTTAAACATATCATAAACACCAAAAAAAAAAAAAAAATCCATAAGCCATCCCTAAGTCCTAACCATCCTTAACCATAACTCTTATATGCCATCTCAATCCCTAATCATCATAAAAGTATTAATACTCCACACTCTCCTCCTCCTGAATATCATTTGTAAATGGCTTCTCATAAATAAGATACTTATCAGCACTTATGCTTAAAAAAGATAAAAGTGAGATGAATTCGAGTATATGATGCATAAATACATGTAGATGCCAAACCATTCATATATACACATACATATAATGTAAATAGAAAGGAACAACAATGGTTTATTTATCTTAAATTTAGTTCAAAAAACAACAAATGGGTACATACTACATTGTCACACCAAGATTTATATATATATATATATATATATATATATATACTCTATATATACATACATAGACTTGCCTAATGGACCGACCTAGCCTTAAATCAACCTAGAACCATCGTTCACGAATTCGGTCACAAATAAATTGTGTCTAGCCCATGGGGGGGTTGGTTTCAAGTCCATTCGCCGGCCCTTGAACTGTCTTTTCTTTAATATTTATTTATTTTTATTAATTTTGTTAATTTCTTTTTTTAAATACGTTAATAATTTCTAATTTTTTAGTAATTTCCGACTTGATCCGGTTCCAACTTTAATATATTTTTTCCCCAAACATGACCTCCTTTTTCTTTCCTTTTTCTTTTCTTTTTCTTTTTAAGTTTACTAATTCATTAATAATTTTTAATTTTTTTTTATCAATCTCTAACTTAATGTGATTCCAAATTTTTTATATTTTTCTCCTCAAATTTTATCTTTTCCTCATATTCAAATCCTTAACATTTAACAAGTTTTGTAAAAAGAACTTATATTAACTTAAATTAACTTAAATTGAATTATTCATTTATCCTTAACACATAATTAACTTATAATTAGTCGTCTATTATTAATATGATGATATTATTTTTAAAAAATTATTTTTCACCATCGTAAAGAAAGTAGCTTTGACGTACCATAATCTAATGGATATCATCTAATTATCTTTTTCAGCTTAATGGACTCCTTTCTCTCTCTCTCTTTCTTTCTTTTTTTTTTTTTTTTTTTACAAGCCATGAACCACGAGGCCAACCCACCAGTTCAATGGCGGGTTGGCCTAATGATTCACGGCCCGCTAATTTGGGCAGTTTGAGCCTAGCCTTTTTTAGGCTAGGCGGGTTTACATTTCAAAACCAATCCTTACACAAATCTATATATAAATGTATATACATATATATAAATTTTCCTTTAAGTTTTTTATTCCTAGAAGCTAGACTTTAGAGTCCTTGAACTCTAAAATTTTAGCTGTATTGTCTCATATATGAGTTTGCTAAGAAATCCTCACATATAATCAGTAATTGTTTTTATAAGTATTCCACTTCAAGCCCTTAGAGTAAGCATGTCTAGCACAACCAATAACTAAGTTTAGTTAGGCCAAATATAACTTATTTCAGTTTGCTTATTAAATCCTAACAAGCATAAGTATCAACCAATCACCTTATACCTAGAATATTGAGTAAACTAATTGTAAGTCCTAAATTCAAATCTCAAGGCCCAAATCGTACTCAAAGATGAACTTATGTAAAAAACCTAGTAGTTAGAATAATAATCTTTCCTTAATCCATCATCAATCCAATTCTATATAAAAATTCTAGTTTAAAACTCCTAACTTGACTTTGCTTATAACCCTTCTAAACTCAATCCTAACTTATAAGGGTACTACGACTGATGATAAAGTTTAAAACTTTAATTAAAGTAGTAAAGGAAATTTAGATGGAGTAAAGTTTGAAAGATAATTATTGTACTAAAGTGGTAAAATAAGGTAAAATTCATTAAAATTGGCTAAAATGACATTCTAGAGTAAAAAGTGTTATGTTAGTCAAAATGCTAAATTAAGCTACAGAACTTGAAAATTCTAGGTTAGGTTGAAACTTTTATAAAAAAAGCTAAGTGGAACTCAATATTAATATAAGGAAAAGGTTTGGTTGGGCTTAATTAAGAGAAACAACAAGACTCACATGAAGTTTATAACTTGATATGGTTAATGACATGATCGTGTCACTTTGGTTATGCCAAAATCCAACTACTTTTTACAAAAGTTAGAATTTTTACAAGAGAAAGTTAGTTAGAACTAAATATAAAGATTAGGAAAAGATTTGAGTAAGATTGGTTAAGAAAACCATAAGAAAATAATACACTTGGAGTTCACCACTTGATATAGTCAGCGACATGACTATGTCACTCTGGTCATGTCACTTTCTACCCATTTTTCGCCTTATTGGATATAGTCAGTGACATATGTCGTTGGTCGTATCCCTTTAACAACGTACTTACAATTTTTTTCTTCTTTAAAAAGCACTCTAATCTAACTCTTTCTCTTCCAATCTTCAACCTAACCTTAAATATACTTTAAACTATTAATTACCCATCACCTAAACTCTTTTTTAATCCATCAAAACTATAAATTCATGTAACCATCAAACCTATTAACAACTTTAAGAATACCAACTTTAAACTAAAGAACATGAAGTAGAGTGAAGAATACTTACTCTAATAGCTCACATACTTGAAATATACAAGAAATAAGTTGAGAACCACCTGAACACAACATTAAACTCCTGTTAAATTTTCGAATTTGAAGAAAACCCCACTCAAAACAACATCCAAAATGTATGTTTTTGCTAAAGTGAACATAAAATAGAGAAACCTACTTGATATCTTATCTCAATCCCTTCTTTTACTTGTTCTTAATGTAGATTAAGAGATTACCCTAAGAAAATTCAAGTTAATCAACTGTAAATGATAAGAAAATAGTGGTTTTAGTATGCTATTAACCCAAAAACAAATTTTCCTCAAGCAAATACCCATGTCTTACCTTAATCTCCACCACCTTTCCTCTTAGGCTTAGTTGTGGGGGCTACTCAATTTTTTTTTTTTTTTTTTTTGCACAAATGAGAGGGTATAGGCTATTTTTGGTAAGGGCTAAGGTTTTAAGAGGATAATGGGTGCTTAAAGAGTAGGTTTTAGTAACCTGATCAAAAGACCATACTACTCTTCACGTTGATAAATATTTTAATGTAGTATTGCATCTATAATGCTAGTATTCTAGACCTAAGAATCATGAAGTGGAGTCATAAGTTATTTTGAGTTCATGGTTAGTTGCAAATAATTCTAGATTATGTTGTATGTTTACCAATAAAGGATAATTAAAAGAATTATTTGATATTCTTGTTACATAAATACATGTAAAATTGTGTGCATGATGCATGGCATATATGTTTAGTTACAGGTTTCACGTACTAGGTTTCAGTTATTCCTTACTATTTTTCAAGTATAGGTATTTAAGTAGAAATTATTGTAATTATTACAATTATGAAGTTGACTTTTATGTTAGGACATAAAGGCTTGTTATTTATTAGGGACATGTGGTGATCTATAGTGTCTTGAGTTTAGGATGTTATAAATTAAAATGGTATTAGAACTTAGGTTTATGATCTATAGAAGTCTTAGAAAAATGATTTATAAAACAATGTGATGGTAAGAGTAAGTATATATGCATTAGGTGTTTAACCCTCCTTATAAGATCATTTTATTATATTTTGTGGATTTTTGATATATTTATTCTTGGTAGTGCTAATTAAAGTCTTAAATCAAATTAGAAACTTATATTATTCTTATCTTTAGAGACACTGAGAAAAAGTAAATCGGTATGTATATCTATTGAAAAAGTAAAATAAGATGCAAATATTTAATTTCAATTTCAATTATTTCTTATGTTGAAAAGAATTATATTTGGAGTCATGTATTTAACTATTTTTGGAGATAATAGATGTACTAAAAACCTTGCCCAGCTTATGAAAGTAGAACATACGAAGAAAATATCTAAGGAATAATAAATAGGTATATAAATAGGTTAGAATGAAATAGTTCACAATATTAATTTCTATCTATATATAATTATATATAAAGCAATTTAAAAGATTCTTGATGAATCACAAAATTATAAACTTACACATGAAAGCACTTTAAACATTTGATTGATTAAGAAAATGGAAAATTAATAATGAAATATCAAAAATAAAAAATAACAATTGTCATTAATGGTTATGCTAAAATGTGAATTCTGCATGACATTCATAAATTTTATAAAAGTGTAATGGAATACTAAATAACATATGAAAATAATAATTGGTAATTAATAATTTGGAGATCAATAATAATTATAAGTACATCATAATAAATGATCAAAGTTAGTAAAAAAAATTAAAAATGGATAAACTCAAACCTTTAATATAGGAGTTACTTACTAAAAAAGTAAAATGGGAAGTTAACATTTGACAATATAATATATAATAAGAAAAATGTTAAATATTATAGAGAAAAATTACATGATCATATAAACATAATAAATTTTGTTAACCAAGAATATTTTAGCAAAGAATTAAATGAGAAGCTAATACATAACAATTAAGTAATTAGAATTAAATAGGTCCAACTATAAAATAAATATTAAATAAAATTAACTTGTTTAAAGAAAACCATTAACCTAATAACGTAAGCTTATTTTGAGTGTTACAAACAAATAAAAGTCTGTCTTAATACTTTCCTAAAGACAGTAACACTACTTTAGCTAAATAAGGACAAAAACATAACAATAATAGAAGTAATAGTTGTAGTAATAATAATTATAGGAAATATGTGATAATGAAATAGCTATTTCATTATCTCTATATAGTAAGAAAAAAAGTAGGATAATAAAAAGAGCAATTACATGCAAAAATAACAACAGTAACAACAGTAGTAACAATAACAACAATAACAATAATAATAAGCAGATATATAAATTACATAAACCACTAATAATAGTAAGAGACAAATAAATAGCTAATACAAAAATCTATAACTATATGAATCTTTACTTATAATATGTATGTTAAAAGAGCTTATATAATAAAGGTATACCAATTGAAAATAGAAGAAAATTTTATCAAAAGATTTTATGTTGCCAGATGCCTATGAGAAGAAATGATGAATTCATATGTTTTATCTTGTGTAAACCCAATTTCGTATCATATTGTATTGAATCCTATCGTCCTATCAATTTGTGTCATGTCGTGACGTATTAAGTCTGTGCTCCTTTATGTCATGTCCAAATTCACCACTCTTTTTCGTATAAAATATATGTGTAGATTTTATGAATGATCTATCATATAAAACTTAATAAAAATACTATCATAAATATTATATAGGTAATGAGTCTTAGTGATACTCATAAAAATAATAACAATTAACCTAATATAAAAAGAAAAAAAAAACTAATCAACCAATAATGAAAGAAATGGTAATAATAACAGTAAAGAATTAGTAACACATAACTATAACAAATCATTGAATGTATATATACCTAAACATATTAAAAGACAATAGGGATTCATTTGAATAAATTAATATAAGAAATTTTCAATAACCTTCCATAATTATCATATAAAAATAAATAGATATAAATACATCATTATTACTTTGAAATAAAGAAGTAGGCAATAATGAAAGGTTATTGATAAAGAAAAAAATAAGACAAATAATTAATAATGATGATAACGATTTCAATAAAAGCAAAGAAAATAATGACAAAAACAAGGAATAAAACCAAAGACAATGATAGACCATAAAGATAATAAATTAATAAATATATAAGTAGTCTCATATACATACATATACATATAATATTCCCTAATACAACGAAAAAGGTAAGTAATATGATAAGGTAGATAGCAATCCTAACTACAGTCTTGATGTGGTATCTGGAAGACACTTAACATCCTTATTAACATTCTTAATATAAGTAAATAACAAGATAAAATGTATGAGCCCTATAAAAATTTGGTACTCAAGATATATAGATCTAATATCCTCAATTTTGGCTCAAAATTTATAAAGCAGTCATCAACGATTAGAAGAGGTGACCCCATAAACTTGGATTTCCAAAATGGATTAACTAAAACAATATAAACTCAAGTTTAACAATATAGTCCATTAATTATCAAAAACTCAAAATTTGAACTTTGAGATATAATCAAATCTTAGGAACAATTAATATTTCCTTGACAATCATAAAAAACTTATGCACCAAGTTAATAGATTAGAAAAGCTTTGATTTTCATAATGGAATTATTAAAGTGCAATTATAGTTATAAACATAAGTTTATAGTTATAAATCAATATCTATTTACATGAAATACCCCGGTTAAGTTAATAATCTAATTAAGTCATAAAATTCTTTTAACTCGTATTGTTAAAAACTATTTCTTGGTAGATAATTTCTCAATTTATTGAACTTCAAGTAATTCCAGATTCATTCTAAAGTATATCCTATAGTATATAAGTCTAAATTAAAATTTTGATTTTATTTTTCTAAAACTCTTATTTTATGTATATATTAAAATGAATAAATTTTATTTTATGTATAAAGAATAAATATTTTATTAGTATTATATATATTATGATATTTTTATATACGACTTATTTTCATAAATACTATATATTCTTATTTTAATTAATTCCTTAATTTTCTATTTCAATTATAAACCTTCCCTACATTCTAAAATATTCTAGAATGATCTAGAATACTACTCTAAAACCCTATCCCATTTATTTCTTTTTCTCTCGCGACCACCCTAATTTTTTTTCCTACGATCGGCATTCTTTCCAAGCCCCTCCATTCTTCCTCTTATCCCTTACTTCTTTTCCTTTTCCAATTTTTGTAGAGAGCCAAATTTAATATTAGGCTTTAAGCCCATTGATTAAATGGATTTGACTCCTTAAGCTAAGATGATAAGATCCAAGGAGCTAAGCCCATAAATTACCAAGATGATCGAGGGAGATTGGAATGGCGGGCTTGGAATAGAGCCTATTGGATCAGTCCATCTGATCCTACCTTTCTTGATTTGGGTTATACTAAAATAATAAATAAAGCTTTTATTTAGGCCTAAATCCATGAAAATAGCTTACTTAAGATCCATTAATAAAGAGCTTCAATCTTAACCATTGATCACCATTATGATTTGATAGATGTGATCAACCATCATTTCCTATAAATACCCCATTTACATCCTCATTTGGATAGGAGAAAAAACCCATATTAATGCCGTTACTCTATTGAAACCTTACCTTAAAGATCAAACACTTAAACACTTTAAAAGTACCACCCCATTCTTTATTAATTGTGGAGTTTGATGTCATCACACTCCTCCACTTATCAGCATATATGTTAGAGCCTTATCAAGGTTGCCTACTCCTCATCCCTACACCTCTCTCATGATCATCTCACATAAGTCACTTAAGTTATTTCCCTAGTTATGTGTAGCATAGCCTTATATGCAGCACGTACGTGACACCTGCATCCATACCCTTGCCCCTACATTTTCTAGCGACTCTACTGAGGAGAGAAGACTTGATACTCACATCATGGTACCTCCAAAGAAAAGATAACCCAATCCTACTAATGGCATTAATCAAGAGCAAAATATTGCTACTGTGACTAGTGACCAATGACTAAAATCCACCTCTAGCTGGTGACACTAATCAAGGAGATGGCATATAGGAAAGTGTCCTTAATAATGGGTAACTAATGTACAAGTTATAGGAGACTAATTGAAACTTCGGTAAACTCATGGTGATATTTGCTCAATGTACCCCTACTTTAATTGCCTTTATTGTTGCACAACAAAGAGCAACTTCCTCAAATCCTTCTAATGTGGTGTAGCAACAGACCTTACCCAACTCTCTTATTGTCAACAAGCATGCCACTCCTAAAATTGAAGAACAACTTTCTACTATAGAACCTATAGCTATGTAAGATTTATTACCTAAAGTAAGGAACTAGGGAGTTCATATTAGAGGCTCGTTATCCTAATGTACTATACTACATTTCACGATTGTTGACTCTATACAACTAACGCTAATGAATCCCATGTCTGCAAGATTTATATCGATGAATCTCATGCTTATGCATCCTGCTTTCGCGATGTCACTAAAGGTAAAAGCATCCATTTAGAGGGGTTCATTTGTAATTAAAGAAGATTTAGACATATATTTGAAGGATATACAAGCAAAATCTATGGTTAGGATACAGAACTAAAGCTCCCATATCGCTAACGCATTGTCGCAAAGCCATACTCTAAGGATTATGTCAATCTGAAGTTCATGCTATTTAATGCCAAGAAAGGAAATGACAAGGAACATTTGCTGAAATTCATTGAGACAATAGAAGTATATGGCCTAGATAATTATTTGAAACCAAAAGAATTTTCTAAGTCACTCATTGAGAAGGTATACACTTGATATATTAATCTCCTTCTAAGGTCAATAGATTTGTAGGGTAGTATGTGTAAGATGTTCTTAGAAAAGTTCTTCTCCATAGAAAAGAGAGTCACCCTTACTAAAATAGGACTCATCTGACAAAAGTCTTCATGGACTATATTGAGCGCTTCAAGGAGTATTCATTAGATATATAGGAGGTTTTTGATGAGAGAGATTTGGTCAAAATCTATATCTAAGGGATGTTTCTTGAGTATGCGGTCTATCTTGAGAATCTTTTGTTGGCTTGCTTCGCTACCCTAGTTGAGAATGTACAAAGGACCAATAACTCAATGACATGACAAAGAAGTGAAATTGGGAGATTCAACAAGTGTGCTTCTTCTGTAAGTATAGCTTAGGGCGAATCACCAAAGGGAGCAAAGAAACAAAGAGATGATAAGCCCATTAGCTCTAGGCCATCTTTAACATATCCTTGTCCCATGGCTAAAGTGCATCAAATGCTTGACAAATGAAGAAAAGAATGATCCCAAGTATTGTAGATTTCATCGGAGTATTGGTCACCTAAATAAAGATTGTTTCACTTTGAAGAAAATATTCAATGATTGAATTGCACATGGTGAGTTGATAATTGATATCAATGATGTTAGAAATAATCCACTTCCTGCCCACAACAACCAAAGGGGTGCTATCAACACTATTAGCCATGATCCCATCACAACTAAAGTGATTGATTCCCAAGTGACTGAAAGTGATGAAGATAAAGGAAAGTCAATTGAAGCTCATGACGACAAACACCTACCTATTGTTGCAGCATTGTTAAAGGCAGCTAACTTTAGTAATTTCTTTCATCTCTTAGGATTTAACAAGAAAGCTCAGCTTATGGCAGCAACTGCACTCATACAGATCTCTGAGAGTCAATGTATGGAGTGTAGTGCAATGTAGCCTATCAAGAGGATGGCCATGACATACGAAAATGTGATTCTATTTACTAATGCAGACATGTGTGTGAAGAATTTCAATCACAATTGCCCTTTATTTGTGGAAGGTATACTCAACGAGTCCTTGATCAAGACAACATTCATTGACAATGGTTCTTTGCTAAATATCATGCTAATGAGTACTTTTAAGGCTGTTGGAATCGACTTCTGACAATTGGTTAAACAGCTTATCTCAATAAGGATTTAGCATGCCCTTACGAATTCTATTAGGTATGTTAATGTTAATCTTAAGGTTGGCCCTATCTATAGTACTACTACCTTTCATGTGATTGATGCGTCGGTTTAATACCGTTTGCTCATTGGTAGGAAGTAGCTGTACAATCATAACTTGGTCCCATTAACATTGCATCAATGTATCAAGGATCATTAGAAAGGGAATGATGTGTTCATTCCAACCACCAAGAATCCTTTTAAGCAACACCTTACTAAGTTAGCTTACTTTGATGGATTTGCTAAAGAAGGCAAGACTGTGATAGCTAAGCCAAATGGTGTCCCTTTACCTACATGGGAAGAAGTTCAAGATAGTCAATAAAAGAAAAGGTGGATACATAGGTGTCGTAGGGGAAAGAAGAAGAATAAGCAGGCTAAGGGAATTGAAAGCTTCATTCAAGAAGATAGAAGAAGGGTATACCACTTATGACAGTTTGTGGGGTTTGAGGAGGTGTATTTCTTCTCTTCAGATCCCATACCAGTATAAGAAGTTTAGCTCGCCCCACAACAGCTACAAAACTAAATGAAGCCACAGGTTGAGAAAATAGAAGAATTAGATTTAGCGTGACTAGGATAGTTGCAATAGCCAATCTTCATAAGCAAGAGCCTCCTATAAGAAATAAAAATTCATATTATTGAGTTGCTGAAAGAATATAGAGACATGTTTGCATAGACTTACGAAGAGATACTAAGATTGGACCTTAGTCTCATTATACATAGACTAAGTATTGCTTTGGGAGTCATACCTATGAAGTAAGGACAAAGGGTCTTCTACCCTTAAATTGAAGTGCAAATTAAGTAAGAAGTCGAGAAGTTATTATGAGCTAGATTCATAAGGCCCATTCAACATCCTACTTGGCTCGCCAATATTATTCCTGTAAGAAAGAAGAATGGACAAATAAGAGTTTGTGTAGACTTTTAAGATTTGAACAAGGCTTGTCCTAAAGATGACTTTCCTCTACCAAATGTCAATACTTTGATAGACGTAATTGTAGGACATAACTTATTCTCATTTATGGATAGATTCAATGGTTATAATTAGATTAAGATGGCAATTGGGGATGCAAAGTATACTACCTTTTAAACACTAGTTGGAAATTTTTATTACATCGTCATTTCATTTGAACTTAAGAATGTAGCTACCACTTATCAAAGGGCAATGACCACTATATTCCATGACATGATGCATGACTTCATGGAGGATTATGTTGATGATATAGTCATCAAGTTTTGAAGAGCACCTAATATCGTGATTCATCTATAAAAGGTTTTTGAATGATGTCGGCTATATAAGCCTCGAATAAATCCTCTCAAATGTGTCTTTCAAGTGTCTTCAAGGAAATTCTTAGGGTTTATCATCCATCAAAAAGGAATTGATGTTGATCCTGCAAAATAAGCTACAAGATCGATGCCATCCTCTACTACTTTAAAGGGACTAAAAAGTTTTATGGGGAAGGTCTCTTATATCAGAAGGTTTATACCCACACTTGCTAAGATTTCATACCCATTGTACCAACTTTTGAAAAAAGGAATTTCATTTAAATGGGAATAGGTCCATGAGGAGGCAATTCAAAAGATCAAGATGACCTTGACCTCTCCTTAGACCATGACCATGCCTATTAAAGAATTGCTATTGATCGTGTATCTTACTTTTACTAATAGGTCCATTAGAGCTCTACTTACATAAGAAGTAGATGGTCAAGAGTGATTTGTATACTATTTGAGCCGAACCCTTCAAGAGAGTGAGCTCAATTACCCAGCTTACGAGAAACATTATCTCGCGCTGGTATTTGCCATGCCTAAATTACGACATTACTTCCTTATGCATAAGATGAATTTGGTAACTCGTTCGGATCCGATCAAGTATTTATTATCATGACTAGCTTTACTAGGATGAGTTGCTAAGTAGCTACTCCTTCTTGAAGAATTTGACATTTCAGTGCAATCCCCTAAGATCATCAAGTCACAAGCTTTAACTGATCTATTAGCACACTTCCCAAATGCCCAAGAAAGCTTGATTGTAGATATAATACCAGTTGAATTTGATGAAAATACTTTGATAGTTGAGGTGGATGGTGAATGGATACTTCAATTTGATGGTTCTAAGGGAAATAAAGGTTGGGGAGCAGGAATCATATTAACATCACTTGAAGGTCAAGAGATACCCTTAGCATTTAAATTTGATTTTCAATGCACCAACAATGAAGTTAAGTACGAGGCATTATTACTTAGTTTGTTGTTTGCACGAGAAGTTGGAGCACGTCATTTGTGTATTTGAGGCAATTCAAATTTGATCATTAAATAGACCGCGGGTGAGTTTGGATTAAAGGAACCTACACTTATGCCTTATAGGGTTGTAGTGCAGGTTATAGTTAGAAAATTTAACTTTGTACAGTATAAGTATATGAGTTGATCATCGAATAGATATGCCGATGCATTGGCCACACTAGTATCCAAAATTCCAATTCAAGATGCTAGTGATAATGTGAATATCTAAGTAGTCATGAAATCTATACCATGTACGGCTTTGAATTTTGTTGATGAAGATGAAGACATGCAAGACGATTGGTGCATCCTACTTGTAGAATAATTAGCATACCCTATGCAGCTTCTATTTCAGCTTTGAAGAATTTTGTTAAAATTAATGAGATGTTATATTATAAAGGTCTAAAAGGTGTTTTATCTCAATGTATTGGTTCTAAGGAAGCTCATCTTAGGCTAGACAAGTATCACCAAATTTGGTGCGAGGAGGAAAGGCCACCACTATAACATCATATTTAATGTGTAGGCTATTATTGGCCATTAATGGCTAAAGACGCACTTCAAGTGTAAGTAAATTGCCTTAAATGTTCTAAGCTCTTCTATTGAAGTGAGTGTAATTTTGTATCTAGTGCTGGAGACTGGAGGCGCCTGTACATTGATTACTTAAGAAACAATGTGTTATCGACAAGTAGTATGGACATTAAACATGTAAAGCAAAAGGCCAGGAAATATCTTATGCATAAAGGTGAGCTTTACAAAGTATCATTTATGGGAAAACCCCTAAAGTGCATCACTCCTCTTGAAATGGAAACAATTTTGACTGTAATACATACTAGAGAGTATAGGGAATATCAAGGAGGAAGGAAACTATATTATTATCTCGATAGAGGATACTACTGGCCAACAATAAAAGTGGATGCTTTCAACTTCACCAAGAAGTGTGTTGTCTGTCAACAGCATGTTGATGCCATTCATGCTTCTGTAATCACACTCCATAGTATCACAACTCCTTAGCCTTTCCATAAGTAAGCATTTGACCTTATTAAACTTATACATCCACCATCAAAAGGATACATCTAGATTCTAGCAAGAACAGAATGCTTTATGAAGTAGGTAGAGGTAGCTCATTTAAGGAAGGCAATAGGACCAATAGTTGCATGTTTCATGAAGGAGAATATCATATGTAGGTTCAGAATCCCAGAGTGTATTTTCTTTGACAATGACACTCCTTTTATCAATTTGCATGTCCACCAACTACTAGCTTCTTATAATATTGATTATGTAAAGTCTATGTAGCATTACCCAAAAGGAAATGGACAAGTTGAGGCCACTAACAAGAGCTTGTTGAAGATACTTAGTCACATAGTTCATGATAATTATAAGGAATGGTATGATAAGCTACCATTAGCACTTTGGGCCTATAGGACATCTAAACAAAGGTCGACGCAGGTAACTCCTTTTTCTCTAGTATATAGGGCTAAGGCAATAGTTCCTATAGAAGTCTTGATCCCATCTGCTAGATTGGCTATCAACACTAAGCTTAAACCTAACACATTACGAGTGATAAATCTAGAAGCATTACATGAAAGGTGTGATATTGCCAAACATAATCTCATCAATTATCAAGATGGACTCGAAGTGGCATACAATTATTTAGTGAGAAAGAGATCAATCCAACAAGGCGACATCATACTTTGTGTAGCTGAGCATATGTGTTGAGGTACCCCAACACCTAAGTTTATAGCAAAATGGTAAGCACCTTTCGTTGTTGAGGAAGTATATGAAAGTGGATATTGTAAACTCAGGAATCCTAACACAAATGCTATTATTGCTCCTATCAACTTTCAATATATCAAAAAGTTCCATTTATAAAAAAGAAAGAAACTATATTAAAGTTAAATGAATGAAACTTACAACTCGAGTTGTACAAGCTTGTTTTTCATATCTATTTCTACTATTGTCTCTTTTGTACACTATACGTTAGAAGAAAACAATAACAAAGTATTGGTATTTATAATGCTACTACTTGGTAAGAGACTTATCTCTTAAGTGTACAATATACATTTATCCTATGAGTTACTGACTGGTTGAAGCTTTAACTCCCAAGCGCATTATATGATGCTCTATCAAATAAGATAATGACTTTCATAATTTGAGTATGCATTTGTAGAGCATGCCAAAATAGTTAAGTAGTGGGTAATACCCCTTTAGCTCATGGTGTGATTTTCTAACGAAACTAATATTCCTTGTTTCAATTAATATGTCAATATTATCGGATCATATATTCGAATCCTTGCTTGCAAATGAGAATACACTTCTAGTGCGCAAGGTTTTCTTGAAAATTTATCAAGCTATAAAGTAATCTACCCTATAAAGTGCTACTAAGGAAATGAAATATTTTCTAAGTGCATAATGATGTAAACTTTTGAGAGCTTAATAAATCAATAAATAACTCACGTTAATTCATGATGTTCTACATAAAGACATAGATCTCAAATAAGTGAGAAGCGAAATGAAACATACTAATATCAAGAAGTCCTTACACTCCATGTGAAAAAAAAAAAGGTGCAAAGAGAATAAGAGTAATACTATCGATACTTGACACTAGATGCTATAGTAGAATTAAGATCTGTACCTACAAGACGCTCCTCTCTCTCAAGTTCTACCTTTGCAAGTTTGGCTCTAAGTAGCTCACATCTTTCCTTAATGTCTCAACTGCCTAACACCTTTTGAGCTTCAGCTGCATTAATTTCATCTTGTTAAGCTTGAACCTAAAGGCACGTGTTGCAGTGACACTACTAATCAAAAGTTCGAGGTTCTCTATAGATAACAAGTGCCAAGCTTCATCAAATAGCCCTATAACCTGCCTAAGTAGGCCTAAGATATGAGCAGTCACATTGGAACATAAACAGATAAATCCCATCCAAAGATCCCCCTCTATCTTATGTAAGCACTCTAATAGTGCTAGGAGGTTAGAAGGTATTGTGAAGCCATGAAAGTAGGCAATATCTTTTGAGCTTGCAATCATCTTAGTTGTGGATCCTTTATCTCCATGTTGTATTGTTCTAATCTCTATGGGAATTGATGCTATAGGATCTCTTGGAGTAGGTGAAGTCACATTACTATAGAGAGGAGGGACATTGCTAACTATAGTAGCATCCATAGAAGCATTAAGCATGACATGTGTCTCTTCGTTACAAAACCCTACACCCATCAAAGCATCAATAAATGCCTAGATCACACTTTCTTCTAAGAGTGAAAATTTGCTATCTTCACAATCATCAGTGATATTTAACACATTAGAGATTTTGATATGACCATGGGTGCCTTCATCAGCCTACTTTGTAGAGTCTATTTCATCATTGAATTGCCCCTCTTGGTTGTCATCAATGTCTATCATAGAATTTTCTCTATCGTCATCTATACATTCGAGGGAATCCCTATAATTAACTAACTCAACATTATCTTCTCCTTCGTCTACAACCTCGATAACAATAAGTGGATCTTTAGCTTGGAGCACCTTTCCCATATCGTAGCGACTTAGAAAAGGCCGAGCGATAGGAGGGATACATTAACTTGAAGAAGTGCCTCTAGGGATGCCACCACTCACTTCATCATGATGATTTTTCATCACTTTCTATTTAGTAAAACTGTCAATCTTATCCTTTCCCTTTTACTCCTGTGATACACAAAACTAAGAAAACTAAGAAGAGTAAATTTCAAGAAAATATTAGTATAAAAAAAAATAAAAGAGGAAGAGGAAGAGTGTAATGATAATGCTACTATAAGCTCCTAAAATTCTCGATCTAGCTTTTGAAATAGACTTTAGTATATTAGATAATTTAGGAGTTGACAAGGCTAATGAAAGTGAAAACCTTAAAAAAACTAATCAATCGCGTATGAAATTTTCATACCCTAAATGTATGTAAACACTAAAGATTTCATTCAAAAGTGATAAAAACCCTAAAATGATAACCATAAAGACATATGTGCACTAATTCATCATAATATACCCTAAAACCCTAATTGATAATATAACCTTTATACTTTATCAAATCATTAGCGAAAGATTAGAGATGACTTCCAATCATGCATATATAGTTAGAATCCTTAAGTAGTTCCTTAGAAACTAAGATAATGGATCATAGATTACATTTATTTCTTAAGTATATAATTAAGATAGTATTACATAGGGTTAAGGGTATAGTTGAAGCTTAAGCTAAATGTAGTGAACATTAACACCCTAATTATTGCTTTTCATACTGGTTATACTAAGTAGCTTACCAAATAATGTATATAGGCTATAAATACCTAAAGTGAGACCTCATCATCTATTTTTACTAATCAATTCACCAAATACCTCAATTCCTTAAATTTTCCCTTAATTTTCCTTAATTACTACATTATGTATACAAAATGGCATATGCTTAAGGAAAGTTGGCCAAGTTAACACATGTTGACTAAAGTCAACAAAAGACACTAATGCATAAGAAAATATTTAACCATCTCATGATTTCTTTTCTTTTCTTTTAGTTTAGCTTTTCTTTTCCCTCCTCCTCCTTAATTGCCGTCCACTTATTTCCCTTTAGACCCCACAATCTTCTTCATTCCATAATCAAAACAAAACATAAAGAAACAAAGCAAACCCCACCTCCATTGCCGTGACATCCCCTTCCCCTTTCACTTTCAAAAATTTCCTCTTTGCCTCCATAATGCAAACACAAATTAAGGCATGTGATCATGTTACTTTATATTGCTTTATATTACTCATTAGTTAGGTAATTAGGTAGATTACATAAGTAGATATATGTTATGTGTGATCTCATATAATAGGACATAAAGTTTCCATCTTTAAGTGTAAGAGAATAGGAATCATGATGAAGAGGAAAGGAATACATGTGTATATGCCCTTAAGTATGTGTATATAAGGATATACTAAAAGAATATAAGTATGGGGATCTTTGTACATGGGTATTTACTATGTACATAACCTAAACTAAGACAAATCCTAACTATACATACCTATACTATATTAAATACGTACTTAAAAATACAAAAGAATGAAATTAGGAAGGTTTTCTTAAGAGGAAAATTAGGCATACGAAATTTGTACAAAAATACGTATATGACCGTATAGGTATATGAGTATGTATTCAAGTATAAATACAGTATAAGTATAAGTATAAGTATATATATAAGTATATTAGTATACATATAAGTATAGTAAAGGTATACATGCATAGTAGTTTAAGTCATATAAGTATAGTAAGGGTATATGTACATAGTAGTTTAAGTGAAATGTACATAAGACATTTAGATATTACATAATCATGAGGTAAGACATATGTAATTAAATGATGAGGTAAGCAATGATGTAATTAAAAGATGAGGTAAGCGATGATACAAGCGATTGATAATGTAAGCGATGACATAAGCATAGATTTATAAAATAAGAAATAAAAAGAGTGCATAATAATTAGGTACATAAATTAGTAAACCCTAATACACTTTCTAAATTAGATTATACTTAATTAAGTACATGAATTAGTAGCAAAGTAAAATCCTTTAAGTATAAGAATTTAAGGGTTAACTAAATCATTAAGTATAAACAAAGGATATAAGTATAAGCAATAAGAATAATTAAGTTTCCATAGCTAAAATTTCTATAAATTTAGTCTATATTATAAAACATGGGTCTTAATGTCCAAAATAGATATCATCGTGAGAACGTACGTCTAAAAACGATGAAAAACGACTATAAATTCATAAATATCAGAAATAGAATGAAAAAGTTACATACGATTAATAATAAAGTCTAATTAGATAAAAGTTGATAATAATTTAAGTAGAATTAGGTAAATAGATACTTAGAGTTATTAGTTAATTCAATTACTTACTAGCGTTATCATATCGTAATGATTAGGTGATCCCGAGGTGAGTGAGGATCTCTCGATCGATTACTACAATTAAAGCAAGTTGTTATGGTTGAGTAAGTATTTACCCTATGATTTCATGCTTATATGTGATTGTAGATAGTGGACTTAAATATTATTGTTAATTGACTACTGTGTGGGGTTTAGGAAACGCTTGTGTATGTTACTGTGTATTGAGTTGTAAATTTATCTTAAGTATAGATAATGCTTTGTTTGTTACATGGTAGTATAGAAAATGATTGTGTATACTATTGGATGGTTACAACATAATTTGAACTTAATTATACTCGGTTTATAAAGAAAAGAAACTGGTACATGCATTACATAGACACAATTCTGGCCATCACATCATACAAAGGTAAAGAGAGGCCATTCGGGGGTTATTATTATTAATTTATTGGTTCTGTATGGTGTACTCATACAAAATGACCTTACCTTGGCCTACGAAAACATTAAGCATTGGAGGCGCCAACCACCTGACTAAGGTTAAGTCTAGAGGCCTCCGTTTAGGGGTGAGTATGGACTGCAAGGGCCCATTCACGGTTATATTAGAACTTGGTTTTCATGAAAATAAAAGAATTTTTTGTTTTAAGCACGGAACGTGGAGTTCCGTAGTAAAGTAAGTTCTAGTATAATACTCGGATCTGATTGGTGTCATGTATACTCCAACCTTGACTTCGAAGGGTGTTGAATCTGAGTTTTGTATATGGACTAGTTAACCATACGTATTGTTTGGCATTTTGTTTTATCATTCATTCATATGCGTGAATATAATATATTTATAACTTGCTTGTGGTGTGGCTGAGGGTTTTGCTCACTAAGCTTAGGCTTACACCCTCTTAGACTTTTGTTGCATGATAACTTGTTCGTAGAGGCTGGCTGGGGGATGCCACAGGTTAGCTTAAGAACTTAGGTAAGAGTGAGCTATCCTGTGTATTGAGAGAGAATAGTTTATGTAGAATCTTACTCATGTACTTATGTTTTACTAGTATTATAGACTTAGATATACTAAATTACTATGTATTGTAAGCTTTGTAGTTCAAATTTTATATAAATATGTTTATATAATGATATCATGTGAATCTGTATGTTCTTAGGAAACCAGTGGTTGTAGAGCCTTGTATACTGTGTGAATAGTTCATGCTTGGAGGGTAAACAATCAGGGGTTCTTCGTATAGTATATGACGTCTGCCACGACTAGGCCGTCCTTAGTTCGTGACAACTATCTCATGAATGCGACTACACTTAGGTTGTTTGATGATCAATAGGGAAGAGGGTGAGTGCTCATTGTGTAATTTACCTCAAGCATCATCAAACGACTTCGTACTATTAGACTAATTTAGGTCTTCTTTGAGTCAAATGTGAAATTCATATCTCCAAATGACTATTTCAAGCAAATCCTCTTCGACTGTCTCCGAGACATACTTCTTAAACCCATCCAAACAATTTTTCCAATATGTAAGCTAGCCATTCGAAGTAACCCTAGAATGACTCGTGGAAGGAATGAATAATTGCTTGATCGTTTCATTAATGTTCTTTCAACTCTCAAGTATAAATGCTTTGCAACACTCATCAAAACTTTGATTAATGACCAAATCATAAGGCACTCCTTGATTAAACCTCAATTGTCGAGCAACCTGATCAAGGGAATATTTCATGATACTATACTAGCTCTATCAAGTTTACCAAGTCCTTTGAACCGGAAAGGTAGATTTCTAAGTACCATTTATATTTAAGCAATTCCTTTGTGTATAAATGAAAACTGAACTTGTGACAGGCATCAATGACATTCTTCAAAGTACTTGGGAATTTTCTATTGAACCATCCCTAAGCTCGGGGCCTAACGACCTCAGAATGTGTAAATGGAAGACCAGAATATCTCCTATAATGCTCACAAAAGAACATGTGAAGAAACACTAGGTCTACATACAACACCACAACATATCTCCCTTGTGAACAAATCGAAGCTTCATGAAAGAGTTCGAAGCACCTATATAAGGAACCTAAGTAAAAAGGCCTTAAAGAAAAATGTTACCCTTACACGATGTGAATAGCCAAGTGAAAGAGTCAAGGACTAACCCCTTTTTTTAGGCCCCTTGGGAATACAAACGATGACAACCAACAAGCGATGAAAGCTTCCAACTTATACCTAAAATGTAAGACAAGATAGATCAGGTTAGGGTTATAAAGTAAACATCAACAGGAAAAATAGTTAATGATGACTATGCCACATAAAAATGTAGGAACTTACTCACATTGATATCGAGGCCCCATCTTATCACTCTTGTCTGGCCTAAAGAAATGCTTAATCCATGCATTAAGCATATCATGCCCGTGAGTATCTAAAACTTCTTTTTTGTCCACTTCTAATAATTCAATCAATGCTTGATCATCTTTCGAGATTGAAGTTATGGTGATGTCAGTCAATCCAAGATTAGGAAGGCTTAGAAGGACTGCAACATCCTCTAACGTTAGAGTGATCTCATCTTATGCTGTCACAAAGGTATGTGAGTGAGTAGTCCAATGGGACATGATAACTTGCTAAGTTTCTATTTCTTATGGGCGATGCAAAGTTAAACAAGAAGATACCCATATGGGATAGTGCACCCCTACCTCTTCCAAAATGGATGTATATCCAAGGTTTTTGAAAATATACATCACCCAAGATAACCAGCCATCCACTATGTGCTTTGGGCCATCGAAACTACTATTTGAAAGAGGGATTTCTTTCTTCTCATTTCTAAAATGCAACACAGAATCTACTTTTATCTTAACCCTCTTATGTATTGGAGGTTCATGTCTTATGAAACGCAGCTTACCATCCTTAGGTAGGTGTAGATGTGTATCCTGCCTCTTTATATCACACTAAAAGAAGTCATCTTCGATAGTTGGGTTTAGCCATTTGTCCCGAAGTAAGGGGACTACTAGAATGTGATTCTCAGAATATGCCAAAACCCCGTTGCTCTTATCAACATTATTACTATAAGAACAACTCTTCCTAGATTCTTTACCCATGTTAATGACCCTTAAAGGTAGTAGTGATGTCTATATGCAAATATAAAAGCAAGTAATCACCAACAAATGAAGGGAAGTAAGAGAGTTAGTATAAGTAAGGTGCATTCAGAAAGTATGACATCCACTTATGAAAACTAGAGGTAACACATATGCATAAGGACTCCACCAATATGTGATGACAATACGCGATTCACACATAAGATCAGTGATACCATGCTTAACTCATATGTTTATGACAATGTTTAACTGATACATTTCAACACATGTGTTCATTTTAGAAGATTAATGTTCAGTACCTCATGCTCAATGCATATAATAGGCTTGTGTCTTTTCACATTTATGTTAAGAAAGCTTATAATCTAACTACTTGCATATTGCTCACATATTAAGTGCTATGGAGTTAAGGCCTATATCATGCTCAAGCCTTATGCCATGTTCAAAGGTTAGGTGGTGTTTATACCTTGCATGATGTTCGTACCTTATGTTGTGTTCATAAGTTATGTGATGTTCAGACTTTATATCATGTTTAGACCTTATGTTGCGTTTAAGCCTCACATCAAATTTAAGCCTTGTGTCTTATCATGTTTAACACTCGTGACATATTTAAGATTCATTTCATATTCAAAGCTCACATTGCGTTCACAGATTATGTCATGTTTAAGACTTACACCGAGTTCAAGGCTCGTGATTACAACTTATGCTCACTCATGTTCAACTCTCATATCCAATGCTTAAGTGAAATCCTTATGTTCACTCATGATCAAGATTCATATATTAAGGTTCATGTTCGACTCATATGATGAGACTCAACTCACATGCCAAGAGTATCATGTTCAATTTATATACACAACTTATGTGTGCTCATATCAAAGGTTTAGAAGTATTAACATTAAAAGCCTACATGTACTTGTACTTGGGGGATTATGCTGAATTGAAGTGTACGACTCTCATGTGTTCATGTGCAAGATTTATGTCTCGTTCATGTGTGCTAAGCTCGCAGACTCACACTTAACTCTTACGTACTCATGTTTAAGGTTCATGCTCAAATCGTATGTGGTCGATTCATGCTCATTCCTCATGAGCTTGTGTGTGCATGTCTTTACAACTTGGGACTCATGTTCAATTCATATTATAAGTTGCAATTGGTTTTATCAAGATTACAAAAGGAGGTCACACTTGACTTAAGTATTATGCCTCTTCATTGTCACCCGTTAATGAAGATTTAGTCCTCTAATTACAACCATAGGCTTTTGACCCTTGATTGGCAAACAGTTATGGTCTGGGTGGTAAAGAGTCTATTCTCTTTAAATTATGTTGATTTGCTAACTATTGCTAGTTTAAGATGTGATCCTCAAGTTATGGTCGTAGACTTTTGACCTTCAATTGCATGTAGTTATGATCCAAGCGATGAAGAGATCCTCTTTAAACCGTATCAATTTGCTAAATGTGGTAAGGTTGAGATAGTGGCCACTTAATATGTGATCGTAAACTCCTACGTATTGATCTTTGTTACCTAAAAAGGATCGACAATGAGGAGATATCATTTTCATTATATAATTCTAATAATTATTCAAAAATATAAGTCTACTATTGACTTGAAAAAGGGTCCCTTATTTGCATGATGCTATTACCATCCATGAAAGGACTCACTAGCACTAATACTATGCAATACCTACATATTTCTAAAGAGTCAATAAGTTAAACTAGCATGCAAGTTATTGTAACATGAAGGATGCAAGACACTACAAAAAAGCATATGTAGACTACCATAACAAGCACATGAAAGTTTAGGGACAAGGTAGCATAGGAAAGATGTACAAGAAAGATACTATATGCATAGAATGATATACAACACATTATTATCAATACACCATCTATTGCAAGGTTACAAGGCTACTTCTATGTGCATCAAGTCCTTAAGCATGAAGCAAGGAGTAGTCAACAAAACATAGAAAGAAATGGCTACAATGAGAGGACATCCTTAGACTACTTATGTACAAGTCATGTGCATTGACCCTTCAAGTATGGGTTAGATGCACTTAACAGGCATGCCAAGACATTCTCTAACCATAAAAAGCTCTAGTCCAATTAGTCTTTAGATACCATATTTTTCTTGATGTATAGGGAAAGATTGAGATTTAAAAAGGAATGCAATCGAGGGGATGAAACGTGGAAGACAATATAGAACTATCAAATACTTAGACCATTAGAGAACCAGGGCCTTACATTGATGTTTAGGTCCAGCCATTTTGGAGCATCCATCTTGTCTAGTAAAAATCAGAGTCAAGATAAGTCAAGTTTGTGCAACTGTTAAGTGAATTAGGGGCTTAAGATTCAAAACATATTCATGGAGGGAAGTCCCAAATGGTGCATTTGCAACATCTGTCAACATCGAAGCCTACAGAACAAGGTATTTTATTGATAGCAAGGAGTTTAGTGACACAGTAAAGGAGAGGAAATAAGATATTATAGAGATGAGCATCTGGGGGCATTTCAAGAAATTTTGAGAAAAAAGGAAAAGGGGCTAATTTCATTAACTTGTAAGTGATCAAAGCAAATTTGCTCATTACAGCAGGCACACAGGTACTAGAATTCATGGCGACAAGTGCTTGAAGCTTGAAATGAAGATCCTTGAGTTCAAAGGGTCTAAGGAATGACGGAGTGATACTAACATAAAAATTTGAGAAATAATAGTTATGTTGGACTCTTGGTGTGGGCACTTGGTTCAATATACGTTCCAGTCCTTAGTTTCGTGCTTTCTAGCATTGATATGCAAGATTGGCATTCGAGAATGTCAAGCCTGAAATACAAAAAAAAAAAAAAAAACACAACTACAAGTATGAAAATTTAGCAAATGTCAAAACACTTGGTTAAACAAAGGGTTGTGCCTCAGCTTGGCAAATTGACCAGTTGTTACTATTACTCTGGAATGAGTAAAGAGGATACTATCCTTACTGCAGTAACGCTAATGCTAGTAGTATATCTTACAGGAATGGAACTCTCTTTTGTCGAAGGAACTTAATCTTATAGGGGAGTGTGATGTGCGTATCATATTTAAATGATTGGCGTTTATTCTATGATGTCGTGAAGCTTGGTTTGAAAATTCTTGGTCACAGAATATGATTCAACTAGGAAATTCAAGGAAATAATGATACTATGACACTACAGATGTTCGAGAAACAATATCACAACGACGAAGTGCTAGAAATGATGTAGTGGAGCATTCAAGACAAAGAACACAAAACAAAGCAGCAAGGCAATCAAATGAAATGAAGTAAACAAAGCAATTCTCTCTTACCTACAGTGAATTCTTCCTCTAAGTTTTCATCAATGTTGCTCCGAAACTACAACAAGTTAGACGGATTTATTCTTCACTGTTTCAACAAGTTGACGAACGGCAACTTCAACGAAAACTCCACACCATTCGAGCATGAAACACCACCAATGCTTGACCTGCGTTCAAATTGCCAAGCAGAACGAGAAGTAGACCGGGTGGAGCAGAGAGACACGAGTTGATTACCAAAAGTATTCATTTCCACCGGCTCAAGGAACCGCTGTTTGGCAGAGATATCTACAAGACATTGCTGAAGATAGTAAGCAAACCTACATCTATAAGTTTAATATATGTGCATATATATATATATATATATATAACATACACACATGATAACAAGATGTTAGTACCCTTGGTTTATGGACAAGCTGCTTCGAAAAACTTAGAACATGGTTACTTCTCACTCAAGTACTGACGCCGACAACTCCAGTATTTTGCATTGTTGGGACTCTTTCCTCAACCTTCTAGCTCCTAACTCTTAGAACGACTCCGGGCTTCCTCCAACCTCCGCACCAAACGATTCTGTTTGCCTGCCAGTCCCACCGTTAGCCTTTGACAGTTCACAAGTCTCCTCTCTTCTTTTCTGTTCGGTTTGGTTCCTTATGTGCCTAGCCTCTCGACTGCAAGAAGGATTATATATATGTATGTATGTATAAGTTGCTAGTTCTATAAGAGAAAAGAAAAGGAAAATACGCAAATACGGTGAATAACAATAGATAAAAAAAAAAGAAAGAAAATAACCTGTTCGGAGTCCTTTCTTTGGCAAAAACAAAGAAAATAGAGTGAAAAGGGAAGAAAGAGATTAAAGATGGCTGGAGCTACCCATCACCGGAGAAAATGGAAGAAGAAATTTAGCTATCAGTTAGTAAAGAAGTACCTTTATGGGGAAGCTAATGAAAAACAAGATTAAAAAATAAAGCGAAGGCCTCTATCGAAAATTTCAGCTACTTGTTTTGAGGCAAGGAGTTGTTGCCTAGGGTTTGTCTACTTTTAAGTAACACAAAACAAAAGAAAAGGACACTTGTCACATATTGAATTGGGGACAAATGTGTCTTTTGCTTGTCCCTTATCTAGCCAAGCTAGAATCCTTAAACTAAAATGAGGTCGATAGATTTTTTTTTTTTTTTTAAAAAGAAAGAAAATCAAGAATGGACTGTGAGTTAAGTGAAGAAAAATGGACAAAGCTTACAATACAATAAAATGGGGGACAACTCACAATGGTACAGAAGTGATAAGGGAGTATTTCATCCTCGATATTTTCATGACTCCATGTTGAATATTGTTGATAGTAACTAAGCAAGGGCTTCACTGTATCTATGGGGTTCGCCATAAATTTAATAATAATAATATGAAAAAAAAAATTGAAGTTAGTCTGTACAGTGGGGGGCAAAGCCCCCCCTCGCACCCCCCAATAAGGTCAATAGTGTGGCTTTAAGCTTAATCCTATCGACCTTCGCATTTCACTCCCATAGACCTCTATAAAAAATTTACTTTCAAAATTGAGTTTTTGAAAAATTTCACCTAGTTGTAATTTAGGTCATGTAACTACAATTTGAGGCATTTAACAACTATGTACATATGAAAAGCTCTACAAAAAGAATTTTCCTCTATTTGGAGAAGGTTAAGGCAACATTAATACATGGAAGTCAACCCCAATGAGATCACTAATATCAATTTAGTGCATGAGATATGGCTTCGATGGAATCGATAACTTATGTAAATCGCATCGAAGAGACAGATTAGCTTAAGAAGAGGCAATTTAAAGAAGATTTATTTTAGAGTGTCGTCTTAGAGGCAATATACAACTTAATCCAACTGAGGTACAACACATGATTAAGAGGTGCTGCGGACTCGTGTACTAAGACAATTCTCAAATTAATCTAGTAGCGACGTAGCTGTTTAATAGCATACACGTGCTTGAGTCATCTAAAAGGCTCACTTGGTGCCTAAATCTCTTCGACTTCATCCGAA
This sequence comes from Lumnitzera littorea, assembly GCA_024138015.1. NCBI lineage: Eukaryota > Viridiplantae > Streptophyta > Magnoliopsida > Myrtales > Combretaceae > Lumnitzera > Lumnitzera littorea. The sequence continues at coordinate 62,750,704 of JAMXBB010000004.1, read as the reverse complement.
GGACTTTAGTCAGGGGGTAAAATATATAGGGCCAAATTTAATATTAGGCTTCAAGCCCATTGATCAAATGAATTTGACTCCTCAAGCTAAGGTGATAGGACCCGAAGAGCCATGCTCATAAATTATTAAAATAATCAAGGGAGATTTGGCATGGTAAGTTTGAAGTAGGGCTTATTGAATTGGTTCATTTGATCTAACTTTTCTTAATTTGGCTTACAATAAAATAATAAATAAAGCCTTTATTTAGGCCTAAACCTGTAAACCTTACGAATTTAGCTTTCTAAGTATAGAATCAAATGTCCAAACTGTAGATGATTTCTTTAAGTCGATAGAGCCAGTGAGATATAAAACCAATTAGAATCTCAATTCAAAACCTAAAGTGAATATGAAAAACCTTAAATTATCAATTGAATCTCTAATCGCATACGAAGACCCTAAAACCTCAAATATATGTAACTACAAAAGTTATCCTCGAACTTCATCAAAACACTAAGATAACAATCGAAGACTTAATCGTGTATGAATACATTAAACCCTAAATGTGTAAAAACACTAGAGATTGTACTCTGAAGAAATAAAAACCCTAAAACTATAACTTTAAAGGTATAAAAGCACTAATTCACCATAATTTACCTTAAAACCTTAAGTGATAATATATTCTCCATATTTTGCCATTTCATTAGTAAACAACTAAAAATAACTTTCAATCATACATAAATATTTAGAATACTTAAGTGATCCCTTAAAAACTAAGATATTACATCCTAGATCATATTCATCTTCTAAATTTATAACTAGGTTAGTATTATATAGAGGTAAGAGTTTAATTGATGCTTATATTACATATAGTAGGTATTAGTACTCTAAATGATACTTTTCATGATAACTACATAAAATGGCATACCAAATGATGTTTCTAGGATATAAATACTTAGAGAAAGATCTCATTACCTATTCTTACTAATTATTTCAATAAACCCCACGTTTCCTTTCATTTCCTTAATTTTCTTCCTAATTTTTCTTAATTACTTCATTATGAGCATTCAAATTACATGCAATTCTTAGAGAGTTGACTAAGTCAACATTTGACCAAGTCAAAGGTTGACCAAGTCAATGTGTTGATAAAGTCAACAAATGTCATTATCATTTAGAATTCTCTTCACCTTTCTAATGATTTCCTCTCTTTTCTTTTGGATTTTTCTTCTCTTTTTCCTCTCTTCTTTGCCATCCACAACATCTCCACTTTGGACCCTATTTGTTTTCATTTTCAAAACACAAAACAACACAAAACCAAGTTCTTTTCTTCCTCTTCCCAACCGTAATTCCATTTGCTTCCAAAATTCCAAACATTTTCTTACATACTTTCACACTTTCTACTAACATAAATCAAGGAGAAAGAGGTATGTTATCATTTGATTATCTATTTTATGTAGTAGTTAGTTGTGTAAGCTAAGTTATTATAGAAAGTTGGTATGATATGGGTATATATGTTGTTAGAAGTGGAAGCTCTATATACATGTGTAGAAGAGTAGGAATCTTTATAAAATGGAAGAAGATGCATATGTATATATCTTTAAGTATGTGTATATAAGGGTATACTAGAGAAATACATGTATAAAGCTCTCTTATACATAAGTATCCATCATGTACATAACCTAAAATAAGACATATACTCACTATACATACATATACCATGCTAAATATACCCTTAAAATACAAAAAAGATGAAATTTGAGAAGCTTTCTTAAGAGAGTAAATAAGGTATACGAAAATACGTATAAAAATACGTCTGCCATCTTATGTGTATATGGGTATATGTACTAATATATGTATAAGTACATAAGTATACATATTAGTTTGTTAGAAGTGTAGGTAGGTATATAACATATGTATATGTATGAGTACATAAGGATATATATATATTTATATGTAAAGAATAATTACATAAGTCATGACATCATCAAATCATTACATAAGTCATGACATCATCAAATCGTTACATAAGCCATGACATCATCAAAAGATTATATAAGCCACGACATAAGCAAGCGATGACACAAGCGATTAATGACCTAAGCGATGACATAAGTATAAGCTTGTAAAATAATAAATTATAAGATTACATAAGAATATAAGATATATATGTATACATGTACTTAGGAGTCGAAGATCCTTTAAACCCTAATACACTTCCTAAATTAGATTAAACTTAATCAAGTATGTGAATTAGTAATACCAATGTAAAATTCCCTAAGTGTAAGAATCTAAAGGCTAATTAAATCATTAAATACTAAAATAGGATATAAACATAAGCAATAAGAATAATTAAACTTCAATAAGTTAAAATTTCAATAAGTTTAGCTTATATCATAAAACATGGGTCTTAACATCCAAAATGGACATCACCGTATGAACATGCGTTCGAAAATGATGAAAAATGATTATAAGTTCGCAATTATCGAAATTAGAATGAAAAGTTACTAAATATATAAAGGAAGTCTCATAACTTACAAATATAAGAAAATAATTACTATTAATCTTATTGAGTATGGTAACCCTATACACATTATACTTGGATTATACTGGGGGAAACTAGACAAACTACAATAGACTTTTAGTTAACTAAGGAGTCTGACTTCTCAAAATACCTATAAGTTTTACTATTTTGATATAGGTGTTTAATATCAAATTTTGGAAACCCCAAAGGCTTGGAGAATGAGCAATAATCCAAGTGAGAGAGTTCTAATGACTTGCTACTTGCTTATGCGTATTACTTATATGAGGTTTTATTGCTTGTTGTTGCTTGTACGTCTGAATGACTACTTTGCTTGTTTGTTATCATCTGTGTGATCATCTTTTTAAATTGATAAATATAAGTATTAGACCAAAATAACTAATTATACTCATCGCATGTCTATGACTCAGTAAATGTATGAATGCAGAGTGCTAGCCTTGCAAAAATTTTAAGAAAAGTGTTTTTGGAAAAAGCTTTTCTATTCTTAAACATATTTTCGTATGATCTTTGTAAGGGCTCGTGGAGCCATGAATAATATTTTAACGTTAAGGCAAAGTTAGCATAGGATCTTCAATTGATAGCATAGGATCTTCAATTGATAGCAAGAGGACTCATTTTATTGTGCTTGTAAGGCCTTAGATAATTTTGGTTACGAGAGGACTCGCATGTTTGTGCCCGAGCGGCCTTGGATGGTGGATAGTCCCAGTTTAGGATCCACCTATTTGGATTGGAACTTTTTTCTCAACTAGGATAATAGTCAAGTATTGCCTAAAGAGGTAGTGCCCCTAAGTAGCCTCATGTAAGTAAGCTAAGGTGCCCTATGTGGGTAAATACAGAGGATAATTGAAGTGTAGACAACGTAATTCTACACCTTCCATAGTTCCAAATTCCTATGGATGTGTTGCTTGCACTCATCGTGCCTACATTCATTTTTTATATAGATAGCCTGCTTACATGTGTGATAATAATGTGTGATAACTTGCTTAAACTGTGGTGGTGAGGGACGAACTCACTGAGCTGTTTCATGCTCATTCCCCCTTAGTTTCCTTTGTAGGTTTACTTACAATGGGATTGGGATATGTCTCAAGTGCTGAGTGCGAGATGAAGATATGTATACTAGTATTAAAAGTAGATAAGTACTCTTTAGATGATACATAAACATCCTTTATAGAAAATATTTATATGTTAGAACTTACTATAATTTAATTTTTCTTGTATATATTTTTTAATAATGTTAGTATATCCTGCCTTATTATTTGGTAGGGGATACCGATTCCCTGCTATTCTAAGGAATCGTGGGATATCGGATATCTATAGTTTTTATATTTATATGTTACGTTATGTTACAATAAATTAATTATCCGAAAATCAATAATCTTAGTGATTTATTATTTAGAGTTTTGCAATCTCTAACTTATAAGGCGGTTTTCGTATCATGGGTGCACATTCCACCATGCTTGCTTATAATCAAAATAATTATAAGTAGCTCGATGACTTGGTTGTGCAGAAAATGGTTCTATATTAAGTTTGGTTACGGTGATTGGATGAACTTACCATTCTTTTAAGCTGATTACTTTTAGTATTCTAACCGTAGAATAACTAATCATCCCTTCTTTTTCAAAACGTTTAAATCTGATTAATCCAGTTTCAGTCAAAATTTTCTCATAAAACTGGATTGTTTTATATTGATCATATGGTACATAATAAAAATCTTTTGTAAACATTTTATTTGCAAAATCAAAAGGGTCCTTTTCTGATAAGCTTTCTTCGACTAAGAAAACATATCTAGAAACAGGTTTTATAAAACATTTTGATCTCTGATTAAAAGGGATTGTTCCAATTGGTGTTAGTGATGATATTTCTGTGATCTGGAAATTTTGATTTCTTCTTTGGGTTTCTTTTGACTGAGAAACTGATTGAGGAATTTCTGGTAGTGCTGGGATTTTAAGTTTTGATTGTGATTGCAAGACCATCGAAATTGCATTAAGCAATCCAGGGGCTGGATCCATATCTAATAATTTTGAAAGGGCTTCTTTGGTTTGATTATCAGAAGTTGATTGGCTATTTGAAGACATTGGTTTTGATGATTTTGATGTGAATTCTTCTTTAATTGTTAATGGAGTGTTGGATGATTTATAAACATTCAACCATGTTTTGATATTAGTTAATCCTTTTCCTGATGATGAGGAAATTTTTTCCTTACCTTTATCCTTGTCTTTTTTGGGAGGCATCTCTCTGCAAGAATTCATGAGTAAGGAAGTCAGGAAGGGAATTAGAAGATCCATTTATATTCTCGATTTCGAAATCAAATACAGAAAGAATAGATTGCCATCTGGCAAAAATCTGTTTTGATGCAATGTTTTGAACATCTTTTAATAAAACATTTTTAGCCGCTTTACAATCAATTCGCAAAAGAAATATAAAGAAAATCAATCCCAAAAATGAATTGAATTTGGTATCAGAGCCAAGGAGGGTATATAGGTTTAATAAGTATATTTGTATTTTCTTATTGAGACAATTGTCTTTGTGACGATCTGAAAACTATATTTCTAATTCACTTGAGATGAATCCTTAGTGGAAAGTCTTAATATTGTGATAAGCTTACTGAAGCCTAGCATAAATCCCGCTTTTGTTGAAAGGGTTGCATAAAGGTCATAAATTGGAAATCACAATATGAGATTAAATTTAGTTTCGTGATTTAGATTTATAAGATTTAGAAAAATTAGTCTCATTCGAAAATATGAATTTACTTAGAAGATTTATGTCCTCTTTTAGCTTTGCTCCCACAGAGCAGTCCGAGGAATCTATGTTGAATAATAAAGATGAAATACATATAAAAGATTTTGACAAAGCAATTGATGAATGGAAAATACCGAAAACATCATACGATCAGATATATCAAATAGGCAAATGGAAAATTTTTGGAAAAAATGATTATGTGATAGCCACAGAAGAAAAGGATATTCCTGTCTCTAATGGTTTAACAATAATCAAACTATTAAATGAACAATCAATTAAAAAATATGCAAAAGATTGGAATTATATGCATTTAGGCTTAGTTCAAGTAGGAGCAAAACCTCTTACTAAATTAGGTCTAGATACCTCAGTATTTATGGTTCTCAAAGGGAACTAATTTTTGAAAGATCAATTCATGCCACTATTGAAACCGGTCTTAATAGTGGTCCAATCCAATTTGAGTATCATCCAAACATCACCCTTGCTCTTAGGGACAAAACAATCATGAGTTCATTAATTCTTCAAATCAAAACACATAATTATAGAATGATAGAAGACTCAATACCAATGGTTGTAATATACAGAATATATTTCAAATTAATGAAAACTGCTTTTGGTTCTAAAGCTTATAAAATGGATAAGAGAGGTCAGACTCTACTTATTCAAATAGACTTAACCAAAGCAAATGTATTAGTCCCAAAAATGATCCAATGGTCTCAAGTCAATGTACCAAAACACTAGGAAGTAGAAAATCCACTTCCTAAGAAACCAATATACAATATTGAACCATCAAATGTAGTTCAACATCCTGATGGTAAAGTTACCATCCAATTCAATAGGAAATCATTTGATAAGCCAAGAAGACCACTAGAAATAAGATCTATGACATCTTCTTCTAGGAGATCTGTAGATCTTCCCAATCTTCCTCCAATAATTTACACTCCATATCATACTCAGTCAAACAATCAGCAAGAGAATCCGTCCTTTTCAGGAATAGTCCATAATAGGTCAGGTATAACTCAACCTGTTTATCAACCAAATGAACTAGATCAGGGTGAACCTTCATTCTCAGAAGTAGGTGATCCAGAATTAAATGTTATAGAAGAATCATTTGTACCAAATAAATCACTTTTAAATAATGAATTCAATTCTCCAAAGAATGAAAAAAATTAGAAATTGGTATTTTGAAACATTTGGTCATATAAAAATGAAAATAAAAGATGAATATTATAATTTCATGTAAAAAATTGGTACTTAGATATATTTCTTTAAATGGTTCAAGAATTATTATCTGAAATCCAAAGAAATCAATGTTATTAATAATTGTTATAAATGGAAACTTAGTGATGGACAAATCATAGAATCAAATCATCCACCATTAAGTAATATAAAAATGATTCATAAAAATACAGAAATAAGTCTTACTCCATTTAAAAATGCTACAGAAGAAGAAGGATCAGGGATTAAGAAAATAATAAATCAAAATAATTACACTAACCAACATTTACATACTATAGGAGAACAATTAAATAGAATGGAAGATACAATTAATATTGAAATCAATAAAACAAATGAGAAAACTTTAATCAATAAAAATACTCTTTTATTTAAACCATTTGAAATGCCCAGAAATCCCAATCATGAATTTTTAAAAGCTTTAGAAGATAGAAAAAGAATATTAAAAAACAAATCAATAAAAGAAGAGTCTTCATCAACAAAGCCAATAAATTTCTTAAATATGAGTACTCCAACTTTAATCAGAAAAGGAATAGTAATAGAAGATACACCCTCAGAAAAAATTCATGTTTTGGATAAATCAGATAATGAATCAATCAACAATGGATCAATAAATAAATTAGATACCGAGTCAATAAATGAATCAATGTCTAATATTTCTTTAAATAATGATGAAGAAATCAATAAAATAAATTGGAAAGAACCTTAAAAATTATATTATCAGAGAGCAATACCTCCTCATATATTAATTAAAGAAAAGAATGATAATTATCAGAATAAATATTCTGTAGGATCCACCTATGAATGGAATATAGATGGATACTCAGAACAAAGAATCCTCAATGTTCTTAATTAGATGATTATGTTCTCAAATACTAATAAAACTGTTCCAAATGTTACTGATTATCAAGTAGCACTCCTTTTAATTTCTAGCTTTACAGGACAATTAAAAGGTTGGTGGGATAATTATCTCACTGAAGAATAAAGAATCAACATTCTTACATCATGTAAAATAGATGAAAATAATAGAAGAATTCTCGATGATAATAATGAACCAATTCAAGATATGGTCAATACTTTAATATTTTCAATCAGTCAACATTTCCTAGGAGTCCCTTCTCACATTAGGGATAAAACCCTAGATTTATTATCAAATATGAAATGTAAATCATTAGAAGAATTCAGGTAGTACAAGGATATATTCTTTCAAAGAGTATTCCTTAGAAATGATTGTAATCAACCTTTCTGGAAAGAAAAATTCCTAGTTGGTTTACCAAAACTTATAGGTGATCAAGTTAGAAAATTACTTAGAGAAGAAAACAATGGTGAAATTCCCTATGATAATTTATCGTATGGAGAATTAGCATCATATGTCAATAAAATTGGAACCAATTTGTGTAATACAATCAGGTTACAAAAAAAACTAAAAAATGAACAAGGCTTAAAACACTAGAGCCTTGGTGATTTTTGTGCTCAATATGATCCCTCTTTTGTCAGTAAAAAATCAAAAAATCATAAAAATCATCTCATAAATCACAAAATTGTTCTGAATGTATAAATAAAAAACCTCGAAGAAATTTTAAGAAGAAGTCATTTAAAAAATTCCAAAATAAACAAAATCAAGAAAAATATGAACATAAAAAATATAAAAAGAAGTCATATAAACAATTAAGGTGTTATAAATGTAAAAAAATTGGTCATACAGCAAATTTTTGTAAAATAAATAATAAGCTTAATGAATTAGACTTAGATGAAAAAACAATGGAAAATATATTACAAAATTTTTGTGAAAATGAATCATCATCAGAAAGTGATAGTAATAACGGAATCCAAGTCAATGATATGGAATCCACTTCATCAGAATCAGAAAGAGAGGAAATCAATGTACTAACTGATAGTGAAGAAGCAATTCTTAGAAAAATAGATCAGATGTCTAATGATAATGAAAAATTTGGATATATTAATAACTTCAAAATCAACACAAATCCCACTCCAAAATTACTATATAATCTTAATGTGATCCTTGAAAGAGGTAAAAAGAAAAATAAAGAAATAATAACAATCGGTGATTTACAAAAAGAAATTAACATTCAAAAACAAGAAATCAAGGAATTAAAATTAATGCAATTAAAATTCCAACAAGAATTACTTGAATTAAATCAAAAATTAATCTAAGGAAATGAATCAGATACTTCAAATGAAGTAAAAGAAACCTCATCAAATGAAATTAATGATTATTTAATGCACTTGTTCAAATCACATCAAGAAAATGGATAATCAATATTTCAATCAGAATTGATAATGAATTTGTTTTACAAACACTTGCTTTATTTGATACTGATTCTAATTTGAATTGTATTAAAGAAGACTTAATTCCAACAAAATATTTTGAGAAATCTAGCCAATCACTAAGTTCTGCATTCGGTAACAAATTAAGCATCAAATATAAATTGTCAAATTTTGAAATATTAAAAGATCATGCTTCTTATAAAACCTCATTTATATTGGTAAAAAATTTAAATAAAAATGTCATTTTAGGAACACCATTTATAAATCAAATTCAACCTTTTGTGGTAGATAAAGATGGAATTAAAACACAGTATCTGAAAAAAGAAATTGTGTTTAAATTTGTAACAAAACCACAAACCAACTACATAAATCAGTTAGAAAATGATGAATTAAATTGTCTAATACAATATAAAGAAAATCATTTAATGTACTTAAAAAATGATCTTGAATTCAAAAGAATTAAAGATCAACTGAATAATAAGAATTTCTCAATTAGAATCAGAAATAAAAAATTCAATCTGTTCCACACTCTCAATTGCATTTTGGGATAGGAAATCACATATTGTAGATCTTCCATATGAAAATGATTTTAATGAAAAAAATATTCCAATGAAGGTTAGACCTTCACAAATGAATCATGAAGTTCTTAATCATTGTAAAAATGAAATAAATGATTTACTCAATAAAAAATTAATCAGAAAAAGTAGATCACCTTGGAGTTTTTCTGCTTTTTATGTAAATAAAAATACTGAAATTGAAAGAGGTATACCAAGATTAGTAATTAATTACAAACCTCTTAATTCTGCTCTCAAATGGATAAGATTACCAATTCCCAATAAAAAAGATTTACTTAATAGATTAAATCAAGCTAGAATATTTTCAAAATTCGATATGAAATCTGGATTTTGGCAAGTTCAGATTAAGGAAAGTGATAGGTACAAAACTACTTTCACAGTTCCTTTTGGTCAATTCGAATGGAATGTAATGCCATTTGGATTAAAAAATGCTCCTTCAGAATTTCAAAAAATCATGAATGAAATTTTTAATGATTATATCAGTTTCATAATTACATACATAAGTGATGTTTTAATATATTCATCTAATATTGATCAATATTTTAAACATATAAAAATTTTCATCAATATAATAAAAAAGAATGGTTTAGTAGTCTCACGTACTATATATATATATATATATATATATATATATATAATGACATACCTTTGGAATACGCTTATATAGAAATGTATACATCATATTTATTAATTGTTAAAAGAACTATTATGTAGTAAAATCTACGTATAATGGCATACCTTTTGAATACACTTATATAGAAATGTATACACCATTTTTATTAAATGTTAAAAGAACTATTATATAGTAAAATCTACCTATATACAATTAAATGCCAACAATAATTTAGAAGATACTAAGTCATCCTTAATCAATACAATGATGACATTTAAACTAAGATAAAGTTAATATATCAATGACTAATAATGATTCTCTCACTATAGCAATAATATAAGCCATACTTGAAATGTTGTTAGGTGTGCTCATTGTGGAATAAAACTTCATAATTTTAGTCATATCTTATAAAATACCACTCTAGATTACCTACAGAATCATAATAATCAATATTATTAGGTAAAATTATAGAAAAATCTATGTTGATAGGTCTAAATCATTAATGGAACCTACTTTTACATTACATTATTAATTTTTAGTAATAATCATGGAAAAAATTATTTAAAGCAAAGAAAAATATATAAAAAATAAATAAATAAAGTAAAATAAATATTGGATGGTGGTTGAATACATTTGCAACATAAACCATGCATTGGGATTAAGTGCATAATATCTATATAACTAATATAATATATATATTATCATCTTTAGTAACTACTTGTGCCAATCTAATATGCAAAATGGTGCTCTACTATTGGATCGATTAAGCCTCTAAAACTACTAGGAAGTATAATATAATTTAGTCAAAATTAAACTATCAAGAAGAAATAATAATAACAATAATACAAACGAAACTATGCTTAATGTTTAAGGGATGGAAAATAATAATAATAATAATAGAATTGCCTTGGTAGGATTTATTAGCCTATTATAAATATGGCTGTAAAGCCATTTATAAAGGACAATAAATAAATGTAACTAAAGAGAGAGAAGGGGGGAGAGAGAGAGACATAATAAAAGGAAAAAAAGAGGGGGTCGAGAAGAAAGGAATGAATTAAGAAGGGTGGAGAGATAAATCAAGTAAGTTATCTAATTTTGCAAGTTTTCATATTTGATAATGTTAGTAAATTTATTATTATAATTACATGTATTTTCTTTATTTGTAGTAATAGAAAAATGAATACCTAATAGATACCATGATCATATATATTCCATGAGAAGATTAATACATGTTACCTTTTTATAAATGAACCAAATAAGGAATAAAACTCCTATACAACAATTATGTCATAAAAATTAACTGAGAAGTGTAGCAAAACTAACAATTAATTTGATAATATTAATAATTAGTATGACATATATATACCTATATATTAGCATATAATTTTACAATTCATTGTTGATGTTCTTCTAGATAAATTGGCAAGGTTTTTTATCTATTGTATGACATGACTAGGATGAAACATTCTTGTAAAATAAGAATTTTCTAACATTGTAGCCATCTATAGTAAACATGCTTATTTACCAAATAAGGGCCATTATGCAAACTGCAAAAATGAAGATAAGTGTTTTTGGTTTTTCCACCAATGTTAATCTTAAATTATTTTGATTAATGGGATTTAATTTTATTTTGATAAGTACTTAATTGGATAAAAAGAAAATATATGCAAATGGTTTGTTTAGGTAATAAGTAGTAATTTTAGGATGTAAATGTAGATTTTTGGGGACCACAATTTTAATTAAGATGGATTGTAAAATCGATGTGCATAATTTTTCCAAATATGTAACAATTTTCCTAAAATTTAATGTGCTAATTTATTATATTTTATAAATAAATATACCATGAAAATAACATAAATGGTTTATAGAATTTTTATGGTACTTTACTTAAAATAGATTTGAAGATATATCTTTGTGGAAGAGTGCATCGACAAGAATAAGTATGGGATTTAATCACTTTATTTGAAAATGTATAAAATATGCCTATTTAGGAGTTTTATTTATCAAATGATTTACTTTGGTAAAGTTAAGATTTGTATACATGGCAAATTTGATATTTTAAATCTAAAATATACAAGGAGTAAGATCTATTAAGTTATATTGATATTCTTTTATAAAGGTAAATAGTTAAAGACATGTTATACGAATAATAGAACTTCTTACAGGGGTTGAACATATATAAGGAATGAAAGGGTCTTTCCAAATTTACAACTAAAACTAACCTTATATTACATATTATGGCATTATTATAAGCCCAACACTTCTAATATAGCTAACTTTAGGTAATTTTATAATAGAATGGATTATATGCTGGTGATTCCAATATATTATGCTGAAATTTAACGCCAAATAAGTATTATATTCTACTAAAACAATCAAATTTTGTAGCTATGAAAGGATTACCTTTCGAAATTTAAAATAAAAAGGGAAGAAGAAAGATAAAAAGAAAGAAAAAAAGTTAAGCAAAAAGTAAGAATATGAAGTTCACATTTGGTATCATTATGTTCTTATGAAGATAATAGTATTGGTATAGTTGATTTTGGTAATATTTACGAAAGACACCATCTTAGAAAGACTTTTTTTTTAAGACTAAACCATAGCTGTACAAATATATGTTTTTCCAATAAATGTAATGGTATTCATAGTTAATATTTAGTCAATCATATCAAAAGTTGCATAAAGCTTTGCATATAAATAAAATATTATAAATCTACATGAGCAAATGAAATATAGAATATACATATATGGTATGAAGTACATGTATTCTATACTAATTATCTCGCACATGACTATATAAATGCACATAAATACTTCTAAGTAATAATAATTTGTTTAGTTATCATCCTGAGTAAAGGAGAGACTAGAGATATACATTTTTATATATAGTTTAGATATCTCTATAGCATGCCTTTCTATAGTAATGTTATTAGTCAAAACTTTATATAGTTAACAAGATATGAAGTCCATGTAAATATATATGATATAGCCATACTTACAAGTCTAATAAAATTATAACTCACAATTATAAATAAATAGAACTACATCGTCACCATAATTCCATAAACTTGACATGTATTTAGATATATACACAAACTTATATAAGTATATAAATTATGATATGTGGTAATTATACGAAAATTAAATATTGATGCTCATTATATAGGAACTTTGATTTGTAAAGACTTCATCATCACAGAAATGAGTCAACAAAGTAATATCATGTAAGTGGGATTTGTGAAGATTGGGGTATATACTTGCTTGCAGTTATAAGTAGTTGTTTATATGCATGCTATAACTGTGCTTGGTTACTAAAGTGCTAGTTCGTAGTTGAACTATACATTTTGTTGTGTTACTTGACTCTATTTGTTGTGTTGCGAATTGACTAACCAACCTTAACCGAACTAATATAAATACGAATTAAAGCTTTAAAAGAACATGCATCACATTCTAGTAAGGGATGATTAGGATTTTCTCCTTCTAAATTCTTACTCCTTCAATGAGGTGCAGTATGCTGGCCTTTTCCCACCTTGAGTCATACAAAGCAACAAGAGAGGAGGTTGCGATAAGATTGAGGACATCGTATGAGGTCGCGATAAGATTGAGGACATCGTATGAAAGTAGTTATAAGAAAAGCAAGGGTCTCCATTGTAAAAGGCCGAAATTGGCCAACCTTTATGATTGGCATTGTAGCCATCATATCATAACTCCTCAACCTAAGTTAGAGTGGGTATAATTTTTCTAACTTTATGACGGCTTGGATAACATATTGAGGATGACACATTGCCTATTCATGCATTGCATGTAATAATTGATTGATCACTTGTGTTTTGCTCAAGTTGTCTATGGTTTTTGCCTCCTGCCCTTTACTAAGCCTATGGTTCTTTGGCTAATTTCATTATAATTTTCTGTAGGATTTTGAAGCTAAAGCATTAGATAGGCTAGGATCTTAAGTGAATGATAGTTCCTACAAACCTATTTGGAAAATATATGCTAGAATGTGAATATAGGTTATTATGGAAAAAGCAAACTTTAGAATTGTTTTACTACCCATTTTACTATTTGGTGGAGAATTCCAATTCTCTGCAGTCTTGAAGGTTTGTGTGAGAACAAAGATGTCCCATAATATCTTTATAAACAGATGCACTTATATTTTATTCCTTATAAGCATCTAGTAGGTGGTGAGTTAAGATAGAGCATTTATAGTTATAGTAAATTGAACAACTGTCACATCCTAAACTAAGCAACTCATAGGATGGTTAACATCGGCCCTTGAATTTAAGGAGTGAAAAAATGTATGTACACTTAAGAGAAATAATTATAATAATAACAATTGTAAAGATTGTAAAATAAGATGCAAAGAAGTAAATAAAAGAGTATATGAAACCTTGAATTAATGAAAAGTAAAGATAATTAATTGTAATATTAAGAAATACAAACTATAATTAATCGACATAAACAATTACGATTGCAAAACAATAATAATAACTATAATTTATTTTTTCTTATAGTGATAAATAAAGTAAGATGCAAAATGGAAAAAGGAGGGTCACCCTAAAGAGATATCAAAAGGAACATGTTAGTAACATCAAAAGTGGAAATAAAAAAATTTTGAAATCACCAAGTTAACAAAGTTGGAATTTATGGATGGATAGATAGAAGGAGTCTAGCCCTTAAGCATTTGAGCTAGAGAAAAAAGTGGAGAATAACTTTAGAAAATCTAAAATTCATAGTTGAAGATATACAATATAAACGACGGAAAGATTTTGGAGACTCAATTTCCAAGTACAGTTTTTGTGGAACAAATGAAATAAAAAAGACAAAGGAAAAAAAAAAAAAGGTAGATAGAATTTGTAAGGACATGAACTTATAAATTTTACTTAGGGAATATTAATTAATTAGGTATTATTAGGAAAATAATCTATATGAGTTTAAGTTCTTTTATCTAAAGTAGATTAGGGATCATCATTCAAAAATACCAATAAGTGTGACAAAAGATTGTAAGTATGATGATTGAAAACTTTATGGTTCAATTATAATAAGGGTAATGTAGCGGAAGATAAGGTAAAGGAGAAACCCTCAACAACTGGAAATTTATGAACACTAACTAGAAACCATGAGTATAATGTAGAGTTAATGAATATCGGAAACTAATAGTGGACTTATGAGTAATCTTATGTCAAAATAAACACTTGAATAAGAAAGGGCACATCTCAAGGAGTAGAAGCAATCAAGCATGCTATGGACCAAATGAGCAACATATGGTTGAATAAAATTGTATGGACGTATTATGTAGAGAAACTCATAGTAGATTAAGAAGGTTAAAGCAATTTAGTAAGTTGGAATAATTTAAAATAGGAAATAGCAAAAAGGAACTTTACTATATAGGTAAAAGAAAAGCAATTACAAACACATAACCTAAGTAAAGGAAGTATAGATAAGATTGTAAACATGGATGAAATGGAGTGGTTGACATTTGAAGAAGAAAAAAAAAATGAAAGGTGAAAAAGACTAAAAATTCATAGCCAAGATAAGTGGAAGATGTAACAACGAAATAAAGAGAATGAAGATAGTCAACAAAGTAAGTAGAAAATAAGTTTGCAAAGGTTTAAAGGCAAATAGGAATGGAACTTAAGAAGATGAAGCACCACGTAACATCAATTATAGTAAAGTAATCAGAATTTGAAATCTAAGAGTTAGAGTAATTTTTAAGGTCAAAAGTTTTTGTATTAGAGTTAAGGTAGGGGGGTTATAAAGGTGATGCTAGCAAGTATGTAAAACCTTATACAATTAATAAAAGAAGACAGTTACTAAGATAATAGCATAAAAATAACTAGCTTATAAAGCTATGGGTAGCTTTGGAAAAGAAAAGGAGATTAAAAAATAAAAAACCTTATATATAAATACCCCCTTTACACCATTAACTATTCTGTTTCCCTTCATTGGCAATGCTAAAACCTTCACAATAGTGGTAACACCAAGGCAAAAACAAGGTATCCAGAAGGTAAGACAATTTCTTTATTGCAGAGTTAATCCTTTCAATGATTACTAATTTAGGCTAACCAATCCAACAAGGTCTTTGATAGAAGCACCGAGAGTCATTATTCGTACGATTTGACAAACACCAAACCCTAAAAGTTGAGATGTAGAATTCAAAAAGGATCTTAAGTTAGTGGTTAACCAAGAGATGCAAGATCTAAGTATATGTTACCCTAATTTGTTGCTTGTGTTTATATAAGATAGTTGAAGTGAAATGGACTAATAATTATCCTACATGATAATTGATTGTTGCTTGTGCTTGACTAGGCTTAAGGAATCATAGCTCCTTGAGGTAGCACCTTGTTAATCCATGGGTGACATTAACCTAAGTGGAGTCTCCCTTAGAATTGATTCAAGGTAGATAGGCTGGTGTCTAGGGTTTGTAGTAATAGTGTCTCGATACTAATTAGGTTAAGTGGTGTTTGGGGACTTATTGCTAGTGTCTTAGTTCTTTTTTAGATAGGACTTGTAATGCTAGTGTCTTGACTTAGGAATTGTGAAGTAAAGTTGCAAGTTACTTTGAGTTTTGGGTTAGTTACAAATGATTCAAAGCTATGATGCATGTTGTCTAATAAAGGATAACAAAATAAATTATTTAATATTTTTATTGTATAAATGCATATAAAATTGTGTGCATAATGCATGGCATGTGTATGTGATTGTGGGGTTCACGTACTAGGCTTTAGCCCATCCCTTACTATTTTCTAGGTGTAGGTATTTAAGTAGAAATTATTGGAATTATTGAATTAGAAGATTTTTACCTAAACTAATAAGATGGGGAGGTAATACTTAGGATTACAATTATGAGGTTGACTTTTATGTTAGAATAGAAAGAATTATTATTTATAAAAAAAATTTACTGTTCGAGAATTTAAGGAATTACCTAGATGTTATTTTAATTTAAATTAGAGAATTAAATTTCATGAGTTTATTTGGAGAATTTTAAAGGAATTTTGGAGATTTTAGTCAAAAAATTATGCATGATGTATTAGTAAATTATTAAGGACATATGGCTATTTATATCATATTGAGCCTAAGGCGTTACAATGGTATCATGTTGAAACAATTTTTTCAATTTCCTTTAATAATCTTCATATTTAGATGGCCAAAATCAAAGCATCAATGCATGTTAAAAATCTACTCATGTAGTTAATAAGTTGTTATTATGGATCCATTGAAACTAATGTGAAGGATATGATTCTAAAGTAATAGATGCAATTTGCAACCTATCATCATGGACAACATTATGAAAATCAAAGAATTAATTGCTTTGACTATCCAACTACTAGGACCAAAAAACTTTGGCAACTTTAATTTAATTTGTTTGGCATAAGACTACTGTAGTTCATTTAAAGTATTATAGGAAATGATGAAGATAAATTACCACTATTTGTACTCTTATTCCCTTGATTCATCTTAGCCAAATTGTTGACTAATTGTGTTAATCCTTGAATTTGCTAAAGAATCATCTGCACATTCTCATTTAATTCTTCATGTAAGTCATGCATTTTAGGAAATAGTCTTTTTACATAATATTGCCAACTTCTTGTTCTTACAACTTAGAATATGATCTTGTATTTCCTGCCATTAAAAGATCAATGAAAGCATCAATTTGATGGCTTTGATAACTTAGCTATTAATCATCAAGAGCCTATAACTTACTAAATAAGAAATGCTTACTTATATTGCACTTAGACTGTAGAAGAGTCTCGAATTAAAACATCAAGTACATTCCTAAAAACTCTCTCTCAAAAATAGATATAAGATTTACGATATTTCTAAACAAGTGAATCTTTTATAATGAATGCATATTTCTTACTTTTATTGTTTTGATCTTTATCTATTAAACTAGTTATTGATTTTTTATTGTGAATTATGAGGTATGGTTATGGTTGATGATAATCTAATTTTTAGTACCAGCAACTTTGTGAACCTAAGAAGAAAAGGAAGAGAACTTTAATAATTTTTTAGGCAATGATGATCCCCTTTTCTATGATTATTCTTTTTATATATTAATATATAGTAGTTTGGGATTTAATTGTTTGTAGCATGAACGTAAAAAGTGCACATGCATATGCTTGAGTTAGTGCACTCTATTTTTAAGTTTGTATATAATCCTACAAATATTTTAGCCTCTTGTGGTTTCTCTTTTAATTACTTCTTTTGCTATTATGAGACATAATAAGGTTTCACCTACACTTTATAAAAGAAGAAAGGAGATGATAGATTCTCAAAACTCCAAATTAAAATCTCACCTTATAAAGTAATTCCAAATACTAATCATGAGATTAGGTATGATTTATTGATACAGAAAATCAATAAAGAAGAGGTAATAACACAAAGGGAAAGACATCAAATGCAAATCGTTCAACTAGTTGTCAAATAGTAGAACTACTATTAGATGAAACTCCACTAGTTACCTGTTAAGAGGGTCGGTTGCTACAACAATTTGCTTACACAACTTTTTCAACTCATTAAATGAGGATATTCACACAGAGGAAAAAGAACTAATTCAAAGCAGAAAAGTATTACTCTAAGTTTGGATACAAGTAAGTCATCTTTTGTAAAAATCTAAGTTAACTAACAAAATAACTCTCTAATTTTCTAAACACGAATCCCAACACCTACATATGTTGTAAGATTCCCTACTATTAAAAAGGTAGCTAAATATGTTGGAGATATACCAAAAAAGTCCTTCTACACTTCAACATCAAAATACTACATCCAAACTTAGATGTTCCCTGACTATAACACAAATATCATGTGGATTACACTCATTACAACTACAATAAGCCTAAATAGCTATTAATCTATTCAATATGACGGTATTGGACGACTTAGTAGTGTTAGTAAACCAATTGCTAGTTGTTCCAATTGTTGCAATAGAAGAAAATAAGGTAATACAAATTATGAGAATGGGCACTAAACTAGAGATGATTAAGGAAGTCAAGATTATTGTCTTGATAACCCATCAAAAACCACTATAGTAACTGGGACAATACATACAAGTCATACTTCAAAAACCAAATCTCACTATCCCTTTATCCCCCTATGTCAACAACATTACTTAAAATGAATTACGCACTACCATTATACCTTAGAATCATGACAAAACAATGACAATAATGCAACCCTCTGTTACATTGCTCTCGAGGCAAATCAATTGATAATTAATGGAGCCAAAATACTCTATTTAAAAAAAAATAACCACCTTGATTAAAGTTGTGCGAGAATATCATAATACTAAAATGATAAAAATCCTTCCATGGAATGCCTACGGTGCAAATTCTCATAGACCAATGAATGTAAGTAGTGCATGATTAGTAGACATGATCCTATTACTTGAAAGAAAAATTGATTCATTGTTTACCTACACTTTGTATTGCTAGTTGGTAGACAAGGGTTTTATATCTATGATAGTACAAGATGAAGGAATAGTGTGATAATGATGTATAACACCAATAACCCAGACTTGTCTCTCGTTAAACAGTCCCAACATGAAATTAAAATGGTAATCTATGTTGTCATATTAAACTCTTTTGGTTTCTATCTTCTTTTTGTAGATGTCTATATAAAAATATTAGAACACAATTTTAGGATTCCTTATGTGCATTCTCTAATGAGTTAGGAGATAGACCATGGCATTTCATAAGAGATTTCAATGAAGTTACTAAGCAAAAAAACAAATGGGTAGGGTGAAGAATTATAAAGTGCATGCTTAGGCATAATCTGCTTGTATGTTAGATTGGCTTTATAAACATGGAATAATATAAATTTTGTATGGTTGAATCAAAGGGAGCTTATAATACTAAATTAAACCACAATTGATAAGGCATGGAGTAATAGTTTATGGAAACCTCTTTATCCCCATGCATTAGTTTTTCACTTATCTAAATGGAACTTTAACCATTATTTATTACTACTCAATAAAACTTTTTAAGCAAATAAACCATTTAGATTCCAACTAATGTGGTTATCACACTCTCATTTCTAAGGTTAATGATAAATATATATGCAAATAATAATAATAATAATAATAATAATAATAATGAGCTTATCTCACCTTTGGTTGGTTCATAGTATGAGTAAGAAGATGGAAAACCTTTGAATTTATACTCGAGGAGAAGGCTTTGATAGTAAAAAATAAGAACTAAGAAAATTTTTATCCAATGAAGAAATCATGAGGGCCCTTCATTTAATAGGAAATTGAAGCTTCCTTAGTAAAAATGTTCTTCATGCCCTTTTCTTTAAGGTAATATAGGATGTCATGGGAGTGTCAATTATTAACTTAGTTCAAGTCTTTTAATCATGTAGTGTTCCACAAAAAATAAATTTAACTTTATTGGTGTTAGTCCTAAGAAGTTAAGAGAAATTTAAATAACCCAATATCATCCAATCAACCCATGTACCACAATTTATAAAATTATCACAAATTTATTGGGCAATCACCTAAAGCCACATCTAAGCTCCATGATATTCCTAAAACTAAGCTAGTTTCATTTTACAAAGAAAAGCAATTGATAATATCACCATCATGAATAAGCTATTGCATGTTTTAAGGAAGATAAAAAAAAAACAAAAAGAAGGATGGATTTTCATGAAAATTGATCAAGAAAAAGCTTTTAGTAAGAAAGGATGAGATTTTATCAAGTGGATGTTGATCTCTCATAGTGTCCCTAAATGTTGCATCTATTTGATATCATCTTATATAGCCTCTACAATTGTGGAAGTGAATCTTATTGGGCCCCTCTCTAAATCTTTTGCCCATTAAGAGAGATGAGACAAAGTGATATACTTTTCCCTTATCAATTCATCTTATTAATGGAAATATTTTATATGCCTATTGGTCATAAAGTCACTTGTTGTTACCATGACCAATCATATTAAGAGGATCAAAACTTAGGATTTACTATTTATTCTTAGTAAATGATACTATCCTAGCTAGATGTATATATGGGTTAGTTTCGAATTGTGAACTAGCCCTGCTGGAATCATTCGTTGAATTACTAGGCCTTAAAGGTTCAAGTAGTTTAACCTTGTGAAACTGTCGAGTTAGCTGACCCCAAACTATTGGGTCGACTCACTAATTCGGTTTGGTGATTCAAGGTTGGGCTAATCTTGAAAATTGAAAACAAAAAAAAGAAATATAGAATGGGGGGAATATGTTGGTAGCCTTTGCTGCCCCCGGTAAATGCTCATGAAGACCACTTTTGACTTTGATACAAACAAAATACCAATACGTATAAATATATAATATACTATATATATAGGTATCTTTGGGATGACCTTAAAAACAACAAAATGTTTTTCCCCCCACTACCCTAATTTCTTCACATGTGAAATAACTTTTTTTTTTCTATCTTTATGATACTGTAATATATATTTTTGTTCAGTAATAGTATTTCGATATGAGGAATCATATTTTTTAATGTACAATTACAATTTTATAGTTAGGTTGTAATTTATTTTTTACGTTTTGACAATGAATTCTAAAATAAGAATATAAAATCTTCATTTTTTGCAATTTTTGTCACTTTAGCTATTCTTATTTAATATTATACTATAACATCATTGGTTCAAACAAATTATTTTAGGATAAAAAAATGAACCCAAAAATAAAATTTTCAATTCATGAGCAATAGCAAAAAGTTGAAAATTGAATTTAATAAAGAAAGACAGAAGTCCACAAATCATTAAAAAAAATGTGGAAATGTTCCAAAAAATAACCAACGATTCAAGGGTCACTTGAACCAGCTTAGGGCTAGCCCCTTCACTCCCCTTCTAGCTAATGAACCAATGGTTTAAGGTTAGCTTTAAGCCAAGTTGGCTTGGTGCACACTTCTAATCCTAGTAGCTAAGATAATGCTGAAATTTGTGTTATCAATATTATGCACTTTGAATCTATTAAAATAGTGGTTAGGTTTACATTGCAAACCTAGCAAATCAAAGATCATATTTTCTATAAAATGTAGACTACTCCACTAAAGCTACTATAAAAGAAATCCTATGAATATCACATATATTTAGTTTTGGGAATCATCTATGATTTCCCTTAAAAAGGAGCTAAAACCAAGAATAAAGGACCTTGCCATCGTTCTACAAAGTACAATCTAAACTAGTTGCTTGGAAGGGGGGAAATTACTAAGTATAGCAAAAAGAGCAATTCTTGTAAAATTTGCATTACAGGCGAATCCAATGTATTATAAGCAAGTAAGAAACATGCTTTTAAATTTCATTAACATAGCTAATTAATTAGTGAAGGATTTCTTATCTAAGTATTGATACTCAATTCTCACCTAAACTAAGGCCTAACAAAATTGAGTCAAGACCTATGGGTGAAGCGCATTGAAAGGAGTAGTGGGCTCACATGTTGCACCGTAACCCTATATCAAGGTCATAAGCTTGCACTAGCAAAGATAGGAGCTAATGGCAAGCTTATCCCTTGTGACCTACTTAGTGAGCCAAATGACAACTGTATAAGCAGGTTATCACCTTGACCACTAAGCTAGTGTTCATTGACCACCTGGCGGAAGCTTGGGCCCTAACCTACCCCCATCGAGCATAAACTAACTCCTCTCTTAGCGCCTCACCTTGACTCTTGTCTTTAGCAACTATAACCCAATGCAACTCATTAACGAGCATTTAATATCCATAGTACGACCTACTCCCCTAATGTCTCTACCCTTGCCAAATCTTTGAGCTGCAGATTTGGTAACTTAGTCAGCCATGACATACCACCCACAATGAAGCTCAGCCTTTACCATAGAGTGCATTGCCAACCGGCAATTAGTATGAGCGAATCACTAATCTACACATATCTAGGTAACTTACATAAAAGGTGCCAGGTACCACAAGTAAGGAAAATCTCTTTAGATCCCTCTCTCTCCCTCTTTTTGGAGAGTAGAAGTTAAACACTTGCCACCCACACATTACGTGAGTACAGTCTATTAAGTCCTTTGTGCTCGTCTCCTCTTTCTTTTGTCCTTCTTGCTAACTTAAGTGTTGAAGAGCCCTCATGACCTTAACCATTGGGAGCTTTTTTTTACAGGTGCTGAGAAGCAAGAGAGGCGATGAACCCCAAGCACATCCAAATTGAATTGAATATGAGTAAACAACATCTTAGTTGGCCTAATCACGATAAACATTTTGCCACCCACCATTTTAGGCCACTACAACCACAATGGCTAAAAGCAAAAATAATAACCCCTAAGCTTCTCATGTCGAGGATACTAATGCCTCCCAATAAGGTGGAGGCGATCGGATACTTCCACCTCCAAATGAAAATACCTAAGTTCTGTAGCTTAGGTTACTTATCCAACAAATGTTGGAAGAAAACAAAAAATACCATGAATTTATTACAGCTTTGCACAAAATTGTAACATTGCTAAAAAATGTATCTTAGAAATGCCTAAATGAGGAGGCAACCGTCAACTCCTCCTCACAACCAAGCAAAAATGATGACTAGCATAATATATGCCCCATATGCTCACATGATCACATTTAGCATGATCACCAACTATACGAAGACCTACGTGAGCAGTTGGGTTGTACTTACAACAAAACACATGCGGAGGGCGAGTGTACAGTAACGAGCAAACTAGTAGATAGCCTATCACCGAGGCCATCATTGAAAGCCTATGAAGACATGAACATGGATGAGCTTAACAATCACATTTACCGTACCTCCAGCATACACGATTAGAAGAAAGTCGAGTCGTCTGCATGGGCATCGTTCTTTACATCGGCAAAGAACCCATTCATCTCTTCAATCCTCAAAGAAACACTATCCGTAAGTACATGGCTACCACATCTCAACACTTAAGATGGTATTACTGATCTAGACGACCACCTAGTCCACTTTTGGACAATGCTGAGCCTCCATAACTTCTCAAATGTCATCATGTTTAAGGCTTTCCCTAGTATACTAGCGAAAGTCAACTTACTTTGGTTCAATACCCTCTTTAAGGCATCAATCACTTCATTTGACGACTTAGGAAGCAAGTTTTAGCAACACTTCCTCAATTCTCGAGTCTTACAAAGAGATTCCTCCATCCTTTGTAATATCATACAACACCTTAATGAAACCTTATGAGCATATCTTGAGCGCTTCAACCGAATGAAGCTACAAGTTTCTAAGCTAGACATAAGAACGGCTTTATAAGCACTCTTAATAGGCATAGATCCAAATGGAAGCTTCTTTAATGCAATATCATAAGATAAGCTTGAATCCTTGGACGAGTTTACGAAGGTTTCTAAGAAATACATAGCATAAGAAGACACTATCAGAGCTCTCTTCGAGGTGGAAAATAATACTTGTATCTTAGCAAAGGATCCTTTAGGATCTTATGATCTTAGACCACGACCCCCTTAATAAGAAAAGCTTGAAAAGCAAATACCTCGTACACACCTTTAACCCAACCACTAGGCAAAATCATGTATGAGGTCAAAGAACAACTCCAGAGACCACCAAGTATTTGCAAGGTGCCAGAAGCAATAAACTCAAAAAAATACTATGACTACCACAAAGCACATGGACATAACATTGTCAAGTGTCACCATCTCAAGGACTTAATCAAA
This sequence comes from Lumnitzera littorea, assembly GCA_024138015.1. NCBI lineage: Eukaryota > Viridiplantae > Streptophyta > Magnoliopsida > Myrtales > Combretaceae > Lumnitzera > Lumnitzera littorea. Next base: position 62,726,127 of record JAMXBB010000004.1, on the reverse strand, counting down.
GGCATTGCTTACAAAGGAGCCTTCTAAAGCTTCTCCACCTCAACCCTTGCTTAACTCCCCTTCGATCAAAGAACTAAGTGATTAAAGGTCAGGATGAAATCTAGCAAGTCGTATAGCTGCTAGCATAGTATGTAATCAATAATCAAACAAAAACTAAGCAATTTAATAGAAACATATGAGCAACTTAACTCATTGCACCTCCTTAGCATTATTGCTGAAGCCTCCAATTCATTTTAGCCTACAATAAGCCACCTAAACCATACTTCTAGCTGCTTGAACCTTTGAGCAGGCCAATCAATGGGTTGCATAAGAGCTATTCTCCTACCTTGATGAACTAAAGGTTCAACATACTAGTTATTGGGGATCTCAATGGCAACCAAGGTAATAGCTTTAAGGGTTCCCTCTAAACTTACCTGTTCTACCTTTACTTGAGCACATGTTGCCTCAAGGCCCTACTTTGTAACTACAACCCTAGCCGGAACCACTGAAACCACATCCCCACTAGCTACCTTAAGGCCTACCACTAAAACCCTTAACAGTACTCCTATTTGTATAGCCCTGCCCCTTTGCTGAACAACTTCGGAAAGGGTTTGCTATCTTCTACTCTTCTTCTTGGACTTTTTTAAGGGGCAACACAAACTCTTTGGGCTGCCTTCTCTTTTCAAGCCTTGAAGCTCTTTCGAGCTACTTGTTCTACACAACTAGTAGCTTTACCCTCAGTTTCTCCATCGCTAATTTAGAAGCTGCAAAAGAACAAGTGAACTCCTTAGAAAAATAGACTAAAAGGAAGATAAAGCACTTACAATGCTGAGGATGAGCAGCTCGATGTTCCCTCCCCCCGACTTTAATGGTAAGGCAATGTGATGCAGTAGATAACCAATTACCCCTCCTCAGTTGAGAACAACAAATACCTATCTCCATAGTAAACAACGACACTCTATCCTTATATTTCTCACATATTGTTTATGGCTTGAGCTTTATCTAACCTACTAAATTTAAGAGCTCGATGCTTGCAATTGCGTCCTTATCTCCCAACTTCAACTTCTTACCTCAAATGGGCTACCTATATTCAGTAGAAAAATTAAGTGGCTTAAGAGCACGAATGTAGTGAAAGAATTCTTTCCACCTTATTTGGAGGCTTATCAATAATACTCAGCCTTACACCTCAGGTAGCAATGTACAATTACCCATCTGCTACCCTCTTTACAAGGAAGAAGCACCTAAAAAGTTGCACAATCAGCCACCATAGCTCCCCAATGCTTAGCGCCTCAAAAGTGAGCAACTGAATTCATGAGTTTGCATTTAGACTCCCCAATGCAAGTTTGTAAGATCGAAGGAACTTAAGCAAGAACTCTGAAAAAGGAAGCCAAAGACTGAGCTCAAATGGTTCCACGTAAATACCAAATGATTAAGCATCCCCTATAATGTATGTTCAGCAAACCAACCTAAACTTTTCCTCATTCCGTACTTATGGAACATGGGCATACGCATGCTCATTTGCACACATCATCTGCAACAGCTACCTAATTTTTCCCTCCTTGCCATCTGGTGGGTAAGTGTCATAGGGACGTCACTATATGCATTCCCCCCTTTCCTCCTAAGAGACTAATACCCCATCTTCTTCTCTTCTCATCGCTGCTATCCCTAATATTGTTTTGAGGGGAGTAGGGCTACCATCCCCGGTTCGGGACAAGCTCTCGTAACCTTCTTCTCCCTCCCTTGAAACAGAAGGATAAGAGGACTTACTTTGATTATTAGTTGTGCTTTAATTAGCCATTGCAAGTGTTTTACAAAGATTGGAAGCACACAAGAAAAAGCAGCTAGCTTGCGAGTCAAGATTTTGGCAAAGTCTCCGTTAAGTGAGCAAAGCAAAGTGAAAAATGAACATCCAGGCTCTCCTTTATATAGACTAACAAAGGAAGAAGGCAAATGGTTTCTACACTCACAGAATACAATCCTACGATAAGACGTATGCTAAATTTTAACCGTTTACGTGCCCTAATCTTTTCAACTAAGGGCCCTAATTGATCCTTATATATGGATCCATGACTTGACCTAACAATGGATCATTCTATGCTTATAACCGTTCTTCACAGACCATTAATGCACACTACACTTCCTAATGATAGCCATTATGACCCATTAAGTAGTGTAAAGGTCATGTCAATGAAGCAGTAACTCGATGTGTAGGAAAATGATTTATCACGACCCAAGTAACAGAACTGGTCCCCCACTCGAAAGCCTAACCTTAGTCTGTTCACATTGAACGGATTACTTTCTTCACCCTTCAAGCATTGATGAGAGTAGGGGGACGATTGTTGATACTTGATTTTTACCTAAACCAAAGCCCATAGGTGAAGCCCATCACAAGGAATAGTGAGCTCACATGTCACACCATGACCCTTTATCAAGGTCATGAACTCGGGCCAGCGAAGATACAAGTCAATGATAAGCCTATCCCTCTCAACCTACCTACCAAGCCAAATGACAATTGTACAAGCAGGTTAGCCACTACCCCCTCACCCCCCCTCCCCCCTATGAAGATTTTTTCTATAAATTTCAAAATTAAAGAACAGTCGGTACCACAATTATATTTGGCTGCTAAACTTGTATGTTACCTTATGTGTATTTTACTGAGACCAACTAATTGCTAGATTTAAAGGGAACCGGGATCCAAATTAGAGAATAAGCCTCTTCATCATCTCACAGCCCATTCACCATCAAGCTAGTGTTCATTGACCACCTGGCGAAAGCTTGGGGCTTAACTTACCCCTATTGAGCATCAACTAACCCCTTTCTTAGCGCCTTAACCCGATTTTTGTCTTTAGCACCTATAACCCATGTAACTTATTAATGAGCATCTAACATCCGTAGTACGTCCCCTATGCCTAGCTTCTTTGCCTTTACTAGACCTTTGAGTTGCAAATTTGGTGGCTTAGTCAGCTATAACATGCTACTAGCAATAAAGCTCAACCTCTACAACTAATCATCAAGTGCCATGAGTAAGGTAGATCTCTTTAAATCCCCCTCTCTCTCTCTTTCTCTTCTTCTCCCTTTCTTTAGAGAATAGAAGTTGAACACTTACTACCCATACATTAGGCAAACATGGTTTGCTAAGTCTTTAATGCTCATCCCCTCTTTCATTGGTCTTCCTTGTTGACTTTAGCATCTAAGGGCCCTTGTGGTCTCCTCCATAAGGGGCTTTTTTGTCGATGCCAAGAAGCAGGAGAGGACATAGAGCCTATGCACATTCGAATTAAATTAAATCTAAGTTAACAACATCCTAGTTAGTCTAATCACAATCAACAGCAAGGATCATTTGACAATAAGAAAATCTACTGGATCAATTAGTCACTAACCATGTATCTAAAAGAGTAAGGAGGATTAAGAATTGATAAGCTAACTATATGTACATACCACTTTTTATAATCCACCATTGAAATGTTTAACAAAACAACATTTATAACTAACAACATTAATAGATGAAGAGAGAGCAGAATTGAGGACAATCATGATTTGTTCAAATTGAGTTGATGTAAGCCTAGACAAGGAAATATTTTACTCAATTTTCATGTGTATTTTATAGATTAGCAAGTGATTCTAGACTAGTTTTTTTGTTGCATAATACTGGTGTTTGGAATTACATTCTCCTTTATGATATCATCTTCCTTGAATTAAGCACTACATTTAATTGGAAACGCTCTCAAACTAAGCATTCTCTTGGTTCTCTACGATTTTTGTATGTTCCACCACTACACCCAAATTTACTACAATTAAAGAAAAAGTCCAATAACTTATCATATTTAAAACTGATTATTTGTTGCCTTCTCTTGACATCCACATTCCAACTTTCAGTAGATTATGTACATTCATTTTCACTCCAACCTTAAAAATACTCCTTTTACCCTCTTTTAGTAGACTTTAGTCGTTCAATCTACAACACCATACCCATTATTATGTAAATTTTAAGTGCATTTGAGTGAGTCATTTCATCTAGCTTAAGACCATTGATTTACTCTAAAAATAAATGAAATCTAATTCGATATCCTCCATATTCATATTAGATCTTCATTTTAACCTTCTGTAAGCCATTACAAAGCACTATTTTAAGCATTTCCTTACTTGGCATAGAGAAAAATTGAATTTTTTAGCATTTGAAGTGGTAATCATTACACTGCTATACTCATACCAAGAATTTATTAAGATATCAATCAATGCATCCTTATTCAAAGATTCATCTAACCAAATCTAGCCTACTATAAGAAATTCTTTATCAACTAATATCTTTAAATTGATCTTGAATTCTAAGCTAATGCTATGTATTTCTATTATGTATTGTTTACTATGGAAGAACAGTTACAAGCAAACAAAATTGCAACTACCTTGTTATGTTTAAAGGATAAGGACATAAATTCCATCTCTCCATTAACACATGATCATTAAATTGAAGTAAAACTTGTTAAGCTTATGGGTCAAACTCATATGTGGACCCATAGTTATTAACAGATGATAAAAGAAAATATAGAAAAGGAAACCTTAATATATATACGATATATTGAAAGGCAAACCATATATATGAAATTCAATGGCCAGTAACTTATAAATTGAAAAAAAGAGACTAGATGAGAGTATGATTGCTAATCAAGTAGAGAAAATGCAATCGAAGTGAAGATGGATTGGAAAGGAAAAAGAAAAAGGATTGGAATTGTGTTTAGAAAAAGAACAATGGAGAGAAGAAGAATTAAGAAAAAGGATGGGAAATTGAATTGTTAAACTTTAAAGGATATTTGAGAATTAAAAGAAATGGACTTCGTTTGTTTATGAATTCATAAGTGGAAAATCTATTCTAAGGAGCAATTTTCAATCCACATTGGATAGTTTATTGAATCTTGATTGTGATGAAATTTTAGCAATTGGATTCATGATGTGGGGCTTTAAAAGATTGTTATTTCCATTCCTAATAAATTCTTCTCAGTTGTTCATGTTGAATTTGTGTTTTCGTAATTTTGTGAATTATCTTATTATTGAGATTTTGTCGATATCCATTGTTGATGGTAAAGATTGTTTCTCTATTAGTGTAACTAGTGAAGAAATACTTTATAAATCCATTATTATTAATAGTGAAAAATGTTACGTTATGCAATCCTATGGTTTTTTCCATACATTAGGGTTTTCCATGTTAAATCCTAATGTTCTTTATTTTTTATTTTTTATTTTATTATTATTATTTTTTTAACAAGTGGTATCAAAGTTGATATTGAAAAAAATATATATATTATTGGTTTTCTATGTTACAAGTATGGCAAAAGCATTGAGTTCTATGATAAAATTAATTTAATTAAATTATTCAAGTTGGAAGTTAATGATAGAAGATCTTCTATATTGCAAAGATTTGTGTATACCTTTAGGTGGTGATAAGGTAAAGCCCTAGGATAAATCTAATCAAGAATGAGTGATTATGCATAGAAAAACTATAGGTTATATTTAACAATGGGTAGATCACAATGTTTATCATCATGTTACTCAGGGAACCACGAAAAATGCTCTATGGAGGAATTAGAGTCATGTATAAAAGACAAACTATCTTGAAAAAAACCTCCTTAATTAGGAGAGTAGTGAATTTGAAATATAAGGACATATCAAATATAACGGGCCACTTGAATGATTTTCAAGATCTCATGAATTAGTTGACTACTATGAAGCCGATACTTAATGATGAGATTTAGGCATTATTATTACTAAGTTTACTACCAAATAGTTAGGAGACACTTATAGTGTTTGTTAATAATTCTACTTCAAAAAGAAAGCTCACTTTCTCCATAGTAAAAAATAGCTTGATAGATGAAGAAGCTAGAAGAAAAGAGCAAAGTATTAATTCTAAGACTCAATTACTTGTTACTAATAAACAAGAAATGCATGAGAGAAGTAAAACAAGAGAATCATATGATAAATTTGATAGAATTGATAAATATAGGGGAAGATCAAACTTAAGAAGAAGAAATATTAAATATTATTACTATGACAAGTTAGGACATATAAAGTGGAGGTGCAGAATATGGAAAAGAGAACAAGGTAAAGGTAAAGGTAAAGGTAAAGGTAAAGGCGATAGAAAAAGTGAAGATGCAATGATTGTAGCAAAAGATGGTGAAGTTATTGTTGCCTAGGATGGTAATTATGTTAGTCTTGCATGTCATGACAATGATTGGGTTATTGACTTTGGTGCTCCTTTTCATGTCATATCACATAGTGAATTTTTCTCAACTTACACTACTAGTAATTTTGGTAATGTTTAGATGGGAAATGAAAAGATATCTAAAATTATTAGCATTGGAGATATTATTTTGAAGACTAATTTAAGAGAATCAAGCTGCGGGACCCTTGACCCACAACCAAACCTGAGGACTACAGGGGCTGGTACGACAAATCCTCATGTTCTAACTAATCCTTATTAAGGCCGAGTACTTTCTTGTCAAGTTACATTTAATGTCGTGCCATATAACTGCCCATTATTTTGTAGTATGCCGAGTTGATGATTACGCTTTGGTGCTAAGCCGACCTATCACTTGGCATCATCCTTACCGAAAAACTGAGAGTCTAGACTAACTAAGCCATCCCTACTCAGACAAGCCCATCTGTTTGTACTTTTTTTTTTGCATCTCCTAACAACCTCGCCAATGCAGCATTACTGTATGTATAGTATCGTATGTAGAATCTGTAGCACTAATGATTGTTTTCCTTGTATATTCATTTTTACCCTTTTATATCATGTATGTTGCTTCTTTAGGAAATGTTTACATTGTCTTTTCCCTTTTAGGCAAGTTACCCTATCTCATAGGTATAAATACCTTTGTATTTATAGTTGTGGGAGATTAGATTATCTTTAATATACCTTTTGAGTACTTTCTTCCTTATGTAAACACTGTTGTTTACTCTCAGCATCACTCTTATCCTTTCCCTTAAGCAAGGTTAGGTGGTGAGTAACCTCATTGGACCAATTCGAGCATCATATCGAATTATATCGTGAGTCTTCGGAAGTTTCATTAGTGCATTATATCCTTTGAGCTATTCATGGGTATTTACTTACTATTTTACTTGTCATTTTTTTACCCTTTCGTACATTTCCCCATTGACCCTTTTTGAGTTTTTTGCAAGCTTAAACTCATCTAGCGACCAGACTTGTTTGTTCTTGGTCATGGTTCGCAACATCTTGGTATCAAAGTAGAGGTTTTGTATGAGCTGTAGTTAGTTCTTCTTGAGTTCTATTATATTCTGTTTTGCGTATGAGAAACAGAGCAAGTTACTGTGTTCATTTGACTATTGTGTTATTAGTTGTTCACTTTCTAAAGTGTTTGTTTGAATTTTGAATCTATGAGGAAAAATGATAGACCCAAGTATGAATGTTAGTACTAGTGATGACAATGGAGTTATCTACCATGGACGACAATCTCAGGGAACTCTTAGAAGCACTGACGAGAGACTTGATGAGGTAGCTAACCTCTCAGTAGATCTGACCTGAGCACTTCATCACTATCTTACCGACCTACTGAAGCCGCGCAAAATACTCTACAAGCTGCTCAACTTGTTAGAGGTCAGAACCTAGCTCAACTAGTTCGAGGTAGAGGAATTGGCAAATGAGTAAGGCGAAGGATAAACTTAAGAGAGCTTGATGAGGAGAAAGAAGAGTATTTTGAAGAGAAGCATGTTCAAGTCCGTAAAGCATCTGATCATGTGAAGCTTCGGATTTCGAGTTTCAATGGATTTGGGAATGTTGATGAGTATCTGAATTAGGAAGAGAAGGTGGAGCATGTGTTTGATTACTATTAATATGAGGATTACAAGAAAGTGAGGATTGTTGCTATTAAATTCTCCGGATATGCTGCTATGTAGTGGAAGAATTTTCAAGCCATGAGAAGAAGAGGAGGGTACCGAGAGATTAACATCTAGCTTGAGATGAAGAGAGTGCTCAAAAGCAGATTTGTGTTGAAAACATATCTCCAAGATACTTTCACTCGACTTCAGGAGTTGAGATAATGAGGCCAAACTGTTGATGAGTTTGTTCAAGAATTCCAAATGCTCATGATAAGATGCGAAGTAGAGGAACTACTAACCTGAATAGTCTTAAGATTTATTACTGGGTTAAGAGGAGACATTTGAGACATTGTGGAGCTCCAACAATTTGATACAATGGATGAAGCTGTTAGGATTGCCTAGTGAGTGGAGAGACAAAGAAGGAGTCGAGTAAGGACCAAAAGGCTAACTAGCTAACCAGGACAGGCAAGTCACTAAGCTCAGTCTAGTATCAAGCTGAGCAGAATAGTTGATGTTAGAGCCAAGCAAAAAGGCCGACTTAAAGATGTAGTGCTAACCCGAACATATGAGAAGGGATAAGGGTTTAACAGAAAGACCAACCAGATCAAGTTCTTTAAGTGTTAAGGGTTTAGATATATGGCTACTTAGTGCCTGAACCAAAGGACGATGGTTATTAAGGGAGACATCCCAAAGTTAGAAGTAGAGAGTACGGATAAGGAACTTGAAAAGGAGGAGGTTCTTATTGAGAAAGAACTAATTGAGGAGGACGTATTTCCTGAGGACTTATATTAGTTACTTATGGTTATTTAGCGCACTATGAGCATAAAACCCTCATGACAAGAAGAGTAAAGAAAAAATTTGTTTCATACCACCTACAAGGTGGATGATCAGATGTGTGCTCTCATTATGGATAGCAGAAGTTGCACCAATACGGCATCGGCCGATCTTGTTTCAAAACTGAAGCTGTCGACTATTGTACATCCTAGGCCATATAAGTTGCACTGGTTGAGTGAGAAAGGAGAATTACACGTCACTCGGCAAATACTGCTACCGATCACTATAGGGAATTACTCTAACCAGATCCTCTATAATGTATTGCCTATGTATGCTTCCCATGTGTTGTTGGGTGCCATGGTTGTTTAACGGGAGATTTATACATGACGGCTATAGGAACACGTATATGATTGAAGAGGATGATCGAAAGATCATGTTGAATCCGATGCCACCAAGAGCAATTCACAAGCTATAGACGAAACTCACTCACGAATCAAAGAAAGCTCTAGCGATGAGTAGAGTCGAGCTCCGAGAGGCCATCAATGCTAACGAGTTAACCATATTGTTGGTCAGGCAACTATTGGAAGTGAAGGAGCGGGGTGAGCTTCCCCAAGAAATCAAGGAGTTACTAGATGACTATGCCAACCTGTTCCTTGAACAATTTCCTGAAGGGTTGTCCCTAATTTGAGGAATAGAGCATTGCATTGACTTAGTACCCATTATTGCACTACTGAATAATCTAACTTATCGGATGAATCCCAAGCAGGCTTTTGAACTCCAACGTCAAGTCAATTAGTTGTTAGAGAGAGGTTATGTAAGAGAGAGTCTTAGCACTTATGTTATGCCTGTACTTTTAGTGTCGAAGAAGGATGGAACCTAGCGGATGTGTGTTAATAGCTGAGCCATGAACAAAATCATGATTAAATACAGGTATCCGATCCCGAGACTAGAAGACATGTTGGATGAATTGAGTGGAGCCAAGATTTTCAAAAAGATTAATCTCAAGTCTGGCTACCACCAAATCCACATAAGGTCAGGAGACGAGTGGAAGACTGCGTTCAAGACTTAACATGGACTTTACAAGTAGATGGTCATGCCCTTCGGCTTATCAAATGCCTCGAGCACTTTCATAAGACTTATGAAACATGTACTGACACATGTTATCGAGAAGTGTGTTATAGTGTATTTTGACGACATCCTAGTCTATATCATCGACAAGATGAGTCACTGTCAACATCTTAGAGTGGTCTTGGATATCCTTCGTGTCGAGAGACTATTGTAAGTCCCTAAAATTCTCAATCTAGCTTTTGAAATAGACTTGAGTATGTTAAATAATTTTGGAGTTAATAAGGCTAATGAAAGTGAAAACCCTAAAAGAACTAATCAGTCGCGTATGAAACTTTCATATCTTAAATGTATGTAAACACTAAAGATTTCATTCAAAAGTGATAAAAACCCTAAAATGATAACCATAAAGACATATATGCACTAATTCATCATAATATACCCTAAAACCTTAATTGATAATATAACCTCCATACTTTACCAAATCATTAGCGAAAGATTAGAGATGACTTTCAATCATGCATATATATTTAGAATCCTTAAGTAGTTCCTTAGAAACTAAGATAATGAATCATAGATTACATTTATCTCTTAAGTATATGATTAAGATAGTATTATATAGAGTTCGGGGTATAGTTCAAGCTTAGGCTAAATGTAGTGAACATTAACACCCTAATTAGTGTTTTTCATACTAGTTATACTAAGTAGCTTATCAAATGATGTATATAGGTTATAAATACCTAAAGTGAGACCTCATCATCTAGTTTTACTAATCAATTCACCAAATGCCTTATTTCCTTAATTTTTCCCTTAATTTCCCTTAATTACTACATTATGTGTACAAAATGACATATGCTTAAGGAAAGTTGACTAAGTCAATACATGTTGACCAAGGTCAAAGGGTTGACTAAGTCAACACATTGACTAAAGTCAATAATTTGAAAAGTCAACAAAAGACACTAATGCATAAGAAAATATCTAATCATCTAATGATTTCTTTTCTTTTAGTTTTTCTCTTCCCTTCTCCTCCTTAATTGCCGTCCACCCATTTTCCTTCTAAACCCTACCATTTTCTTCCTTCCATAATCAAAACAAAACAAAAAGGAACAAAGCAAACCCCACCTCCATTGCCATGATACTTCCTCTCCCCTTTCACTTTCGAAACTTTCCTCTTTGTCTCCATAATTCAAACACAAATTAAGGTATGTGATCAAGTTATTTTATGTTGCTTTATATTACTCATTAGTTAGGTAATTAGGTAGATTACATAAGTAGATATATGTTATGTGTGATCTCATATAATAGGACATAAAGTTTCCATCTTTAAGTGTAGGAGAATAGGAATCATGATGAAGAGGAAAGGAATACATGTGTATATGCCCTTAAGTATGTGTATATAAGGATATACTAGAAGAATATAAGTATAGGGATCTTTGTACATAAGTATTTACTGTGTACATAACCTAAACTAAGAAAAATCCTAACTATACATACCTATACTATACTAAATACACACTTAAAAACACAAAAGAATGAAATTAGGAAGGTTTTCTTAAGAGGAAAATTAGGCATACGAAATTTGTACAAAAATACGTATATGACCGTATAGGTATATGAGTATGTATTCAAGTATAAATACAGTATAAGTATAAGTATAAGTATATATATAAGTATATTAGTATACATATAAGTATAGTAAAGGTATACATGCATAGTAGTTTAAGTCATATAAGTATAGTAAGGGTATATGTACATAGTAGTTTAAGTGAAATGTACATAAGACATTTAGATATTACATAATCATGAGGTAAGACATATGTAATTAAATGATGAGGTAAGCAATGATGTAATTAAAAGATGAGGTAAGCAATGATACAAGTGATTGATAATGTAAGCGATGACATAAGCATAGATTTATAAAATAAGAAATAAAAAGAGTGCATAATAATTAGGTACATAAATTAGTAAACCCTAATACACTTTCTAAATTAGATTATACTTAATTAAGTACATGAATTAGTAGAAAAGTAAAATCCTTTAAGTATAAGAATTTAAGGGTTAACTAAATCATTAAGTATAAACAAAGGATATAAGTATAAGCAATAAGAATAATTAAGTTTCCATAGCTAAAATTTCTATAAATTTAGTCTATATTATAAAACATGGGTCTTAATGTCCAAAACGGATATCACCGTGAGAACGTATGTCCGAAAACGATAAAAAACGACTATAAATTCATAAATATCGGAAATAGAACGAAAAAGTTAGATACGATTAATAATAAAGTCTAACCGGATAAAAGTTGACAGTAATTTAAATAGAATTAGGTAAATAGATACTTAAAGTTATTACTTAATTCAATTACTTACTAGCGTTATCATATCGTAATGATCAGGTGATCCCGAAGTAAGTGAGGATCTCCCAATCGATTACTACGATTAAAGTGAGTTGCTATGGCCGAGTGAGTATTTACCCTATGATTCCATGCTTGTATGTGATTGTAGATAGTGGACTTAAATATTATTGTTAATTGACTACTGTATGGGGTTTGGGAAACGCTTGTTTATGTTACTGTGTATTGAGTTGTGAATTTACTTTAAGTACAGATAATGCTTTGTTTATTGCATGGTAGTATAGAAAATGATTGTGTGTACTATTAGATGGTCATAGCATAATTTGAACTTAATTATACTCGGTTTATAAAAAGAAACTTGTATGTGCATTAACATGTATTGCATAGACACAATTCTGGTCGTCACATCATACGGAGGTAAAGAGAGGCCATTCGGGGGTTGTTATTATTAATTTATTGGTTTTATATGGTGCACTTGAACAAAATGACCTTACCCTGGCCCGTAGGAACACTAGGCATTAGAGGCGCTAATTACCTGACTAAGGGTCGAGTCTAGAGGCCTCCGTTTAGGGGTGAATGTAGATTGCGGGGGCCCACTCACAATTATACTAGAACTTGGTTTTTATGAAAATAAAAGACTTATTTGATTTAAGTATGGAACGTGGAGTTCCGTAGTAAAGTAAGTTCTAGTATAATACCCGGATCTGATTGGTGCCGTGTATACTCCAACCCTGATTTCAAAGGGTGTTAAATCTGAGTTACGTATATGGACTAGTTAACTATACATATTGTTTGGCATTCTGTTTGATCATTCATTCATATGCGTAAATATAATGTATTTATAACTTGCTTGTGGTATGGTTGAGGGTTTTGCTCACTAAGCTTAGGTTTACACCCCCTTAGACTTTTACTGTAGGATAACTTGTTCATAGAGGCTGGTCGGGGAATACTACAGGTTAGCTTGGGGACTTGGGCAAAAGTGAGCTATCCTGTGTATTGAGAGATAGTTTATGTAAACTCTTACTCATGTACATATGTTTTACTAGTATTATAGACTTAGATATACTAAATTACTGTGTATTGTAAGCTTTGTAGTTCAAATTTTATATAAATATGTTTGTGTGATGATATCATGTGAATCTGTATGTTCTTGAGAAACTAATGATTATAGAACCTTGTATACTATGTGAAGAGTTCATGAATGGAAGGGTAACCAATCAGGGGTTCTTCGTACAGTATACTGCATCTGCCATGACTAGGCTGTCTTCAGTTCATGACAACTATTTAGCAACTTGATGAAATGTTACTTCTGTTAGGAGGAAGTGGTATTCTTAGGGTATGTAGTCAGTGGAGTAAGGTTACGAGTTGATGATGAGAAGATCAAAGCAATTGTCAAGTGGCAGACTTCTACTACTTATGCAAACATAAGAAGTTTCCATGGATAGGCTTCATTTTATAGAAGGTTTATCAGGAATTTCAACACCATCAACGCACTACTTACCGAGCTTACAAAGAAGAACATCAACTTTTGATGGGGAGAAAGGGTAGAGAGGAGTATTGCCGACATAAAAGAAAGATTGACCTTCGCTCCAGTGTTAATACTACTTGATGTCCGACTTGCTTAATATAAATTACTCGACATCAAAATAAGGAAAAGAAAATGTTGTTTTTTCTTAAAACAAAAATGGAGTTGCCAATCGATTCAACCGGTAAAAATACTCGAAAACCCTAATTTGACCACTAATCTGTAAATATTCTAAAAAAATTAATTTTTAGAAAATTGAACCAAAAAACCGAGTTCGAGGGCTAACTTATTAAAACTAAGTCACCGTATGAATATTAAAGAAACAATTGATGGGCTTTATTTTTGTAATTTTTCTAAAAATATTAAAAATATATATAAGTTCACAAAATATAATTAAAAATGATTTTTTATTTTGAATTTCTAAAAATATTCAATGGGTGGGTTATTTTTTATTTTAAAAATTGAGCTAAGTTTACGTTTTTATTAATTTATTATTTGAAGAAAAACCCTAAGAAATCTAATTTCCCTAAATTAAACAAAAACCTTAATTAACTATCCTTTCTTTTTTTATAAAAAAAAAAAACTCAATTTAGATTTTTTAGTTTTTCTAAAACCAATAAGTGTCAAAAACATTTTTTAATTAATAAAATGATTTTTTTAATGAAATACCTAACTTAACTAAAAAAAAATTGCAAAATAAATAATAACAAAAAAAACCTACACTTAAACAAAAAAATTAATTAATAATAAAGATAAATAACCAATAAAGCAAATTAATAAAAAAACTACTAAAATAAATAAAAATAAAATAAAAAATAATGAAAATTTTACTTATTGTCAGATCGTCGATGTTGGGCGGTGATCTGGGCATGCACGGTAATATTGTGGGTAAGCATGGGCGATGAACTGAGTGTGCATGAGCAAATGCCTAGGTGGTATTGGGCATGTGTATGGGCGAAGGGTGGGTGGTACTAGGCATGTATACAAGTACGGGAGGTCGACAACTTCGATGGGTAGAAGGGAGATAGCAAAGGCAATAATGGGTGATGGCTCAAGCGAGGACTAGGCGATAGCAAAGGTGATAGTGGGCGATGGCTCGGGCGAAGACTAAGCGATAGTAAGGGCGACAGTAGGCGAGTGGATGGACAATGCATGAGCGATAACAAGGGCAATAATGGGGAAGTAGATGAACGATGGCTTAGGCGTGTACGACGAGTGTCTAGGCAGTAGCTCGGGTGAAAGCAAGGCCGTATATGGGCAATGGCTCTAAGTGACAATGTGTAAGCGAATAGTTGATGCTTGGGCATATATGGTAGGTGTTTGGGCAATAGTTAGGGTAAGAGCAAGGGTGTGTGTAGGCAATGGCTCTCGGCGACAGTAGCGACGGTATAGGTGATGATCAGGGCATGTAAGGGAGATGGCTCTAGTCAACAGTGGGCATATGTGTGGTTTGGTAGTTTACGGTGGTGTTTGGTGTTGTGGTGGTTTGTGGGGATTGTGGTGGCGCATGCGGTCTTATGATGGTGTACGAGGCATAATAGTAGTGCATGAGGTTTTATGGTGGTGCGTAATGTTGCATAGGGTGTATGTGGTGTTTGTAGATAAGAGTATGATTAAAAAAAAACCATCCCCGAATCCCTGGCCAACTTGTTATTTATAAGCTCAAAATCGAATCTCTTGTATTAAAGATATGAAAGATTTGATTGTGATTCTTTCAAGATTTATCTTAGCTTCTAGAAACCCTAGTTAGCTTGGGCTTTTCTTTCCAAGCTTGACCTAATCTAATTTAGCCCAATAATTTCTTAATCTAATTTAAGTCTTTAAATTAGACAAATTAATTAATTCAACCCATCTTCTTACTTGATCCAACAACTCAACTTACTCCAACATGACACAACTTGACTCATAACTCAACTTGCTATGACCTAAATTAATTTTTTTTTATTTTTTTCATTTTTATTTTAATTTTAATTTTTTATTATTTATTATTATTTTATTTTTTATTAACCTAGCTCAATTAATTGAAATAAAAAAAAATTGACAAAAATAAGGTGTCTACACATGCCTTTCTTTGTAGTGAAATTTGATTAGAACTTTACTACAAAGATAAAAGGGATACCCATTTTTACCAAACCTTACTTTGAACTGATCAACTAAGCTATGTTTTATTTTGATAAAGGATATTAACTTGAAAGGTCGATGTAAAGAATAAACTACCCATCTTGAAAGGACGGGGTAAATGAATGCTTATCTTGAAAAAATAGAGCAAAAGGTTAAAGGGCCTGTCTTTAAAGGATAGGGCTTAATGGTGTTTATCTTGGAAGGATAGAGTAAATTTTCAAGGAGGTCTATCTTAGAAGGATTGGACTTAATGGTGTTTATCTTAGAAAGATAGAGCAAAAATTTCAAGGAGCTTATCTTGGAAGGATAGGGCTTAATGGTGTCTATCTTGGAATGATAGAGCAAAATTTCAAGGGGGTCTATCTTAGAAGGATCGGGCTTAATGGTGTCTATCTTGGAAAGATAGAGCAAAAATTTCAAGGAGGCTTACCTTAGAAGGATAAGGCTTAATGGTGTCTATATTGGAAAGATAGAGCAAAAATTTCAAGGGGGCCTATCTTAGAAGGATAGGCCAAAAATTTTAAGGTGACCTATCTTGGAAGGATATGACAAAAACCATTGAAGGTAAAATTAACTCGTTTTGGTTTTGACGGATAATCCGAAGAGGATAGATCTCTTTAAGATTTCAAAAATTTATTTTAGTTTGGTGGATGATCCGAAGAGGATAGATCTCTTCGAGATTTCTGAAAACTTTCTTTTTTTAATTTGATTTAGTGGATAATTTGAAGAGGATAGATCTCTTTAAGATTCCTTTTGGTTTGTGGTCTGAAGAGGATAAATCTCTTTAAAAACTAATTTCACTTTAGTGACCTGAAGAAGATAGATCTCTTTGAGATTCTTGCTTTGTTTAGTTTGAAGAGGATAGATCTCTTCAAGATTGGTTTTAGTGATTCAGAAGAGGATAGATCTCTTTAAGATTGGTATTAGTTAATTTGAAGAGGATAGATCTCTTTAAGATTTCAATTGGTTAATCTAAAGAGGATAGATCTCTTCAAGATAGGTTTTGATTGATTCAAAGAAGATGGATCTCTTTGAGATTTGTTTCAAAAACTAGTTCAATTCTCCTATATATCTCTTTCCAAAGACTTTTATGATTTTTTTTTCCGGGATTGAAGAATTCCTTACATAGCAACTGATTGACATACCTACATTGACATCCCGATATTCACTCATTCAATTAGCAGAATTTTACCAAAGGACTGTGATTGCTTTTTTTTTTTTTCCTTCCTCTTCTAAAAAAAAACCTTCCGAATTTTTGAGTCTCGTAACTAGATGATGCTCCTGCCTTTAATTTGCTTTGTTTGATGCCAAATTTTAGTTTCCACTCTTCATGACTTCTAAACGATAAATCTCTTTTCAAAAGAAACAAGATTAAATTATTAAGAACATTTGATTTCATTTTTTGTCTGGTGATTCATTGGTGAGGGTTTGGTATTTATGTATATGAGGCTAGAAAAACATGGCACTCAAGGGTTTATTGGTGAAGTGTTTGTTGGTTAATGACCATCTGAATTCAAAAACATTCATAGATATCAACTTTACTTATAAACAATGAAAGATTAGCCACAAACTTATTCAACAAAAATTGAAATCTTTATTGAACTCATTTTTCATGGTTAATACAACTTGATTACATCTGAATTCACCAGTTTCCTTAATTTTGGGCTATCCATCTCTGTCAACACTAATGCACCCCCTGATAATACCCTTTTCACCACACAAGGGCCTTCATAATTTGGAGCAAACTTACAACTAGGGTCTTTTGCATTTGGTAACACTTTCTTCAACACCAAATCTCCCTCTTTGAAGTACCTCGGGCATACTTTCTTATTAAAAGCTCAGATCATTTGCTGTTGGTAACATTGACCATGACATATGGCTACAAATCTTTGCTCATCTAGGAGATTCAAATGCTCCATTCTCTTCTTCAACCACTTTACTTCATTGAGCTGGATTTCTGCCAGTACTCAGAATGAAGGTATTTCCACTTCCATTGGTAGTACCGCTTTAGTTCCGTATACTAATGAATATGGTGTCGCACCGATAGAGGTTTTGACTGAGGTTTTGTAAGCCATGAGGGCAAAGGGAAGTATCTCACGCCAATCTTTATAAGTGATCGCCATCTTCTCAATGATTCTTTTGATGTTCTTATTTGTGGCTTCAACTACCACATTCATTTGAGGTAGATATGGACTTGAATTTCTATGATTGATCTTAGATTGGCTGTACACTTCATCTATCAACTTGTTATTCAAATTCATCCTATTATCTATAATAATAGACTCTGGTGCATCATATCTTGCGATAACATCTCTTTTCAAGAATTTGACTACTACTCCTTTGGTCACCATAACATATGACACTACTTCTACCCACTTGGTAAAATAGTCGATTGCAATTAAAATGAATCTATGCCCGTTTAAAGCTGTTTGCGAAATTGGATTGATCATGTCAATTCCCTACATCGAGAAAGGATAAGAAATTGATAACACATGTAATTCTTAGGGAGGAGCATTGATTTTATTAGCATACACTGACACAAGTGACAGTGCCTTACATGCTTGATACAATCTAATTCCATCATCATCCAAAAATATCCCATTCTCATGATCTTTCTAGCTAGCATATATCCATTCATGCCAAGACCACAAACTCCTTCATGCACTTCTTTCATTAATTTCTTAGCTTCTTCTTCATCTACACACCTTAGCAGTGTTGCATCTGGTGACCTCTTGTACAACATGGCTTTACTTAATAAGCAATGAGTAGCGAATCTTCTTAAAGTCTTTTTGTCTTTTCGATCAACATCTTTAGGAAATTCCCCCATTTGAAGTAACTTCTTGATATCATGATACCAAGGTTCTTTTGTTCCCTTCCCTTCAACTGCAAGGCAAAAAGCCAGTTTTTCTTCCACTTCAATCTTTAAGGGCTGAATTTCTATTTCGTCTATGACTTTCACCATTGACGCTAATGTAGCCAGTGCGTTGGCAAACTGATTCTGGATCCTTGGAATGTAAGTGAATGAAATCTCTTGGCATTTTTCAATTAGCTTGCTTAAATATTCGTGGTAAGGTGTCAATTTCTAGTCCTTCGTCTTATATTCCCTTAAGATCTGGAGAATTATAAGGGAAGAATCTCCGTACACTTCTAATTCTTGTATTCCCATATCTAGCACCATTTTGAGCCCCAAAATACAGGCTTCATATTTTTCTATGTTGTTGGTATATGGGAATGTTAATCTTGCTACCACAAGGAAATGATTACCCTTAAGAGATACTAATACTGCTCCTATCCCACATCCAAACACATTGGCTAATCCATCAAAATACATTTTCCATCCCAACTTCTCACCACTCAATTTGTTTGCCACCATCATATTTTCATCGGGAAATTGTGCTTTTGAACCCTCGTCCTCATCTTCTAATGGGTATTTTTCCAATTGATTAACTACTGCCTGCCCCTTGACTAAACTTTGACTTACGTACTTGATATCAAACTCTGAGAGTAGTATCTGCCACTTTGATATTCTCACAATCAACGCCGACTTTTCCGCTAAATACCTTAACAGGTCATGTTTTATCAACAACTCTATTAAATAATAAAGAGTGTATTACTTGAGCCTATGCATCACCTATACTAAGGCGGAACATCTCCCTTCCACTTCTAAGTATTTTTGCTCTCCTTTTGTGAACTTCTTACTTAAATAATATATAGGATGCTCTTTTCTCCCCGTTTTGTCTTTCTGTCCAAGCATGCATCCCATCGATTTTGGAAGGTTTGTTAAGTAAAGGATCAAGGGTCATCTTGGTGTAGGAGTAACCAGTACAAGAAGATTCATGAGATATTCTTTGACTTTAGTAAATGCTTGCTTACATTGTTTATCTCATTCAATGGCTGCGTTCTTCCTCAAAAGTTTAAATAATTGCTTACTTCCATTAGTTAGTTGCGATACGAACTAAGCAATGTAATTCAATCTTCCCTGCAGTCCCCAAACTTCTTTGACAATCTTTGGTGCAAGCATGTTCATGATTTCCTTAACTTTATCTAGGTCTACTTCGATCCCTTTTCTATTGACTACAAAACCCAACAATTTGCTTAAAGTTACTCTGAAGGTAGACTTTTCTAGATTCAGCTTTAGTTGAAATTTCCTCAATAGTTCAAATAACTTTCGTAAAATATCCATATGATTTTCATCTTTTTTTTAGATTTGGTAATCATATCATCCACATAAACCTCGATTTCTTGATGCATCATTTATGGAACAAGGCAACCATAGCGCATTGATAAGTTACTCTAGCTTTCTTTAACCCTAGAGGCATCACGCAATAACAAAATGTGCCCCAAGTGATAACGAAAGTTATTTTGATTTTATCTTCTTCTGCCATTTTAATTTGATTATACCTCAAGAAACCATTCATAAATAAGAAAAGATGGTTCCTGGTTATGTTATCCACCAATACTTCAATATGTGGCAAAGGAAAGTTATCCTTTGGTGTCGTCTGGTTTAAATCACGAAAATCTATACAAACCCTAACTTTCCCATATTTCTTCAACACTAGCACTATATTGGCCACCCATTTAAGGTAATCCGATACTTTTATGAATCTAACTTCTAACTACTTCTTCACTTCTTCTTTTATTTTGAGGAGTATGTTTGGTCTAAATTGTCTAAGCTTTTGTCTTTTCGGTTTTATTTCCTCCCTAGTTAGCAACTTGTGAACCATAATAGATGAATCTAAACTAGACATATTTTCATAAGACCAAGCGAATATGTTCAAGTATTCTGATAGCAATTTGACAAGTCTTATTTCTTATTATTCATTAAATTACCACCAATTTTCAAGTTTCGTAAATTTTCCTTCATCCCCAAATTAATCACAACCATTGGTTTGTCAATAATCATTCTACCTTGTTCATGTTGATGCCAATTCTCCTGAATTTCATTTGGAGTCTCAATATCATCTCCGACGTTTGACCTAACAGGGCCAAAGGTGATATTGGTACTTTCATCATTTACATGCGTGAGATATTCATTACATTCATCATTTTTATTAGGTCTTAAGAATAAAGAAAAAAAAAGAAAAGGACAACAAATAAATAATAAAGAAGAATCAATATAAAGAAAGGAATGAACTTTATTAGATGAATGAATCTAAATTGTTTGAAAGAAAAGGCTTAACTAATTAGACTAATTATCAAAATCGAACGATCCTAATTAATCTAATTTTACGTTTCTAAAGAGACCTATTAACGGGAACAAAAAACCAGTTGCATAAGGAAACTAGTATGTTGACATCTTCTCTCTCATCAGGACCAATATTGCATTGTTGAACCAAGGCTTTGGATAAATTGGTTACTTTAGGTTTTTGAACACCAACTTGTGCTAGGAATGTTTGGCGGATGTCTAGAAATTCCATGTGAGTATGGTACAGCTGATCTCCTTTTTTACTTCTAATTTTAGCCTTCATTTCTCGAATCTCCTCTTCAATGAGCTCATATCTAAGCTCGAACATTCCAATCTGCTGCTTAGGTTATTTCAATGAACCTTGTGCCCCTTGCTTTGCTTCTTCGATCATACTAACTTCGTAAAAAATCTATAACCCTGACTCTTCTAATTCTTCATCCCTGACATATGGAATAGTCGTCTCTCTGTAAATCTCGTAGTCTTGCTCCCCGAGAATAGTAACCAACTACCTGTTGGCTATGAATTTCACTTTTTCATGTAAATTGGATGGAATTGCCCTTGCTGAATGAATACGCAGTCTTCCTAGTAGAAGATTGAAAGTTTGTAGGATGTCAAGAACTTGGAAGGGAATAGTAAACATTTGCGGGCCAACCTTAACTTGTAGCCCCATTTCTTCGATTATCTCCCTTTTTAATCCATCAAAAGCTCTTATTGAAATCGAGCTAAGCTTTATCTTAGTTGCATTGACTTTGAGTAAATTTAATGTCGCTAAAGGACATACATTCAGTAATGACCCATTATCTATTAGAACTTAAGCAACCACTTTTCTTGCACACTTAACTGCTATGAAGAGGGGCTTCGTATACTGGTCTCCTTCTTTACCTAACTCTTTTGGCAAGAATGAAATATGATCCAACATAAATATCGAGTTTACCACCAGCCCTAGTTTTTTTGTAGAAATCCCTTTAGGCACTTTAACCTCCTTTAGAATTTTGATTAATGCTTTTCGGTAAGTATTTGATGATGACAGTAGGCCCATTAAGGAGATTTAGGCTGGTACTTTTAGTCACTGGTCTATTATCTTATATTCACTGGCCTTCACTATCTTCTTGGCAACATTCTAATCTTTATCATCCATATCTTCAAAAATCTTTTAAGAAGCCTCTTCCATAGCAATCTTCCTTTTTGCCTCCTCACTCTAATCATAAAGGAGGGCTTTGGGCAAAGAGCAACTTGAAAGTACTTAGGTGACTATAAGCTTCCAAATTGGGGAAGTCTTCTTTGAGTGAGTTACGGGGGAAATAAAAGAAGAATTCATTTAAATAAGGGAAAACTCAACCATCATCATCTAAAGAAAGAGAAAGAACTCTTGCTTCATTTTCTTCAAAATGATAGATTGACTCCTTTTTAAAAGGCATTGATTTAAAAGGGGCAGTCCCCAGTATTTGAGAAGGAGCTGCACCTGTGAAATCCAATCCCTTCACTTCACGCTAGGCTTAGATATTATAATTGGCAAAGCCTCTATTAACAAGAAGACTTTATGCTAAAAAAGGTAACTGCCCGGTCCTCTCGAACCAGATATTTTGATAGAGATCATACTGAGAAAGATAAAAATTCGACGTAGGCTTAGTAAAACAATTTTATAGTTCTCCTTTTTCTTCAAATCCCAGACCTTTTTATGTACCACTTTTCATTCTTTCTAGTTTTAAGAAGAAGCTCCTTTGACATCCTCAAGTGACTGAGAAACTTAAAAAAGAAGAAAGATAAACTTGTACTAGCTTTTGCGCCCACTTCCTTCTCTTCTGTTTAGCTGCTTCAATTAAGGAAGAATTCCTTTTCCTAAGAACTAGGCTAACTTCCATGCCAACACGAGTAATTTAACTCATCATTATAAAGTTTCTTTCCGTCAGTCTTCGAAGTAAGGGGAAATGCCACTTTATTCAGCATCTCGAAGCAATCTCTATGAGCTGCAAGAGGTGATTTGGGAAGACGATTACTTCTATTGGCTTGAAATCAGCTACAGCTACTGTCCTTTGATTTCCATAGAATGCTAAGGTATGGCAATTTATTCAATAAAAGTAAGAGAAACTGGAAGTGAGCCATTAGCTGAAAAAGTTCAATGGCGATGGCCCACTCTTCCCCTTTCTCTTCTTTTAAACCCTACCTGTGCATAGAGTGAGTTAGAGAAAAAAGGTAAACCTATCCGAAAGCAAGAATCCCCTATTGTCGGAATAAGAGCTGTTAGAGAATGCGCCTTACCTATACTATGGGAATGAATCTAAGTTTGAACCTACAAAGTGGAGCCACATCGATCTAGTTTAACGTACTGTACTAGGCAAGTACTTAAGGAATTTTGGGATATCATGCCCCTCTCACTTGTGAAAATATTCGAAGCCGTTTTGCAATAGTAGAAAAAGTCACCTACCTTATTAAATAAGTTTTGAGAGTGAAGAAAGAGCTTACATTTCAGGCTTCTGAACTTATCTCGAGCATGTACGTCCAACAACCATGAGTGATGAGGCTCTGGTTGTTTTATTCACCACCTAGTAATATAGGGGTATTACTTTGTAATTTTCTAGGGCTATCGGGACATTAAAAGCAATCTTCTTAGGCTTTCCCAATGTCTCAACTTTCTTAATCTTTCCATCATATTTGAAAGCCAACAGCATAGGCTCATCTTCAATCATTCCAACCATCTCAGTTGCCTTCTTGGCTTCTACAATAAATCTACCTCTTTCTTAAATTCCGGACCCCATCCAGTAGGTGAGGCATCAGTATATATGGTCGGTGAACCTGCGTAATCCACTAAATACTCAAACTTCCTTGTAGATTCTCCTAGGGTGTCAACCATCAGATCTTCGGTTTCATATCTTTTCCTAAGCTCCTTCAGAGTACTTCTCTTTCGTGGTTTTAGAATCATCATAGCCATGATATCAGCTTTCTTTATCTTCCCATCCTTCAACAATTGATATATTACTGGTCTAGTTTAGGTTCTATCCCTAAGATTCATATTCTGTAAGTACCCGGCTTACCTTAAATTCCAAGCTATCTCCTCAATAGTGATGGGGAGACTGTCTAAATCAATCTCCGATTCAAAAATTTTAGTAGTGATCATATTGATCAAATTTCTATGATTCGACAAAGGGTTATTACCCAAATTGGGAGAAGGAGTTTGAATGAAATCCAATTGAAACAATTGCATTAATGAGGTCCTGGATCTTCTGTTAGAGTCTCTAACATTGGTCTATAGAATGCCCTACTTGCCCCAGATGATAATCACATCAAAGCTTTAGGTTATAATCCCTCGGTATTTGTCCTTCCCTTGGTATTTCAAACGTTAGAAGGTTCTCCTTCCTTAACTATGCAAGAACCTGGCTTAGAGGAATGGGATGTGTATGAACTGTCTTCTTTGTGGGTGGTTATTTTGATTCTAATTCAATGGGGGATTAGATCCCCCTATCATGGCTACTGCAGTTGCAGGTAGAATAAGGTTATCAGTATTGACAACGCTTACAGTAGCTTCTTTGGCCTTGCTGGAAAATCTCACGGGAAGTGTCTTCTTCTCAATTGCTTTGGGATTAGGAAGCCTCCCAGTAGCAATAGCTTCCACAATTCGGCACCTTGAAGCTACAATTTCTATAAAGTTAGAGATAGGGTGCCCAACCAGATGTTGGTAATACGGGTTTCCAAAAGTATTAATGAAAGCGAAGGTCAAATCATTCTTGGTTAAGGGTAGAGTCACCCTAGCTGCCATGCCCCTCTATCTCTGACCATATTCTTTAAAGTTCTTATTGGTCTTCTTCCGTAGATTATTCAAATCCCATATGGACGGGGCCACTTCAATGTTGAACTTATACTAATTGTAGAAAGCTCGTGCTAACTTATCCTAAGTATCGATCTCATTCAAGTCCAGTTGGGCATAGCAGGTTAAAGTGGGCCCAGTCAAGCTGTCTTGACAAGTTTAAACCATCACCTTGTCATGCTTCATGTATCTCCCTATTTTCCTAATGTATAACCTAGTATGGAGCTTTAAGCAACCAGTCCCATCATATTTCTCCAATTTCGGCACTTTAAATCTTTCCGAGAAGTCATCGTCTTCATATGTTGGCAAATTAATCATCCCCATCTATTCAAACCCATTAATCATTTCTAGGGTTTTCATCTTTTTGATCAACTTTTGCATAAACTTTCTTTCCATCTCCCAATGTTCTTCCTCAATCTCCTTCCTCCATACCTCAACATTAGGGACCAATTCTTCATCTTCCAATTCAAGAGGAGGGGTCATTTCTGCATTCTGATTTGGGTTGACTTGAGATCCTTGTCTATCATTAAGAATCCTGATAGCTTGATTGAGAGCCTGAATCTGTTTGGCTATCTTGTTCATGTTTTCTTTCAAAGTTGCTACTCTCAGGTCGGGCTTGGTTTGATTGACATTTCCAGTACCTTGAGTTGACATCTTGGCTTTAGAATGAGTGAATATCGGGCTTCTAGTTGAGTTTACTCGTTTGGACTCTATCTTTGAAAACCTATACGAAAACCTAAGTTTTAGATATTTTGATAAATTAAAGATTTTTTTTTTTTTGTTTTTCTCCCTTTTTGTGACTTTTGTTATTCTGCTGTTTGCCTCTTTTGTGTATTTTTTTCTTTTAAAAGTTAACTAAACAAATAAATAAATAACAATAATGAGTAAGAGACTATGCAATTAATGAAAATTTTATTTATTAAAGTTGCAAATTTATTAATCATAAGATGCAACTTATACAACGGACTAAATGAAAAGAAAAGAAAAACTCCTAACTAATTTTCTCAAAAAACTTAAATCTTATATTTACAAGAGCCGACGGATCTGGTTGGGACAAGCTTCATTAGCTTCCCTCATAAGTCTTCGTATCATAACATCCCTTTCTTGAATCTTACTCTTTAAGAATTGATTTTCTTCTAGCGGTCTCTCATTTTTTAGCTTCAACCCCTCGATGATTCTCTTACTTTCTTAGAACTTGGCTTTAACTTTGGCCCATATGGTGTCTTGGTAGTCCTGCTCTGTTGGTGAAAGATTTGCTGGTTCTGGCTCATATCTAAACACATCTGGCACTTCATATTGTATCTTTCCCATCTTCTTCAACTGATCATAAATGAATTGCTTAGTTGGTTATGATGTTAATCATTTCGCAGTTTTTCCAAAGATTTTCTTAAAAATTGCATAGCCTTTCACTAACTAAGGAATGATAAAAAAATAAAAAATAAAAACAAAATAATATACATATAACATAAGAAAATAAAACGTTGATAGAGATATGAACATAATCAAACATATAAAATGCAACATTTTGCACATAGATGCAATGCAGTAGGGGTAGGTGATTAATAAATTATAAGAAATACAACGAATCTACGGTCGGGAAATACCCTTATATATGAGCAAGAGTGAAATAGGATTTTTTTTTTTTTAAAAAAAAGGAGGCTCATAAATACTTATATATAAGGGTCACTAATTTTTAAAAATTTCCCTTTTTTTTAAAAAAAAAAAGAAAATTGAACCAATAATAGATTAATCGAGATTTTCCTATAATTTAAAAATAACTAACCCTTTTTGAAAAGGATGATGCAAGAGGGTGGGGTCTACAGGTCCTAGGCTTTATAGCGTCAAGGCTTTCTAAAGAGAAGCATGAGTAGGCTCTCTTATTACCACCAAGTAGGGGTAATGACCCCAATGACCTAAGGGTTACATAATGGCGACTTGTCCTAAGTTCTTAAGGTGGCCTAGCTCCGATCATATCTAAACACACAAATGGTTACTTGAAAAATAGAAACCCCTTATCCCCATGAAGGCCCATTGGGCCAGGCTTTTTTTTTTTAAGGCCTGCATCACTAAAAAATAATTAGTACAACTATAATATAATACAAAAGCCCATTAAAATTTTTTTAACTTTAACATGGCTAGACTACTAAGCGTCCCTAGTGGAGTCACCAATTCTATCGAGCTCTATTTCGTTTTCCTTGATTTAACCTATATTAAGCTTGGTTTGCTCGACATTAAACTAAAGAAAAGAAAATGTTGTGTTTAAGAAAAAAAAATGGAGTCGCCAACCGGTAAAAAAAAAAAATTAGGGTTCTCGGGTGAGAAAACCCTAATTTGGTCACTAATTTGCAGATATTCTATAAAATTAACTTTTAGAAAATTGAACCAGAAAATCGAGTTTGTGGGCTAACTTATTAAGATTAAGTCACCATGTGAATATTAAAGAAAAAATTGATGGGCTTTATTTTTGTAATTTTTCTAAAAATATTAAAAATATACCTAAGTTCACAACATATAATTAAAAATGATTTTTTATTATTTTTTACTACGAATTTCTAAAGAAAAAAGAAATTTCTTTTATTTTTTAATAGTTACCTCAAATGTACCTATGTGCTTACTAATCGGGATCAAACCGGTTATAGTTCTTTTTTATAAAATATTCAATGGGTGGGTTATTTTTTATTTTAAAAACCAAGCTAAGTTTACATTTTTATCAATTTATTATTTGAATAAAAACCCTAAAAAATCTAATTTTCCTAAATTAAACAAAAACCCTAATTAACTATCCTTTCTTTTAAAAAGAAAAAAATAAACTCAATTTATATTTTATATTTTTTCCAAAACCCCTAAGTGTCAAAAATATATTTTTATTAAAAAAATGATTTTTTTCAAGACCTAACGTAACTAAAAAAAATTAATAAAAAAAACCTACACTTAAACAAAAAATTAATTAATAATAAAGATAAATAACCAATAAATCAAATTAATAAAAAACTACTAAAATAAATAAATAAATAAAAATAAAATAAAATAAAAAACATTGAAAATGTTACCTAGCGTCGGATCATCTATATTAGGCGGTGATTTAGGCATGCGTAGCGACATTGTGGGTGAGTACGGGTAGTGAACTATGTATGCATGGGTGAAGACCTAAGCGGTATCAAGCGTATGCACGAGCGAGTGAATTAGCAACAGTGGGTGAGTGGATGGGTGGTATGGGCGTGCGTACAAGCAAGTAAGGGCGACAACCTTGACCGGTGAATGGGTGACAACAAGGGTAACAATGGGCGATGGCTTAAGCGAAGTCTAGCCAACAGTGGGTGATGGGTCGGGCGAAGACTAGGTGACAATGGGTAATAGCTCAAGTAAGGATTGGGTGACAATGGGCGAGCGGATGGATGATGCTTAGGCGATAACAAGGGCAGCAATGGGTAAGTGGATGGATAATGCCTAGGTGATGGCATGGGTATACACGGTAGGTGTCTGGGTAGTAGCTCGGGTGAGAGTAAGGGCATGTGTAGGCAATGGCTTTGGGTGATGGCTTAGGCACGCACAACGGATGTTTAGGCAGTAACTCGGGTGAGAGCAAGGGCATATGTAGGCAATGGCGTTGGGCAACAGTGGCAACGACTCGAGCAATGATATGGGTGTACGAAGGTGATGGCTCTAGGTAACAATCGGTACGTATGTGCTTTAGCTGTTTGCAGTGGTGTTTGGTATTGTAGTGGTGTATGGGGATTATGGTGGCACAAGCGGTCTTGTGACGGCACGTATGGCATGGTGGTGGCGCGTAAGGTTTTATGGTGGCACATGAAGTTGCGTAAGGTATGTGTGGTGTTTTTGGGTAGGAGTGTGATTAAGAAAAAAAAAAAAAACCGTTCCCAAATCCCTAGCCAACATGTTATTTATAAGCTCAAAATTGAATCTTTCCTATCAAAGATACGAAATATTTGATTGCGATTCTTCCAAGATTTATCCTAGCTTCTAGAAACCCTAGTTAGCTTAGGCTTTTCTTTCTAGGCCTAACCCGATCTAATTTAGCCCAATAATTTCTTAATCTAATTTAAGTCCTTAAATTAGACAAATTAATTAATTCATTCCTTCCCGCTACTTGATCCAACAACTTAACTTACTCTGACTTGACATGACTAGACTTGCTATGACTAACTTAATTTTCTTCTTTTTTCTATTTTTTTCATTTTTCTTTTAATTTTCGTTTTTTATTTTTTATTATTTATTTTTATTATATTTTTTATTAACTTAGCTCAATTAATTGAAACAAGAAAAAAAAAATTGACAAAAATGAGGTGTCTACACCTACCTCTCTTTGTAGTGAAGTTTGATTAGAACTTTGCTACAAAGACAAAAACAACACCTATTTTTGCCAAACCCTACTTTAAACTGATCAATTAACCTATATTTTATTTTGATGAAGGACATTAACTTGAAAAGTCGATGTAAAGAATAAATTACCCATCTTAAAAGGATGGGGCAAATGAATGCCTGTCTCAAAAGAATAGAGCAAAAAGTTAGGGGACCTATCTTAAAAGAATATAGCTTAATGGTGTCTATCTTGGAAGGGTAGAGTAAAATTTCAAGGGAGCCTATCTTGGAAGGATATGGCTTAATGGTGTCTAAGATAGAGCAAAAATTTCAAGGGAGCCTATCTTAGAAGGATATAGATTAATGGTGTCCAAGATAGAACAAAAATTTCAAGGGGGCCTATCTTAGAAGAATAAGGAAAAAATATTATCTTAACGAGACCTATCTTAGAAGGATAGGGCAAGAATCGTTAGAGGTAAAATTAACTCATTTTGGTTTTGGCAAATAATTCGAAGAGGATAGATCTCTCCGAGATTTCAAAAAACTTGTTTTGGTTTGATGGATGATCCGAAGAAGATAAATCTCTTCGAGATTTCAAAAATTGATTTTAGTTTGGTGGATGATCCAAAGAGGATAGATCTCTTCGAGATTTCTGAAAACTTTTTTTTTTTTTTAATTTGATTTAGTGGATAATTTGAAGAAGATAGATCTCTTTAAGATTTCTTTTGGTTTGTAATTTGAAGAGGATAGATCTCTTCAAAAACTAATATCACTTTGGTGACCTAAAGAGGATAGATTTCTTCGAGATTCTTACTTTATTTAATTTAAAGCGGATAGATCTCTTCAAGATTTAACTTGGTTGATTTGAAGAGGATAGATCTCTTTAAGATTGGTTTTAGCTATTCCAAAGAGGATAGATCTCTTCAAAATTGGTCTTGGTTGATCCGAAGAGAATAGATCTCTTCAAGAATGGTCTTGATTGATTTGAAGAGGATAGATCTCTTCGAGATTTGACTTGGTTTTGGTTAATCTAAAGAGGATAGATTTCTTCGAGATTTGTTTCAAAAGCTAGTTTAATTCTCCTAAATATCTCTTTCCAAAGACTTTTAAGAATTTTTTTTTTTTAGGACTAAATAAATTTCTTAGATAGCAACTGATTGGCATGCCTACATTGACATCCCAATATTCACTCATTCAATCAACAGAATTTCACCAAAGGACTGTGACTGCTTTTTTTTTTTTTCCCTTTCTCTTCTAATAAAACCTTCCAAATTTCTAAGTCTTGTAACTAAACGATGCTCTTGCCTTCAATTTGCTTTGTTTAATACCAAATTTCAATTTCCACTCTTCATGACTTCTAAACGATAAATCTCTTTTGAAAGAAACAAGATTAAATTATTAAGAACATTTGATTTCATTTTTTTTCTAGTGATTCATTGGTGAGGGTTTGGTATTTAAGTGTATGAGGCTAAAAAAACACGGTACTCAAGGGTTTATTGGTGAAGTGTTTGTTGGTCAATGACCATTTGAATTCGAAAACATTCATAGATATTAACTTTACTTGTAAACGATGAAAGATTAACCACAAACTAATTCAACAAAAATTGAAATCTTTATTGAACTTGGTTTTCATGGATAATACAACTTGACTACATCTGAATTCACCGATCTCCTTAATTCTGGGCCATCCATCTCCATCAACACTAATGCACCCCTAATAATACCCTTTTCACCACATAAGGGCCTTTACAATTCAGAGCAAACTTGCACCTAGGGTCTTTTGCATTTGGTAACGCTTTCTTTAACACCAAATCTCCCTCTTTGAAGTACTACAGGGGTACTTTCTTATTAAAAGCTCGAATCATTCTCTGTTGGTAGCATTGACCATGATAGATCGATGCAAGTCTTCGCTCATCTAGGACATTCAAATGCTCCATTCTCTTCTTCAATCACTTTGCTTCATCGAGTTGGGTTTCTACTAATACTCAGAACGAAGGTATTTCTATTTCCATTGGTAGTATCGCTTCAATTCCGTACACCAACGAATACGATGTCGCACCAATAGAGGTTCTGTAAGCCATGAGGGCAAAGGGAAGCATCTCATGTCAGTCTTTATAATAATCGCCATCTTCTCAATGATTTTTTTTATGTTCTTATTTGCGGCTTCAACTACTACATTCATTTGAGGTCGATATGGAGTTGAATTTCTATGATTGATCTTGAATTGGCTGCACACTTCATCTATTAACTTGTTATTCAAATTTGTCCCATTATCTATAATAATAGACTTGGGTGCATTGTATCTTGTAATAATATCTCTTTTCAAGAATTTGACCACTACTCCTTTGGTCATAGTAGCATATGATACTGCTTCTACGTACTTGGTAAAATAGTCAATCACGACTAAAATGAATCTATGCTTGTTTGAAGTTGTTGGCAAAATTGGACTGATCATATCAATTCCCCACATCAAGAAAGGCCAAGGAACTGATAACACTTGTAATTCTTGGGGAGGAGAATTGATTTTATTAGCATATACTTAAGACAAGTGACAATGCCTCACGTGCTTGATACAATCTGATTCCATCATCATCCAAAAATATCCCATTCTCATGATCTTTCTAGCTAGCATATATCCATTCATGTGAGGACCATACACTCTTTCATGCACTTCTTTCATCAATTTCTCAACTTCTTCTTCATCCACAAGTGTTACATAACGTAGCTCCACTTAATAAGTAATGAGTAGCCAATCTTGTGAATTCCTTGAGGGGTTCAATTTTGTGATAAAAGCAAGGAAAGAGCAACATAGTTGCAAATGCTCCTTCGAGGAGGCATGTGCTTTTATCAGAACTACAAACCAGGTGAGATGGCCTAAAGTTCTTGATATATATGTAAACTATTGAAACTTTGTGTATCCTTCTCTACAAATAGGTAAAATAGCTTTCAAAAAACTACAATTATGCTTATAATAGTTACTAAAAACTTGAAATATGTAATGAAGATAAAGAAATTAAGTTCTTTTTCCATAAAAAGTTCTTGATATATAATCTGACATGTGTAGAAGAAGGATACACAAAGTCAAAACAAAAAATTTTTCTTTTTTATTTTAGAAAAAAAGGAATGAATTAAAGAAAACCAAAATTTTCAATTTATTTTAAGTCATTAATGGTATAAACCAAAGTATATAGTTTTCCTTTAAACATTTATATTGGATCTGGATATTGAATGAAGGTCATGAACTTCAAATAAGGAACTAAGAGAGAGTGAAAGAAGGAAAAAAATAGAATAGAACATGGAAGATGATATAATGCACTAATAGTCAATGATTTGTAGAAGCTTCATTGTACTTTTTTTAAATTTTTTAGCCCATTCAATTCAGATATGTAGAATCGATAAACTCAATTAAAAGCGTAAGTTTCTACTAAGTTTAATATGTAACTTAGTTAAAAATGTAAGTTTCTGTACAGAAAAGATTTTATATTTGAGTTAATTCGAAAAAGTCTCTTAAAATCGTAAACTTGTTGAATTGCATAGGTAGAATTGTGATTTTGACAACTATGATGGCATCCAAATGTTATGAAGAATGACATCCGAACATTAAGCTTTGACCACTTTCCTTATAGTAGCTTAGCATCCGAACGACACCTAGCAAGACATCTAGACGCCTTGCTCCTATTCTATAGAATTCTACAAAATAGAACCTTTAGAAACAAAACAAAAAAATGCCTAAATCCTTGATTATGGCCCACACACTTCTAATTCTATCTCCAAGCACCATAACAAGGATTCATAACCCAAAGTTTTAGCTAAAATTCCACATTTTAATCAGCTAAACAAAAATCAACCCAACAAACCAAGGTTAGGAACAAATATTTAAGTACTTACTTAGAAATGATTCAAACATTTGGTGTACTCCAGAAAATGAAGAAATGCATCTCCTACAATAAATAGCACTTGATTGGAGATTGAATCCTTAATAAAACCTCAAGTGCAACATCTCTTAATCACTAGCCTACAAAAAAAAAAAAAAATCAAGGTTAACCTCATGAACTTGCATTATACTTATCTTAGACACCCAAATGAGTTGTCCCTTGAAGATATTCAACAATCCTCACATAAATCTCTTAAAAACAAGCTATAATCTAGAAGAAATAAGAAGTTTTATGGTGTATAGAGGGCTAAATCTGATTCATAGGCTTCAAGCCCAATAACAAAATAGATTTAACTATTTAGGCTAAGGTAATAGGGTTTGGAGAGTCAAGCCTATGAAATTTGGGATGATTTGTAAACCTTGTGAATTTAACTATTTAAAAATAAAATTGAACTTTAGAACTGTAGATATTCTCGCAAGTTAATAAGGTTAAGTAAGATAAAAAGTTTATTAAATTATGAAATTAAATATAGTATCGATAATAAAAACTCTAAAAATTCGATTGAAACATAAATTGTGTACAAAAACCCTAAATTCAATGTATGTACAAAAACCCTAAAACTACAACTTTAAGCTTATAAAATGAATAAATATAACTTAATAATAATATAACTATATTAGATCGTAATTATCGACTAAATCGTGCAATCACGTATAAACTCTAACGAAAACATTGAAATAACTTGTAAATATTATAAACGTAATAAATACAAATTAAATTAATAAATTTCCATAAAATCTCAAAATTAATTTATAAATACTAATTATATAATTTTTGTGTTTAGAAAAATTACATATATTTATTTTTATTTTCTTTTTTCCTTCCTTTTTCTTTTTCTTTTTTTCTTCTTCTTCCTATTCTCATTGCTGTTACGTGATCCTAAGCAATAATTTACAGCAACCCATGTGTTAAATTTGCAAATTATAAGTGTTAGCAAATTAGTGAAGAAGGACAAAAGCATAATTACCTTGTTCTATCCCATTAATTACTCAATATAACTTAGATTTGTTTCTTTTCTTTCTTCTTTTTATTAAAAACAAACCACACGTAAATTGAACCAATATACTAAGAAGAAGAAGAAGAAGAAACTAAGGGGATTTTTATTATTCAATTATCTAAAGAAATTAGGTAAGTTATTTATATATATTTGTGCATATATATATATATATATATTCTATAACATGTATATGTATATTGAGTATTTATTTTAATTATTTACATGTATGTATGTGTAAATATATGTGTGTATTATACATAGTATATTTGTTATATACATGTATGCGTGGGAGTATATATTTGTATATTACTTAGGTATGTATGTATATGTATACGTGACTATGTATATGTACATAGTATTTTTAGGATATATTTATGTATGCATAAATGGGTATATGTATGTGTATATACCTGGTAGTTAGTTTTAGTATATGATGTACAAAAGTAAGTATACATATATGATATATATACATGTATTATGTATTTCAGTATTTATGTATATATACACTTAGTATTTTCATTTTATAAAAATTTCTAAATATATATATGTATACAAGTGCTGGACATGATGTTTAGCTATATATGTATGTATATTATTAATTGTATTTCATATTTTCGTATATATATATATCTAATATAACCGTATATATACATATATATAAAGTACAAATATGTGTATATTATACTCATACATATAGTATATAATATATAATTAAGGTTAAGATAATTTAATAGATAAAGTATATTATACGTATAAATGTACGTATATGAATAGTATCATATGGGTAGAAATATGAGTATATTTAAATAGTACATATATAATATATTATAATATTAATTTAATAAATATATATATAAATATTTAAGTGTACCATAAATTAGGAGAAAATATAATAAATAATTAATTTATAAA